>CM035164.1:70609255-71225904 GCA_020205615.1 Panax quinquefolius | reverse complement strand
CTTTGTGAAATTTCCCTGATATCGCATACATGCTTCAAACTTTTTGCCTTGGCTGTTATCACTGCTGTGTCCAAAGACCCATGCTCCTATCTCCACTTCCTCTTGCCAGCCGTCATTGCTATTGTTGTTGTCATTATCATTATTATTTGCTGCTTCCACCGCCACTAATTCCCATTCTTAAGCCCCATTCCTATTCTTTCTTTTTCTTTCGGTTCCCGATTGAGTTTATCATCATTACCTCCACTCTTTCTCAAAAAGTAGCAACTGCTTCCATCACTGGCGTGAGAGTGTCTTCAATCGGAACAAGGAAACCCTTTAATTGCAGACAGCCTGTGGCTTCTAACTCTCGCTTCCAAATCTCCTTCGCTTACGCTCGCTCAGGTCAATTCGATACGGCGCAAAACTCGGCCAATTCGTTGAATTTCACGGCTGCATTCTGGGGATAATTACCTTCGCTTTTTTTTTCGCTTAAGTTTGTTTCAGAGCATAGAAAAAGAAGAGATAATACAACTCTAAAAGGGCGATAATTTCGTAAGCTTTGATAGAACCACATGGGACAACCCCCCAACGATGGACAACAAAAGACTAACAACCAAGCCAAAAGAAAGAAACAAAGCTTATACTAAGGTGACATAATAGTAAATACAAGCATGAAACCCTAAACAACATAGATAACCAATCGTGAAACCAAGCATCCAAATGGGGAAGATCGAATCAATCGCATCAAGAAGAGTCGAAGGGATGTCAAGCATAATGAAGAACTACGAGCTGTCGAGATGAGGTCCAAAACCATCTATACCGAACCTCAAACCGGTTTAAACCTCAAGTTCAAGTCAAGCCAAACCCTAAGCTAAAACCAACATCCCCAGCCTTCCCAAGACAAGAGGTAGAACCTCAAGTCGAGCCGAGATGCCGTAAGCCGGATACGCCAAATTTCAGCCTTTTATCGCCACAAAGCCGTAACCCAAGCACGGAATCAAGAGGCTACCGAACCCAAAACTAGATGACAAAGAATACCTAACTAAACCAACGAAGAGGCCGAATCGCCATGGAAACCTAACACCAAAGGCAATTTGGCATTTTTATGAACAATCGAGATCCGACTCACCAAGTTTGAAAACTGGGGTAAGACTAAACTAAACTGCATTGCAAAGAACCAAGAGGATGTCAAGACAGAAGGACTACGCAGAGCCAGGAGAGGGCCAAACCATCTTTACCAACTCAAGTCAAGTCAAACTCCAAGTTTAACCAAATCCCCAATTTCCTGGACAGAAAGAGGGAAGAACCACGAAGCCCAAATTTCTGCACTTTACCGCCACAAAGCCGAACCCAAGCATGGACTAAAGATGCTACCCAACATGGAAAGAAGTAATACTAAACCAAAACTAATAAAGAGGCCGAATCGCCAAGGAGACCGAATCACCGAACCGCCATTAAGCTAAGTTAATTCTGCAAATTTTGCAAGAGTTTAACAATATTATGCAGTAAAAGACCAAACCAAGAACCATGAAATTGCACCATAAAGAAAGCCTCACAACCAAATACTTAGGTCGTGCCTCTAGTCACAAGGCAAAATTTTGAGGAATTTGGGGAAAGAGGAAAGCCTCGACTTAAAGGATATTAATAATCTCCCTACCAAAACATTCACAGTAATTTGACATTTTTATGGACAATTGAAAGTTCCTAACTACCAAAGTTTGTAAACTGTGGTGGAAAAGATCACTTTTAAAATATCGCAATCAATTTTATTTCCTTTAAATGAATGATATAGTCACTCAGATTATCTCAGCAGCCTCGAGCATCGGGTCCGCATCCAAGGCAAGAATGTAAGAGAGAACTCAAGTAGAATAGGACAATCAAAGAACAAATGAGAGAATGTCTCACATGATTTGCATGTAAAGGGCGCCATAGGATCTAAGCTATGGTAAGCAGAGAACCTATCATTCAGGGGTAATCTGTGTCAAGAGCAAGCCATGTGGTAAAGGGAGAATCGGGGATACGGAGGGGAAACCAAAGAAATTTAGCCCATGGGACTTTCTTTAGCACGCAAAGTTTAATAGATTCCCATACAATGGAAGCTTGAGATGTTTCACCGCCCGCTTGTCCCAAAGAATCAAGTCCTCAGATCGTAAGGATTAGGAAGAGATGAAAACAAGGGTGCGTCGTCACATCACTGATGATTACTAGAAGGCAAAGACCATGCACCCATGTAAATGATGTCGTAAATGCGAGCATCAACAGATTCCGGAGTTGAGAGCGTAGAAGGAGAGGGTTTTATGGTTGCCTATTCAACCACGCGTCAAACCAGATCAAAGAATTTCCATTCCCAACTCTATAAAGTAAGGAAAGGGAGAGCTATGGAACTAAGCTTATGATCTTACGCCGCATCCATGAACAAATTCAAGGGATTCGAGATATACCATTAAATTGGTCTTTGATAGTGATCAGAGATTTGACCCAGCTTAGCCCATAAGGAGGGGGAAGATGGGAGATGACCTTTTAAAAGTTGGAGAATAATGAGAGCTGAAGTTCCAATCAAGAAGGTTCTTAATTGCGAGACCACCTTTCACAGCAGGAAGCTGGACAAATCCTTCCCAAGAGACTTTTTGTACCATGCCAAGGAGAGAAGGCCCCTTCCAAAGGAATCTACACATGATGGATTGAATGGCTCTTAGAATGTAATTAGGGAAGAATAAAATGGAGGCCCAGAAAGATCGATTTGCAAAGGCAATCGATTTAATCAAATTAACTCTACCGTATCAAGAGAGGAAGCGGAGGTCCAAGAGGAAACTCAAGGCAAGAATTCTATGAATCAAGGGTCAAGGTTGAATGGGAGAGTTTAGAGGAGATAAGAGGGACCCCAGAAATCTAATTGGTAATACTCCAAAAGGAATACCCAACAACAAGTTAATACTTTCCTTAACATCAATCAGGACATCGCAAGGAAACATGCACTTTTACGAGCATTAGGAATTAGCCGTAAAACATAGAGAAGGATTGAATGCACGAAAGTGAATAATGGAAACATAGGTCATATCTCCAATGGAAGAATATGAGAATATCATCTAAGAAAGCATAATGGGATATGTCAGACGATTCTGCTTTCCAATGAAACTTGGAAATTAGGCAACAGAAGTTTCTTGTGAAGAATCATGGAGAAGGCTTCCATAGCTAGAACGAATAAGTAAGGAGACAGGGGATCCCTTGCTTAAGACACCTCGCCTCCCTTTAAAGTAGCCAAACAGACTCCATCGACTTCGAGTAGAAATATAGTCGTAGTGATGCACTCTTTAATCCAAACAATGAAAATAGGGGGGAATTTAAGAAGGCCCAAAAATCCAAGAGAAACCTCCAACAACAAAGGTCGTAAGGCTTTCCAATATCAATTTAAGACCACACCGGGGTGACCGTAAAGTCCGTGGTAATTCCCTAAAAGCTCCCGAAAGCAAGGAGGATATTGTCACCAATGCTTCTCCCCGAGATGAAGGCAAATGAGCATGGTCAATAAGGAGGGAGAATGATTTGAGCCATCAAAAAGGATCTTCGCTATACATTTGTAGATTGTAAAGCAAAGCAAGAAATAGGTCTAAAATCCTATTATATCGATGGATTATCCGCCTCTAATCAAGGCAATAGTCAGAGCATTAACTCCACACCAAGGTGCCCAGAGATGAAGAAATAGTGGGACAAAGCAGCAGGGAAATCATGGCCTATAATGTCCCAAAGAATGGAGAAAGAAATTAACATTAAAACCGCAGACCCTTGACTTTTATTCTTTTTTCATGGATCAAGGACCTGCAAGAATTTCGTAATCAAGAATTGGAGTGGTTAAGCAGATACCGCCATCGCTCCTCGCTTTTAATTCCTTAAATCGCACTTCTAGCCTTACTTTCTTCGAACTTTCCCGCAGAATAAGTCTCAAGAATAACTCTCGAACCTATCCTGTGTCATCACTCCCCGGCTTTCACGAAGTTTTATATGGCCCGCCACCAATAACTAGCTTTCGCTTTCAAATATGAATGTTATGGAAGTAGTCTTCCGATCATCCCCTACCCCAGCTTAATATCGAACACCTTTTCTATCTCCATAATCCAAAAGTCCCGTGCTTCGACTAGATTCATGTAATTCACCTGAATCTGTGGTCCAACCGCCAAATCCTTTAGTTGCATACCATGGTTTTGTGGTTGATTCTCGCAACACTCCGCCAAGAGGTGTCACTAGTTGTCGAACGGGCTACCGCCAACATCACATTATTGGTAGTTCTCTCATTGCTTTTCCGTGTGGTGGTTCACGTCTGGGGAGGCATTTTCGTTAAAACAAAACATCTATTAGACTATTACTCACTTTCTTTAAGTATTTTCTAATTAACTTGCCTCCATAAAAAGAAATAACCATATATCACATAACACTTTGAATAAAGTAACAACTTTATTTATTCAAAACCTTTTTGAAAAACATAAAACAATAGCATCTCAAATTTATCTACATTACTTTCTCCTAACTACAAAAGTTTCTGTGACAACATCATTATTATCATATCCCATGGTTACTTAACACTAGGGATTTACACATTATTTAATACTTATTACGCGCATTACAAGCTTTATTTTCACGTATGGATCTATTAAGATACTTCTTAGCCCTATCACTTTCTTCCTCCATGACCAAACATTGTTCCGCGATCTAATACGTATTTATGGCGGCAAAGGTTCTCGAATCGAATCGATATCCCATGATCTTTATCTTGAGCTCGATTAATCAAGGGCGTTAAAAATTTTATCCATCTCTTCCATCTTCATCCTCTTCTTTCTATGAGTCCTTATCGCTTCTTCCAATTATTGATAACTTCCTCAGACATCTTCATTTCTTACCCTCTTGGTAGCTTCTTCCTTCACTTTGTTCTTTCGCCCATCGCACCATCTCGGATCACCGTTGTTCCTTCTCTCCTTCAACATTAGTTTCTCCTCGACATTTGTCACCGTTCTTCACGATCCCGGATCTCATCAGTTTTTGTGTCATTGCACCTATCATCCACTTACTATCTCTCTGTAACCCTCGACAAAGATTCTGAAGTTCCACATCATGGCCATGCACTCATCATATACAGGCTACCAGCTTATCGAGCTATGGAATCCTTTCCTCCTCGTCCTCTTCATCCTCATCCTCATGTGGTAACTCAATGGATCCTCCTCATCCGCTTCCCCACGCTATCATCCTCATCTTCAACTACTATGATCAACGCGGTCACTCCCCGTGGCGCAGAGTTTGTTCCTAAAATCCACCGAATGTCGTGAGACTCCTCCTCAATAGGCATTTTTGAGGTCCCTCCTCCCTAAATTTCCCGATCGGATTCTCCGCCGACATTAGTCATCCCGACAACAAAGTTTTAAAGTTTTAATTATTAATCATTTTTACCGACACTCACGAAAGTACATAAACTATAAACACATAAGCACATAAGTGTTTTATTACTTCTTTCTTAAAACTCGATAAGAGTTATCTCCAATCGCCTTTTCAAAGGTTACTTCCAAGGCTTTTCCCCCACCTAAGGTTCATAACCTAAAGCTTTGATACTCAACTCTATGACACCCCAAAACTCGGTACTTCATTTCCTCAAGATTCGGTGTTCACTTAATCAAAACATTCATTTTTAACAACCCAATTATAATAAATTAAATAATAAAACCCTACCATATACGTGATTAAACTTAAATAAAAATCTCCCAAAGTTATCTAACCTTTAACAACAATCATTCAAATGCGGAAATTTAAATAAACTCCCCTTTACAATCTTTAAACCAAAGTCCTAAAGTAAACTATCAAAACTATTACAAGTCTTCAGATTTATTCATCTTTCCTTTTCCCTTATCGGTGCTAGGTACGCCACCCGCTTCAACTTTAGTTGTAAAAATTTTACAGCAAGAGTGAGCAAACAAGGCCCACTTGAAATAACAATAAATAAATCTTTTAAACTTTACATCAATCGCCAATATTAGGCTCAATAGAATCGAACAATATATTCTATTAACTTTCCGAAAATTATAACATTCACCGAGGGTCTAATGACCAATAATCATGTCCACAAAGCTATAAGTAATCTTTCAACTTTAACTTTAATACCATATAAGACTATAACGACTTCACGCATTTCTTAGGGGATCAACCTTCGCATAAATGTATTGTGTACAACCATTTCAACGCAAGCGTAAACCCCGAATTAAAAGAGTTATTCATCTCAGATTTAGTACAAGTCCGCATCCAAAGGAAGTTTGGCTTGATGCTTTTGAAATTTGAATTTTAATCAATATCAACTAAGGAGTAGCTCGAACAAGACCAATAACACTATACTATAGAATAATCGTGATTGAATCAATCATAAGAAACTAAAAGTCATGCATTAGGAATAATCTAATAGCATACAATTTGAATAAATATAGCATACCTTTTTCTGGAATAACACTACGCCAAGGTTAATTAGAATCAATAATAAGCATGCATAAAGATATAGTGGTGCATGCTAAACAACAAGTTAAATACAAGAATAACTTGCTCTAAATGACTTACATCATTATATTGTAATCTAATTGAAAACAAAGAATTGAATTAACAAGATAATATATTAGAAAAACTCGCTCAAGATTAAACTATAAGATTTGGGATAATCAGATTGCCATGAAAGCAACTCAGATACAATGACTTATTCAATAATAGGCAACCTAGTTTCACTTAAAGTGTAGAGGTAGTAACTTACAACAATTGTAATTGAATTTGAAACAATAATGTACCAAATGAAATTAAAATCACACAAATGAAGTTTTTAGTTAGAGAACTTGCTCAATTATAAAATGTACTTAGAAACTTTGCCTTTTAAAGCACAAGCTAACCCTTACAACTTGAATCAATAATTCTATACATATGCCATATCGACATAGTTAGTCATTACTAACATCAGATATTTATATAAACAAATATATACATCATATAGGTTAAATTACCCTTTCACATAATCAACTATGTTACAAATAGGTAACACTTGATAAGATGTTCATTCATACCTTAATACTAATGAAATCATCATTTAACATTCATATTATTAACACATAATATTTATTTTCAAAATTTTTTTTCGCTAAGTTTGTTCAGAGTATAGAAAAGAAGAGAAAACAATCTAAAAGGGAAGACACTCTTTAAGCTTTTTGATAAATCCACACGGGACAACCCCAAAATGGACAACAAAAGACTAACAACCAAGCCAAAAGAAAGAACAAGGCGATACTAAGCAGACAATAGAAAACAAGCATGAAACCTTAAACAACATAGACAACCAATCACGGGAAACCAAGTAAATGAGGGGGAATCAACCGAATCAAGGTAAAGAGTCAAGGGAAGTCAAGCATACAAGAACTACTTAGACCAAACCCATCTATACCAACCTCAAACCAAGTCGAAACCTCAAGCCTCAAGTCAAGTCAAACCCAAGCCAACACTAACATCCCCAAAGATCCTCAAGACAAGGGGAAGAACCTCAAGACGAGCCGAGATGCTAAGCCGATGATAATTTCAGCCCTTTATCGCCACAAGGCCGTAACCTGGATACACGATCAAGAGGCTACCAAACCCAAAACGACAGAAGCAATAGCCGAACCACACTAACGAAGAGGCCGAATCGCCATGGAAACCGAACACCATAGTACCTTTGCATGATAAGAACAACTGAAGTTCGGACTCGCCTGAAGTTTGAAAAACTGGGGAGATCGAACTAAATCGCATTGCAGTTGTAGCCAAGAGGATGTCAAGCATGAGGACCACGAGAGCCGTGAAGAGAGACCAAACCATCTCGGACCAACCCCAAAGCCGAACCCAAACCCAAAGCGGAACCAAGTCCCCAAATGCCTTCCAAGACAAGAGGAAGAACCACGGGGAAGCCAAATTTTCTGCATCTTTACCGCCACCAAGTCAACCCAAATGGACTAAAGATGCTACCCAACATGGAAAGAAGCAATAGCAAACCAAACCAAACAGAGGCTCCGAATCGCCAAGGAGACCGAATCGTCGAACTCCCCATGGAAGCTAAGCTAATTCTGCAATTTCTAAGAAGAGTCTAATGTACCGCAGAGAAGACCAAACCAAGAACCATGAAATGCACTCATAGAGTGCCTCACAACCAAATACTTAGGATGTGCCTAGTCACAAGGCACTGAGGAATTTAGAAAGAAGAAAGCCTCGACTTAGTGATATTAATAATCTCCTAACCAAAACATTCACAGCATTTTGACATTTTTATGGACAATCGAAGTTCCTAATCGCCTTCAAAGTTTGTAAACCGCGTGGTGTGGAAAAGACCAGCTTTTTAAAATATCGTAATCAATATTATTTCCTTTAAGATGAATGATATAGTCCACTGTGACTATCCTACCCTCGAACATCGTCCGCATTCAAGGCAAGCACAAAAGAGAGAACCGATGTAGAATAGGGACAATCAAAGAACAAAATGAGAGAATGTCCCAAAGATGATTTACAGTAAAGGGCAAAGTAAAGGTATAGGATTTCAAGCTATGGTAAGTAGTAACCCATCATTTCAGGGGTAACTGCGTCAAGAGCAAGCCACGTGGTAAAGGAGAATCGGGGATATGGAGGTGGAACCAAAGCAATTTAGCCCATGGACTTTCTTTGAGCACGCAAAGTTTAACAGATTCCCCAGACAAGGAAGCTTTGAGATGTTTCACCGCCTATTGTCCCAAAGAATCAAGTCCTCAAAGATCGTAAGGATTAGAAGAGATGAAAAACAAGGTGCGTAATTGTTGCAGACATCACGATGATTATCGGATGGCAAAGACCATGCACCCATGTAGATGATATCGTTAAATGCGCGACAATGTGGATTCAAAATTTGTATACTTAAACAAAATCTGCTGTAACATTCGCTAACTCAAGATCATGCTACGCTACGCTTACATCATGTTCGCGATCATGGCATACGAAAGTTGGTTATGCATGGGTCACAAAGCTATCGTTGGTTCATACAAGTATACCGTATACGCCGAAGGCCGCAAATGAGATTTGTATCATTGGAATACCATCAAGCAAGTGCTTTAGTCCGTAACTCCTACGATAAGCTCTACAGAACAACATGAACAAAAGCCAAATCGGCCTAAAAGCTCAATCTAATGTGAATCGATTAATATGTAATACACATATGTAATTTCATATAAAACATATCAGGAAGACTTCTAACATGATTCTACCCATAAAATATCTTAAACATCAAATTTACAACACCCAATTTCAATGTTTTTAAGTAAAACTCCATTTTGACGCTTTTCAATGAAAAATCAATCACGCGATTTTGTTTTTCAACCAAAACAAGAAATTCAAAACACCATAGTTATGATTATACATACCTATCAATTCCAATAATCAATTTATATATTTTAACAATTAATCAAACCTTAATTTCATTTTTAACTAAGCCATACTCATATATTTTCATATACGTAACACTCAGAATATATTTTCTTCATAAAACACATACATACATGAATTAATTTCTCTATAATCATGTATAAACTCAAGGAAATAACCTTATAATCAATAATCATACAAAACTATATACATAACAACAATTTATCTTTTATAAAATTTCACAGAGAACTTTCATGGGAAGAGGAAAACTAAACTTTTTAAAAAAAGGTTAAGCTCCTACTTTTTCGATTAAGAAGATGATGGCTACTATTGATTATCAAACTTCTTTTCTCCAATTCCTTTCTCAAACCTATTAGATTTCTCTCAAATTTCTAGTTTTCTTCTTCTTCTTCTTTTTCTTCAACTCAAGTTCTTTCTTCTCTCTAACATATTGCATTAAAATATAACCTATATAGTAATAATATATATTAATTATCTAATATAACTCTAGATATCGCTTATATAAGTTTTGAAATTTAAAAGCCATAAGGCTTGTTTGGCTCATCTTAATAAAATAACCCATTAATCCTTATGCCTTGTTTGGTAAAACACAATTAGATAAAAAACTTAATAGCATTAGCTCTTGCTTGCAAAAACTCAATTAAACTCCCTTAATTTATTTTAGTAACTCCTTTATGCTAGTTAGGTTATTTGTCACACTTCTATTTAATTAAATAATCAATTTAATCAATTCAAATACTAATCTATTAAATTACTTTCACACATAAATCATTATCACATAATTATAATTTCCTTTATAATTGTAATTTTATTCACCTAACTAATATTTTAAATTATAAATTCCTACTTAAAATATTATAATTTATTTAAATCACTATAAGCTCTCAACTACTTATTAAATCAAATTGGTATATAATCTCATAACAATTAATTTTCTTAGCTCCTTAATTATTTATTCAAAAATAATTAACTAAACCACATCAACTCAAATTGCCATTAAATACTTATATAATCTAATAAATATTTAATATTACAAATAAATATTTAATTATTTATTCAACAAATAATTAACTAAACCACATCAACTCAAATCAACAATTATTTATTCAATAATAAACATATGCATTAAATACTTATATAAATCAATAAATATTTAATATTACACTTTAAAATTCGGAATGTTACATTTACACTCATATACTTGAAAAAGCTACTTCATTATTCTTGGTGTAAAATTTCCAAATGTCAACAAGGCAATTTTATTCGATTATTTATCGCCTATTTTCGTGAGCCTCATATATCGTTATATCTTTTACTACTTCGATCATCAGATTCATTAGTCACCTTGCATTGTTAAATTGCTTATTTCCCCAAAATTAGGTATACATCACCCATCTTGGGTCAGACATATCCCGATCGTATGTAAACATTCAAATACAACTTATTAATACAATATGTCGTATACTTTCAACCGACCAATACAATACGACAAAAACATAAACCGTGAGTTTGAATACAATTATTGTCTACTAGAGATTATACAAACTCAAAAGGAGTCCTCATTACAATTATTATCACACTATTTCACAAAATAAATCGAGGACTACTAATGCTATCCTTCCGACCATCACTCCGCTCCCGACTCGTCCCCAATCTATATTCTCATTTCAAGAGAACAAAGAAAGAAAGGGTGAGCTCAACTAGCCCAAGAAGAAATATTATGACTAAGATAATGCGTAATAAATTATCATTAGTCCCCAACAATGTTAAACCGATAAAATATAATAGACATCAAGTTTAATCACAAATGAACAAGCAATCCATTAAAAGAGTCAAGTAGAAATAAAATCTACTATCTTTTATGATTTAAAAGGTTTTTCATCACTTTTATCGCCGAGACTCACTTTAATAAATAATCCACATCATGAAATCATCCCCGCACTACGTGCCAAGGATATTCTTTAAGATCACAACCACCTAATTATCCATGCACTACTACGCCAAAGATAATCGTGTTTTCATCAACGGTCCTGATCATGCCATAAAACAATTCATCTTTGCACCTCGGTCAAGAGAATCCATAGCCATAATCATACCAAAAACTCGCCCATCAATGCACTACGCCAACGAGGACTTTTTTCCACATCATTTGTAACATTACTACCATGATTATACCGAATAATCCTCGGTCATAATCATACCAAGTCCATCTATGCACCACAGCCACAATGACTTTCAACATAATATAAACATGAGGATGATGACAATGATATAAGAATTCAATAAAACAAGTTCAAGAATTAATTTGTCCAGAACCAATAACGTCCAAATTGTCAACACGATATCGCTTTCAGAGAGTAAAATTCAAGAATGCTCAAGAATATTTCCATGAAAAGATATCGACGAAGCGCAAATATCAAGGATATTCCACTAATTTCATGGAGTATAGAAGTCAAAATTTTAATCAACCGAGTATAATAATCGAATGGAATAACAAAAGATATCACCATGCATGCGTATTGCATATGTATGACAGTTATTTCAACAGTAATAATAATAACGGAACTCCAGTCGTGAAATTCACAATCGCACAGATGTTCCAATGTAATAATAAATGCTAATAATAAATGATGGAACCAGTCCCACAGATAAAGATATGTATGTGATATTCCGATGTAATAATAAAGACTAATAATAAAATGGAACCAGTCCCACAGATAGCATGCATGTGATATTCCGATGAATAATAAAGACATAATAATAATAAGAATGTCACCAAGTATAGTAGTAGCTCACAGACACAAAAGTTATTCCAATGTAACAATAAAGAAATGGAATAATGTAAGTTCTCTTCTTGAATACAAAAAGAATAATATCCCTTACCGTAAAATAATACTTGATATAAGAGTAAAGAAGAAGCAGTAAAACTTTTCTTCTATCTCTATAGTCTCTCTCTATAGTTTCTCTCTCAGAGAGTTCAAAGAATTTCAAGAAAATAATGAAGGAATGAGCTTCTATTTATAGGAAAATGGAATGCATAAGAATTAATCCATGAACTAATTCCGTATTGATTTACTTTAACTGACGGTCCATATTTAAAGAAAAATCTTTTAAATAAAATATAATATATTCTATTTATATAAAAAGATTTTTACTATGCAAACACTATAATGAGCACTATGCAAACACTACGCATAATAAAATATAATATATTCTATTTATGTAATAACTTTAAAAAAGTATTCGCTTTTATATAAAAAGATTTTACTATGCAAAACACTACGCATAATAGAATATAATATATTCTATTTATAGAATAACTTTAATAAAGTATTCTCGCTTTTATATAAAAAGATGTTTCTATTTTATTACGTAATAAAACAAAACTTCTAAATCAACAATAATTTGAATCAAATAATGTGAGATACTACGCAACAACTATCAGCAATAATTGAACAAAACCGAGTGACTTCTCACATAAATATCAATAATCAATACCGCTAGCTACTACGCAACAACGCCAGACATCGCATTTCTTTTACTACCGAAAGTAGTTCAACAAGATCAACCAGAAAAACTTCCGCCGTTATTTTCAATAAAATATTTTTGTCGCTTTCAATCCGACAATAATTCCGCTAGGGGTCCACTAATGATCAGGTCGCCGCATTTAATATTTCGCTTAAAACGAATATTCCCCACCAATCTAATATAATATGACAACTCAGCATACTTTGCAAAATTTATAAATATTACCCACAACTATAACATTATCTCAAATTCACACCATAATATAAAAAAATTATTTCGAGAAAATTAATTTTTTATTCATAAAATCTGGGTTTCACAATCTCCTCCTTATGGAATTTCATTCTAAATTTACGTATCGCATTCTGGTATGCCTAATGTGTGAGGATACCTTGACTTCATTTCAGATTCTAACTCTCGAGGTATAACCTCGAGTGTTGGATACGATTCTTCTTATCCAAGATTTTAACACGAGATCTCATACGCTAAATCATCCGCTATCTCGTCTGATTCTAAATTAATAATGTGGTTCGGGTCATCCACATATTTACGTAACATTGATACGTTAAAAACGCTATGAGCACGCCGACATACTTAAGGCAGTAAACGAGTCTATAAGCCACGCCCCTACTCAATCGAGGATTTCAAATGGGCCAATTAAATCGAGGGTTGAGATTTCTCTTCAAAGAACTCTCGCTTCTATAATAACGCCTTCTTCGAACCTTCTTCTTCACATTCATCGATTCGGTATGTAGCTTGAGCGCCTTTTAACTTTATCGATTAAAGTCGATTTTACTCAGATATTCAAGTATCTTCACGCGGGTCCCTAGAGTCTTTAACTCTATCTTCATCATTTGCAAGTTATACGTAAATGAGTCTTTGTGTTAACAACATCGCACTTAAACGATACGATCTTCTACTCAACACGCTACCTACCACGCTCGCTTCTTCCACGATGATATCGAATAGTACGATCGTAATCTTCAATGCTGAGTCAACGCTCTCGATGCATGTTACGCTCGCTTTAGTCAAAGAAATATTTTGAGGGTTTAAGAAATGGGTTTTGTACCGTGTCAATACAAAATTCGATTTCACGCTCCAGGGTAGGCTAAGAAGTCTTCGTGAATACGCCAAGAGATTTATTAATGATAGAAATATCATTCAAAACTGTTATTCTCATCCAAGACTTGATAAGACGTCACATCGATACCAACCGTGACTTCTATCCCTTAACCTAGATAAGACCTCACAATGATACCTATCAACTTGTCATCGCTATTCACGACGCCGCCATGTAAAAGTCCGCTTCAAAGGCATTCCACACAAGGAAGTCATCAACAAAAGGATCGGGCTTTTTTACTTATGGCTTGATATGACAATGATCGAATTTAGTGGTTTGTTGTTTCGATTCGCATAATAGGTTGGTTAGAATATAAAAGCTAACAACCTTACGAAAAACATGATGAGTAGTTAACCAATCGCTTCAAAAAAAACCACATCAAAGGCAAGTATTTTCAAAGAGATAAGATCGACAGTAACGTGAAAGTGTCGATTTGAATCAAACAAGATTTATAAATGTGGAGGTAACGGGTTTCTCCCAATGGAGTTTCAATAGATAAATCAAAGTTTAACTTCTCCGAGTTAAGTACAAACATCGAACACAACTAGGTGAAATAAAAGAGTGAGTAGAACCCAGATTCAACACTCAGATAGACTTCAGAAGAGCTTATGATTAACTTACCCGTGATAATTTTATTCGTGTTCCTCGTCACGAAAAAAAAAATGCTCTCTCTTAAACTACCGGCCAGTTTGTCCGGGACATCCTTTAGCATCACTATCCCAAATGGACTCGACTTCACCATAAGACAAAATCGAGCTAGGTGACCTTCTTCCCGCAATTAAAACACGCTTTTGATTGTTATGCATACTTGACGGATGTGTCCCTCTTGTCCGTGATTTGAAACATACGAATCGATGGGCGCTTTTCTTCCTTTGAAACGGTGTCAGTGCCGACGCCTTCACATCATTGTTGAACCTTCTTCTTAAAATGTCCATTCTATTATCTTGGCCATGATTACCAATTTAAATGGTTACCATTCTTGGCATGATAATATTCCCCACGATGGTTATCGTTGTTCACGATCGACGCTAATTTGTGATTATTATCGTGGTCAGCTGGTCGTCGTTTTTGGTCAGGCCGACTCATTATCACGGCTCCAATAATCGAGCCCTATTCACAACATCCTAATATAAACAAAGTTTGTGAGAAATGAGGTATCGACGATATCGGGTTTCAAACCTCGCAAAACATTCGCCATTCGCTTCCTCATTATCGACCAAATGGGATGCAAACCGGATAACTCCGCAAACTTAGCCTCGCATCGCGACATATCGGCCATATTGTTTTGCTCCATTTGATGAATTCTACCTCCTTCATGTGACGCATACTTTCAAGAAAGTACTTGTCGTTGAATAATTCTCGAACTTCTCCCAAGACATCTCGAAAAGGCCAGTCGGGTACGCTTTTACGATTCCCACCAATGATCTCCTTCTTCACGCAACATAAAGGTGGCGAATGGAACCTTTTTTTCTCTTCCGAGCATTCCAAGACATCAAATATCTCGTAATCTGCTTTTATCCATGTTCTCCGCTTTTAAGTGGTTCTCGCTTTCCCAAAACTCCTATGTCCCAAAGCCTCGAATCGCTTAGCGGAAACTAACCGTGGTTACCATTGTTTCCACCGTGCATTATGGATGTGAGCCGCCATTGCTAAGCTGCATGAATTGCTCCTTAAACCGCTTAATGCGTGACCGTCCTAGAGTTATCAGTATTTCTACCGCATTTTGGACACGAGTCTGCCTTCATCTGTTGTTGCATGAATCGCATAAAGTCTCCGACCATCCCATCATTCACCATTTCATCGGCAGCATTGCTTTCATGAGGAGTATTGTCCTCCGTCAGCACATTATCCCCGATTATTGATCTGTGGAGACTCAATGGTCTCCGCGTGGCTCCATCGATAATCTCAACATTCTCTTGATGCCATTTTCAAACACCGCCACAAAATAAGGGTTAATTAACATATCACATATTATCCCTATACTTTAACCGACCAATTAAATACCAAATAAACTTAGGTAGGTCATACTACCGGCGGAATTCCCCGCCTCCCTCCTCCTAGTTCTTATCTCACATCTTAGCTGTGGATCATATCCCAAGCTTTGATACCAAACCGACGACGCCCCAAAATTAGGTATACATCACCCATCTTGGGTCGCCAGATACATGGTACGTAATTCAAATAAAACTTACTAATACAACTGCTGCTAAGTACAATACAACAAAACATAAACTAATAGTTTGAATACAATTATTGTCTACTAGAGATTATACAAACTCAAAAGGAGTCCTCATTACAATTATTATCACAACTATTTCACAAAATAGTGAGGACTACTAATGCTATCCTTCCTGACCATCACTCTGCTCTCTCGACTCGTCTCCAAATATATTCTCATTTCCTCAAGAAAACATTGAAATTTAAAGGGTGAGCTTAACTAGCCCAATGGAATAAAAAAGATATCACCATGCATAATGCAAAATACATGTATCATTATTCCAATGTAACAATAATAACGAACCGTGTCGTGAAATTAATACCGGCTGTGATGTTCCAACAGTAATAATAAATACAAGATAATAAATAATGGAACCAGTCCCACAGATAAAATATGCATGGATATTCCAGTATAATAAAGACTTTAATAATAAAATGGAACCAGTCCCACAGATAGCATGCATGTGATATTCCGGCTGTAATAATAAAGACATAATAATGTAAGAATGTCACCAAGTATAGGTAGCTCACAGATACAAAGTTATTCCAATAGAACAATAAAGAAATGGAATAACAAAAGTTCTCTTCTTGAATACAAAAGAATAATATCCCTCACCGTAAAAATAATACTTGATATAAGAGTAGTGAAGTAGCGTACAAAACTTTTCTTCTATCTCTCTATAGTCTCTCTCTATAGTTTCTCTCTCTAGAGTTCAAAGAATTCGTAAGAAAATAATGAAGGAATGAGCTTCTATTTATAGGAAAATGGAACGCATAAGAATTAATCCATGAACTATCCGATTGATTTACTTTTTCGATCTGACTATCTGATATTTAAAGAAAATCTTTTAAATAAAATAAAATATATTCTATTTATATAAAAAAGATTTTTACTATGCAAACTACTATAATAAGTACTACGCAAACACTATGCATAATAAAATATAATATATTCTATTTATAGAATAACTTTAATAAAGCATAATAAAAAGATATAAAAATACGATATTTTATTTATATTCTATTTATAGAATAACTTTAATAAAGTATTCGCTTTATATAAAAAGATTTTACTATGCAAAACACTATGCATAATAGAATATAATATATTCTATTTATGTAATAACTTTAATAAAGTATTCTGCTTTATATATAAAAGATGTTTCTATTTTATTACGTGAATAAAATAAAACTTCTAAATCAACAATAATTGAATCAAATAATGTGAGATACTACGCAAAGAACTATCAGTAGCAATAATTGAACAAAACTGAGTGACTTCACATAAATATCAATAATCAATACCGTGTGCTACTATGCAACAACGCCAGACATCGCATTTTTACTACCGAGAAGTTCAACAAAGATCAATCTGTAAACTTCCGCCGTTATTTTCAATAAAATATTTTTGTCGCTTTTCTCAATCCGATAATAATTCCGCTTAGGGTCCACTTAATGATTGTGCGTCAGCATGCATTTAATACGTTTCCCCGCTTAAAATATTCCCCACCAATCTTACCCACAACTATATAAATAATATAATATAAATAATCGTATACTTTGCAAAATTTATAAATATTACCTACAACTATAACATTATCTCAAATTCATTACCATAATATAAAAAAAATTATTTCGAGAAAATTAATTTTTATTCATAAAAATCTGGGTTTCATTAATCAAGCAAGGTTCCTTGTTCTTCAAGTAATCCTTAAAGCTATCGGACAAACCCATTCCACAAAGTGAGATTTACTATAAGTTACTTCGCTTATGCCCAAAATGTTTGCTTCTAAAATTACTACTCTTCAAGATTCCTCTATTATTTCTACTATGGATACACTAACTCTTTTCGTGAGAACTTGAGGAATATGAACATCAGCTTAAAGAGGTATGATGACGAGGAGGAACCCTCGAAGAAAGGTATTAGCTCTTAATACAGAAATGAAGAAGAGCTTGATGATGATTCATGATAATCTAAATAGCTAGCTGATGTCAAGAAGACTCAAAGGATTCCCTACAAAGGAAGAATAAATGCAAGTCATGGGTAGTCTCTCTCTCTAGAGTTTACCTCCTTCTCTCTAGGATTTTAGCCCCGCTTTGTCTCCCCTCTGCTTTTACGCTTCTTTCTTTTCCTTTTAGGTCTCCCGCCCATCCTCACCTACCTTCTCCATCCCCACCAAACTTTTTAGTTTACCCTTTCTAGCTTCTCGGGTTTCTTCCTTCCCTTCTCCACCTCCCTATCCATCCTTCCCACCTCCTCTTCTCTAACATCCGCACTTAATCTTCCCCTCTCCCTCAAATTTCATCTCTCGCTTCTCCTCATTTCCGTATTTTGGTGTCATGGTCGATCATCCTCATCTCCGCATTGAAACTCTGAAGAGTAGTTCTTCCTTGGATTTGGTCATGCAGTTTGGGTGTCTCCATTCCAAACTCTCCTTAGCCTCTGCTGCCTTCGAGGACTCAAAGCCTATTCTAATGTTTCTATCACCCTCGGCGAATCTACCGCTTTGTCACGTCACCGAGGAGACCTTGTCCTCGCCACTTCCTAAGCAATTCAAGATATCTTTAAAGCGCTTCATTACTTCACTAAGAATGACCGTGAAGAGCACTTTCAGCCGAAAGAAGGAAGAATGCTGTCGATGGACTATATTTCGCTCTCGACTTCCTCTCAAGATATTAACAACCTCTTCTATCGGATATCTCGCAAGAAGCTAATGCTCGAAGGTGTTCGATTCTTGTCCCGTCAAGCTTAGCAAATGCTCGCAAGGACTATATTGTCGCTCGGGAGTCCTCTCGCCCCGATTCACTCCCCTCCTCAATGCCCAAAGCACGTGTTGTCGGCTTGCCTATTCCCCAAGTCCTCGAGTTCTGAAGAGTCAAATCAAGCTTAATGAGAAGAACTTGGTCGAGCTTTTTCCCCGTTGCCGATCAAGGGAGTGTTACTGCTAACCCCCTGTGGAAATCCTTCACTTGGCCTTAATAAATGGTCTTCTAGCCTTCGTCGGTCAATTTATCCACCAAGCTCCTGCTCAAGTCAAGTTGAATCTTCCGCTAAAAATTATGGGGGGCACCTTTGATCGACAAAAGTCTATCTTCATGATAAGGGTACTTCTTATTCAAATTTGATTCTGATAGAAAGAGACAATGTCTTAGCCTCGTGTCCATGGTATATAGCTTCCAAGCTTTTTCACTTACCGTAAGGTGAAGGGGCTAATTTCAAGATAACCGATAGTAGCAAAGTTCCGATATGGGTCAAGTTCAAGAATATCCCCTCTCTTATCGGACAAAGGAAGGTCTAAGTTACTCTGCAGTGCAGCTTGGTCGGGCCGTTATTTCGCCGTATAACATGACTTCTAAGTTGGAACCCATGAGCTTGCTTCTAATATGTATCGAGATTGAAGCTTTGTTTCATTTCCCGTGATCCATCAATGTCACAGATTTGACGGGATTGCTCTAGTCAAGAAACCGAGTCATGGAAAGTGGAGTATTGGAGCAGCCCTCCTGTTTCTAATGTAACCGCTTTACATTCCTTCAAATGCCCGAAAACCAATTCTTTCGGGTTCCCAAACACTCCCTCGACTTCTCTCAGGAGGCCCCTTGTTCCACTATTCCTAGCACAACCAAGGCCTCTCCTCCTCCGCATCCCGAATGTTCATGGATCTGCCGCTTCTAAAGGACTTAAAAGCTCTTCCCTCCCCCTTCCAAATTCTCTCCTTTCTCTTTCCACCAACGCTTTTTCCCCCTATTGCTCCCTCCCCTTATTCCCCGGTGATGAGTCCAATCTCCTATTCCCCTAATCCTTTACTCGATAAGCTTAAGCAAGTTGATGAGAAGGAAATGCAGGGACCAAGCATAAGACTAGGCCGGGAAAGGAGCCTCTTCGTAGTTCTAAGAAGAGGAACAAAGGTCCAAGGGGTCTTCCCTTCTAGACTAATACTTTCCTCTTTTTTTACGACATTCTTTTGTTCATAATGTCGGGTTTAAATAAAAAACCAAAGCAGCTTTTGTTCGCAACTTTTGTTAGACAACCATATCTCCTTTGTGGGCCTCATTGAGACCGTAATAAAAGCTACAAATGCTTCCGTATTGTCATGCCATCTCGTCCAGAATCTGGTTTGGAATTTTAATCCATGACTACCAATTTAACTACGGATTTGGGTGGGTCGATCCTTCTATTTGAGAGTGGATGTCCTATTTCAATCATGCCCAAGTTTCCCACTTCAAGCTCTTTCCTCTTTATGGCGCTTATCCAATCTTGGCTTCTATAGTCTATGGTTCGTAACTCTATAATGGAACGTCATCACCAGGGGTCGACTTTAATTCCTTGTCCTCCTGACACTTGGTGTATTCTTGGAGACTTCAACACTATCAAGAGTGTCTCTGAATCGGAAGGTGGTGATTCTTCTGATACGGCATGACCGACTTTAACGACCAAGCTAGACACTATTGGTGTTGGCTGATATTCGCTATTGGGCCTCTCGCATTACACGGTGGAACTGCTGTCGTTATTCCTATTCATAGAAGTCGGATAGAGCAAATGGGTAACAGCTTCGGTTCAACGTGAATGTCCGATTCCCTAGTCACTTTTGGTCCTCGTGGGTCTTTTCGATCATTGTCCAGCCTTACTTTAATACCGGTATGCTTCTTCTAAAGCCAAGAAGCTTATTCCACTTCTTTAACTTCATGCCGGAGGATTCATCATCACTTAATTCAATGATGGCATTTGATTGGCTCTTTGTTCCTCTTGGAGGTAAACCGGGCTTCCTACTTACCCCTGGTTGACTGTAGCTCTTCCTTCTTCGTGGAGGTTCAACTATTGGAGAGACAGACTCCTCTTCTTCTTCTTCTTCAGTCTCTAACTTCTCTTGCTCATCAGATAAACTTCTTTAGAGATCAGCACTGGCAGGAGCAAATTCTTCTTTCTTGGCCTCATCACTTTCTGAGCCATCATGAGAGCTTTCTTGGTTTGAGGGGACATGTTCATCTTCTTCTTCTTGAATAGCATTTTCTGACCCATTCTCTGGGCTGGTTGGGGCAGTTGCATTTGGGGATGCACTTTGATCATCATGAATTTCTTTTTTTTTCATCAGAGTTGCTTCTCTAAGAATTTTCCATGGGGCTAGAGCACTTTTCTTCATCAGCAGTTTCAGTTTCTTTCTCTTCTGCTGACTCTACGTCCCTTTCTTCAGCAGATATATTGATTTGAGAAGCTAAGGCTGGTTTGTCATCCACCTTAGCTTTCTTGTTGACTAGCCCTTGAAGCAACCTGCTGCTTCTTCTTTTTGTGGTTTCAGTAGTTTGGGCCTTTTCTTCTTTATTCTTGTTCAAGGAGGAGACTCTCCTTGGTGGGGCCTGGGCTTTCTTCACATCACCAACTCTTTTCACCACTTTTGATTTCTTCCTGGCTGGTGTGATTTTGGCTGCTGTAGAGTCATCAGACTCAGAGCTCTCTGTCTCTACTATCTTCCTTTTCTTAGCAGAGGCACTACTGCTACTCCCAGCTGTCAGCCTTTTGTTCTCCTTGGGGTTCTTCTTCCAGTTTTCAAATAACTATGGAGACATTACTTTGTGCACATTCAAATATTTCTCCTCATCATCCTTGATCTTTCCCCTAGCTTTTTCTTCAAGATGATACTCAAGCACCTCCCATAAAATACCTTGGTCAGGGGCTTCTTCTCAGCCTTCTCTACCCACTTGGAGATCTGATCAAACAAGATAGCTCCAAAGTCGATTTGTTTCTTCAGAACTATTGCTGACATGATTTTCAACTCTTTGGTCAATCAACGTGTCATGTGCGTTGTTCTTACACAGTATGCACTTTCCAACTATTTCAGCAAGGAACTCATATTGCTCAGGAAACTCCTTCTTCTTCATATCCTTGAAACTAGGGTTTCTTTGATACCCCATAACTTCCTTTGCTTTAACCTTGGTAGTAAGGGTTTCCGAATTTATAAAGACGTTTGAGTAGAATTCTTTAACCAGGTTGCAGTAGACTCGAGTATTTGCCTCAAGGCATTCTGAAAATCCAGCCTTCTTTACAAGCTCGAGAATATCCCTGAACTTCTTTTCAGATTTCTTAAACGATTTGGTTCCAAGCTGAATACCAGTGATCACTTGCTAGTTTTCCATTTTGAGTAGTTTGAAGAATGTGGGTATTAGATATAGAGAAGTTTATGCGAGATGGCTGTTTGGTTGATAAGGCTCTGGAGGTTAAATGATTTTGCTCTTGAAAAGCTTTCTAAGGTTTTGAAAATGGGAGGGAGAAAGGTTCGATATCTTTTGGTAAATGTCTGCAGATTTGAACTTGTCTTTATAGCAGTTCCTTCTAACTCTGCATACTCAGTGATGTGTCAACTGTCCATTGGTTGCACGTTGCCCAGTAATGAGCTGTAACTCCCCACAACTTTTCAGTTATTAGAGGAGTGGACGTTTAATTGACGTGGCTTTGACCGTTGACCTTTTGATTCGTAGAGTAACATGATGAGATAGCTATAGACTCTACGATTTAATTTGTTTACTCAACGATCAATTTCTGAGAGATGCTGCAGTGGATGGCTTCGTCTTTCCTCCTTACTTCGATGCAGCATAGCTCAATCACTAATGCATTCGAACTTATCTCCTTAACTTGAATGGCTTAGTAGATGTCTCATTCTTCATGCTCCTTGTGAGCTGGAGTACCCTTTGGTAGAACTACGATTGTTGAGTTGTCTTCTATGATCGCTGCAGTTGCACTACAATCATTTAGTCCTTTTCAAACTCAACTCTACGATCGTTGACTAACTTGATTCTTCTGAGATGAACTAGATCAAGTATTCCTTCTGGGATAAGGTAGCTCAGGAAGGGCCAACCTCTTAGAGAGAGCTAAGGGTCAGGTTTGTCCCTGAGGCGCTTTCCAGATGAAATACTATGGCAATGGTTTGTAATGACATCTCATTAGACCTTTTCTGATGGGAAGATCTTCAATTAGCTTTAAGTATCTGCATTGCTGAAATCGTGGTGTCCTCCTGCTCTTACTCTACGATCATATGTTTGATCGTAGGCACTTCACGATTATGAATTAGGTGGCTGAAGGGTTATCAGTAGTACGTTTTGAGACGTTCCTACTGACTATGGATCTTCATTTGGTTCATCAACCACAAAGTTTTGGGACTCTGTAGCTGGTACATCTCTTCCAGGTTTAATAGTGCTATTTTTCCTTAACAGATCACTGCTCCCCCATTGTTGATGCTGTCTTCTCAGATAGATGTGATTCCTTCTTCATGTTCATTTGAAGGCTGCCCAACATTTCTCCTTCTAACTGGGATCATCATCGTTGCTTAGTCTTCCTTGTATCGTAGAGATGAGTATTTTCAGGATTGATCACTCTACGATCATTTGACAGCACTACGAACGTAGTCTTCTTTGACAGTCCTTTATTTTGAGAAGTTCTGCTTCATAAAGAACTCCTTTTGTCTTAAGCTCAATGATCTTCTGTTGTGAGCTTCCCTTAAGGATCCTTTCCATAAAGCATGTCTTTCCTGATATGGGCACATAGAATCCTCTTTATCTTCTGTTTCATGGCATTCTCCCATATCTGATTTGCGTACCATGAGAGCTCCATTCCTGTTAGCTCGGAGGGTCTTCAAGGCGAGCTTGGACATATAGGAACCTTATCAGAATCATCTTTGAACAGTCCTTAGCCTTCTGCTGGTTGAGTCCTAATGAATGAAGTCTTCTGCTTCAGCATTCCTTAGTGTGGTTAGACTGACCAAGTACCTGCAGGTTTAAGTATATTTCTACTTTTGGTCCCCATTGTTGAATGGGTCCTACTAGGTTAGTTTTCTAAACCCCTATTCCTCTTAACTGGATAATCATCATGTTTATCACCAACAGACATATTCATGCAAGCAACTATCTTGAGATAATACATTTTTGAGATGCTAGATGGTGAGTGTGTATAGGATTTGACAATTAATGACACACTCTCTATCTATGATGGTTTCATCATTTGCTGGGTTATGTTCTCAATGTTTAAGTGTTCATAGATTGTGAATCAACTTTACGATTTATGAGTATCTTGTTGATTCATGGATGTGATCAGTTTCTACAAATCAGCAAGATCCTCTTGTAGAACTGATCATTCTCTGTGTGTTGTCAAACACCTAGAATATAGGCTTGTACATACATACTAGCACACCAGTAATGATTACTTAACATAAAGTTCATCTGGTCTGTGATACTCTTATGATCTATTTTAGATTTTCTTGAAGATGTCATCTTCAGCCTTAAAACTTGGTAAAAGAGAAAGTTTGTAGACATTTGAATTTTCCATCTTCAGACTACTTTCTCTCTTCACCTTTTTAGGTAGATTATGACTTCTTGACAGAATACTGTCATAGTTCATAAGATGGTGCAACTATGATGTATACATTAATAATGGTGAGGAACTGCCTTTTTTTTTCCGCTGGTTTCTTAATGATCATTTACCTTAGATATACTGAGTTCAGGTATTGATGTGCACAACTTTTACTTTTGCTCCTTTCAGCTTAATGCTCTTGTTGGCCTTTCATCAATCAGTCGTGGTCTTGAAGATGTAGATCAAGAGAATCGTGGCATTAATATCTTTGACATCTTTGAGTTTACAGAGATAGCACCCAGTTGTTGGTTGGTCACTCATAAGTTTGAGAAGATCTTCTTTCTCCTCTCGATCAACATTTCTTAGTACGCGTGGCCTCTTCATCTTTCATAATGATGAATGCTTTACTCTTTGTCACTGATGTCTCTTGCTCTCTTTCTCTCGTCTGGTCTTCAGACTACAAGATTGACTGCAGGCTAGGATTGGTCTTGTTGATATAGCAATCGAGGATACGGACCAATCTGAGCAGCTTCAGGTGTATACACATTTTTACCTATACATAATATTTCCAACGTGTGAGCTCTTCTTCGTATAACAAGTTACTTCCTACTAAACTAAGTTTAGAACAATGCTAGTGCCTGGGATCAGACTCAAAGCGATTAGCTTTTGAATATAGCATGAGAACCTGCTCTGATACCAATTGTTAGTTCCCAGAGGGCACAATAGATCTAGAAGGGGGTTGAATAGATCCTTTTTATTTCAAATACTTTTCTGGTTTATGTTGTATTGTTCATATTTAAGTATATGACAAACATAAGAATCTTTTCAAGCACAACGGAATAAGTAAAAGATTCCCCTTCATTGATATATTCGTAATCATGCATACATTGTTCGTTGGGTTAGTTTAGTTGTAAGCAGTTAGAACATACATAGCAGTTATAGCAGTTATAGACATAATGTAAATGACATAATGTAAAAGACACAAGGGGTTTTATGTGGTTTAGAGACTCAAGCTCCTAATCCACTCTTCTGCTTTAACTAGCAGGATTTCCACTAAGGAAGGGCAGCACCCTGAATCTCTACGATTCCTTTAAGGCCAGCAGCCTTGGGACTTCAGTTCACTAAGAACTCTTCAAGGCCAGCAGCCTTGGGACTCCTCTAGTTCCCTAGGAACTCTTCAAGCCCAGCAGGCTTGGAACTTCATTTAGTCCCTTTGGACAAGGACCCTTTGGCCCTGCTTTGTTTAGTCCCTCCGGACAAGGACCCTCTTGGCCCTGCTTCATTTAGTCCCTCTAGACAAGGACCCCTAAGGCCTTGGCTTCGTTGAGTTGTTTGTTTATTGTTGTTGGAGTCGGTGCTGAGCTGCTAAGATGTCTTCATGCTCTGAACATCTTCTATCCTTAGCAGCTTGGCTTGATCATCCTTGAAGAGCAGTTGAGTATTGCATGATGCTCGACTTCTTAGGTTGCTTCAACTACTCCGGATGACCCTTGATGAACTACCTTGAAGATCATTCTTCTTGGTACTTGATGGTACGCATACGAGAGGCTTCTAAGATGATATGTAAGCTCTTCTCATTAGGTACTTAGAAACTTTATCATGCTTGTCACCAAGATGGCTTTTGTGATCTCCCTTCTTGCTCCTCGATGCCTTCCCATGATGGACTTGCTAAGCTGACTGTAGGCTCTTCTCTATTGTACTTGAAAGTATTATGCATACAAGCCAATCATGTATGATGATAAAGCATATACTGTGTAATCAATCTTATTTATTTATTAATAAAAGAATTATTTATTAAAGGCATTTATTATCTACATGGTGTCGCTTTTTAATAATATGTGATAAACCCATAGTTTTAAGCAATGCTTTTAGAATCATGATGAGATCATGCTAATGAGATCTAAATTCTTAGATAGCTTAAAACTAAAATGTTCCCAATCAATGGATTACTAAAAAGGGATTAATGAATCCGGGATAGATTGGTACGTCGTTGTTTGCTCATTGGATGAGGATGATTGATCTCATGATCATTTGTGTGGAGACACTAAATCAAGTATGTAGGTGCTTATTAGAGAATAAGTTCACCGAACGTTGACTTCGATAAGGATTACCTAATGGAGTTTTACTTACCGTCAATAGGAATTCTCGTAGTGATAGTAGTACAAATGATCCTTAGACTTGAGATCATCATAGTATCTTATATATAATGAATTACACTTTGACTTATTTCTTAAGACTCTTAGAGTATATCAAAGGGTATGCTTGGGTGTAATAAGTTATATATGAAGATAATGAATGACCAATAAAGAATCTACCACTTCTAGTAAAAAGGAGAAATGTCCTATGTGATTCGATAAATGACAACCTGTGAATCCTTGGCGAGGTGGAATGAAATTAGAAAGTAGTTTCTAATTTGCATTCATTAGAGTTGTGCATTTAGGAATCGAAATACATATGATTAAATAAAATAAGACTTGACAAGAATTCCATGTCTTATATTTAATTGGGACATTGTATGGTGGAAGGATTGAATTGTATTTGGTAACTATTTACTCAAAGGTTCTTTTATGATTAATGTTGAAATCTATATTATCCGGAAAGTCGTTGATCGCTAGGGAGGCTTATCCTATTGTAGAATAAATATTATTTATTTAAATAAATTATTTGTTTAATTTATTTATTTAAATGAGATTAGAATTGTTCTAATTGATTTATTCACAACCTATCTTTAATATGGAGAACCTAAAGGGTCACACCATAAAAGGAAGAATAATTATTTAAGAAGTTAATGGCATAATTGTAATAATATATTAAGTATATTTAATTTAATCTATGGTGATAGAATAAATTAAATAGCTTAATATTTATTATTTAATATTTTAGAAATATTAAATATAAATTAATAAGAGGAGTCTTATTAATATTATTACAATTATTATTATTTTAATTTTTAAAAGGTTTAGGAATTAATTTAATATAAGTACTCTCATTTATTCCTAATTGGATTAGAAAGGAAAATTAGTTAAAGGAGTTTAATTAATTACCCCTAATAGGATTAGGGAGCCCATTTAATTAAAAGAGTTTAATTAAATAAATAATACCTTATTTTAATTAAAATAGGTTACATGATATCTTTATAAGAGGAGTCTTATATCGATATCCGATATAATGTAATTCTAGAGTTGGAGAGTACGCCTCCTTTTTCTATACAGATAGGAAAAACTAGGGTTTGAGCCAATACCCATTTTCTTGAATCTTTATTATTCCTTGGTGGATCACCTCTAGAGGCCAAACACATGGGTGGCTAACGTTGATCAAAAGAAGGAACCAAACCCGGTGGATTCAAGTTGAACGAAAAGGATTGGAGGTGAACTTGTACCTGAGGAAGCTCGGATCTTCAAGGGTATGTTTTTATTCATCCTTTTCGTTTAATTAATAATTGTGCATAAAGGGTGATCCGGGTATATGGTTTGTAAAATTTTAAACTCTGATTTTTACACGTTTTGCACTTTTTATGCAATTTGATTGCGTTCTTGAATATTACAAACCTAACAGTACTTAACGTCTTCCCATGATGGACATCTAGATGGCATGATGCTCTTCTTTCTCTCGGCAGTTCAGAACACTCTTCATGTATTAGAACTCTCACTTCTACATAGTAGAACTCACACTTCTGCTTCTTGCTTGATCTGACTTCTGAGTGTTCTTGGTGGATCGTAGAGTGAGCCTTTGGACTCACTATCACTTGATTAGATCAATTCACCTTCTCTCTAAAACTCACAACTCCAGCAACCTTTGATCTTTTAAGCTCTTCTACATTTATACACCTTCCCAATCCTTCCGTTGGAAAGTAGCCGTTGGAAGCTATTCAAATGTCTTCACAGATCTCAAGTTGCTTGAGGAAGACTACTTGATGTGACATGACATACTTTTTTCCGACTCTTGATCATCGTTTCACCTACCATCGCGCGGATGTATGACTTTACTATCTTGGGCAGGTTGAAGACTTTATTTCTTCTGATTTCTTAATCAGAGGTTGTCCTTTTGCATCGATGCTCTTAATAAGCACTTGTCCGAATATTACCATTCAGATTGAACCTTTGTCAATGCTTCAGTCTTCAGGTATCCGAACTGTACGATTCTGATGCACGTCTTCAGGGACCTGATCGTAGTGTCTTGCTGAGTGTTGCTCGTTGACTTAGTAGAGTTAACACTACGATCCTGGAGAGTGTTGATTGGATCTTCAATGTAGAACACCTCTTCCTTGTATTGTGCAGTGCTTCAATACTTCTGTTTGCTTTGACTATTCTCAGATACTGATGGCCTAATTCCTTGCTCTGGTCCCCTTCTGAATATCAAGACACTTCAGATTTATGGCACATCCAGCTTGCTTTCCCCTGGTGATCTTCCGCTCACTTATCATCAAAGAACTAACCCTGCACTTAATCACTTTAGCCTTGCTCTTCGTGGTCGACCAAAGATCTCTGGTTCACCTTCCATCCGTTTCTTTCTTTGTCTCGACAAACACTACGATCCTGGTTGCTTCCAAGATCGTTGTCTTCTTCTCTCTTCGACAAGAATCGCATTAGTGACTTTTCCTTAGTCAGCTGCTGAAGTCTTCTTTGAATCATCTTGTGGAAGACTTCATCACGAATGGCCTTTCAACTCAATCTTGATGCTGATTGGATTAGTGCTTACTTCTTCTGTTAGCCTGCATGACATTCGTTGAGTTCTCTCTGGTTCCCTTACTGTGGAATGCATCTTTGTAGTGCCAACCAGAGGCTTCGTACCTTTGGATATTCTGGGAGTGCTCATTCTTTGAGAACCGTATCTGCTCTACGATTCTGACTTGGCATTGTGAGCACTTCTGTTGGAGTCGTAGTTCTACACTCTACGATTCAGCTTTGGCTGTGCCGACACTACGATCCTGAGATCAGATCTTTACACTCTACGATTTTTGCCTTGTGCTTGTTGTCTTCATCTGATCTTGCCCGACTACGATCTCTGTATGCACTCAATGGACTCTACGAACTCAGAGTGTAGTCTACGATCCTTGACTTGGCTTCGGCATCACTAGGCTCTACGACTCTGAGTGTAGTCTACATTTCGGACTTAGTTTTGGCAGATGATCGTTCGGCTCTTAGGCAGGCTGTCTCTACGATTCTGAACATGACTTCCTCAGCACACTACGATCCCGAGGAAGCTCTTCTCGATACACTACGATCCTTCTTCGTTTCCCTGGCGATCTATGAACTCGAGATCTACTATCTTGCATACTCCTATTCTCGCCGATAGCTCTCGAGTTAACCTCGACTCACCTGGCAGACTACTACTTCTGTGCAAATGTTTCGACGATCAGACTAGCCTATCTATTACATCATAAGATCAACCTAACAAGCTTGATCTTTCTATATTTATAGTCCTTGTACATCATTTCTTTTTAAGGACTTTACAAAGCTGTTTTGCTTATGTAGGATCAACCTAACATATTTGATCAATTCATTCTAAGTCCTTGTACATATATTTCTATTATCTATCAAAGGACTTTACAGCTTTTCTTCATGCAAGCATACTTGCATATTCATTCATTTATATATATCATAATCAAATCATATATTAAATAGGAATATCATTCACATGTTTATTCTTGACAGAATATATTATATTTTATTTAAAAGATTTTGCTTTAAATATGGACCGTCAGAAAGTAAATCAATCTGGACCGTTCATGAGTTAGTTACTATGCAGTCCATTTTTCTATAAATAAAACTCATTCCTTCATTATTTTCTTTACGAATTCAAAGGAAACTCTGAGAGATAAACTATAGAGAGAAAAGCGATGATTCTGCTACTTCACTACTTATATATCCAATTACTTTTCTTCTTAAGGTAGGGAATATTATTTGTTGTACTCGTAAGGGGTGTTATTCTTTTGTATTCATGAAGAGAACTTATGTTATTCCATTCTTTATTATTCTGTTTGAATAACCTGTATACGCGGGCTACCCTATACTTGGTGACATTCTTCTATTATTTCGTCTTTACTATTCTGTTGGAATATCCTCGTCTCATGCGCTTTTACGCCGGACTGATTCCGCCTCTTTATTATTCTATTGGAATATCCTATCTGGTATGCGTTTTTCTTTAACTCGGTTCCGACTTTATTATTATTCTGTTTTGAATATCCCGTCTCATGCGCTTTTACGCCGCACTGATTCCGCCCTTATTAGTATTTTGTTGGAATAACGTGTCTACATGCGAAGTACCACATGCATGGTGATTTACATTGTTATTCCATTCTTTATTATTCTGTGGAATATCCTCATGCGTGCGCGCTTTTGGCCGGACTGGATTCATTATTTATTATTCTGTTGAATAACTTTTGCGTATATGCGGTCTATCGCATGCATGGTGATTTCTTTTGTTATTCCATTCTTTATTATACTCAGTTGGTTAAAACTTTGACTTCTAGACTCCATGAAATTAGTGGAACATCATTGATGTTTGCGCTTCATCCAGTATCTTTTCATGGAAATATTCTTCTGAGCATTCTTGAATTTTACTCTGCAAAGCAGTATCATGTTGACAATTTGAACGTTATCAAATCCTGGATAAATTAATTCTTGAACTTGTTTTATTGAATTCTTATATCATTGTCATCATCCTCATGTTTATATTATGTTGAAAGTCATCTGTGGCCTGTAATGCATAGATGGACTTGGTATGATTATGACCTGGGATTATTCGGTATAATCATAACCGTAATGTTACAAATGATGTGGAAAAAGTCCTCATTGGCCCGTAGTGCATTGATGGACAGCTTTTGGTATGATTATGGCTATGGATTCTCTTTAGTCAGTAGTAAAGATGAATTATTTTATGGCATGATCGGATCCGTTGATGAAAACATGATTATCTTAAGTCGTAGTGCATGGATAATTCGTGGTCGTGATACTAAAGAATATCCTCGGCCGAAAGTGCGGGGTGATTCGATGATGTTGATTATTTATTGTCGAGTCCCAAATGATAAAAGTTATGAAAAACCTTTTAAATCATAGAAGATAGTAGATTTTATTCCCTACTTGACTCTTCTAATGGATTGCTTGTTCCGCTGCAGTTAAACTTGATAGTTATTATATTTTATCAGTTTAAAACTGTTGAGGCTAACGATAAATTATTCTGCATTATCTTAGTCATAATATTTCTTACTGGGCTAGTTGAGCTCACCCTTTCTTTCACTGTTCTCTTCAAGAAATAAGAACGTAGCTGGGACTAGTCGAGGAACAGAGTGATGGTCCTAGATGGTGCATTAGTAGTCCTCACTATTCTGTGAAATAGTGTGATAATAATTGTAATGAGGACTCCTTTTGAGTTTGTATACTCTCTAGTACACAATATTTGTATTCAAACTCACATTTTATGTTTTGTCGTATTGTACACGACAGTTGTATTATTAAGTTGTATTTGAATTATGTATCATGTATCTGGCGACTCAAGATGGATGATGTATACTTAATTTTGGGGCGCGTCAATAGCTTGGTATCAAAGCTTAGGATATGATCCTGGCTGAGATGTGAGAATAGAACTAGGAGGGAGAGAGGCGGGAATTCCTTCTCTAAGATTTAACCTACATAAGTTTATTTGGTATTTAATTGGCTCACGAGTATAGAGATAATATGTGATATGTTAATTAACCCTTGTTTTGTGGCGATGATTTGAAAATGGCATCCGAAAATGTTGAGATAAGCAATGGAGCACATGAGACTGTTGAGTCTCCATAGATCAATAATCAGGACAATGTGCAACAGGATGGCGATAATCCTCCTGTAAACAACAACACTAATCAATTGACGAACGACGGTATGTTTAAGAGCTTTTCAGAATTCATGCAACATCAGGCGAAGGCGGCTCCTGTTCATAATGCAGGAGGAAACAATGGCAACCCACGGTTGGTCACCGCTAAGCAATTCAAGGAGCTGGGACCACCAGAGTTTTTGGGAAAGCCAGAACCACTTAAGGTGGAGACGTGGTTAAAGAAGATCACCAAGATATTTGATGTCTTGGGATGCTCCGAGGAGCAAAAGGTTCATTTTGCCACCTTTATGTTGCGTGAAGAGGCAGATCACTGGTGGGAATCTGTAAAATGTACCCAGCCTGACGCACTCAAGATGTCTTGGGAGAAGTTCCAAGAGCTGTTCAATGACAAGTACTTTCCCGAAAGCATTCGTCACATGAAGGAGGTGGAATTTATCAAGTTAGAGCAAAACAACATGACCGTGTCGCAAAGACGAAGCCAAGTTTGCCGAAGTTGTCCCGATTTAATTCCCCACCCGTTTTGATAATGAAGAGAGAAATGACGCGATGTTTTTAAGAGGTTTGAAGCCGGAGATACGCCAATATCTTATTTCTCATAAACCGTGTTTGTATTCGGATGTTGTTAATAGGGCTCGCTTATTGGAGCGCGATAATGAGTCAACCAAACCAAAAGAGAGCAAATTGAAAAATGATAATACCTGGGTGATAATACCATCAAAGCGGTGACAATAAGCATGGAGGAATCAACATGCTAGAAATGGTAACCACTTCGTGGTAATCATGGCCAAAACAATAAGAATGGACATTTCAAGAAGAGAAGGTTCAACAATGACGTAAAGACGCCAAGACCAAAGACCCGCTTTCAAAGTAAGAAGAACGACCACCGGTCGTATGTTTCAAATGCGAACAGGAGGGACACATCCGTCCAAACTGTACGCAACAATCCAAAACGTGTTTTAATTACGGAAGAGAAGGTCACCTAGCTCGATTTTGTCGTATGGTGAAGTTAATTCCTGCTGGGATAGTGATGCCAAAGGATGTCCCAGACAAGCCAAAGCCGGTAGTTTAAGAGAGAGCGTTTTTTTTTTCTTCGCGACGAGGAACCTGAATAAAATTATCACGGGTATGTTAGTCATAAACTCTTGTGAACTCTATACCGTGTTAGATACCGGTTCTACTCACTCTTTTATTGCACCTAGTTGTGTTTAATGTTTGAAGTTAACTCCGGAGAAGTTAGACTTTGATATATCTGTTTAAACTCAGTTGGGAGAAACCTTCGTTACCTCCACTATTTACAAATCTTGTTCAAATCAACACTTTCACGTTACTTGTCAATCTTATCTCTTTGAAAATACTTGCCTTTGATGCAATTTTAGGAATCGATTGGTTAACTACTCATCATTCTTTTCGTAAGGTTGTTAGCTTTCATATTCCTAACAAACCTGTTATGCAAATTCAAGTAACCAAACCACTAAAGTCAATCATTGTCATATCAAGCCATAAATAAAGAGCCTCGATCCTTTCATTGTTGACTTCCTTGTGTGGAATGCACCGAAGCCGAACTTTTCGTAGGGGACGTTGTGAATAACGGTGGTAAGTTGATAGGTATCGATGTGACGTGCTATCCAAGTCTTGGATGAGAGTCACAGTTTTGAATGATATTTCTATTGTTAATAAATTTCCTGACGTATTCTTGAAGACTTCTTAGCCTACCCCTAGAGCGTGAAATTGAATTTTGTATTGACCCCAGTACAAAACCCATTTCTTAAACCCTTAAATATTTCTTCAACTAAAGCAAACGTAACATGCGCCAAAGACGTTGGCTCGAGATGTTGAAGATTACGATCGTACCATTCACTACCATCGTGGGAAAGTGAACGTGGTATCTGACGCGTTGAGTAGAAGATCGTATGCGTTTACGAGTGCGATGTTGTTAACACAAAGGCCCATTTCGCATTTAACTTATAAATGATGAAGATAGAGTTAAAGACTCAGAGGAACCCTAGTGAAGATAAGCGAATATACTGAGTAGAATCGACTTTAATCGATAAAGTTAAAGCCGCCAAGCTACACACCGGAGTCGATAAATGTGAAGAAGAAGGTTCAAGAGGGCGTTATTCTAGAAGCAAGAATCGACGAAGAGAGGAAATCTCAACCCTCGATTTAATTGGCCCATTTAAAATCCTCGATCGAGTAGGAACCGCGGCTTATAGACTCGCTTACCGCCAAGTATGTCGGCGTGTTTATAACATTTTTAACGATCGATGTTACGTAAATATGTGGACGATTCAACCACATTATTAATTTAGAACCGGATGAGATAACAGAAGATTTAACGTATGAGGAGATACGTGTTAACATCTTGGATAAGAAGGATCGTATTCAACACTCAAAGGTTATACCTCAAGAATTAGAATCTGAAATGAAGTCAAGGTATCTTCACCTCTTCGACATACCAGGTACGTACGTAAATTTCGAGGGCAAAATTTCATAAGGAGGGGAGATTGTGAGACCCCATATTTTATGAATAAAGATTTTATTTTCTCGAAATATTTTTTTTAAAATTATGGTGTGGATTTGATATAATGTTATAGTCGTGGGTAGTATTTATAAATTTTGCAAAAGTACGCAAAGTTGTTATATAATATTCGATTGGTCTGGGAATATTCGTTTTAACAGGAATATTCGTATAACCAAGACAATCATTGGTGGACCCTACAACGGAATTATTGTCATTTAATTGAGAAAATGAAAAAAATACTTTATGAAAATAACTACTAAGTTTTACCGTTAATCGTTGAAACACCCTTAAGTAAAAGTATAGTAATACGCGTGGTTGCATAAGTAGCACACCTGTATTAATTATTGATGCTTACGTGATAAGTCACTCGAGTTTTGTTGGTATTATTAATGTAATAATACGTAAAATCTTTTTATATAAAATGTAATACTTTTATAAAGTTATTCTATAAATAGAATATATTATATTCTATTATGCGATAGTGTTGCATAATATTCAATAGTAAGAAGCCAGCATAGTAAAATCTTTTTTATATAAAATAGAATACTTTTATAAAGTTATTTGTTTTATTAGACAATAATTAGAATATATTATATTTTATTATGCATAGTGTTTGTATAAGTTCTCAGATAAGTGTTTGCATAGTAAAATCTTTTATAAAGTTATTCGTTTTATTAGATTATAAATAGAATATATTATATTTTATTTAAAAGATTTTGCTTTAAATATGGACCGTCGATTAAAGTAAATCAATCTAGACCGCTCATGAGTTAGTTATTATGCAGTCCATTTTTCTATAAATAAAAGCTCATTCCTTCATTATTTTCTTACAAATTCACCTTGAAACTCTGAGAGATAAACTATAGAGAGAAGAAGAAAGTATTATGCTACTTCACTACTTATATATCCAAAGATTTCTTCTTAAGATAGGGAATATTATTTGTTGTACTCGTAAGGGGTGTTATTCTTTTGTATTCATGAAGAGAACTTATGTTATCCCATTCTTTATTATTCTGTTGGAATAACCTGTATACGCGGGTTATCCTATACTTGGTGACATTCTTCTATTATTCCATCTTTACTATTTTGTTTGAATATCCTCGCATCACATGCGTTTTACGCCGACCTAGTTCCGCCTTTATTATTATTATTCGCTGGAATATCCTCATCTCATGCGCTTTACCTGAACCCGATTCCGTTATTTATTATTCTTGGAATAACCTTTGCACATGTCTGGTTATATCGCATGCGGGTGATTTTTTTTGTTATTCCATTCTTTATTATACTCAGTTGGTTAAAACTTTAACTTCTATACTCCATGAAATTAGTGGAATATCCTTGATGTTTGCACTTCATCCAGTATCTTTTCATGAAAATATTCTTCTTAGCATTCTTGAATTTTACTCGCAGCAAGATTATGTCGACAATTTGAACGTTATCAAATCCTGGATAAATTAATTCTTGAACTTGTTTTATTGAATTCTTATATCATTGTCATCATCCTCATGTTTATATTATGTTGAAAGTCATCTGTGGCCTCAGAGTGCATAGATGGACTTGGTATGATTATAACTAGGGATTATTCTATAATAATCATAACCGTAATGTTACAAAATGATGTGGAAAAAGTCCTTATTGGCCCATAGTGCATTGATGGACGCTTTTTTGGTATGATTATGGCTATGGATTCTCTTTGTAGTAGTCAAAAAGATGAATTGTTTTATGGCATGATCGGGACCGCTGATGAAAAAACATGATTATCTTAAGTCGTAGTGCATGGATAATTCGTGGTCGTGATACTAAAGAATATCCTCGGTAGTAGAGAGTGCGAGGTGATTCGATGATGTGGATTATTTATTAAGTCGAGTCCCAATGATAAAAGTGATGAAAAACCTTTTAAATCATAGAAGATAGTAGAATTTATTCCCTACTTTACTCTTCTAATGGATTGCTTGTTCACCGCAATTAAACTTGATAGTTATTATATTTTATCGCTTTAACATCATTGAAGGCTAACGATAAATTATTCTCGCATTATCTTAGTTATAATATTTCTTATCGGGCTAGTTGAGCTCACCCTTTCTTTTTTTCGTTTTCTCTTGTAAAATGAGAACGTAGTGGGACTAGTCGAGGAACGAGTTATGGTCCTAGATGGTGCATTAGTAGTCCTCACTATTCTGTGAAATAGTGTGATAATAATTGTAATGAGGACTCCTTTTGAGTTTGTATACTTTCAGTAGTAGACAATATTTGTATTCAAACTCACAGCTTTATGTTTTGTCGTATTGTACACCTATAATGCTTGTATTATTAAGTTGTATTTGAATTACAGATCATGTATCCGGCGACTCAAAATGGGTGATGTATACCTAATTTTGGGGCCGCGCATTATTATCGTTGTTTCATAATTATCAACCGCACAAGATCTCCATTATCGATCAATAATTCATATTATTTGGAATAATATTATTAGATAACATTATTGGCAATGTCTAGAAAGTTCTGTTCAAGGAGAGGTTTGGTCACCTAATTGCGCGTCATAAAGGAAAAATTCTTATTGAAAGCCCCTCTTTCCCGAAACTTGCTACCAGTCATTATAATTGTGATTCTGTAATATTATTTGTGAATAATTAATTATTGATTTATATGATAAGAAAATATTTATTTGATGTTGATATAAATAATGGATTTATTTATGTGGTTATAAATGACGGAATTAATGTTGAGGTGTTTTATCAGTATTTTGTCGAATTTGGAGGTATTAAAAGATCAAATCGGTGTTCTTAAAGCTCTATTGTGTGAGTTATAATTTTGATCCGACCGTTAGATCGTTGTGATTTTTGGATATGTTATACATATATAAGTTGAGTATATATCCACAAATTTTGAACCGTTAAAAATTTACACATGATTTGTTATGAATTTTAAAAGGAGTTAAAAATCATCCGTTTGTGGGTTTCGAATATTTTTTGTCTGGAATTTGGAAAAATTTAACTACAAAGTTGTAGAGAATTCGATTTCGTGTGGAATGGACATAAAATTCGTATTTTTCTGATAAACAGGCTATTTTCTATGAATTATTGAAGTTTCGGAAAATAAAATGATTTTTTTAAATTTATGGGTGGGACCCACTTTTGGTTGGTGTTGAATACACATGGGCTGTTATTTTTCTTCCATGTTGGCTGGCTTGGTTGGTGGAGATTGCGTAGAGAAAAAAAAAAGAATAATAATATTTTATTATTTTAGTCTCCTTTGGCGTTCTAGCATTTTCCTATAAATAGGCGCGTAAGTTAGAATTGAAAATCACACCAGAAACATAAGTTTTCTCTCTCTATATTATTGAGCATATTTTTGTGAGTATTTAGATACTTTGAGAGTTGTTATTCGGTGCAAGTTTCCTTCGGCTTTTCATCCGATATTCCAGTCAGAAGTACTACTCTTTTGAGGTAGGGGATTTTAAGGGTTGTTATGTTTTTCATGTTTCGTAATTTTTCAGACCTTCAAAAATTCTGAAAAAATTTGAAATGATATTTTGATGAGTTTTATTGATTGTGTCCAAAAATAGTGATTTTTGGATGTATAGATTAAGAGTTATGAATTTTATGAGAAAAGACTATTTTAAAAGAAAACCCTTATAACTCCTTGTGGTTAACTCCAAAATTGGTGAAATTTTTATTGGGAGTACATGTATATAACAGAAGTATACTCTGTAAATTTCAAAATTTTTGGATACAAGTACAGTTTATGATAAATGTCTAAATATTCGGCTGTTTTGGCCATATGAAAAATAGTAAATGAATTTTAAAAATTCTAAGAAAAATATATGTTCAATTTGGAACTATATTCTGCTAAATCCCAGAAAAGAAAATTTGTTTGTACTGATTTGATATTTTTCATGAAAATGGACTAGTTATAAGTAAATGAATTAAATATGTTATGTGAAGTAAGAAAATTGGAAAATAGGATTTTATGGCTTGAGAATCCTATATGAGGTATATGCAGATTTTTTATGAGGGTTTTGGTTATTGGTGATGAAATCTTATGTGTTTGGCATTCTAGGATGATTAAATGCATTATTTAGTAAAGTGTAAACAATTAAAATAAATTGTTTATAAGTTTAAGAAATTTTATTCTTTCAAAATCATTATACTGAAATATTGGTATGGATTTTATTGTGGAATTTCTACTTTTTTCATGTCGGAGTTACTATTCACGAGTTACTATTCACGAGTTACTATTCATGAGTTACTATTCACGAGTTACTATTCACGAGTTACTATTCATGACAAAATTGGTTTTTTTTTCTGACCAAATTATCGTTGATTTATGAATCTTACTCTTGAGATTAAATCTATATGTTGATTATATTATTTGTATTATCATATATAACATTTTTATAACCTTAATGATGATATTTCTCTTTGACTTGAGTGTAAAGATGGGGTAGATTTTTGGTATGATCGTGACTATGGGTTCTCTTTAGCCAGTACTGCAAAGTTGAATTATTGACTGGTATGATCATGACCATTGAATTTATAATTGAATATCTTTAGCTTAAGTGCAAAGGTGAATTGATCAACATGGTTATAATTATTGTTTATATAAATTCTGAAATGATTATATATTTCTTTGAGATATTAATATATTTAGTCTCAGAGTAAATATGAATCTGTTGATGAATATATTTGGCACAGAGTGCAAATATGAATGTTGAGGAATATCTTTGGCCCAGAAGTCAAAAGATGAATTGTTGATGAATATCTTTGGCCCGTAGTACAAAGATGACATGTTGTTGAATATCTTTGGCCAGTAGTGCAAAGATGAATTGTTGACGAATATCTTTGGCCGTAGTGCAAAGATGAAGTTATTAGTATGATTATGAACATGAAATGTGATTTGGTGTAACCATGATCTTTAATGTTTCAGGTAAAGATAGGTGATGAAAATTATCTTTGTCCTGGATGAGAAGAGGAATTTAGAACTACAATTATGATTATGAGTTATTCATATGATTGTGGACCAGAATTATTGATTGATGTTACAAGGATAAAACATTGTTGGTGAATTTTTAACATGGAGAAGATAATAGACTTTATAGTCTATTTGACTCTTCTAAAGGATTGCTCGTTCCAGCTGAAAAATTTTATCATCTACTATATGTTCTAAATCTCTGATTTATTTCTGACAAAGGCTATTGATAATTTAATTATCTTTAGTTATGATATTCTTTACTGGGCTAGTTGAGCTCACCCTTTTACTTCACAATTCCTTTTAGGTAATAAGAGTGTAGCTGGGTCGAGCGGGGGTAATAGGGGAATAGAACTGTGGTCCCTAGCGGTGGAAGTTCTCCCTAAACAGTATAAAAAAGTGTGTTATATTTTATACATCATTTAGTAGTTTTATTTGGTGAATCAAATAGGGCGAGGTGAACCCAACGTTGGAAGGGTGTTTTGCCACTATCATACAAGATGTCTAATGACATACAACCTCGTGTTATCATAAGACAGGGTTGTGCATCCCACTTCTTTGAGTATATCTACGAGCACTACCTATATGATCTTGGAGTTTATTTGAAATATAATTTTCAACTGGAGACAGTGGAGATAGTTATATGTCAAGAGAAGACTCACCATTAGAAAGAACATGATAGTAATCTTCTCGTTTTTCTTTGGGGTCTATTGGGTCAACCAAGTATAATTATGTGGACATATGATATCTATCATAACCTAGACACGTGGCCTCCCATGTACGAAGGTTTCCTTGAGCACTTCCCAAAGATTTTAATTTCTAAAATAGTTTTTGACTGTACCTTTATGTAAGGTGTCATTGTGACGTGCTATCCAAGGCTGGGACATGAGTCACAGTTGGTATATATTTGTATCAAAACTCACAACATATGTGTTGTTGTATTTTACACGACAATTGTAATAATAAAGTTGAAGTTGTTCTCTGTATCATGTATTTGGTGACTCAGAATAGGTTGGATGGATTGAACCTATTTTGGGGTTGTCACAATGATAATAATAATAGTACTAATAATAATAAAAATAACAATAACAATAACAATAACAATAATAATAATAATAATAATAATAATAATAATAATAATAATAATAATAATAATAATAATAATAGTACTAATAATAATAATAATAATAACAATAATAAAAAAAATAATAATAATAATAATAATAATAATAATAATAATATAACAATAATAATAATAATAATAATAATAACAAAATAATAATAATAATAATAATAATAATAATTTTTATTTTTATGTTTATTATTATTATTATTATTATTATTATTATTATTATTATTATATTATTATTATTATTGTTGTTGTTGTTGTTGTTGTTGTTATTATTATTATTATTATTATTAGTACTATTATTATTCTTATTATTGTTATTGTTATTGTTATTTTTATTATTATTATTACTATTATTATTATTATTATTTTTATATTTTTATTTTTATTGTTATTATTATTATTATTATTATTATTGTTATCACACAAAACCAATTCTATCGTAATAAACCCTCCATTTACTCTGTCATCTCCTTGCCCTCACTCTCTCTTTCTCTCATTTCAACAGCTGTATAGAAAAAAAAACCCCTTTAACTCCTTAACAGTATATCCGACGACAACTCCCTAGGAGTAGATTGGTGGCTGAACTTCCTAGCAGTAGATCGTGGCGGCGAAACTTGCCGGCGAAACCCCAAGAGTCGTGGTCATTACCTCCGGCAAAGGCGGCGTTGGCAAAACCACTACCACCGCCAACATCGGCCTTTCCCTCGCCCGTGTCCATCATCATTTTTTCACTTAAAAAGTGCAATTCTTCATCGAATCTGTAAGTTTCTATCTCTAAATCTCTATAATATCTGCATATCACACACACATATATGTTTGTGTGTTTTATAATAATTAAATTTCACTTACATTTCTAGGGTTCTTCACATCGTCTATAACTTCGATGGGTTGCACTGTGAGAGAAAAACACATCCGTACCAATCGAAGGCCTCGATCAGCAAAACCTGATATCGATCACACCCCTAAATCAGGTATTAACGAATCGAGTACAAGACCATTGAATTACCAACTGGGTAATAATGAAACGGGTCATAATCCTAATCCTAATTTCAATGATAATGGTTGGGGCTACTGTACTGAAGAGCAAGTGGCCAAGTGGACCGTGCAAATGCAACTGTGAGGCGGCTTGAGACAGAGAATCCAGAAATCAGAGCAGAGATGGAGGCTTCAAAACTAAGTGCATCAAGGTCGGTGAAAACATGTTTGGAGGTTGCAAAGAGGGAGAAGAAGGGCCTAAAGAGGCTTTTGGCTTCGGAGAAATAAAAAACAAAATTACAAGAGGACATTGCAGCTGAGAAACAGAACATTTCGGAGTTGCAAGAACAGTTAGTGCGGGTAGAGCAGGTGAATTTTGTTCAAGTTTATAGTATGGATTATTAGGATAATATAATTCTAGTATTGCTAATAGTTTCATTTGATTTATTGTTGAATTGTGTTCTTATAGTCTTTTAGATGTTGATTACTGTTTTTGGACTACATATGTGATAGTGTTATAACTCATGCAGTTGGGGCTATGTTGTTGTTAATTTATTTTGTTAGTCCTATCATAAGTAATCCTATAGAGCTACATATGCATATGCAAATTCGAATGGAAAATTCAATATGGCTGTCTCTGTTGGCTGAGGGGAAACTGGCAGGTGATACACTAATGTTAATAGTTGGCTCTACTTATTGTTTTTAAGTTAAATTTGATAATTTATAGATGAGTGTTGTACATATGTTTTCAGCTAAACTGTATTCACCAGATAAAATTAATTTGATTTAGTTTCTAGTGCTAGATTGTTTGCTGCTACAGTCACATCAAAATGATTATTTCAGAAATTTCTTTTCAATTTGTCAAATTTTAAATCCATGGGACAAACATGGTGCTGGACCAGTCGTATTGAACACTTTGGGACTTCCCATGCGTCAGGTGCATATCCTTGTCATGTTTGGCTCATTACCTTGACTGACAGTTTTCTTGGTATCAACTGCGCAAAAACTTTCTTCTATATATCTTGTGTGACCCATATGATAAAATCCTTGCTCTGCCAGTGCTTGTATCTATATGCAAATTTCTTCGCTTGATTTCCCTATTAGATGTTTACATTAAGGCTATGATCTGATATCTAATTTTCTTATGCAACTTGTTTAGGAAGAGAAGTCATGTCCTTATTTATTACATGCGCATTGGGGCATGTAAATTTAGAGTTGGATGCAAGTTCCATCATCCTCAGTCTGAATCTGTTGGATCTGTTTTCCCTGTTACAGGACCTGTTGCATATGGATCTACTACTTTATCCATTTTACCTTCATCAGGTGTATCATATACAGGTATGAAATTGTGTGTTTATAGTTCTGAGTTGGTAAACATGAAAACTTTCCTATCGTGATCTGTTTTTATGAAAGATTGTTTTGTTTTTGGGCTTTTACAACGATTACAAATATATGAAGTCCTTTTGGGAATTTTATGATGTGCAACTCCAATCCCTTGTGGGATGCTTAAGGGATTCTAGGAGTGATTCCAATTTCTATGTAATCTTCTTATTCTTTTTCTCAACTGTTGACCTGCAAATAGATTTTGTAAACCATGCTTTTAAGCCTTGAACTAATCAACAAGCAATTATCTGCTTCTGAAAATTTTAGAACCACAAAATCCCACACAAACATTTTGACCTAATGGCTAATATGCTATGTTTAAAAATTTCTTGAATTTAGTTGACTAGATATTATACTTATATTAAGAACCTATCTTTTTGTTACAAATACATGACGGTCTTTTGGCCTATAGCGACGGTCGGCGACCGTAGCTATAGGTCGATTTTCTAGTAGTCGAAAAACATGGGCACATACTCAAACAACAGAAACCTGAACTTTGAAAAGGAAAAGCAAAATGTATAGCTCATTCTGTGAGTTATGTATATGCAGTTAGTTGCAGTTTGATATGTATTTGCATTGCTATTTATGGTTGCATTTCCCTTACTGTGCATTATTATGTATATGCTCTGGCTAATGTGTAAAGATAAATTATGTGAAATTTTAACTTGTGGCACCCCAATATATTCTTTAACTGAATCATATTCTGCTTCAGTGACTACTGCAGAAAATGGGTTGAGGGCATTGGAGTATCTGGGCTTGAGAGATGATCAAGAAAACAATTTGAATGGCAGTGTAAGTGACTTGCTTGTATATAACTTTTGGTCACTTCTAGTCTATATTCGTGTTTGTGTGTATACATAAATGCTCACAGCATGCGGTTTGTCTCAACTTACTTTAATCAGTGAAATCCCTTGAATGCAAGTACACTGATGTATATGTGTTCGCATGTACCCACATGTGTATATTTTTTTTAATTATCGTATAATATGTTGTCATATTATGATTAGCTAAATGAGCCGGTGCTTCAACTCATTTGAATGTGTTGGGATTTTATAACATATCACTATGTAATCTTAGGTCTTTCACTACTGAAGATGGAGGACTCAACTTATGTGGCGTGTCTTTTTCACTTCTGCTATTGTGGCTGTTGTGGTTCGTACTGCAATGGGATGGTGTAAGAGTGGAAAATGTGGACATTTTGGCTCTTGAGGCTTCATAATATGGGATGTCTCAGAGTTAGTATCTTAACTTTATCTGGATCTCCTATTTAATATTTATCTTAGGCCTTTGCTGGCTTATCTTAACTTTATATGGATCTCCTATTTAATATTAATCTTAGTCCTTTGCTGGCTTTCTAACATTTATTTTTCTGTCTAGTGGTCAAGAGGACTACTCATTTGTGGAGTTGATGCCAATGGCAGTTATTGGTATTATTGGTGGTCTTCTGGGTATGATCTTGTACTGGAATTTCAATTCTTACATTGGAAAAATGAAAATACAAACAAACTGTTAATCTGATCTGGTATCCAATTTTCTCTCTGCAGGAGCATACTCTTTATATAACTCGTTGGCGCCGAAACTATTTACACAAGAAAGGAAGCCGAGTCAAAGTAAGCTTCAGAGTGTAAACTTTGGAGCCCACTTACTTGTCTTGGCTTTAGGTTTATCTTGGGAATGATGACTTTATGATTGATTCTCTTTTTGTTAATATTGTAGGTCATTGAAGTGTGTCTTGTCTCCATGATAACATCAGCTATTTCTTTTGGATTACCACTTTTTAGAAAGTGCATCCCATGTCCTGAAGCAGATGTTAATTCTGGTATCGAATGCCCTCGTCCACCAGGAATGTATGGGAATTATGTAAATGTAAGATATGATACTGTTCTACTTTCTTTTGATTCTGTCTAGGTAAAAGTTTAGGCTATATTTACTCCTCTATCAGGCTATATTTGCAAATTTTGTGATGGTATTCAGTATGTAAATTGATAATGCTTCATATACTAGTATTTGACAAATAATTGCCCTAAAAGATATATGAAACTTGTTAAAGGAAAAATGAAAGGAAAAGGAAAAATTATTATCTCAATGATAATTAAGTTTCATCATTTATACTTTAATAAAATCTAATATAAATAGTATAATATTAATGTGTACTTTGATGAAAGATTAATAGTGCTCCAATAAATTATCAGATTTCATTTCCTGTTATATTTTCCAAGTTACAAAAATGCCTAAATGGAAGCCAAAGAACCTTTTTTGGGTTATTACAATTGTAGCATCATCTAAAAGACTAAAGCTTGATTGCTTGATGGTGATACTGATGATTGCATTGGCTATCTCTGCTTGCACTATTTTACTTTATACAATTTTCTGGCGTGTAATAACCTATAGCTTGATCTATCATCTAAAGGAATAAAGCTTGATTCCAATTTTTTCTTGTAATAGAGGAATTATATAGTCGCACTGAAGGTTCTTTTTCTATTTGGATTTGTAGCAAATAATATTGTGATTGCCTATTTGTCTTTTTCTGCTTATGAGCAATACGGTGTACATTAGTACCACGTAGCAATTCTAATGTTTTTCTGTATTGATTTTTGGCACTAAGTGCCTCTGGTGACCTATTTGCTTCATTTTTTTGACTTGTTATTATTTTTAAATATGTGCAAGAAGACTGCTTTTACGACCTGTCTTATAGGTATCAAATTTTCGTGCTACGTTTACGGAAGACAAGGGATGAAATTATGAAGTGTACTCTCTATATATGTAGATATATACTTTGATTGAAGAACTGTGGTGGTTTTAGATGGTTAATTGTAAAGATAATGAATGATTATGTAGTTGATTTTATTAAGTTAATAATATTTTAGTTTTTTGTATTTTTGCCATTATTTGCTATGGGGACATTTGAGTCATCCAGGTACACAAAAAGAATATCAAATTTTGATTTGATAACAATATAATTTGTTACCAAAGCATTGAACAAGTTTTAATATAACAACAATTTTTTATGCATTTAGCAACAAATTTTCGTTGCTAATGGCATTAAAAATATAATATTTGGCAACGAAAAATTAATCTAATAACAACGGTGAGGATATTGTTGCTAATACTAACATAAAAAGCAACATTTTTTATCGTTGCAAATCATATCAACTTTCGTTGCACATATAAAGAAACGGCAACATATAATGTCGTTGCTAATCGACGACTTTCGTTATTGAAAAATAACCAGCAACACATTTTTGTTGATGATTCAGCATAATATCGTTGCCAAATAATATAATCAGCAACGAAAATCGTTGCTAAAAAGTTTACATTCCTCAATGAAAGCAAGCTTAGGCAACAATTTTCATAATTTATTGCAACGAAAAATGTCGTTGCAAAATGGTGTCAATTGCAACGAAAATGCATGGTCGTTGCAAAAAAAAAGTTCATTTTGTTGCCAATTAGCAAGCTTTTGCAACGAAATGGGGTTTTTAGTAACGAAATTTTAGTTATTCTGCAACAATACATTTTGTTGCTAAAAGATCGATGTCTCTGTACGAAAGCCAAATTTCGTTGCAAAATGTATTACTTTTTTGCAACGAAAAAAACGTTTTCATGAACAATTAGCAACGCCTCATCAACTTGTTGTAAAGACGCAACGATAATAAACTTGTTGCCAAAACCCTTTTGCAACGAAATTTGGCACCTTTAGCAACGAAAATCGGTTGTTGCTGAAGGCCCATTTTTTTGTAGTGATTTATCTGGCTTATATACCTTTATTAATTAAGTTAAAATAATTAACTTAAATAATATAAATTAAATTCATATAATAAAATAGAATAATTATTATAATAATTCTAATAACCATTTCATATATTATTTAAATAATATAAAATCATATTTTCATGAAAAATAAATAATAAAAACATTTCTACGATAAAATTAATTATTATATGAATATACTTTATAATGATCAATAATTCTAAAATAAAATTATTTTTAATAATTAATGTAATAAATAAATTTTATTTATCACATGTATATATATACACATTACCTGGCACATATTTCCAGCATTAAAATAAAAAAAAATTATATGCAAAATTTCTTGTTTATTTGTATAGAAAATATCGGGTTATTACATTCACCCTCCCTTATAAAGATTCTGTCCCCGGAATCATTGTTTTAAAACCTATACATACAAGGGTACATAACATACACATTCATTGCAAGTAGATCTCGATCATAATTGATCGAACTGATCTTTAACTATTCAGCATAAAGCTTATTTAACCGATTATACGAAAATTTGATTTCTAATAGAACTCAAATTCCTCCTTCAAAATTTCTTTATAAAATAATTTATTATATATAAGAAAATCATATATAAGAAAATATAATTTGTTCGAATAATACCTGGAGTTGCATCCCCGGCTGCTACCGAATCCTAAACGCTCATGTTGAAGACTCTTGCGGTTGGTTATGTTGGTTTGTTTGTTGAAGTTAGTCCCGTTGTCGCCAGCGTCCCGCTACTTTTCCCCCGTACTTACGCTTCCTGCCTCCATTCTCCTTTTCGAATAGTCCTTCACCTTATGCTCCGTTGATCCTCTAAATCCTGGCAGTACGACCGTCTTGAATTCTTTGAAGTTCGCTAATCGATTATCTGGCTGATTTCCTGTGGATGGTATTCTGTTCTGCATATCTTGAGCAACTAAATTCGCAAAATTCTGTATCGGGTCTGGTTGTTCTCCAGCTTTGTTGACAGGTTCTTCTGCCCTTTGGTTTCGTTTTCGTCTTGGCGGAATTATCTTAAATTATTCTTTATTAACTTACATTCTAAGCCTTATCGTATACGTTTAACATATAACGCGAAATTTTCTACTCAAATAATCATGTATTCAAAATATTAGATTTTGAAAACTTGGTTTACTGTATTAACCAGTATTCAGATAAATAGTTACTATCTTTATACTGACTTATTTCATTAATCCAACATAGATTCATATTCATATCACTTGACATACCATAACACATACTGCTTTAAACATCCGTTATCCCTTTGTGACTCAAAAGTCGGGAATCGCTACCGCAACTTATACAAAAGTTAAGAATATTACCTTATACCCACATACCTATCATATACACAACCTAGAATCATACATAATCCAGTAATACTAATACTACTTATTTCTTACGCCTTCACTAAGGATCATTTGCTTAATATTCTATATATTCCCATCATCCTCATTAATCCATTCACACATAACTATACCTAGTTCATCAAACTTATCGCACATATGAGTTTAAGAACTCACCACAAACATATGAGTTTAAGAACTCAAGCTCGACCATATATTCTCTAACTATACTCTACCTATCAGTGATACTATCGATTCTGGGTCCGGTACTACACTTTTCCACAATAACCACCTCATCAGGGTTGCTTTCAATATGAGCCTCTATTTCGGCTATTAGCTTTGACATTGGCTCGGTTATGGAGGTTGACTCCTTCTTTACGATCTGAGGGTATCCTAATCCTTTCTATCTGACATCTACACACAAAATATCTAGACTAACATAAAACATATACACACAATAAATAATAGTTTTATATAAGTTATCTTTTATTTTGTTTTACGATGAATTGATTCAATTCATCTCCTTTAAAACTCTATTTGAGTTATTTATATTTTCAACGTTTTCCTCTGTTCCAAGGTTATAGCCTAAGGTCTAACCCACCTAAGGTTTCAAACCCTAAGCTCTGATACCAACTTGTAACTCCCCCAAATTCAGGTACATGATACCCGAACTCAATGCTTTACGATACCATTTCTATTAGCAGAATAATACTAATAATAATAACAATAATATCAATATCAAACTTAATTTATATATATCAGAGTCTAATACCAAGTAAGCAACCTTTACTACATTCATTACATGATAGATAATACATATCAATATCTTAAACATATCTATCTATTACAAAATATACCATAACACTTATTCTGTTTGCTTTCCTTTTCATTTGTTCCTGCCTGAACCTTCAAATTGATCACGCTTAGCTGAAAATATTTAAATTAAGCAATGATGAGCATTTGAGTGCCTAACAAGTAATAACAATTATAAATATAATTAGCTGAAAGAATTAAATGTTTTCTTTATACATCACTTCTACAATGATTCAATAGTTGTGAAGTAAACTAAACCGATAATAATAACATAATAACTCTATATCACATTTTTTAAACTACGTATTGACTATAAATAGGTATTAGTCGACAGACTATGAACATTATTTTCAATTTTTGATAAGGTTTAGCAGAACTTCATCTGCAAACCGTCATAACTTACAGGCACGAGGACGATCTGCCCAATGTGCCCTGTATTGATCAATACTGCATGCAAGAACGATATTATCGTTCACTCTATCCGCCTTCGGCGCATAAAAGTTTTCTCATGTTCGGGATGTTCATACTTAGTCGGGAATCCAAACCAAAATAATTTGATTGGATACAACAAGGTTTTATCATATTCAACGATATTTCTAAATCTGTGTCTAGCTAGTCAAATAGCTTAGACGGCTTTTCATTTATGTATACATACGGGTGATCAATATGTATATATAAATATATCAACATGTTATTAAATACAATGATTATCCAAGTGAGGACACTTGTATAACCATATTTAGAAATTAACGAACAGAATATATATTTGAATTATATAATATAATATCATGTTGATAAACAATAATCGGATATATTATATATAACAATAGGGTTAATAATCTGTACAATAATAATATAATTCTGAAACTTTCTTACTCTTGTCCATTGCATAAAGAAAATGCAAAGGTAGGATACTTGCCTGGTCTGCTGCTTACAGTTACGCAACTTAGTTTTTATTTTTTATTTCAAGACCTATCATTAATAATATCAATCTAATCGAAAATACATATCATAAAACATAATACTGCTATTTGCAGTCAGCACATAACCTAATCACATTCTCACATAGTTATATCAGTTAGTGGATCATACACAAACACTTATCAAGTCAAACTATCTAGGTCTGGATCAGTTTCGAAGTCAATCTAGTGTACCGACGGCTTTATCAGGTAATTATCGAGTCTAAAATTCTATCGTGTAGTTCAATATTCCTTTAGATTTATTAAATATCAGTCGTATTATTTTTCATAGCCTTATAATAATTTTTAAATAATTATTATAATTTATTATGATTTTTCAAACATCGAAATCATTATTAAATGATTTAAATATTAAATAATTCAATTATCATTAATATTTAATTAATATTAAACAATTAATGAAACTATTGCCAAAATATTAAAGTTATTTATAATAACTTAAAATACTTTTAAAGTATTAATATTACCCTTAAATAATTTTTAAAATAATTAAAATTATTTTAAATAATTACCATTAATATTTAAATATTAATGTATTATTTATCAAAATATTAAAAGTCATTAATTATAACTTAAAATATTTTTTTAATTCATTTATATCATTTTAAATTAATAAAACTATTTTAAAACTATTTATTTAATATAATTATTAAATAAATTTAATATCATTAATAGTAAATTAATAATCATTAATATTAAATTATTAATGAAATTATCCTTTAAATATTAAAAGTTATATTTTATAACTTAAAATATCTTTAAAAACTTTATTTTTATTTAAAATGATTTTTATAATATTAAAATCATTTTTAAACTAAATTATTTAATATAATTATTAAATAACTTTAATATAATTAATAAATAAATAATTAATAAAATTTACCTTTAAATATTGAAAGTTATATTTTATAACTTCAAATATTTTAAACTCTTTATTTTCATTTAAAATAATTTTTTAATATAAAAATCATTTTTAAATTAATTTAATTAATATAATTATTAAATAAATCTAATATCATTAATATTAAATAATCAATGAAATTTTCTTTATAATATTAAAAGTTATATTTTATAACTTCAAATATTTTTCAAATTACTTATGAACATTTAAAATCATTTTTAATATAATAAAATCATTTTAATTAATTTATTTAATGCATTTAATAAATAAATTAAATATCAATAATATTTAAATAAATACTAATATTTATGAAAAATATTTCAAATTATTAAAAGTTAATTTTTATAACTTAAAATCATTTTTGTAATTTTCGGAAATTAATTTCTATTATTAAATGATTTTTAGAAATTAATTTAATTAATTTTAATAAAATCATCACTAATATTTTATATATGACGTAACCATCACTATAGGTGTTCTTCGTGTTCTTCATGAAACCCAGAACATGCATGTCAGTTATCAAGTGGCTTACTTTGACCAAGATTTCTGATCAGATCATGCTGTTTCTGGACTATCTATTGCTCACAGGTTATAGAACTAATGTAGTACTACTTGATACAGCAACAATCATAATCATAAAATACCTAACAAAGGAGATCTGATCGTCCAAAGTGGTTTGTCGAGTCGTTTCTTCATTTCAGGTTGCCCGAAATGAAGAACATTTCAACAAAGACTTTTGGGCTTCCACAACTTTCAATCCGTGTAATATTTTTTGTGATGTAATGGATCCAAAGATGTAGCCAAAGACATGACAAGGAAGAGTTTTATCACAATAGTTCACTAAAACAACAGATCAAGCAGATTATGATATCGTCAAACCATGTCGACGACATGTTGGCGTTTTACGGGTTACCCGAAAAATGCTTCCATGATCGTTTCGGCTTTGGTTTGGCCGTCCTCTATAATCACACAACTTGATGATTAGGAGATTTAAGGCATAAACATGTAGTATAAACAACATACTATTACTTAGATGCATCAACAACAACAAAGAAACAACACACTGATAGATCTAGACGCTTTAAATTCTTGTCAGGCCTTTTTTCGCGGTTTACAGGTTACCCAGAACGCCACCACGGCTTCCGATCGGCCACTTTGACCATCAATAAAATAAAATCTAAACATTTAATGGCTACGATTCCACTTCCAGAGCACAGACTTTACAACATACTACCAATACCAACATTTAAACATACAGAAACATAAACAGAATGAGATCTAGGAGGTCTGACATTCGTTGTCAGACCACAGTTTAAACTTTTTTCAGATTTTGTAAATCATCAAATCCGAGCCTATAGATGTTATGGATCTAACATCTATCAACCCAGATCATCATTATACACTACATAGAACATGTTTTAACATTTAAACACAACTTTTAACAGAGGATCGATGACCAGATTTTAGGTTTAGGGTTTATACCTTTTCTGATAAATTTTTATTCTTGGCTTTCTAATCTGATAAAAGTGATGGTGGGGCTTTGATTTGGGACTGAAATACTTTGTATTTTTGGAGTTTTAGAGAGAGAAGCTCAAGGATGATAGTTGGGCAAAAATAAGGGAGCAAATGATTTTTCTCTCTCTCCAATCTATATATACTTGATAGATGCAATGTATTGGCTGATTGAGTGGCTGAGTTGCTGATCATTTAGTCAATTGGGAAGTCAAGGTTAGCTCACCAACTCCAATTATTGCTAGATATCCAAGTTATCTCAAATAATGCAAGAGGGGTATTTTGGTCAATTGGCTTAGGACTTTAATGGCATAAATGTAATCCTTGAAAACCCTTAGGGTTTAACCCTAAGGTTTAACACAAAATGAATTTCTAGGTTTTCATTTAGGGTTTAAAATAAAAATAAAAATAAAATTAGTTTCAAAAAATAGAAATTTAGAGTTTGTTAATTAGATAGGTTTTCTAATTATATTATACAAGAACATTAGGGTTTAAAGTCCCCTAATTAGCATTAAGCTTTATAATTAAACAATTAAAGTTAATAACTTAGCAATTACGGTTTTAAATTTGGAAATTAGGATTCTCCCTAATCAGGGTTAATATCTCTAATACTGATCATTACACACATTAACATAATTACATAATAGCCTTAAGCTTACATTTGACTTTTAAATTAGGGTTTAACAACTTGAACTAGAGTTTTCTAATTTTAGGAAATTATGGTTTCTAAATATTAATTAGGGTTTACCTAATTAATCAAAAATTATGTAATACACAACATACATCATATAACACAGTTATATAACAATGTTGAACTCAACTTGAGTTTTAAATTAGGGTTTCCATTTAGCAATTAACTAATTATTATTTAAGGTTTCTAATTTAAGAAATTAGGGTTTTAATTTACAATTAAGGTCTCCTATAATTAGGGTTTTCCTAATTAGCATCAAATCTTTATAATACACATTATACACCACATAACACAGTGACTTAACAGATTTTACAGTCGTAATTGACTTCAAAATTAGGGTTTAACAGAAATACTAGGGTTTATAAAAATATTATTAGGGTTTGGTCATAATACACCATAATTGACCAACCATTATCAATACGTACATACAGTACATATTTATAGCACTGAAAAATCAAAATATAAATATTATTATATTATTATTCTCATTTCTTGATAAAAATCTAAAATTAGGGTTTGAATTTCATATATGATTTATCCGGTTTATATACCTTTATTAATTAAATTAAAATAATTAATCAATTAATATAAATTAAATTCATATAATAAAATAAAATAATAATTTTAATAATTCTAATAACCATTTCATATATTATTTAAATAATATAAAATCAAATTTTCATGGAAAATAAATAATAAAAACATTTCTACTATAAAATTAATTATTATATGAATATACTTTATAATGATAAATAATTCTAAAATAAAATTATTTGTAATAATTAATGTAATAAATAAGTTTTATATATCACATGTATATATATACACATTACCTGACACATATTCCCACCATTAAAATAATAATAAAAAAATTTATATGCAAAATTTCTTATTTATTTATATAGAAAATATCGGATTATTACATTCACCCTCTCTTATAAAGATTCCGTCCCCGGAATCACCGTTTTAAAACCTATTGATAAGTGATATTTTTACTCACTTATTGTATATTAATCCATGCGAATTGTGCCCACCTCGAGTACATTTCATTTTGTTTTAGTTGTATTTCACGTTATTTTGCATTGCATATACTTAAAACTCCTTTTGGTGAACAAGTGCAGGAATCGGATTCATTTTGGTGGAATTCGAGGTATCGGTGAGCGGATGCGTGAAGGCTAGTTGAAAGGCGAGGATGTGCATGGCATGGAGGTACAATGAGGCATGGAAATCAAGCTAGCATGAGGATTAAAGCAAGTAGCAGCAGCAGCAAGCAGGAAACCAGACTCAGAATTGCGGATACACGTCACACCATGTGCAGATAAAGGCGTACTCTCGCACTGGCCATGCATGGCGTAGTCTGAGCCTTACATGGGAACCTTTTGCAAGTCAAGCGCCCGCGAGACAAGGGACGCGCGCCCACGAGGGACTCATCTCGCGCTCATGAGAACATGGTAGCGCCACCGCTGCCGCGAGAGGACGTCTGGTTTGGTCTGAACTCATCAGAAGTCTTCGCTGTGCCGCGAGCCGAAACATTAGGGACGCCTTGTGCCATATGCAATCTTCCGATCTTTGTAATTTGTTTTATTTTTATTTCTCAACTTAATGATGTGTAATGTGGTATAAAACGATTCTGACGTGTGTCAGAGAAGGAGACCAGACTTTTATTACGTAACTTTCATAGTAGAAACTAGGGTTTACACCTTGGGAGAGATTCCAACGTAGGGGAAAGCCATAACGTCTATTTTTCTATACTTCTTCTTGGAGATCTCTGTCATCGTGGATATTAATTATTGTTTATGGGAATTCTTTGTGGATTCAATAGTTAATCATTGGTTTCTATTCAACGATTGGGTTTTGATCATTCTAACTTTCTTCCATTCGTTTGTTTATTGATCATGTTTAGCCTTGATCCCATAATGGTTTTTGGTTCCGCCATGAACTAAACTCCATTATGGGATCCTAACGGATTTTAATATATAATTTGGTTGCACATCTAAATGTTAGATTTGTTTTGTATATCATATGGATTATCTATCATGGTTGGTTTGTATGTATGAATGACTGATAATCTTCATGTTAGTATTTGTATGGAATTGGAAATGAACATATAAATATGGATGAAATCATGATAGCATGTGAATATGGGGATTGCATATTTTGTGAAACAGATAGGAATATACTGTTTTGCCGTATGAGCTAGATTAAGGGTTGTGCTTAAAATCAATAGGATTGCAATTGCGCATAGGAATATGGTAATTGTGATGGTATTGGTGATTACATAGATTCTAACATCTGTAGATGATATTTGAGTTGGTTAGATTCTAACATCTGTAGATGATATTTGAGTTGGTTATAGTGCATTGGAAAATGGTTATAACTCACTTTTATGCCCTTGGCTATTATCCTGTGATATATGAACACTTCTTGCATGACATATGGCGATTGAATGAAATATTGAATGAAGTTAGGATCCCATTGTTTCCACATTATATTTAGTCCATTTATACTCTTATTTTTAGTTGGTAATCATATTTAGTTTAAATCAACAATTAAGTCCATATCGATAAACGACATTATTTCTGATGAAAGCAATGATGACTTCTTTAGTAACCCTGGGGAAGGAGGCTGCTTCTACCCACTTGGTAAAGTAGTCGATCATGGTGAAGATAAATCGATGACCATTACTGGCTTTAGGCTCAATGGGCCCGATAACGTCCATTCCCCACATTGAGAAGGGCCAAGGCGAACTCATATTATGGAGTTCCCGTGGAGGGGCGTGTATAGCATTCCCATGAATTTGGCACTGATAGCATCTTTTGACGTGGTCGTTGCAATCAGCTTTGAGGGATAGCCAATAATGTCTCGTCCTGAGGATTTTCTTGAAAAGGAGGGAGCCACTCACGTGGGGGCCACGGACTCCGCCATGGATTTCATCCATAAGCCATTGGGCTTGATCTTTGTCTAAACATCTGAGGAGACCTAGTCCTGCATCTCTTTTGTAGAGCGCATCTCCACTCAGATAGAATTTCATAGCAAGTCGATAGATCCACCTTTTCTCGATTACTTGCCACGGTGTGTAGATCCATCTCGTAGATATTCCTTGATATGCTGATACCAAGGATATTGGATGGGAGGTAGCTCATCCGATACTTCTCCAACGTAATTCCCATAGGCTGGGGCCTTGTGCAGGGAAATTGTGACGCTCGGCGAGTGTTCCTTGTTTGATATGCGAATCAAGGAGGCCAAAGTTGCTAATGCATCCGTAAAGTCATTCCTATTACGAGGAATGTGTAGAAAGGAGATTTCTTCGAACTCCAAAGCAATCTTTACAACCTGTCGATGGTAAGGCAGCAAATGTAGTTCCTTGGTTTGATAGATTGCGGTGGATTGTCTGATTACCAGCTTTGAATCTCCAAGGACAGTTAACTGTCGGATGCCCATTGAACGGGCAAGTTTTAGCCCCATGAGACAGCCTTCATACTCTGCCGTATTGTTGGTGCTGATAAACTGTAATTTAACAAAGAATAGGATATCGCTCCCCTGCATCAGATACTAGAATCGCTCAGCTCCGAAACTTCCATATTAATACCCTCCATCAAAATACATCTTCCATGATTGGCGCGTATCGTACTAATGGTGTTGCTGCACTGTCATTACTCTTTCATCAGGGAAATATGTTTCCAAGGGTTTGAAATCCCGTGAAGGTGCGGCGGCCAGTTGATCCGCGATTCCTTGACCTTTGATGGACTTTTGAGTCACATATATGTTGTCAAACTGTTGTAGGATCAACTGCCATCTGGAGAGCCGACAATTTAACATAGGTTTGTTGAACACGTACTTGAGAGGATCTACGCGGGATATGAGATGGGTTGTGTGACCATAGAGGTAATGTTGTAACCTCATGGAAGCCCATGCTAAAGCACAACACGTCTTTTCGATTAGAGTGTACTTATGTTCACTTCTGCTGAACCTTTTGTTGAGGTAATAGATAGCTCGTTCTTGGCTTCTATCGTCCTTCTGTCCCAGCATGCAGCCCATGGCATTGTCACTTACGGACAGGTACATAAATAGGGGAACATCATCCCTGGGTGGCACCAAAACGGAAGCTTGGACTAGCTGTTTCTTGATTGTAAGGAAGGCCTTCTTACACTCATCATTCCATTTCATGTAGGAGTCCTTCCTTAATAGTTTGAAGATTGGCTCACATGTTGCTGTGAGTTGGGAGATAAACCTGCTAATGAAGTTGATTCTTTCCAAAAATCCCCATATTTCCTTCTCTGTCTGAGGAATGGGCATTTCAGTTATGACTTGGATTTTGGCAGGATCCAGCTCAATTCCTTTATGGCTGACTAAAAATCCTAGCAACTTGCCTGATTTAACACCAAAGGCGCATTTAGCTGGATTCAACTTCAAGTTGTACTTACGCAACTTGTTGAACAACTTTCTGAGATGGTCTAGATGGTCATCCTCCTTTTGGACTTAACAATGATGTCATCCACGTAGATCTTGATCTCTTTATGCATTAAGTCGTGGAAAAGAGCCATCATAGCTCGTTGATAGGTGGCTCCGGCATTGATGAGGCCGAATGACAACCGTCTATAGCAGAAAGTTCCCCAAGGAGTGATGAAAACAGTTTTCTCACGATCTTCCTCGACAACCATGATCTGATGATACCCCGCAAAACAATCAGCAAAGGAGTACATGTCGTATTGCGTAGTATTGTCAATGAGAATGTGGATAAATGGCACGGGAAAGCTGTCTTTTAAGCAAGCTTTGTTCAAGTACCGGTAATCCACGCAAACTCGCACCTTCCCTCCAGGTTTAGGCACGGGTACAATGTTGGATATCCACTCAGGATATGTAGACACCATTATGATGCCAGCTTGAAATTGTTTTATAATTTCTTCTTTCACCTTTAAACTCCACTTAGGTTTCAGTCGCCTGAGTTTCTGCTTGACTGGCTTAAATCCCTCTTTAATGGGAAGGCGATGAAGGAAAATGTCAGTGGACAAACCCACCATATCTTCATGGGACCATGCAAACACATCCTGAAATTGGGTTAATAGTTTAACCATGTCATTCCGTTGGTTTGGGGTAAGGTCTGAACCAATCTGGATTAACTTAGGGCTTTCTAAAGTTCTGAGATTGAAAGAAATGGTTTGATCAAGGTTGGGTTTGGGTTTGTCTTTGACCCATTCTTGAATTTCTGGAGGCACCTCAATGTCATCCTGTGTATCCATCAAGGCTGAATTCATCTCTACATCAAAGGTACAATCCACGTAGAAGAAGAGCAATCAGTATTAGCAAGTGCACGGCACATTTAAATTCAGAGTCCTGAAACAAAATATGCTTTCACTTAGTATATATGAAATGTGTTGATCATACACAGTGTTAGCATATACTGGCAAAATAAATTGCTAATACTGTACAGAAAAGTAAGCAGTTATTATATCTACAGGGCAGAAAGAGTTCTGCCCGTTTTACCCTCGTCGACCAAAGCAAGGAATGATGTTCCAATTGGCAAGCGCAAAGTCCGGGTGGACCGCAGTGATGGAGGGATTGTCATCATCCTCCCTGTCCTGAATGATGGCCATTACGTCTGGGCAATCATCGTCTGGGGTGTATTTATTGGTATGTTCATCGTGAACGATGATGCGTATACCGAACATCATCCGTATGACGTCTTGTTTGATTCTTCGTTCCTCTTCTTCCATTGCAGGATTTGGAGCAAAGACTTCTTTTCCTTTCACCGGTACTGGCTTGGGACATAACATAGCCATTACATTGGCTGGCACCTTTACAGGAGGTTGTGCGGACTCAGATTTTGAAGGCGAAGCTAAACGCCACATGGTTGAAGCTGAAGGAATCTGCTGATGCTTATGAGGATTCCTGTGACTAGAGCTGGCAGAATAGCCTAGTCCAGCGGTTTCTAGTTTGCCTGGTTAATTGAATGGGGTACTTGATACCCTGGCAATCTTTACCGAACCCTTATCCCGCTTTATGACCCAATGACATCATTTCTTGAGTGGCCGACATTACCTCGGCAGAAATCTTGGGTTCGGGCAATGGTGCTCCAATAGAATGGTATTGGGTGTTGCTTATTTCCAAAGCATAAAAACTGACTGGTTCCACATCGGCATTGGCATTGATGAATGGCATGTCTCGTCTCTTGAGTAATCTCCTGGTTCAATGGCGATCGCGACCGAGCTATTGTTGACAATGTATTTCAAATCACAGGTGAAGAGTGGAGGAATGCCCTCCACCATATGAATCCATGGTCGTCCCAAGAGCAGGTTGTATCCCGAATCTATCTTGAGCACATGGAAAGATATACAGAATGTGTGAGGACCAATTTCGATTGGCAACTCAATTACTCCGACCGAATTCCGGCGGGCTCCATCAAAAGCTTTGATGATAGTATGGCTACTCTAAATTTGGTTGAGATTGATGTTCATCTTCACCAAGGTAGCATATGGGCAAATATTCAGAGAGGAACCTCCATCTATTAAGACTCCCGCTACCATATATCCGGAGGACAAGACTGCAATATGCAATTGTTTGCAATGACCGGTCCCTTCGGGCGGTATCTCATCATCAGTGAAAGATATCACATTGTTGTTGAAAATGTGATCAACTAGATGTTGAAACTTTTCCATGTCCACTAATGTTGGTAGATAAGCTTCTTCTAGAACCTTTAGCAAGACCTTCCGGTGACTCTCGGAAGTTAGGACCAAGTCCAAGATTGATATTTGTTGTGGAGCTTCTTTCAAGCTTAAAACTACCGTAGCTTCATTATGAACCACAGCGCGGAGGAATTTTTCAATCTTCTCCATGGGTATTTTCCCCTTCAATTTGGTGGTAGACTTCATCACCCGATGGGGAAGATACAGTGGATTTTCCTTCAACACTGCAGCAGTTGTATGTGAGGTGGATCCTTCACCTTCTCCATAATTCCACAAAACCTTGTGCAAGCTAACAATAGGATATTGTGTTCTGCATGGCAAGCTGATTGGTTCGGGAGCGGTCACTTTCAAAGGATTGTTGCCTCCCTTGAGTTAGATCGTTGGCGTTATGAGTAATGTATTAATCCCCTCAGTTTCAGTGGATATGACTGCTACCACACTTTTCCATTTAGTAGGGCCTGTATTCTCACTTGCACATAACACAGTATCGTTGTCTACTAGGCGCAGGACACCACTGTTGATCAGATTTTGAATAAGATGGCAGAGTGCCCAACATTCTTCTGTGCTGTGACCGCGAGACTGGGAGTGATATTGACATACTTCATCAGAGTTGTACCATCCCGAACGAGGGTTGATTGGGGGTAGAAGGGAACTGATCCTTCTTTCATTGATTAACATATGAAGGATTTCCTCCATAGGTTGGCCCAGATAGGTGAATTCCCTTTTGTTGGCGAAATCCCGACGGGCTTTGGCATTTGCTCTCTTCGTCACTTTGTCTTCCAACATTTCATTTTCTGAAAGTGACGAGGGAATATTCATGACAATAGGAAGGAGACCGCATGCTCTGGTGATTAATGACGAGTCACTGATCTTTGATAAGTCACCGCCCGCCATGATTGTTCAATTTGTTTGTAGAGAGCTTTCATCTTTCGTTCTATTGTGAACTGGAACTTGGCATAATCCTATTTGTCATCACCATCTTTGAGGGTCTGGGAAGATTTACAGCTGAAGTTGGAACTCTGTCCATTGCTCCAATTAATCATGTTGACCTCTTCTTCTTTGTGTTGAGGAAGAGGGTTGTCTTGAACATGAGGCTGATCGGGTTTGGTGACTATGATCTCCCCATTGTCTATTAGGTCCTGGATTTTGTGTTTCAAGGCCCAACAATCCTGAGTATCATATCCAGGTTCCCCGGCATGATAAGCACATTTCCTAGTAGCATTGAAACCCCGTCCATTAGGTCTGGCTGGTGGAAGAAGATGCGTAATTTTCTTCTGTGTTGTCAGAAGATTAAGAATGTTCTCAAGGGTATCCCCTAAGGGTGTAAACACTCGATGGCATTTGACTTATCCACCTTTTGGTATTAGAGGGTTCGTAGACTGTGCTGGAAAGGGAGTGTAGTTTCTCCTTTGAATAGGCATGTTTTGATTGCCTTTTTGCCCCTGCAGTTTTCGAAGAGAAACATCTTCCTCTTTCTTTTATGGACCCTCCGGGTTGTTCCCATAATTTCCAGATTGGATGTGATCCGCAATGACTTTGAGTGCGACTAGGTCTTGAATCTTTCCCGACTTCAATCCCATCTCACCATCTCCCATGCTTGACCATTTCGTAAAATGGTTTGCCGATGCCAAATTAAAACTCTCTCTCATAGAAGGGAGCTTCTTGTATGTCTATGAAAGTCATGACCATTTCGATTCTATCACGGCAGACTAACTTGGGCGTACCAGCATCTCCACCTTTGAGCATACTCTCTGAAAGACTCGTTAGACTGTTTCTTGATCTTGGTAATTTGATACCGATCAGGAGCCATCTGAGTTTGAAAACTGTATTGAGTGAGGAAGGCATGTGCTAGCTCTTTCCAGCTATGGATTTTGGAGTTGTCTAATCTTGTGTACCACGAACGGGCTTCTCCAGTTAGACTCTTTTGAAACAACTGCATCCTGAGTTTTTCATCCTCTGCATAGGATCCAAGTTCTCCAATAAATACTTTTAAATGTGTATAAGGATCTCCTAACCAGTCATATTTTTCAAAGTCAGGAGCTTTAAATTTTTCTGGGTAATGAACACCAGGAAAAATACACAGATCAACATATGAAACACTCCCGTGTGTTCCAATTCCTTTGATGGCGCGAAGGCTCTCTTCCATTTGGAGACTTTCTTTTTGATGTCACCATTGTCTGGATCTCCAGTGGGATGGGCAGCATCATGAGTTTTGTTGGCTGTATCCAACTGTGGTTCAAGCATGGTAATGACCTAGATTCCTCCTTGTGTGGAGGATTCGGTATGTACGAGTATTTCTGACCCTGTGTAGACAGGTGTAATTCTTTAAGTAGAACAACCAAATCTGTAATTTGTTTGCTTAATCCGTCGAATTCTTTGCGAGAAACTGGATTAAGTTCAGTCTGGTTAGATGACGACATGGTTGACTGTAGGCCTGTTACCTTTTTGGACTTTGACCGGGTGGTAGGTCCGATGGATTCCCTGCGAAAGACTTGCATAGTTTAGTCTTTAGGGAAGGTATGAAATAACATGCTATGTGATGTGTCCATTTTAGGAATTTTATCCTACAAAATGGATGTTAGCTCTTTATAGCATGTATGTGTACACATTTCTTCATATTTCTCATTACATGGAGATAGATATGGAATGAAATTACATGTAATGTGTTTACAAGTAATTTGAAATGAGAGCAAGAAGAGACTTTCCTCCGCTTCGGGTTTATCAGAGGCTGACCTATCTTAGGTTACTCTCGCGGCTTTTTGGCATGAAGGTTCCCAAATCATCGCAATCTACTTGACGGGAAGTTAATCCGGTCTTTCAACTAGAGCGAATTTGGGTGGTGCCTTTCCTGAGCCTCAGAGAATCAGGCTTCTCACGAGTCCAGTAATCAAACACCGACGGGATAGCCTCCTGGTGGAGGGACCACACAACATACATTCACATACATCGCGTCTCACCGTATGAAATGATGACATGTGCAAAGCACTAATATCACAAGCAGCTTATAGTGCGAAGCACTAATATCACAAGTAGTTATGGTGCGAAGCACTAAGTGCAATAAGGAAATGCATTCGTACACATTCATTAAATGTAAATGCAACATCCACACACAAGAAGATAATAGTTTTGAAAAGATTGTAATAGCGGCTTAAGTCCTCTTACTGGAGTCCCCAGCAGAGTCGCCACCTGTCGACGTCGGGATTTTTGGGTGTCTCTTTCCGTTACTTGTTCTTTGGTGTTCTCATTTTAGGTGAGATTTGTTTGAAAAAACAAGTGAAAAAGGTCCGACATGTGTAATGTCGACGATGGACCGTTAAGAGTCGCCATTGGTTTTTAAATGGTTGTACCAACACAACCCGAGAAAAGGTTTGCACATTGACCCAAAGGGTATGACACTATTATACGGGTCGGTGAAACCGAGATTCGTTTAGGATCTGGGGACTTGGTTATGCGGGGGGAAGGTGTTAGGCACCCCCCGACATCCGTGTTACCACGGTGACCGCCACTTTTCAAGAAACTATTATCTGAGTGTGTGTGTGTGTGTGGTCAATGATGTCTTTGTTATTTGGAAGTTGTGTGAGGCCTCGTTCAACCTATATACACGTGGTTTGAATTTATGTAAAATTTAGTTTTTAGCAAGATATGGCAAAGATGTTTTGAAAGAGGTTTTTCAAACCCTGATGCTCAATAGGAATTGAGACCTTTTACACTCCCATTTTATTAAGTGAGCGGCTGAATTGATTTTATTTTACGAATGCGAGGCATCCGTATGAAAATAATGTACAAAAATAATGCCGACTTCCTCGTGGGCATGGAAACCATCTGAGAAAATTCAGACACATGCGAATAATTTAAAAGTCGCTACAAATTGAAAATGTCCATCACGGGAACCGAATCTAGATCCAATGGGATGAATCTGTGATCACATGATTCCTAGGCTCACAAAATACTGCAATTTATGTGAAAGCAGTAAACATGTATATATATATATAAAAGTGGTAAATATATATATACAGACAGGATCACCAACCACGAAGCACCTCCATGGGGGATCAGAAATGTAAATAAAGTCGTTTTAAAGCTATCAACCGCCACGAAGAAAACTCAAATTTGACAAAAAACGTAAATAAAGTCAGAATATACGGCCAACCGCCACGAAGGAAACTCCAAAGTGATTTAGTAAATATATATATATATATATGTATATATATATATATAAAGCATTAAACGCACTGGATGTAAAATCCGTGGCTCATCGAATGTAGTTCACCACGCTTCATATATATATAAGTATAAATATATATATATATATATATATAAAGCGAATAAATGCACTAGATATAAAATACGAGGCTCATCAAATGTAGTTCGACACAGTTCATATATATATATATATAATATATATATATATATATATATATATATATATATATATATATATATATATATATATACATATTAAAATAGTAAACGCCTCCGCATCAAGTCTAGGCTCATCGAACAAAGTTTGACACACAGTTAATATATATAAATGTATATATATATATATATATATATATATATATATATATATATATATATATATATATAAAAGCAGATAAATGCTCCGCATCAAAATTCAGGCTCAATCGAGGCATAACTCGATAATGTTAGTTAATATATATATAATATATATATAGACTGAAATGAAACCACGGATCGAAGCCCAAGCAAAAGCAAGCAACACGACTCTCAATGTGTAGAAGGGTGTGTGAAAAGATGAAGAGAAAGACTCTAAAGTGTGTGAGAAGGCTTACAGTTGACTGCTAAAAAAGGCTTCTATATCTTTATAGTGGGTAAACACTGGCTTTTCTGGGTACAAAAGGGGCTATATATAAGCTCACATGTGTTTGAAAGTGGGAAATACATTGTATGGACGAGTGTGAGCTTAATTGTGCGTGGTTTCCGCCTTTTCTCTTAGAAAATCAGCACCCCAAGCCCTCTATTTATAGGTATTTTAGCCGCAGGTGTACCAGAGGCAACCCGGGTTAGCCCAGGTTTCATCCGTTACCCTGCACAATAGTCACTCGAGATTGGTTAGCCTTGTGGGACATTGTTGCATAGAGACGTGACGTGGCATTGTGTTGGACGAGATGACGATGCTACCCCTCACTGGTGTTATCGCCGGATTGGGCTAATAAAGTAGACGTTGCCCAGACTTCGCTGAGATTGGACTGCTGCAATTGTTGAAGGTCCTCATTGTCATCTTTGAGGTGTGCATGCCTCCCGATGTTATTCTTACGGTTGGTGCAAGATATCTCGTTTGGTGAGCGCCGAGATTGAAGTCGGTCGATTTGAAACAAGCATTTCCGGGTTATCACCAAATCGCATTCCTTGGGGTTATCACCAAGGTTAGTGGTTATTCCATGGTTGGGGCCGAGACCGGATACCTCGGGGTTATCTCTCGAGATTAATCGGTCTTCTCCTGTATGTCCTTCATTGATCTCGCAGTCTCGGGGTTACATCCGAGGTTGGATTTGTTACTCCCAGATTGCGATCCAGGGTTGATGCTGAACTTCCGGTAGTATCCGGCATGGATTTGGATCATCTTTCAGGGTTCTCTCTTAAAAGACGAATCTATCTTCCTGCAATGTTAGTAACAGTAGTACAGAAAATTTCGAGTGTCTACACACATTATTCAAAGATGCCCACCATTTTGTCAAACAACGCGATAGGTGTCAAAGGGTGGGAAACATCTCAAAACAGAATGAGATGCCCCTACAAACAATTCTTGAAGTGGAAATCTTTGATGCATAGGGCATCGATTTCATGGGGCCATTCCCTTCATGTTTGAACAATCAGTGTATTCTACCCACAGTGGATTGCGTTTCGAAATGGGTTGAAGCTGCAGCACTACCATCCAACGATGCCAAGGTGGTCCTTAAATTCCTACAGAAAAATATTTTTATGAGGTTTGGCACGCTAAGAGCAATAATTAGTGATGAAGGTAGTCGCTTCTACAATAAGGCATTCACAGCTCTTTTGACACGGTATGGGGTCAACCATAAGGTAGCGACAACGTATCACCCTCAAACAAGTGGGTAAGATGTGGTCTCAAACCGGGAAGTAAAGAAAATATTGGAGAAAGTAGTAAATTCGAGTCGTAAGGATTGGTCACTTCAGTTGGACGATGCATTATGGGCATACAGGACTGCGTACAAAACTCCGATCGAGATGTCACCATATCAACTACTATATGGGAAGGCATGTCACCTACCGGTCGAATTACAACACAAGGCTTATTGGGCAATTCAAAAACTCAATTTCGATTAAGCAGTTGTAGGGGAAAAAAGACTACTTCAACTGAATGAGCTCGACGAATTCCGCCTTCACGCCCAAATTATACAAAGAAAAGGTAAAAAGATGGCACGACCGGAAAATTGTGCATCGAACATTCGAGCCGGCTCAATCAGTCCTCTTGTTCAACTCACGGCTGTGATTGTTCCTAGGAAAGCTTAAGTCAAGATGGTCGGCACCATTCACTATAAAGCGGGTATTTTCTCATGGCACCGTTGAACTCTACAGTCGTAATCCATTAGAAACGTTCAAGGTCAACGGTCAGCGAATAAAGCATTACTGGGGTGGCGATTCAAACTGGGATGGCGTCAACATTACCCTCACCGATACACAGTAAAATAGGGAGTAGTCAGGCTGAATGACTTAAAATCAAGCGCTAATTGGGAGGCAACCCAATATTTCATTATTTTCGTAGTTTCATTTATAATTTTTAGAATGTAGTTTTTATTAAGTATTTGGTAGGTATTATAGAGTAAAAGTTTTGTTGAATCTCGCAATCATACTCCAAATCATCAATAATCTAAGATCTTGCATGTTTATGGTTGCAGGAGGAGTCAAAAGTGAGTAATAGCAATAATAAGCGAGAAAAAAAAAAGAGGCAAATTTTGATCTGCACAATTTGAAGCCACAAATTCGGAGTCAGGGGTCCTGGAACTTGGGCACGCCAAAAATTGGCAGTTACATATGTAGACTCCACAAATCCCATAACTTCTCCCTAAATTAAGACTCCTATTAACCACTACCCACCACCCACTACCCCCATGAATTCCAACGCTCCACTACCTCTCCCCACCTCTTCATTCCACCAATAAACACCCTCACACCACCTCTATATATTATCACATCTCAACCCATATTAATCACACCACTCTTCAATTACACTTATCAACTTTCGAATTAGGGGCTTCATAGAGGATAGTTGTAACCAATTGAGAGGCAAGCATATCACTATTCTCAAGTTAGCTAGTTTCATTCACCATTTTGGAGGGCCAATTTCATAAAGTGTGGGAGATAACCATTTGTCCACACCAAGTGTTCGTCACTGTGTTTCAACCAAGTTTGGGGGAAAGCTAAGGCAAGTTAAGCAATAGAGAGAAACCATGGCGTCACAATCAACATCTAAATGCCAAAGGGGACATAGTTCAAGATCCGCACCACCGACACGAACCTATGATCGCTAGAAATTTGTGAGTGCTGCCGCCGCCGACCGGTTTGAGTACATGCTAACCAAAGCCCTTACACCGGAGCAGGGATTGGCCCTCGAGGCCAATGATGGGGAGATGATGCCTCAAATCTATCAAAAGGGGTGGATCGAATTCATCAAAAATCCAGAACCTGTTGTGGTTAACATTGTCAAGGAATTTTACGCCAATGCTCAGGACAATTCCCCATTCAATGCGTATATGCGGGGTCGCTTGGTTCCGTTCAGCGTCGATGCAATAAACACTTATTATCAGCTGCGGGTACCTCGCCATTGCCAATATGCTCAGCTACGTGATTTTGATCCAGACTTCGATGAAATAATCACAGGGATGACAAAGTCGGGAACATCTTGGATGAAAGGTCTGAAGGGAGGTACAGTGTTCCATAGCAAGGACCTTAGCCTGTATGGAAAAATATGGTATGCATTCTTATGCGCTAAATTGCTTCCGTCCCAACACACCTCGGATGTCACCAAAGAGAAGGCGTTGTTGCTGTATGCAATTGTTTAAGATTTCATTATTGACGTCGGGGCTATTATCTGTTTCTCCATCCGCCGGTGTTTACGTGGAAATTTTTCAGGTGGCTTGCCACACCCATCACTTATATGTGGGTTGTGTCACAATGCAGGGGTGAGATGGTCCAACGATGAGCCCACATAAATTCCGCTCACTTTTCTTGATTCTAGAATGATAGCGCGGTATTCTGTATGGGCAGGAGGCGAGTCACATCCACGAGGTCTGGGCTTTTTTTTTCCATCGGCTTCGGTAGACGAAGTTGATGTTACAGAGGCATCGGAGGATGATGATGCACTTCTGAGCGTCGAAAATGGTGAGTAGGTACCACGATCGAGGCGATATCCAAATCCTCGCCTTGAGTTCCAAAATTAGATGACTGCGCACAATAAAGCAGCACATCGGGAAATGCGGCGATTGGCAATACGAAAAGATCACATGTTTGATGCTATGAATGCATCTTTCGCCTCACTCAACATAACCCTTCAAAGCTTCAACCCGACGGCTCAGTTTCCATATCAACAGCCCTGACCACTGCCGAGATTTCCACCAACTGATTCTGATGAAGAAGAGCGACAACCACCTCCTCAGCCTTAAGTGATAGTAGGGAAGTCCTCATGTACTTATTTTTTATTATTCATCCAATGGGGACATTGTCTTACCTAAGTTTGGGGGAGTTAAATTCATGTTTGCATGCATATTTAGTATTTAGGTTTAAATTTTGTCATTCCAAATTCTAGTTTGCATAATAGCTTAGGTTATTGCATAATAGTTTAGGTTATTTTTGATATTGCATTGTTTTCATTTCTGTTATTATCACAGTTTATGTTAAAAAAAAGAAAAATTTAGGTAAATTTTGTGTTTGCATATGTCCAACAGTGTGGCAGTTCATGTTATTTGTGGGCCAATGATGAGAGTGTGAACAAGTTAACCAATACCGTATTGATTAGTAGAACTATGATATAACTTCTGTTATGAATCGAATCTTGCGCTTGTTTGAAACTGTTATAAAAAGGTTAGAACGTTAATAACATCTTTGTTGACCGGTCAGTTCAAATTGATACATAAATAGTGTCTAAAGGATAATGCTAGGGTAAATGAGAAAATAACAAGGATAGGCAGTAAAGGTTAAAATTAGGCAAGAACCTAAGTTTGGGGGAGTATATGTGGGGTATATAAGCTTTAAAAAAAAGAGAAAAAGAAGAAAAAAATATATATATATTTGAAAACAAATACATTATGACTAGTCTTGTTTCGGGGCCTTTGTTACTTGAGCAAGTACGCCCGAGGGGATTGTCTTTACACCTAGCGCCCTAAGGTCTTTTATGGTTTCGGAGTCGTTGGTCGAAAACTCGCCAAGGGGTAGCACTGTTTTCCTAATGGGATGAGACATTTCACAGTCATTTATGTATAGGTATATAAAAAAAACAATAAAACGGGAAAAGAGCAAAAAGCCCCCGTGAAAAAAAGAAAAAAAAGAAAAAAAAGAAAAAGAGATAAATGAAGTATAAGTACCCTGCATAAACCCTTGAATTTGGAATTTCTTAGTTTTAGTTTTAGTTGAAATATGCCTATTTTTGGAATTTTTAAGTTTGCACTGTATGATTCCTTCTAAGAAATTGCTTATGTATTGAATTTGAGTCCGTATCAGTTATCATAGATGTTGAACACACACGCACATTCACTACAACAAAAAGGCCTATCGGCTGATCGATTATCGTGACCGCACTTTTCGTCAGCAGATATAATATCTATGACCGAAAACGATCGTGATAGGCGTCGTATAAAATCTGGTCACTGGAATGCACATCAGTGACCACTATTAGCGACCGATATATCTGCGGACCGCTATGAGCGGCACCGAAAATGACAAATGCGATTGCCGAAATTGAAATCGACATGGTCCAGGGCCAAAGTCGACGTGGTCCACGTGTCGTGACCATTATCGATGACCGCGTCGGTCGTCGATACTATCTTCGTCATAATAACTTTCAAATGACATAAGCGATCATTGATATGAAAAAAAAAAAATTGACCCGAGATTTTTTTTTGTTTTGCGAAATTCCCAAAACTCATACTGCTTTTCTACCGCTTTATCCCAACACACATACACACCAAGATAAACAACATACAAAAAACAATATAAACATCCATCGTCCACCAACACATACACCAAACTAGTATATAAACCTTTAAAACCAATATGATTTGAATAAATATAATAACATTTCAAAACTTGTTTAAGTAACATATATACAAACATCCAAATAATGAATATACAAGTACAAGGTTATGTCAAACGTCATCCCTCCTCGATCACCCCAGTAATTAACAAAATAATAAAATAGTTTAGTACATAAACATGATGTTGATATAAACATGTATATATATGAATATAAAATGACAATAAACAAAAGTTGCATTTAAATAGTTTAAGTACATAAACATGACAATGATATAAAAACATGTATTGCTAAACATACATTTCATGAGTTCAAGTGTCAATGTCTCGATTCGTAATCATCTTGTATACGTGTTGCAGATTCATAACCATCATCCGCTTCATTACGTGTCGATTCGATCAATAACTCTTCCTCCTCGATGTCAATGTCATCCGACACAAGTATTGACTCGGGATCTAATTCATGTGGTTCATCTCCACCATCTAACTGGATTACTTCATTGTCGTCCTCCACATTTATTATAGTCCCACTATGAAGCATCTTCTCTTGGTAAATCTCCCCATCAACTAATTACTACATTCTACGCGGAGTATAAATTACAACTTGCCAATCAGAGGCGGTCTATCCCTTTTCCTAACGGGACTAGGAGTGTAGTATACTTGTCTTTGTTTGAGTTGGTAAAACAAACGGTTCATTGGAGTACGCAGACTCTATGGAGGTCAATATCGACGATTCCATGTCCATCAACACGTATCCCTTTTCCGAATCAAACCAACGACACTTGAACAAGTGAATATGACCCCGTCAGACGTGCCTCATCACGACAACTCTACGATTTCCTCCAACTCCCCATAAAAGGCACGACCAAGCTCATTGTAACAATCTCCTTGGACACACTCCTCCGAGTTCGTTGTTCTTTTACATCATCCTATATGCCTTTGTGTGAAATTCACAACCATTTATTTTGTAACCATTGCGGTGGCTTGATCCTTATGCGGTCCCATAGCTAGGACTTGTACATTAGCCGGAATCGTTGATCCTCAAAAAAGCCTACAAAAACTCCATCTTATTAAATGAAGTCATAGTTAACATATGGAGTATATATATTATATATATATACACTACGTGCTTAAAAATTGAACTTACTTTGTCCTTTAGCCAAAGTGCAAAGTTTTTATCCCGATTGATTTGAATATCTTTATCAGTTATGTCGGCATGCTTCACTTTTAACTCATCATCGTATAATCTATACCATGTTATAAACATTAACATATTAGAATAAATTTTCAACTTAAAAGATAAAATATCAAGTTTACATGTGTACCTCACAAATTCGTCAATCTCCTCACAATTGAGAAGAATGTAAGTATGTGCGGCATGTAATTCTTGCTCAGAGAGGAATATACGCTTCCCTTTTCCATAAGCGCGGCCCGATAGACCAAATACAGAGAGCCGACCATTTAGTTCAACATTTCCCCCATCATCATGTCTCGATACTCGATTGGCCTTTGTCAAGACTTCGTCCGGAAAATAGTCTGAGACAAACGTAGATATCTCATCAAAAGCTCAGTATGCCTCGCATATCGACCCCTCGACATAAGCTCTATTCTTCACCTTCCACTTAAGGTTTCCCATCACCCTCTCGAAAGGGTACATCCATCTATATTGAATGGACCCCCAACACGAGCTTCATAGGGAAGATGGATTTGCAAATGCTCCATGGAGTCAAAAAAACCGGTGGGATTATTTTTCCAGGTTTACACGTGATCTCTATGATGTTCTTCTCAAGTACAAACATGTCCTTCTCATTCAATGATTTTGAACACAAGTCTTTGAAGAAACGACTAAGATCCGTCAAAGCATCCCATATTGGTTTAGCAAGCGAGATCCCGAAATGCTATAGGCATGAGTCTCTCCATGAACACATGATGATCATGACTCTTCATCCCTTGCAATTTCCACATAACACACCTTGCAATGTTTGACGCATATCCATCCGGTAGTTTCGTAGACTTAACCCATGTGCACACATCTTTAACTTGCTTTTTGGACAATGTGTACCTTGCATGCGGTTTGACAATCTTACCATTAGGAGATTCATAAATTTCTAATCCAGGACGCTTACAAATATCTTTCATGTCCAAACGTGCCTTTATCGTTATCTTTTGTTTTCCCCAGTAACATTCATCACAATGTTAAACACATTGTCAAACACATTCTTCTCAATATGCATCACATCTAGATTATAATTTAATCAAATTTGTAGACCAATAAGGCAATTCCCAAAAGATGCTTCTCCGAACCCGATTATGAGATTCACCAAACCCATTGATTATGTTTGTCGCATCAACCTTACCAAATGGGATAACCGCAATCTCATCACACGATCTCGCATCTCCGTTCCTCACAATCGCGGTGCGTGCATATCATTATCTACTTTCCCTTTCTCGAAGTGTTCTCTATTTCTTCGAACGGGTGATCTACCTAAGAAGCAAGCGATGACAGTCAAACCAACAAGGCTTTCGACCTTTTGATAGATTAAACGACTTTGTATGCTCCATACAATACTGAACAAGCCAACTTCCGTGTAGTACTCCATCCAAATTAACATACCATAAGTCGGGAAGTCACTTATAGTCCACATAACCGCCCCTAAGGTTGAAATTTGTTTTCGTTGCAACATCCCAAGTCTGCACTCCATCCTCCCACAATACCTTTAACTCGCTCTATAAGAGGTCTCAAGTAAACATCTAAGTTCTTTCCAGGACTCTTAGGACCGGGAATCATGAGTGAAAAAGAAATAAGTATGGTCATTTTCATACACATCCAAGGAGGCAAGTTATGCGGAGTAACAATCACAGAGCCAACATGAGTGCGGAACAATCGAGTGGCCAAACCTGATTGAAACCATCGGTGGACAATCCAAGCCTCACATTTCTAGGTTCCAATGCAAATTCGGGATGTGCTAAGTTGAAATCTTTCCAAGCCTGCCCATCTGCGGGATGATTTTAGTTCTCCATCTTTAGTGGGAGATTTCGCATGCCAACTCATATGTTCACCGATCTTGAAGACATGTACAATCTTTTTAGTCGATGTGTTATTGGAAAATACCTTAGAATCTTAAACGGTATACTTGATTTTTTTGTAGTCACACCCTCTTTATTGGGCCTAAACCGATCATGACTGCAAAACGTGCACCTTGTCATCTGTTCATTTTCCATATAAAACAACATGCAATCGTTGGGACATGCATCGATCTTTTTGTATCCAAGACCCAACTTCTTCACCATTTTCTTACAAAAGTAATAGTTACCAGGTAATTTCTCACCGTCAGGTAACATACTCTTAATTGCCTTCAAGAGTGACTCAAAACACTCATGGCTCATGTTGTGATCAGCCTTGATGTTAAGTAATGTCGCCACTGCAGACAATGTAGTGTGTTTGGTGCAACCATGCCACAATGGCTTGCTACCCTCGTCTAACAACTTAAAGAAGTCTTTGGCATCAGAATTCATAGGTTGCTCTCTGCCTTGCTCCCAATCAAAATCGGCCTGCAATATCATGGACCATTTCATTCATAATGATGAGTACTACTCGCCTAGAATTGTGTACTTGTGTGATGCCACCATCTCTTCTCTCTGCCCGTGCCCACCAAAGATTCTTCGTAATTTCTCATGAACCCGAAACAAGTAAATGATAGTTTACCATGTCTCTGTCATCCATATAATTTACATTCTTACACTTTAAACATGGACATCGTGTCTGCGACTTACCATTCATACATTCTCGGGTGACTATCGCGATACTCCAAAAACACTTGGCAACCAAATCTAAATTCAATCAGAAGCACCTTATATGGGCACTTGACTTTCGTCGTGCCATCCAACTACTGATGCGAATAGAGGTTCATGATTCCACGGTACCTACTACGAACAACATTATAAATGTTAATTAACATATGACTTGAGCATACTTGTAACCATATGACTTGAGCATACTTGTAAGCATGCATAACTTGGTTGAGCAATTTATAGCTTCTATAACATTTTGTAGCTTTATTCTTATATACATAAGTGTTAAATACCCTTGTTAAAAAGATAAACAGTCTCTTTATTGACCATGTGTGTCTAGTTACCTTCTTTGTTGCACTAACAGGTTCCCTAAAGACGCCTATTTTGGCTTAATGTTTGATAGCTTACCATGCTAACAACCAAGCTTGGTTTGGCCCAGTGAGGCTTGGCTAAGCTAAGCTTGGCGTGGCCTCGTTGCTAAGCCCACCCATCAACTCCAATAGCCCCTTAATAGGCTCTAGTGGATCAACAATAGGCTCAAGTAATAGTATAAATGTTCGCAACTACTCGACTAATAAAAAAATTAGCGAGTCTCCCCTATAATATGGACTAGCCACATGCACGACAAAGACATGTATATAAAAAGTCATTTCTAGGCACCCAAGACACAAACCAAGAGAAATATACAAATTCCCAATAGAATAATGCAAATTAAACTAGTATACTCAAAACAACTTAATTGGAAGTATATATGAACTTCTCCAACAAAATCAGTTACTATCAAAATAAGAATTTCTTCATATCAGCTACCCAAAGTCAGTTACTAACAAAATATGAATTTCTTCCTACTCATAAGGAAATATGAACTTCTCCAACAAAATCAGTCTCCAACAAAATATGAGCTACCCATAATATACCCATAATTTTGGAACGAATATACCCATAACATACAATAAAGTAAATCAGTCTTCATATCAGTTACCCATAATTTTGGAACGAAGAAAGTAAAAAATCGTGAAAGGAAGATTGTAATATACAATAAATTATGAAAGGAAGATTAAAGGGGTTCTGACGGTGGTGATGCGGTGATGGTGAAGGCGTCGGTAAATCCGAATGTTGGTGGTTCCTCTTCTCTTCTCCCCCTACTCCCTCTTCTCCCTCGTCTGAGTTTCTCCCTCTTTTTTTTTCCTTGTCGACTGGTTCGAATGAATGCCTGAATCTGATTCAGGTTATAAGAATCAGCGACCGCCATCAAATGACAGCGTCACGGTCGCTAGTTTTAATGATGTGGACATATTAGCGGCCGCTGGCGATCGCCGATATAGATTGTGATTGCTTGCCAAAGTTTCGCACCAAATTTTTTGGGGGAAATTCTTCTCAGCGACCGATCAACGACCGCATGCGGTCGCTGATCTCTACTAGCGACTAGATTTCTTTTCGGTCGCAGATAGCGGTCGCTAATACTATTATCAGCGACCAGATAGGGCGGTCGCTGATATCATTGGTCGCAGATGGCCCTTTTTCTTGTAGTGATTATACCAGTGATAATTGTTCAAGACTCGAGAATTAATACGAAACTATGGATTAGTTTTGGTGATTCATATTGTAGAGTTGCTTGTTTTCTCTGAGGCCGATGGGATAATTTTGATTCTGTGATAGTGTTGAATTCGTAAGCATTTAGATTATATTTATTTCATCTCCTTGCATTGCATTGTATAGAATGTAGTTGTTTGTGCTTGAGGACAAGCACTGTTTAAGTTTGGGGGATTTTGATAAGTGGATTTCATATCCACGAATCGATGTTCATTTCAAGCTTAAATTCGTAGTTATTTTCTCCTTTTGTGTTTATTTTCACTCGTTTTATGTTCTTTTATGTGTAGGGTGGTCATGGAAGTAAGTGGTGAAGAAAAGGCGGTCTTTTGGAGCAAAGTTGGAAAAATGCATGAAGTAGCAAAATTTCGTTAGCAGGGTACTAGCCCGCCGGGGCGGGCGTATTATGCCTTGTACCCCCCGTCGGGGCAGGGGTGTCGAATCCTGTAAGTCTCCTGCTGCTTATTGAACTTTGATGCCACATGGTTTGGAGACTTAGTTTTGCGTATGGACACTCTAAGAAGCAAGGGATTTCGACCAGAATAGAAGGGGATATATATATTACGTTAAAAACAACAAATCGATCGTCACGCAGAGCATTTTTACAGAGAGAATTTCCAGATTTTGCCTTTCATGCTTTGGAAGAGTGATTGGAAGAGAATTTCGTGATGGTTGCAGATTAAGGCTACGTGAAGGGTGGTTTCACATTATTCTTCATCTTAGTTTTATATTTGTAATTGGAAGGATGTCTCCTTTGAATTATTCAGTTTTTATTTCATTCGTTATGAACTAATTTGCTTATTAGGCTTGTGATGGATTCTTGGGTGAAACGATGATTTTATAACTCTTGATTTCCAGTTCAATAAAGTATTTTCAGTTTATCTATGTTAATTTGAGCGTAAATTTATGAATTGCTTGATTAACAGTTCTTTGTGGATTTGTATGGAATCGAGAGAGGATATTCAAATCTAGACTTAGTTAATATAGCATGTGTCATGAATTTTGTGAAGAGCAGATTCTTGATTATTGTTGAGGTAGAGATACGCTTGACATCGCATGTAATCGGATAGAGAACTTAATCTTAAACCTTCTTTGATTTCAGTTCACATAGAGATATAGTGAGTTGGTTGAGTTAGGTGTTTAACTTGGTTCTATCTAAATTGTGGATTTGAGTTAATACGATATTAGTGCATCGAGAGGTGGCTAGTACTACATTCGTGTTCTAGATTAATAAACTGAGATATTGAGTTGAATTGAAATAAAGGTTTGAAAATCAGAGTGAATCTTAGGGTGAAATCATAAGTTTAATTCTCTATTAATTGTTTGAAATTCTGGATTTTAATATTTGTGATTGTTTTGTGATAGTTTATTTATTTATTCATTTAGTTTATACTTTTAAACCATTGAATTAATTAGTTTAGTAGAATTAGGATTAATAGGAAATTGATAATTATGAAGTTAAATTTCTTACTAATTTATCTTCGTGGGAACGATACTTTATTCGCTACTTTATTACTTATTGACCACGTATACTTTATTACTTGTCACCGTTCCAACTGGATTTGTCTTCAGTGCACGAAAAAATCGGGCTAGGTGACCTTCTCTTCCACAATTATAACACACTTTGGATGGCATCGCGCAGTTTGGACTGATATGTTCCTCCCCTTCGCATTTGAAGCATATGATAGGTGGTCGTTCTCCTTCCTTAACCACGGGTGCTGATGCTGACGTCTTTCCATCATTATTGAATCTCCTCTTCTTGAAATGTCCATTCTTATTGTCTTGGCCATGATTACCACCGAAGTGGTTACCATTTCTGGCATGTTGATTCCCTCCACGTTTGTTGTCACCGCGTCGATGACTGCTACCACTGGTATTATCATTTTGTCGGCTGCTTTCTCTTGGTTGAGTTGACTCGTTATCGCGCTCCAATAACCGAACCCTATTTACAACATCTGAATACAAACACAGTTTATGAGAAATTAGATATTGACGTATCTCGGGTTTTAAACCTCTTAGAAACATCCGCGTCATTCTTTTCTCATTATCAACCAAGTGAGACGCAAACCGGGACAACTCGAAAAACTTAGCTTCGTACTGCGACACGGTCATATTGTTCTGCTCCAACTTGATGAACTCTACCTCTTTCATGTGACGAATACTTTCGGGAAAGTACTTGTCGTTGAATAGTTCTTGGAACTTCTCCCAAGACATCTTTAGTGCGGCAGGTTGAGCACGCTTTATCAATTCCCACTAGTAATCTCCCTCGTCTCGCAACATAAAGGTGGCAAAGGGAACCTTTTACTCCTCGGAGCATCCCAAGACATTAAATATCTTGGTGATCTGCTTTATCCACGTCTCCGCCTTAAGTGGTTTTGGCTCTCTAATAAACTCCGGTGGTCCCAGCTCCTTGAACTGTTTAGCGGTGACCGTCCAAGAGTTTCCAGTGTTTCCACCTACATTTTGGACAGGAGCCGGTCTCGCCTGATGTTGTATGAATTGCATAAAGCCTCTGAACATTCCATCATTCATCATTTGGTCAGTGTTGTTGTTTTCATGAGGATTGTTGCCTTCTTGATGCACATTATCCTGATTATTGATATGTGGAGACTCAACGGTCTCCTGTGCTCCATTGCTATTCTCAACATTCTCGGATGTCATTTTCAGATACTGCCACAAAACAAGGGTTAGTTATCATATCACATATTATCTCTATACTCTGACCGACCAATTAAATACAAAATAAACTTAGGTTAGTCATACTAGCGAAGGAATTTCCCGTCTCTCCCCTCCTAGTTCTTGTCTCACATCTCAGCCAGGGATCATATCCCTAAGATTTGATACCAACTGTGACGCCCCCAAAATAGGTATACATAACATATTCTGAGTCGCCAAATACATGGTACATAATACAAATACAACCTTAAATATACAACATGAGCTGTGAGTTTTAATACAAATATTATCTTCTAGAAAATATTCAAACTCAAAATAAGTCCTCAATACGTTTATTAGCACACTATTTCATAGAATAGTGAGGACTACTAATGCTATCATCTGGACCGTCACTCCATTCCCCGATTAATCACTGATACGTTCTCATTTCCTGAAGAGAACAATGAAAGCAAAAGGGTGAGCTTAACAAGCCCAGTAAGAAATATTATGACTAAGATAATGCAGAATAAATTATCATTAGCCTTCAACAGTGTTAAACTGATAAAATATAACAAACATCATGTTTAACTGCAGCGGAACAAGCAATCCATTAGAAGAGTCAAGTAGAGAATAAATCTACTATCTTCTATGATTTAAAAGGTTTTTCATTACTTTTATCGCTAAGACTCAGCTTAATAAATAATCTACATCATCTTTGCACTACAACCAAGGATATTCATTAGTATCACGACCACAAATTATCCATGAACTACGGGCCAAAGATATTCGTGAATTCATCAATGGTTATGATCATGCCAACAACTGTCCATCAATGCACTATGGCCAATGAGTATTTTTACCAAATCATTTGTAACATTACGATCATGATTATACCGAATAATCCCTGGTCATAATCATACCAAGTCCATCTATGCACTACAAGCCACAGATGACTTTCAACATATTATAAACATGAGGATGATGACAATTCAATAAACAAGTTCAAGAATAAATTTTAAAGATTTATAAGTTAATTTATCATGAACTCAATAACTTTCAAATTGTCAACATGATACTGCTTTGTGGAGTAAAATTCAAGAATGCTCAGAAGAATATTTCCATGAAAAGATACTGGATGAAGCGCAAATATCAAGGATATTCCACTAATTTCATGGAGTATAAAAGCCAAAACTTTAACCAACTAAGTATAATAGAATATATGAAATCGCAAATGGATTTTTGCCGCCATGCGGTAATCCACGTAGACAGATTATTCCAACAGAATAATAAAGAATGGAATAATAGAAGAATTCACCAGGCGTGCGTAATCCGCACAGACAGGTTATTCCAACAGAATAATAAAGAATGGAACTAGGTCATGTGTAACCAGCACAGACAGGATATTCCAACAGAATAATAAAGAATGGAACCAGGTCATGCGTAATCCGCACAGACAGGATGTTCCAACAGAATAATAAAGAATGAAACCAGTTTATGCGTAATCCGCATAGACAAGATGTTCCAACAGAATAATAAAGAATGGAATAACAATAGAGTTCACCAGGCATGCGATAGACCGCACAAACAGGTTATTCCAACAGAATAATAAAGAACGGAATAACAAAAGAATTTCACCATGTATGCCGTACTTCGGATAGACAGGTTATTCCAACATAATAATAAAGAATGGAATAACAACCCTTACGAGTATTGAAAGAAAATAACTCTCTTCATGAATACGAAAGAATAATACCCCTTACCTTAAAAAGAAGAGTATTCCGACTAGTAGGGCGAGGATATTCTTGAAGAAAACTTATACTATTTTCTACGCTCAAAGCTTCTTAAAACTCTAAAGAAATACGTTCAAGATTATAGAAGAAGAATTCTCTGAATTTCTGGTGTGATTTTCAATTTTAACTAAGCATCCTATTTATAGAAGAATGGAAAGGATACTATGCTGCACTATGCAATAAAATATAATATATTCTATTTATAATCAAATAAAATAAAACTTTATAAAAAGTATTCTGTTTTATATAAAAAGTTTTCTGTTTTATTACATTTATAATAATAATAAAACAAACTTTATCATCATTATTATAATTCACAATATTAATCGACCAGGTCGTTCCCAGGAAAGAGGGGGCTTTCAAATAAAGATTTCTCCCTATTGGAGCGCAATTAGGTGACCAAACCTCCCCTTGACAAAACTTCTAGACATCGTTAATATTGCAAATAATAATATTAATAACTTTGTCGTCTCAATTATTGATTTAATAATGTATAAAATATTGACAATAATTGAATCAAATAACGTGAGATACTATGCAACAATTACTGTAGCAATAATTGAACAAAACTGAGTGACTTCTCACGTAAGCATCAATAATTAATACCGTGTGCTACTATGCAACCACGCCAGACATCGTACATTTTAACACCGGGTTTCAACAGCTTAACGGTAAAACTTCCGCCGTTATTTTCATAAAATATTTTTGTCATTTTCTCAATTCGACAATAATTCCGTTGTGGGGTCCACCAATGATTGTGCCGTTGTACGAATATTCCCTGTTAAAACAAATATTCTCCGACCAATCGAATATTATATAACCACTTGCGTACTTTTTAAAATTTATAAATATTACCCACACTTATAACATTATATCATATTCATTCCATAATATTCAAAAATGATATTTATAGAAAATTCATCTTTATTCATAAAAGTTGGGGTCTTACATCATCTTTGCACGTAAGTTAAAGATATACAACTGTAAAATTAATAATCAACAGTCCATCTTTGCACGTAAGTCAAAGATAACTTTCATCATAATATAAGCATGAGGATGATGACAATGATATATGCATTAATCAAACGAAATCAAGGATAAATATTAAAATCTTTAAATTTATCCAGAGTTTAAAAATATCCAAATTGTCAAAATGATACTGCTTTATGGAGTAAAATTCAATAATAATATTCATGTACCAAAAATAATTTGGACAGAAAAGAAATATATTTTTTAGGTAAATAGTACCCCGTGAATAGTACTTCAGGAATAGTACCTCATGAATAGTACCCCGACATGAAAAGTACCTAAAATACCCGAGTGAATATTATTTGGGTGAATAGTAGTTTGGGTGAATAGTAACCTATGAATAGTAAGTAACTCATGAATAGTACTCCGACAGAAAAAGTTCCCCGAATACCCGAGTGAATAATACTAGAGTGAATAGTAACCCGTGAATAGTAACTCGTAAATAAAATACCAAATAAAATGATATTTCATGACGAGTACAAAAGAAATGATATCTCATACGAGTATAATAGAATATCTGAAAGCGCAAATGGATTTTCATCTCGCCATGCCGTAATCCACGTGAAATGGATCGGTTCCACAATTTAATAAAGAATGAATACGAAAGGTCATTCACCATGCATACGCGTGAGTCCGCGTGAGCGAGTTATTCCAATAGAATAATAAAGAATGGAATAACAAAAGAATTCACCAGGTATGCGATAGACTACACATACAGGTTATTCCCAACAGAATAATAAATAATGGAATCAAGTCATGCGTAATACGCACAGACAGAATATTCCAACAGAATAATAAAGAATGGAACCAGGTCATGCGTAATCCGCACAGACATGATATTCCAACAGAATAATAAAGAATGGAATAACAGAAGAATTTCACCATGTATGCAGTACTTCGCATAGACAGGTTATTCCAACATAATAATAAATAATGGAATAACAGAAGCTCTCTTCACGAATACGAAAGAAATAATACCCCTTACTATAATAATAATATCTCTTACCTCAGAAGAAGATTGGATACTGGAATAGTGAGGTAGCAAACTTCTCTTCTTCTTTCTCTCTATAATTTCTCTCTATAATAATTGCTCTATAGCTTTAGTGAATTGGTGAAAAATAATGAAGGAATGAGCTTCTATTTATAGGAAAATATAGTTTCGATAATTGCACATTTTGGGGCTCGAAATATTATAGTATAATACCTTCCTCTTTTTCTTCATTTTTAATTTAGGCCTGAAAGTATTATCAAACTTGCACCACCCCCCCTAATAGTAAATAATGTGAATAAATAGTAAATCATGTGAACCAATAGTTCTAGACATGTGAAAATACGAATTACAGTATAGTACCTTACCTCCATCTATATTTCTATTTTAAACTTAGTCATGCAAGTATTATCAATCTTGCACCACCACCCCTAATAGTACAAGAATGTGAATCAATAGTACACACATGTGAACAAATAGTTATAATCATGTGAATTAATAGCAATTAATTGCTCATTTATCGGATTAATTACCCGATTACTTCCAGACATTAATTATAATCGAAATAAATGTCGATTTCCACTAACACTAATAATTCCCACACAATGGAACTATCAATTTCATCTTTAATCAACACGAACTTATTCAACATTAATATTATAATTCACAATATTTAACAATCAGGTCTTTCCCAGGAAAGAGGGGACTTTCCGAGAAGGATTTCTCCTTATTGGCGCGCAATTAGGTGACCAAACCTCTCATTTACAGAACTTCTAGACATTGTCAATATTGCAAATAATAATATGAATAACTTTGCCATCTCAATTATTGATTTAAATATATAACATATTATACAGATGATACTGTGACAATAATTGTGACACCCCCAAATTCGGGTTACCTGACCCCCGAGTTTGGTGTTCACGATCCACAATATAATAACATCTAACTACCCATTTAAATACAAATAGGAATACATAACTCATTAACATAAGTTGTTAATACATAAGTCATTAACATATGTTGTTAATACATAAGTCCTAAGTCCACTAACCTTAACATTACAGAAATACCCCTTAGATATAGAAAAAGGGTTTACAATTCAACATGATATTAATAATGTTCGTTATTACTACTCCAGCATCTTGCCTTTGCCTTTGTTCTTCTCTGACCCGCTGACCTCTTCGTTCCTAGCTGAAATGTTTTATTTATAGCAAGGGTGATCAACAAGTTTGCCCTGCAAGTTAAGACATACAATAAAGGTATAGAAATCAATATCAATTGTTCTAACATTCTCCGCACCAATAATCTAATAATGAAAGAGTACAACGCTTTCAAGGTTTTCTACGATATTCAATGAATAATCAAGAATTAATTCTACGAAATAGCAAAGTGGAATATTTTTCAGATTTATGTTGAGCGATCCATTGGATCTAGAACTTCTCATTTCTCGGGTATCTATCAAAGATTTACTTTGATACATACGCAGGAGTATCAGATAACCATAAAGATTAAATCATACCCCTTTGCAAGTACTTAGAGCCGGCCAACTCCTTGTACCCGATATTATGCATAATACTTAGGTCGCGCGCAATGGTCGATATACAACTTAAAAATTTTGTTCCATTTATATAAAAGGTTGTTCTTCTCACTCTCAGAATCAAGATTTTGATTTAACAACGAAATACTATGATTTCAAATTCCATTTACTTATCGATCTAACTGAAATAATTGGCATCGATCTATCAATAACAATTGAATTCTCTTCTCAAATTTATCAAGTTCTAACAAATGTGCGTCTAGCCAGAATAATTAGCTAAGACATTTCTCAACATAATTTGACAATAAACAGGAATTATCTATACTGTCAATTCTATCTTCTATGATTATGAAAATCCAACAACAGTTATTCTACAAATGTATATTCTCCGAATTAGTAATTCAATTTGAATTATTAATCATGCACTAATTGCGAATAATCAACAATAAATTCCCTAGACATGGTATAATTAGCAATAATTAACCATTATAATAATTGAATGAATATAACTCAAGGTTGAGTTAGGAAACGTGCCTTTCGCGTTGATTATAGCTACACAATATAATTAATTGCGTTCGTAAGACCTATAATCAACAATGTCGGTCTAACAATTAGCACAATCATTTATAACACGTAACACTCTATTCTACAATCAAACTTCTCCTAGACACATTACTACATAGCCACATTAGTGTTTATAACCTATATAAATAATTAACAAGTCTAACTAGTTCGGTCTGGTTGGACTTCGGTTCATTCTCAGTGTTCTGCTCACCCTGTCCGACAATTAACACATTGATTGTCAATTAAACTTGGTCTCTAAGCTTCAATATTATTTTAGATAAGTCAAAAATTGTTTATAATATTTTTCGAAAGCTTTTAATAATTTATAAACAATTATTATAATTTATAATAATTTTTCAAACACTTAAATCATTTTTAAATGATTTAATTATCAAATAATCTTATCATTATTAATATTTAAAAATATAAAAATATTAATAACATACTTGTTAAAATATTAAAGTTATTATTAATAACTTAAAATATTTTTAAATCATTAATATTCTACTTAAATAATTTTTAAAATAATTAAAATCATTTTAAATCATCACCATTAATATTTAAATATTAATGAAATTATCATCAAAATATTAAAAGTAATTAATTATCACTTAAAATATTTTTAATTCATTTCTCTCATTTTTAAATGATTTTTAGATTAATAAAATCATTTTTAATTCATTTATTTAATATAATTATTAAATAAATCTAATATAATTAATATTAATTAATTAATGAGAATTCTCCAAAATATTGAAAATTATATTTTATAATTAAAAATATTTTTACACTTTATTCTTATTTTAAAATAATTTTTAAATCAATAAAATCATTTTTATCTTATTTATTTAATTTAATAATTAAATAAATTTAATATCATTAATATTAATTTATTAATGAAAATTCTCCAAAAATATTAAAAGTTACATTTTATAACTCAAAATATTTTTAAATACATTATTCTTATTTAAAATGATTTTTCATAATATTAAATCATTTTTCTCTAATTTATTTAATACACTAATTAAATAAATTAAATACTTTTAATATTTAAATAATTATAAATATTAATGAAAATATTCCAATTAATTGTCGAAATTATTTTTCATAATTTAAAATAATTTTAAAACCATTTTTGGTAATTTTAAAATTTATTTCTATTTTTAAATAATTTTCTAATATTGAAAATTCAAAATTAAATAAACCGTCGCTAAAGGGCTTTAGCGACAAAAAGCGTCGATGTTGGTGTTCTTGAGCTCAAGAACACTGACAACTTCGTGTTCATGGTTGCTCGTTTGACCAGCCATGATTCTCATCTCAGGCATGATCTGGGCTAACATGTACGTTGATGTTGTAGCACGAATGTAGTACTACAACTATCAATCACTAAATTTATCATAAGACATTAAAACAAGGAGATCAGAACCTCCAAAGTTGTTGTCAGACGGTTTCTGGGTTTTCCAGAAACCCAGGCAGTACGACTTGGTACTTTCCAGCCCAAAATAATCAAGGTTCTGGTACTTGTTTTTGTGTTTTTATGATTCATACATGTAGTATACATGTCAAAGAACAACTAGATAACAATACATAAGTCCAAAAACAACAGATTCATACTTTATGGCTCAGTCAAAGCTTGTCAGAAAGTTCGTTCATACCGTTTCTGGGTTTTCCAGAAACTTAAAACGTGAACGTCAGGCCTAGTTTGACCACTTACTACACTTAACATATTGTCTTTTTGTAAGATCTAAAACCGTGGATCTAGAGTCCAACTAACAAGATCCAAGCTGGTTACAACAACAACATTATAACACGAAAATACTGACAGATCAATCGGCTTAGAAATCTTGTCAGACTTTGTTTCAAAGGTAATGGGCTACCCAGATTTTAGCCCAGTCAACGTCGGTCAACGGGTTTTGACCTTAAATAACTTCGAATCCAGACATCTAATGGCTATACAACTACTTTCAAATGAAAGACAACATACCAGGCTACCAATAAAAAACATAAAACAAGAAAAATCTGAAACAAAGAAGAATCTGTGGCGCCTGACATTATCTTGTCAGACCACATTTTTGTTCTTGGCAGTTTTGAAAATCATCACTTTTAAAGCATTTTGATGCTATGGATCTATGTTATATCAACATAGATCATCATTAAACATTATCTAGCAAAGATCTAAACACATAAACATGAAATTTTTCTTAGCCACTTGGATCAAAAATCAAAAATAGGTTTATACCTTCTAGCTTTAAATTCTTGATCTTAACTCTCCAATCTGATATTGGTTGATCAAGAGATGTTTTTAGGACTGATCTACCTTAGATTTTCGGAGCTTTGAGAGAGAATGAGAGTTGGTGAGAGCAAAATAGAAAATGTCTAAAATTTATGCATTTTCTCTCTCTAATTCTCTTATATAGGCCATGACTTGTTGCTAAATCTGATCAATTTCGGCTGGGGCTGATATAACACACTCACCAAGTCAACAAAGTGGTTCAACAACTAAAGTTGCTAACAATAATGTAAGTTATCCAATTAAAATAAACAAAAAGGGCATTTTGGTCATTTGTAAATTAATTTTAATGGCATACTTGTCCAATTCACTAACCCTTAGGGGTTTGGGTTTGGGTTAGGGTTTAGGGTTTGAACCCTTTAGGGTTTAGGGTTTAAACCCTTTAGGTTTGCAATTTAATTTCCAAGATTTTTGAATTTCCGTTTTCAAAATAGAAAATTAATATTCCAAAATTATAATTAGGATTCAATAATTATATTAATATTTCCTAATCATAAAATTCAATCTTGCTAATTAGGATTAATATTCCTAATTAAAATTGCCTAATTTAGCAATTAGGGTCAAAATGGTCATTAAGGTTTATAACCCACGAATTAGGGTGTTAATTAGAAAAATAAATTTTCTAAATTATAATTAGGGTTTATAAAATAAAAATTAAGATAACTAAAATATAATTAGGGTTTTCTAATCATATTTAAGTTTAATAAACACCTTAGGCTTGTCAATTAGGATTAGGGTTTCCTAATTTAGGGTTTAGGTTTCCCGAATATGAAATTAGGGTTTCCCGACGTATAATTAGGGTTTCTAATGGTACGTTAGGGTTTCTAATTCTGAGATTAGGGTTTTTAATCCCTTATTCAGGTTTATAAATTTTAAACCTTATCCTATCAATCATTGATCAAAATTTCTATACAGTACAACACATTCTCATCAATATAATTATTTTAATTATATTTTCTATCGAATCCCTATCCAGACTTAGGGTTAGGGTTTCTAATCTTGTTAAGCACAACTCTACACTAATTTTTATTAGTCAATACACAAATTGACATTGTCGAGACTCGTATCACAGAAACTTGTCACAAATTTAATAATCATTATTAATATAAAATAAAAAAAATTTATTCGTAAAATTTTGAATATTTGAAATCTCGGGTTATCACAATAATTGAATCAATAATATGGGAGATATGATACAACAATTACTGTTAGCAATAATTGAGTATAACCGGTGACTTCTTACATAAGCATCAATAATTAATACAGGTAGTGCTACTTATGCGACCACATGACATTCATCGTACTTTTTACTACCGGAGTAGTTCAACGGTTTTAACGGTACACTTTACGTTATTTTTATAAAATGATAATCTTTGTGCTTTTCTAACTACGACAATACTTCATTGTGGGGTCCACCAATGATTATCTTGTCATTTAATTTTCCCTTTTAAAACGAATATTTTCCGACTAATCGAATATTATAACAACTTGCTTACTTTCCAAAATTTATAAATATTACCCACAACTATAACATTATATCAAATCCACACCTTAATATTAAAAAAAGAAATTCGAGAAATTTAAATCTTTATTCATAAAATCTGGGGTCTCACAATCTCCCTCTCTTGTGAAATTTCACCCTCGAAACTTACGTCGTTCACTGGTATTCAAGAGATGAACCTTACCTTGCTTTTATTTTTGGATTGTACCTTCCCGGTTTATATCCTCGTATCATGATTTTTCCATTGCTCATCTCCCTGTATTTCGAGATATCATTCTAGAATATATCTTCAAAACAAAGGTCAATTGACATATCACAAATTGTCAACTTATCAAGTAAAAATTTCGGCTTAGGTAAGTCACACACTAGCGAAGTATATTACTCGTCTCTCCCCTCCTAGTTCTAGACTCTTATCTCCGCCAGCGACTGTAACATTCCAGATTTTTAAATGTAAGTTATAAATATTTATTGATTTATATAAATATTTATTGGACGTGTTTATTATTGAATAAGTAATTGTTTAATTTGATTGAGATGTTTTAGTTAATTATTTATTTGTTAAATAATTAATGTGTTATGTGGATTGAGTTATGTTATTAAGTGATTTATTTAATAAATTGTTATTACATAAAGTGTGACAAATAAATATGTGATAAAGAGTTATTAAAATAAATTAAAGTAAATTTTAATTTAGTTTTGCCAAACAAGGTTTAAGTATTAATCCTTTAATTTTAAATGGGTTGCCAAACAAAGCCTTATGGCTTTTGGATTTCTTTTGAATTTAAATTATTAATTAAATAATTAAAATATATATAATATATATTATTTTGGGTAACTGCTAAATTAATACGATCATTAGTTGAGCGTCAGTTTTATACGTTTTAGTTTTAAAAGTAAGCGTTGGTTTTTAGTTAATATTACATATATGCTATCTTGGCTTAAGCCTAATCAAAAGTTGGAGTTGTCTAAGATAGTTGAGAGAGAGACAGAGAGAGGAAAGCTCTGAGATTGTCAAGATTTTCTTCAGTGATTTACAAGTTTTCTAAAGCAACAAAAAGGTAGGTTCCTAAATCCTTAACGTATATACGTAGATATGTTTTAAGCCATTTTTCCTATGAACTTGGTAGTCTTTGTTTTCTGGTATATGACTGTGTATAAGAGTTTTACAAAACTCTCTGTAAAACTATGTTTGTATAATTGGTTGGGGAAGCATGTGTACGTTTATTTGTTATTGTTATATATATATATATATATATATATATATATATATATATGACTGTATACTAATTACGTGTTAAAGAAAGAGGAACTTGGTTTTACAGTTAAAAACATGTTTGAACGTATGTTTTGCAAAATAACAAAATTGGTATGTGATTATATAAATTGTGAACTACTATGAAATTGAACTATACATGTTAATATGTGAGTATACTTGTATTTCAAAGGTATTAATTTGATTATGAGCATGGAATTATGTTCACTGTAAATTGACATTTCATCCATGGAGTTTTTTTTTTAAAAAAACACAGTGTTTCAAAGAATTAGTTATGATATTGATTAATTAGTGGTTGGTAATTGGTATATGGATGATTGCTAGCAATTATGTGTAATTTATATTAGTTATACATGTTGTTTGGGGTGAATTGTTGTTAAGGTTTTGGACAGTAGCTTTAGCTCGTTTTCTTCGTTTTTAGTTACGTGAGTTTGGTACCTAACGTCAAAATTCACGCTCAACGTCAAATCTCGCGCCTTAGTGCCAAATGTCGCGTACCACCAACAGACGTTGAAGTCGACCGAGCGCTTGACTTTCTTGTAGCATGTGCCTTGAGTCCCCTATATATGTCTCATGGCGGAGCACCATATCAGTACCAGTATGTGGCTTTATGATTCAAAATCGTAGCCATGCTACCATGGCTTTAATGAAAAGTTAAAAGCGACTTTTGTCTTGCACAAAAGTCTGATATTTTAAAGGAATGATATATGATAAATGTTGATTATGTATTTCTAGTATTATAGTATATTAATACTATGAGTGAACATAGAATTACTAATTAACAAATATTGTTATTAGTTTTAATGGATAGAATTTGATAATGCAATTTATAATCAAAGCATACGTGATGTAGAGATATAGTATGTGTTACTGTCTGATTATGTCATGTTAACATATGTATATAGGATAATTGTGGTTTGGATTATAACGGTTTAATCTACGCACAAGGCAAGATTCTAAATCCTATCTTTTTACATTGAGCAAATTTTCTAATCCTAAAGCTTACGTTATGCAAATTTCATATGCTATACTTTATTCAAGAAAGTATTTCCATTAAGCAATTTAGTGGTATCTGAGTTATTCATGATGATACAAGCTTCCCATCTCCACACTTTCGTTGAGATAGTTATTATGATTATGCAAGTTTTCCTAACTCTAAACTTGTTATATTAGCATCTGAAGTACCTTTATTCTGTTGACTCAGTTTATCGTTCCAATTATTGTTGTTATGCATGCTTGATATTAAATTCTAAGTTGTAACCTTAGCTTAATGTTGTTCAAAGCAAGGTATGATAGATTATTCAATTGTTATGCTATTAGATTATTCCTAAAACATGAACTTAGAACGAAAGGTTTATTCAGTATGATCATTCAATAACATAGTGTTATTATCTTTATTCAACTAATCTTTAGTTGATGTCCGTTGAACTCAAAATTACCTTGAAGTGTATCCAAACCAAACTATCTTTGGGGCGGACTTGTACTCAAAATACTGAGATGAACAACCCTATTTATAGGGGTTACGCTTAGTTTTGTACTTTATACTTGAAATGTTTGTATACAATACATGTATGAAGGGTTGATCCCCTAAGTACCTTAAAGTCATTATGGTCGTATGATAGTAAAAGTTTAAGTTAAAAGATTACTTATAATCGTGGACAAGGTTAAATGGTCATTAGACCCTCGGTTGAATGTTTAAAATATTAATAGAACTCATTGTTCAGTTCTATTGAGCCCCTGAATGGGCAAGGAATGTTAAGATGTTAATAGGACTTATTATTTAGTTCTATTGAGCCCCTAAATGGGCAAGGAATGTTTAAGATGTTAATAGAACCTATTGTTCAGTTCTATTGAGCCCCTGAATGGGCAGAGAATGTAAAAGTTATTCATTGTTATTTCAAGTGAGCCTTGTTTGCTCACTCTTTCCTGTAAAATCCTTACAGCTAAAGATGGAAAGGGTGACGTACCTAGCACCAGTAAAGGAAAGGGAAAGATGAGCAAGTACTGAAGACTTGTAATAGTTTTGATAGTTTTATTATCAGACTCTGGTTTAAAGATTGTAATGAAGTTTATTTAAATTTTCCGCATGAATGATTGTCTGTAAAGGTTAGATAACCTGGGAGATATTATTTTATGTAATTCCTGTATGGGCAGGTTTATTATTCAATTTTATTTATGATTGAGTAGTTATAAATGAATGTTTTGATTACGTGAACACCAAATCTTGAGGTAATGAAGTACCGAGATTTGGGGGTATCACAACGACCATATCCCTAAGCTCTGATACCATTTGTGACGCCCCCAAAATAGGTCCACACGACCCATTCTGAGTCTCCAGATATCACACTATAAAAATCAAATATAAACTTCATTTATACAATTGTTGAACTATCGTGCAGAGTACGACAACAGATAAGATGTGAGTTTTAATACAAATATATATAACTCTCATGGTGCTTTGACCACAAGACCTTACAATGGTACCTTACATAAAGGTACAATCAATAATTGTTTTAGAAATTAAAATCTTTGGAAAATACTCAAGAAAACCTTCGTACATGGGAGGCCATGCGTCTAGGTTATGATAGATATCATATGTCCACAAAATTATCCTTGGTTGATCCAAAAGTCCCCAAAGAAAAACAAGAAGATTACTATCATCTTCTTTCCAATGGCGAGTTTTCTCTTGACATATAATTATCTCCGTTGTCTCCAAGTGAAAATTATATTTCAAATAAACTCCAAGATCATATAGGTAATGCTCGTAGATATACTCAGCAAGTGGATGTGCACAACCCTGTCTTATGATAACATGAGGTTGTATGTCATTAGACATCTTGTATGATAGTGGAAAAACACCTTTTCAAAGTTGGGTTCACCTCACCCTATTCGGTTCACCAAAATTAAATATCAAATGACGTATATAATACGAAATACTTATCTAAAGTTCTCAACAAAATTATTTTCATACTATTTAGGGAGAACCTCAACATCTATAGACCACCGTACTATTCCCCTGTTATCCCCGCCCGACCCAGCAACACTCTTATTACCTGAAAGGAATTGTAAAGAAAAAAGGGTGAGCACAACTAGCCCAGTAAAGAATATCATGACTAAAGATAATTTACATCATCAATAGCCTTCATCGGTAATAAATCAGAGATTTAGAACATATGGTAGATGATAAAACTTTTCAACCATAGTTGCAGCGGAACAAGCAATCCATTAGAAGAGTCAAATAGACCAAAAAGTCTATTATCTTCTCCATGTAAAAAGTCCACCAACAATGTTTTATCCCTGTAAAATCAATCAAAAATTTCTGTCCACAATCATGTGAATAACTCATAATCATAATTGTGGTTCTAAATTCCTCTTTGCACCCAAGACAAAGATAATTTTCATTACCTGTCTTTACCTGAAACATCAAAATTCATGGTCATACCAAATCACAATTCCTGCTCATAGTCATACTAATAAATTCATCTTTGCACTATGACCAAAGATATACAACTGTATTTTAGAAGAGTCAAGTAGAGCATGATATCTACTATCTTCTATGAATTAAAAGTGTATAATCAATATTTTATCGCTGAGACTCAGCTTAATAAATAATCCACATCATCGAATCATCCCTGCATTACGGCTAAGGATATTCATGTAATCATCAATGGTCATGATTATACCGAATAATCCCTGGTTATAATCATACCAATAACTATCCATCACTGCACTACAGGACAATGAGGACTTTTACCACATCATCTATAAAATTACGGGTCATGATTATACCGAATGATCCCTGGTCATAATCATACCAATAAATAGTTCATCTATGCACATAAGCCAAAGATACGTATCAATCAATAGTTCATCTTTGCACGTAAGCCAAAGATATACAACTATAAAACCAATAATCAACAGTCCATCTTTGCACGTAAGCCAAAGATATGCAACTGTAAAACAAATAATCAACAGTCCATCTTTGCACGTAAGCCAAAGATAACTTTCATCATAATATAAGCATGATGATGATGACAATGATATAAGCATTAATCAAACAAAATCAAGGATAAATATTAAAGACTTTAAATTTATCCAGAGTTTAAAAATACCCAAATTGTCAACATGATACTGCTTTATGGAGTAAAATTCAAGAATAATATTCATGTACCAAAAATAATTTGGACAGAAAAGAAATATATTTTTTGGGTAAATAGTACTCCGTGAATAGTACCTCGTGAATAGTACTTCGAGAATAGTAACTCGTGAATAGTACCCCGACATGAAAAGTACCCAAAATACCCAAGTGAATAATATTCGGTTAAATAGTAATTTGGGTGAATAGTAACCTATGAATAGTAACTCGTGAATAGTACTCTGACACAAAAAGTGCCCCGAATACCCGAGTGAATAATACTAGAGTGAATAGTAACCGGGTGAAAATTAACTCGTGAATAGTAACTCGTAAATAAAATACCAAATAAAATGATATTTCATGACGGGTACAAAAAAAAATGATATCTCATACGAGTATAATAGAATATACGAAACTGCAAATAGATTTTCATCCGCCATGCGGTAATCCACGTAGATAGATCATTTCCACAATTTAATAAAGAATGAATACGAAAGGTCATTCACCATGCATGCGGTAGTCCGCGTGAGCGGAGTTATTCCAATGAGAATAATAAAGAATGGAATAACAAAAGAATTCACCAGCATGCGATAGAATCGCATGCATAAAGTTATTCCCAACGTAATAATAAATAATGGAACCAGTCATATGTAATACGCACGATGTGATATTCCAACATAATAATAAAGAATGGAACCAGGTCATGCGTAATCCGCACAGACAAGATATTTCAACAGAATAATAAAGAATGGAATAACAGAAAAATTTCACCATGTATGCGGTACTTCGCATAGATAGGTTATTCCAACATAATAATAAAGAATAGAATAATAGAAGCTCTCTTCATGAATACAAAAGAAATAATACCCATTACTATAATAATAATATCCCTTACCTCAGAAGAAGACTGGATACTGGAATAGTGAGGTAGCAGACTTCTCTTCTTCTTTCTCTATATAATTTCTCTCTATAATAATTTCTCTATAGCTTTAGCGAATTGGTGAAAAATAATGAAAGAATGAGCTTTTATTTATAGAAAAATATTGTTTCGATAATTGCACGTTTTTGGGCTCGAAATATTACAGTATAATACCTTCCTCTTTTTCTTCATTTTTAATTTGGTCATACAAGTATTATCAAACTTGCACCACCTCCCCTAATAGTAAATAATGTGAATCAATAGTAAATCATGTGAATCAATAGTTCTAGACATGTGAAAATACGAATTGCAGTATAGTACCTCCATCTATACCTCTATTTTTAACATAGTAATGCAAGTATTATCAATCTTGCACCACCACCCCTAATATTACAAGAATATGAATCAATAGTATACACATGTGAACAAATAGTTATAATCATGTAAATTAATAGCAATTAATTGCTCATTTATCCGATTAATTACCCGATTACTTCCAGACATCAATTATTATCGAAATAAATGTCGATTTCCACTAACACTAATAATTCCCACATAATGGAACTATCAATTTCATCCTTAATCAACACGAACTTATTCATTATTAACATTATAATTCACAATATTTAACAACCAGATCGTTCCCAGGAAAGAGGGGGCTTTCCGATAAGGATTTCTCCTTATCGGCGCGCAATTAGGTGACCAAACCTCTCCTTGACAGAACTTCTACACATTGTCAATATTGCAAATAATAATATGAATAACTTTGCCATCTCAATTATTGATTTAAATATATAACATATTATACAGATGATACTGTGACAATAATTGAATTAATAATATGAGAGATATGATGCAGCAATTACTGTTGGCAATAATTGAGTATAATTGAGTGACTTCTTATGTAAGCATTAATAATCAATACCGTGTGCTACTATGCAACCATGCGTATTACTGTACTTTTACTACCGAGTAGTTCAACAGTTTTAACGGTACACTTTCGCCATTATTTTTATAAAATGATAATTCTGTCGTTTTCTAACTACGACAATACTTCCGTTGTGGGGTCCACCAATGATTGTGCCGCCGTACGAATATTCCCTGTTAAAACAAATATTACCCGACCAATCGAATATTATAACAACTTGCTTACTTTGAAAAATTTATAAATATTACCACAACCATAACATTATATCAAATCCACACCTTAATATTAAAAAAAAATATATTTCGAGAAATTTAAATCTTTATTCATAAAATCGGGGGTTTGACATATTATATATAAGAAAATCATATATAAAAAAATATAATTTGTTCAAATAATACCTGGAGTTGCATCCTCAGCTGCTACCGAATCCTAAACGCTCATGTTGAAGACTCTTGCGGTTGATTATGTTGGTTAGTTTGTTGAAGTTGGTCCCGTTGTCGCCAGCGTCCTGCTAATTTTCCCCCGTACTTACACTTCCTGCCTCCATTCTCCTTTTCAAATAGTCCTTCACCTTATGCTCTGTTGATCCTCTACATCCTGGCAGTACGACCGCCTTGAATTCTTTAAAGTTCGCTAATAGATTATCTAGCTGATTTCATGTGGCTGGTATTCTGTTCTGCATATCTTGAGCAACTAAATTCGCAAAATTGTGTATCGGGTCTGGTTGTTCTCCAGCTTTGTTGACAGGTTCTTCTGCCCTTTGGTTTCATTTTCTTCTTGGCGGCATTATCTTAAATTATTCTTTATTAACTTACATTCTAAGCCTTATCGTATTTGTTTAACATATAATGCGAAATTTTCTACTCAAATAATCATGTATTCAAAATATTAGATATTGAAAACTTGGTTTATTGTATTAACCAGTGTTCAGATAAATAGTTACTATCTTTATACTGAATTATTTCATTATTCCAACATAGATTCATATTCATAGCACTTGACATACCATAACACATACTGCTTTAAACATCCGCTATCCCTTTGTGACTCAAAAGTCAGGAATCGCTTCCACAGCTTATACAAAAGTTAAGAATATTACCTTATACCCACATACCTATCATATACACTAATACTAATACTACTTATTTCTTACGCCTTCACTAAGGATCATTTTCTTAGTATTCTATATATTCACATCATCCTCATTAATCCATTCACACATAACTATACCTAGTTCGTCAAACTTATCGCACAATATGAGTTTAAGAACTCACCACAAACATATGAGTTTAAGAACTCGAGCTCGACCATATATTCTCTAACTATACTCTACCTATCAGTGATACTATCGTTTCTGGGTTCGGTACTACACTTTTCCACAATAACCACCTCATCGGGGTTACTTTCAATGTGAGCCTCTATTTCAGCTATTAGCTTTGACATTGGCTCGGTTATGGAGGTTGACTCCTTCTTTACGACTTGAGGGTATCCTAATCATTTCTATCTGACATCTACACACAAAATATCTGGACTAATATAAAACATATACACACAACAAATAATAGTTTTATATAAGTTATCTTTTATTTTGTTTTACGATGAATTGATTCAATTCATCTCCTTTTAAACTCTATTTGAGTTATTTGTATTTTCAACATTTCCCTCTGTTCCAAGGTTATAGCCTAAGGTCTAACCCACCTAAGGTTTCAAAACCTAAGCTCTGATACCAACTTATAATGCCCTCAAATTTAGGTACATGAAACCCGAACTCAGTGCTTTACGATACCATTTCTATGAGCGAAATAATACAAATAATAATAACAATAATATCAATATCAAACTTAAGTTACATATATCAGAGTCTAATCCCAAGTACGCAACCTTTACTACATTCATTACATGATAGATAATACATATCAATGTCTTAATCATGTCTATCTATTACAAAATATACCATAACACTTATTCTGTTTGCTTTCCTTTTCATTTGTTCCTGCCTGAACCTTCAAATTGATCACGCTTTGTTGAAAACATTTAAATTAAGCAAAGATGAGCATTTGAGTGCCCAACAAGTAATAACAATTATAAATATAATTAGCTGAAAGAATTAAATATTTTCTTTATACATCACTTCTACAACGATTCAATAGTTGTGAATAAACTAAATCGATAATAATAACATAACAACTCTATATCACATTTTTGAAACTACGTATTGACTAGAAATAGGTATTAGTCGACATACTATGAACATTGTTTTCAATTTTTGATAAGGTTTAACAGAACTTCATTTGCAAACCGTCATAACCTACAGGCACGAGGGTGATCTGCCCAATGTGCCATGAATTGATCAATACTGCATGCAAGAACGATATTATCGTTCACTCTATCCGCCTTGGGCGCATAAAAGTTTTCCCATGTTCGGGATATTCATACTTAGTCAGGAATCCGAAACAAAACAATTTGATTGGATACAACAAGGTTTTATCATATCCAACGATATTTCTAAATCTGTGTCTAGCTGGTCAAATAGCTTAGACGGCTTTTCATTTATATATACATACGGGTGATCAATATGTATATATAGATATATCAACATGTAATTAAATAAAATGATTATCAAAGTGAGGACACTTGTATAACCATATTTAGAAATTAACGAACAGAATATATATCTGAATTATATAATATAATATCATGTTGATAAACAATAATCGGATATATTATATATAATAATAGGGTAAATAATCTGTACAATAATAATATAATTCTGAAACTTTCTTACTCTTGTCCATTGCATAAAGAAAATGCAAAGGTAGGATACTTGCATGGTCTGCTGCTTACAGTTACGCAACTTAGTTTTTATCTTTTATGTTGAGACCTATCATTAATAAGATCATTCTATCGATTAGAAATACATATTATAACACATAATACTACTATTTGCAGTCAGCATATAACCTAATCACATTGTCACATAGTTATATCAGTTAGTGGATCATACACAAACACTTATTAAGTCAAACTATCTAGGTCTGGATCAGTTTCGAAGTCAATTTGGTGTACCGACGGCTTTATCGGGTAATTATCGAGTCTAAAACTCTACCCTGTAGTTCAATATTCCTTTAGATATATTAAATATCAGTCGTATTATTTTGCATAGCCTTATAATAATTTTTAAATAATTTATTATGATTTTTCAAACACCGGAATCATTATTAAATGATTTAAATATTAAATAATTTAATTATCATTAATATTTAATTAATATTAAACTATTAATGAAACCATTGCCAAAATATTAAAGTTATTTATAATAACTTAAAATACTTTTAAAGTATTAATATTACCCTTAAATGATTTTTAAAACAATTAAAATCATTTTTAAATAATTACCATTAATATTTAAATATTAATGTACTATTTATCAAAATATTAAAAGTCATTAATTATAACTTAATTTTTTTTTCATTCATTTATATCCTTTTAAATGATTTTTAAATTAATAAAACCATTTTTAAACTATTTATTTAATATAATTATTAAATAAATTTAATATCATTAATAATAAATTAATAATCATTAATATTAAATTATTAATGAAATTTTCCTTTAAATATTAAAAGTTATATTTTATAACTTAAAATATCTTTAAACACTTTATTTTTATTTAAAATTATTTTTATAATATTAAAATCATTTTAAACTAAATTATTTAATATAATTATTTAATATCTTTAATATCATTAATAAATAATTAATTAATAAAATTTACCATTAAATATTAAAAGTTATATTTTATAACTTCAAATATTTTTAAACTCTTTATTTTCATTTAAAATGATTTTTTGAATATAAAAATCATTTTTAAATTAATTTAATTAATATAATTATTAAATAAATCTAATATCATTAATATTAAATAATCAATGAAATTTGCTTTATAATATTAAAAGTTATATTTTATAACTTAAAATATTTTCAAATAACTTATTATCATTTAAAATAATTTTTAATATAATAAAATCATTTTTAATTAATTTATTTAATGCATTTAATAAATAAATTAAATATCAATAATATTTAAATAAATACTAATATTTATGAAAAATATTTCAAATTATTAAAAGTTAATTTTTATAACTTCAAATAATTTTTAAATTTTTTTTTGTAATTTTTCGGAAATAAATTTCTATTTTTAAATGATTTTTAGAAATTAATTTAATTAATTTTAATAAAACTGTCACTAAAGACTGCCTATAGCGACAGAACCGTCGCTATAAGTGTTCTTCGTGTTCTTCATGAAACCTAGAACATGCATGTCAGTTATCAAGTGGCTTACTTTGACCAAGAGTTCTGATCAGATCATGTTGTTTCTGGACTATTTATTGCTCACAGGTTATAGAACTAATGTAGTACTACATGATATAACAACAATCATAATCATAAAATATCTAACAAATGAGATCTGATCGTCTAAAGTGGCTATCAGAGTTGTTCTTCATTTCTGGGTTGCCCAGAAATGAAGAACAGTTCGAGCAAGCACTTTTGGGCTTGCACAACTTTCAATCCGTGTAATATTTTTGTGATGTAATGGATCTAGTATGTAGCAAACATGACAAGGAAGAGTTCTATCACAATAGTTCACTAAAACAACAACAGATCAAGTAGATTCATACTGGTCAAACCATGTCAAACGACATGTTCAAGCATTTTCTGGGTTACCCAGAAAACAGCTTCCATGATCGTTTGGCCTGGTTTGACCGTCCTCTATAATCACACAGCTTCATGATTAGGAAATTTGAAGGCATAAACATGTAGTATAAAAAACATACTATAACTTAGATGCATCAACAACAACAAAGAAACAACACACTGATAGATCTAGACGCTTTAAATTCTTGTCAGGCCTTTCTGGGCAGTTTCTGGGTTACCTAGAAACGCCTAGTCATGGCCGGGCAACGACTTTTGACCATTAATAAAATGAAATCTGAACATTTAATGGTTGTGATTCCACTTCCAGAGCAAAGACCTTACAACATACTACCAATACCAACATTTAAACATACAAAAACATAAACAGAATGAGATCTAGGTGGTCTGACAATCGTTGTTAGACCACAGTTTAAATTTTTTTCCAGATTTTGGAAATCATCAAATCCGAGCCTATAGATGTTATGGATCTAATATCTATCAACCCATATCATCATTATACACTACATAGAACATGTTTTAACATTTAAACACAACTTTTAACAGGGGATCGATGATCCGATTTTAGGTTTAGGGTTTATACCTTTTGTGATAAATTTTGATTCTCGATTTTCTAATATGATATAAGTGATGGCGGGGCTTTGATTTGGGACTAAAATACTTTGTATTTTCGGAGGTTTTAGAGAGAGAAGCTCAAGGATGAGAGTTGGGCAAAAATAAGTGAGCAAATGATTTTTCTCTCTCTCCAATCTATATATACTTGATAGATGCAATGTATTGACTGATTGAGTGGCTGAGTTGCTGATCATTTAGTCAATTGGGAAGTCAAGGTTAGCTCACCAACTCCAATTATTACTAGATATCCAAGTTATCTCAAATAATGCAAGAGGGGTATTTTGGTCAATTAGCTTAGGATTTTAATGGCACAAATGTAATCCTTGCAAACCCTTAGGGTTTAACCCTAAGGTTTAGCACAAAATGAAATTCTAGGTTTTCATTTAGGGTTTAAAATAAAAATAAAAATAAAAATAGTTTCAAAAATTAGAAATTTAGAGTTTGTTAATTAGATAGGTTTTCTAATTACATTATACATGAACATTAGGGTTTAAAGTCTCCTAATTAGCATTAAGCTTTATATATAATTACATAACAGCCTTAAGCTTACATTTGACTTTTAAATTAGGGTTTAATAGCTTGAACTAGAGTTTTCTAATTTTTAGAAATTATGGTTTCTAAATATTAATTAGGATTTACCTAATTAATCAAAAATTATGTAATACACAACATACATCATATAACACAGTTATATAACAGTGTCGAACTCAACTTGAGTTTTAAATTAGGGTTTCCTTTTAGTAATTAATTAATTATTATTTAAGGTTTTTAATTTAAGAAATTAGGGTTTTAATTTACAATTAAGGTCTCCTATAATTAGGGTTTTCCTAATTAGCATCAAATCTTTATAATACACATCATACACCACATAACACAGTGACTTAACAGATTTTACAGTCATAATTGACTTTGAAATTAGGGTTTAATAGAAATACTAGGGTTTATAAAAATATTATTAGGGTTTGGTCATAATACACCATAATTGACCAACCATTATCAATACGTACATACAGTACATATTTATAGCACTGAAAAATCAAAATATAATTAATATTATATTATTATTCTCATTCCTTGATAAAAATCCAAAATTAGGGTTTAGATTCCATATCTCGATTTATAAAACATATATACATTTATTAATTAAGTTAAAATAATTAACTTAATTAATATAAATTAAATTCATATAATAAAATAAAATAATTATTTTAATAATTCTAATAACCATTTCATATATTATTTAAATAATATAAAATCATATTTTCATGGAAAATAAATAATAAAAGCATTTCTACTATAAAATTAATTATTATATGAATATACTTTATAATGATCAATAATTCTAAAATAAAACTATTTGTAATAATTAATGTAATAAATAAATTTTATTTAACACATGTATATATATACACATTACCTGGCACATATTCCCACCATTAAATTAATAATAAAAAAATTTATATGCAAATTTATTTATTTATTTATATAGAAAATATCGGGTTATTACAATTCTCTTACCCAAAATTGATTTCCTTTTATGCTTTATTTAATTTACAAAAAGTCCAAAAAGTCATCTCCCACTTGGGCTAAAAGTTGGGCCATTCTTTTAATATTTTGGGATTACAAAATTAGTTTGAATCATTTATTCAAATATGAATTTAATTTAGTAACTAGTTGATACCAATATACATATTTACATATTGGATCCCATCTCATATTTTTACTTTACATCCTTTGGTATAATATTAAATATTATACCATTATCCATATAACCTAATATCATATATCCAATTATTTTCTTTCCTTTCTATAAATTGTCTTCACAATTTATTTAACTGTAGTAAATATATTAATATATTCACCCCATTAGATACATGCATACATTACACTCAATAAGGTAATACTACCTCCGTCCCACAATAAGTGCTTTTTTAGGCTTAATAGTTTTTCCCAAAATAACTGATGTGTTAGAACTCCAATAAAATTTTTGCAATATTTTCTCATATATGCCCTTATGCATTCAATGGTATTTATTGCATCTTACCATCACTACAATTAAATGACACTCATTAACTCTTCAACTTCAAAGAAAATATATTAAGGGTATTTTTGTCATTTTAGCTTGTGTATTGGTATATGTGATTTTAGCTAAAAAGGCACTTATTATGGGACGGAGGTAGTATATGATTTCTCCAATAAAATAGTGGCTATACATGAAGTATATTAAATCTCACCAATTTACAATATTAAAATAATTTAATATTATAACTTATTTTAATTTTTACCTATCTAATTTTCTTTAACAATTTACTCCTACACTTTACTTACATATAATAAATATATAATTCTAATATATTTATTATACACAACATCACATATTGCACGACACATAATTCTTTGTGAACTACAATATCACATAACATATCATCTAATAAGAATTTTTTTTATTTAATTCTTATTTTAATATTATCCAAAAATTTGGGTTATCACAAGGACTATAGATTTGAATCTTAAGAACACCAATTGGATGACAAGTGTAGACACTCGAAATTTCCTGTACTACTATCACTAACATTGCAGAAGGACATATTCGTCTTTTAAGAGGAACCCACGAAAGACAATCCATATCCATCTGGGATACTACCTAAAGTTCAAAGATCAACCTGGAACACACACTCGGGAGTAATAGTTCCAACCTCGGAGATAACCCCGAGGCGCAGATCTAATACCGAACACACACCGAGAAGACCGATTAATCTTGGAGATAACCCCGAGGTATCCAGTCTCAGTCCCAATCATGGAATAGCTATCAACCTTGGTGATAACCCCAAGGAATGCAGTTTCGACAATAACCCCGGAAATGCTTATTTCAAATGCAACCAACTTCAATCTCGTCGCTCACAACAAGATACTCTGTACCAACCTGGAGATAACACTGGGAGGACATGCACACCTCATAGATGACATTGAGGACCTTCAACAAATACAACAGTCCAATCTTAGCAAAGCCTTGAGCAACGTCTGCTTTATCAGCCCAAATCGGCGATAATACCAGTGAGGGGCAACATCGTCATCTCGCCAACGCGATGCCACGTCACATCGTCTCAACATTTCATATAAATCTCTACACAACGATGTCCAACAAGAATCAAGGATAACCAATCCCGAGTGACTATTGTGCGGGGTAACGGATGGAATTTGAAGCTTGAAGACCAGAAGGCATAGTCCCATCTTCAATGACTTCGTACAAACTCTAATCCCATACCATTGTACAACTCTCGACAACGGCGGTCCGAAATAGGTCCTGTATACCTCAATCGGATGCCCAGATTGCACTTCTGAAAGTTCGAGCTGACATTACAGTGCCCGAGTGCAGGTACTACGAGACGACCCGAACCGAGAAACCCAGGCCCACCCGGGTTGCCTCTGGTACACCTGCGGCTCAGCCGCAGGTACACGCGCGGCTCCACCCTCTATAAATAGGGGCTTGGGGTGGCCATTTTGCAAGAGAAAACGGCGAGAAAGCCCTGTCCAATTTGCTCTGCACTCACCCCATACAGTGTACTTTCTCATTTTAAACACCTGTGAGCTCATATATAGCTTCTTTTGTACCTACAAAAGCCAGTGTTTACCCACTTTAAAGATATAGAAGTCTTCTTTGGCAGTTAACTGTAAGGCTTCTCACACAATTTAAAGCCCTTCTCTTCATCTTTGCACACACCCTTCTTCACGTTGAGAGTAGTGTTGAATGTGTTTGCCCGGATTTTGGTCCGTAGTTTTATTTCAGTTTGTATATACATATATATTTATATAAATGGATTAACATTATCGAGTTATGCCTCGATTGAGCCTGAACTTGATGCGGAGCGTTTATTTGCTTATATATATATATATATATATATATATATATATATATATATATATATATATGAACTATATATATCGAACTTTGTTCGATGAACCTAGATTTCTATGCAGTGCGTTTACGACTTTAATATATATTTATATATATTAATTGTGTGTCAATTCTATTCGATGAGCACAGATTTTACATTCTATTGCATTTACTAAACTTATATATATATATATATATATATATATATATATATATATATATGAACTGTTGTCGAACTCATTCGATGAGCACGGATTTTACATCCGGTATGCTTACTTACTTTTTTATATACATAATTATATATATGAATCATTTATCGAACTCTCGTTACGATGAGCCTAGATTTTACATCCGGTGCATTTATCGCTTATATATATATATATATATATATATATATATATATATTTTATTCCCACACGGAGTTCACTTCATGGTGGTTGATCGATTTTACTGACTTTATTTACGTTTAAATCTCGCTTAGAGTTCACTTCGTGGCGATTGATTGCTTTTTACAAACTTTCTTTACGTTTACGTCACATTCGGAGTTCACTTCGTGGCAGTTGATTGCTTTGTACAGCTTTATTTACATTTCGTCTCGCCTGTTGTTTCCTCCGTGGCGGTTGATAGCTTTTACAGCTTTATTTACATTTTCTGATCCCCTATGGAGGTGCTTCGTGGTTGGTGATCATGTATATATATATCTACAGCTTTTATATATATACCTGCTTACTGCTTTCATACAAATTGTGATATCATGTGCGCCTAGGAATCATGTGATCACAGATTCAGCCTATTGGATCTAGATTCGGTTCCCGTGATGGACATTTTCAGCTGTAAATAGCTTGTAAATTATTCTGCGATGTCTGAATTTCCTCAGATGGTTTCCATACCCACGAGGAAGTCAGCATTATTTTCGTACGGATGCCTCGCATCTATAAAATAAAATCAATCAAGCCGAACACTTAATAAAATGGGAGTGTAAAAGGTTTCAATTACTATTGAGCATCAGGGTTTGAAAAACCTTTTTTTATAAAAACATCATTGCTATATCTTGCTAAAAACTGAATTTTTACATAAATTCAAACCCTGTGTATATAGGTGCGAACGAGGCCTCGCACTACTTCCAAATAACAGCACATTAACCCACACACACATATTCAGATAATAGTTTCTTGAAATGAGGCGGTCACCGTGGTAACACGGATGTCAGGGGGTGCCTAACACCTTCCCTCCGCATAACCAAGTCCTCGGACCCTAATGAATCTCAGTTTCACCGACCCGTTTAGCAGTGTCACATCACTGGGTCAATGTGCAAACCTTTTCTCGGTTGTGTTGGTACAACCATTTAAAAAACCAACTGGCGACTCTTAATAGTCCATCGTCAACATTATCCATGTCGGACCTTTTTAACTTATTTTTTCAAACAAATCTCACCTAAAATGAGAACACCAAAGAATAAGTAACGGAAAGGGACATTTAAAAATCCCGACGTCGACAGGTGGCGACTCTGCTGGGGACTCCAGTAAGAGGACTTAAGCCGCTATTTCAAATCTTTTCAAAACTGTTATCTGCTTGTGTGTGGATGTTGCATTTACATTTGATGAATGTGTATGAATGCATTTCCTGATTGCACTTAGTGCTTCGCACTATAGCTGCTTGTGATATTAGTGCTTCGCACCATACCTGCCTGTGATATTAGTGCTTCGCACATGTCATCATTATCATACGATGAGACGCGATGTATGTGAATGTATGTTGTGTGGTCCCTCCACCAGGAGGCTATCCCGTCGGTGTTTGATTACTGGACTCGTGGGAAGACTAATTCCCTGAGGCTCAGGAAAGGCACCACCCAAATTCGCTCAAGTTGAAAGACCAGATTAATTTCCCGTTGAGTAAATTGCGATGATTTGGGAACCTTCATGCCAAAAAGTTGCGAGAGTAACCTAAGATAGGTCAGCCTCTAATAAACCCAAAACGGAGGAAAGTCTCTTCATGCTCTCTCATTACTTGTTATTACATTCCATATATATCTCCATGTAATGAGAAATATGAAGAAATGTATACACATACATATTTTAATGCTACAAACAGCTGACATCGATAAAAATCCTAAAATGGACACATCACATAGATTGTTATTATACACATTCCCTAAAGACTAAACTATGCAAGTCTTTCGCAGGGAACCAATTAGACCAACTACCCGGTCGAAATCTAAAAAGGCTACAGGCCTATAGTTAATCATGTCTTCATCTGACCAGACGGAACTTAATCCAGTTTCTCACAAAGAATTCGATGGATTAACCAAACAAATTACAGATTTGGTTGTTCTACTCAAAGAACTACACTAGTCTACTCAGGGTCAAAAAATACCCCTACATGCTGAATCCTCAACACAAGGGGGAACCCAGGTCATCACAATACCTGAACTGCAGTTGGATACGACCAAAAAAACTCATGATGCTGCCCATCCCACTAGAGATCCAGACACCGGTGACATCAAAAAGAAAGTCCTCCAAATAGAAGAGACCCTTCGTGCTATCAAAGGAATTGGAACACACGGGAGTGTTTCATATGCTGATCTTTGCATTTTCCCTAGTGTTCATTATCCAGAAAAATTTAAAACTCCTGACTTTGAAAAATATGATGGGTTAGGAGATCCTAACACACATTTAAAGGTGTTTATTGGAGAACTGAGATCTTATGCAGAGGATGAAAAGTTCAGAATGCAATTGTTCCAGAAAAGTCTAACTGGAGAAGCCTGTTTGTGGTACACAAGATTAGACAACTCAAAGATCCATAGATGGGAAGAGCTAACACATGCTTTCCTCACTCAATACAGCTTTCAATCTCAGATGGCTCCTGATCGGTATCAAATTACCAAGATCAAGAAACAGTCTAACGAGTCTTTTAGAGAGTATGCTCAAAGGTGGAGACTCCTGGCTGCCCAAGTTAATACTTCTATGACAGAATCAGAGATGATCATGACTTTCATAGACATACAAGAAGCGCCTTTCTATGAAAGAGTTTTAGCCGGCATCGACAAACCATTTTTTGAAATGGTCAAACATGGGGAGATGACTGAGATGGGATTGAAGTCCGAAAAGATTCAAGACTTAGCTGTACTTAAAGCTGTTGCTGATCACATCCAATCTGGAAATTATAGAAACAACCCCCAGAGGGTCCATAAAAAGAAAGAGGAAGATGTTTCCACGATTTCTACGAGGTCAAAAAGGCGATCGAAATATGCCTATTCAAAGGAGAAACTACACTCCCTTTCAAGCACAGCCTGCGAACCCTCCAATACCAAAAGGTGGAGAAGTCAAATGCCCTCGAGTGTTTACACCCTTAGGGGACACCCTCGAGAACATTCTCAATCTTCTGACAACCCAGAAGAAAATTACACATCTTCTTCCACCAGCTAGCTCTAATGGACGGGGTTTCAATGCTGCTCGAAAATGTGCTTATCATGCCGGGGCACCTGGACATGATACTCAGGATTGTTGGGCCTTGAAGCACAAGATCTAAGACTTGATAGACAACGGTGAGATCGTGGTCACCAAACCAGATCAGCCTCACGTTCAAGACAACCCTCTTCTTCAACACAAAGAAGAAGAGGTCAACATGATCAATTGGAGCAATGGACAGAGTTCCAATCTCAACTGTGAATCCCCCCAGACCTCAAAGATGGTGTTGACAAATGGGATTATGCCAAGTTCCAGTTCACAATGGAACGAAAGATGAAAGCTTTATGCAAACAAATTGAACAATTGGCAGAATTGGTGACTTATCAGCATCAAGTGACACGTCAATTAATCAGCCAGGAACATGTCAGTCTCCTACCTCTTGTCATGAATATTCCCTCGTCACTTTCAGAAAATGAAATGCTGGAAGACAAAGTGTCAAAGAGAACAAATGCCAAAGCCCGTCGGGATTTTTCCAACAAAAGGGAATTCACCTATTTAGGCCAACCTATGGAGGAAATCCTTCATATGTTAATCAATGAAGGAAGGATAAGTTCCCTTCTACCTCAAATCAACCCCTGTTCAGGGCGGTACAACTCTGATGGAGTATGTCAATATCACTCCCAGTCTCGCGGTCACAGCACAGAAGAATGCTGGGCACTCCGCCACCTCATCCAAAATCTAATTAACAGTGGTGTCCTGCACCTAGTGGATGATGATACTGTGTTACGTGCAAGTGAGAATACAGGTCCTACTAAGTGGAAGAGTGTGGTAGCAGTCATATCCACTAAAACTGATGGGATTAATCAATCACTCACAATGCCAATAATTCAACTCAGAGGAATCAACAATCCTTTGAAAGTGGCCGCTCTCGAGCCAATCAACTTGCCATACAGAGCACAATATCCTATTGTTTGCTTGCGCAAGGTTCCATGGAATTATGGAGAAGGTGAAGGATCTACCTCATATACCACTGCTACAGTATCAAAGGAAAATCCACTGTATCTTCCCCAACGGGTGATGAAGCCTACCATCAAATCAAAGGGGAAAATACCCATGGAGAAGATCAAAAACTTCCTCCGCACCATGGGTCATCATGAAGCCAAAGTGGTTTTAAGCTTGAGAGAAGCTCCACATCAGATTTCAATTTTGGATTTAGTCCTAACTTCTGAGGATCACTGGAAGATCCTACTAAAGGTTTTAGAAGAAGCCTGTCTACCAACATTAGTTGATACGAAAAAATTTCAACATCTGGTTGATCACATTTTCAACAACAATGTGATATCCTTCACTGATGATGACATACCGCCCGAAGGGACCAGTCATTGGAAGCCATTGCACATTGCGATCTTGTCCTCCGGATACATGCTAGCTGGAGTTTTGATAGATGGAGGTTCATCTCTAAATATCTATCCATACGCTACCTTGGTGAAGATGAATATCAATCTCAACCGAATTCAGAATACCCATACTATCATCAAAGCTTTTGATGGAGCCCGTCGGAATTCGGTCGGAGTAATTGAACTGCCAATCAAAATTGGTCCCCATACATTCTGCGTATCCTTCCACGTACTCAAGATAGATTCGGGATATAACCTGCTTTTGGGACGACCATGGATCCATATGGCTGGGGTAGTTCCCTCCACTCTTCACCAACAGTTGAAATACATTATCAACAATAGCCTGGTCACGGTCAGCGCTGAACCAGAGTGTCCTCAACATGGGGACGTGCCATTCATCAATGCCAATGCAGATATTGAACCTGTCAGTTTCCATACCTTGGAAGTAAGCAATACCCAATACCATTCTATTAGAACGCCATTTCACGAAGCCAAGATTTCTGCTGAGGTAATGTCGGCTACTTAGGAAATGATGTCATTAGGTCATAAACTGGGAAAAAGGGATGGGTAAAGATTGCCAGGGTATCAAGTACCCAATTCAATTAACCAAGCAAATTGGAACAGCTGGACTAGGCTATTCTGCCAGTTCTACTCACAGGAATCCTCATAAACATCAACAGATTCCTTCAGCTTCAACCATGCGGCGTTTATCTTCGCCTTCAAACTCTGAGTCCGCACAACCTCCTGTAAAGGTGCTAGCCAATGTAATGGCTATGTTATTTCCCAAGCCGGTACCGGTGAAGGAGAAAGAAGTCTTTGTTCCAGATCCCGCAGTGGAAGAGGAGAAACAAAGAATTAAACAAGATGTCATCCGAATGATGTTAGGCATACGCATCATTGTTCATGATGAACATACCAACAAATACACCCCATACGATGATTGCCCAGACATAATGGCCATCATTCAGGATAGGGAGGACGATGACAATCCCTCCATCACTTCGGTCCACCCGGACTGTACCATTTCCAATTGGAATAGCATTCCTTGCATTGGTCGACAAGGGTAAAACGGGAAGAACTCTTTTTGCCCTGTAGATATAATAACTGCTTACTTTTCTGTACAATATTAGTAGTTTATTTTGCCAGTATATGCTAACACTGTGTATGATCAACACATTTCATATATACTATGTGAAAGCATATTTTGTTTCAGGACTCTGAATTTAGATGTGCATGTACTTGCTAATACGATGCCTCTTCTCCACAAGGATTGTACCTTTGATGTAGAGATGAATTCAGCCTTGATGGATATACAAGATGACATTGAGGTGCCTCCATAAATTCAAGAATGGGTCAAAGACAAACTTAAACCCAACCTTGATCAAACCACTTCTTTCAATCTCGGAACCTTAGAAAGCCCTACGTTATCCAGATTGGTTTAGACCTTACCCCAAACCAACGGAATGACATGGTTACGCTATTAACCCAATTCCAGGATGTGTTTGCATGGTCTCATGAAGATATGGTGGGTTTGTCCACTGACATTGTCCTTCATTTCCTTCCCATTAAAGAGGGATTTAAGCTAGTCAAGCAAAAGCTCATGCGATTGAAACCTGAGTGGAGTTTAAAGGTGAAAGAAGAAATTGTGAAATAATTTCAAGCTGGTATAATCATGGTGTCTACATATCCTGAGTGGATATCCAACATTGTACCCGTGCCTAAACCTGGAGGGAAGGAACGAGTTTGCGTGGATTATCGGGACTTGAACAAAGCTTGTTTAAAAGATAGCTTTCCTGTGCCATTTATCCATATTCTTATTGACAATATTGCGCAATACAACATGTACTCCTTTGCTGATTGCTTTGCGGGGTATCATCAGATCATGGTTGCTGAGGAAGATCATGAGAAAACTGCTTTCATCACGCCTTGGGGAACCTTTTGCTATAAACGGTTGTCATTCGGCCTCATCAATGCTGGAGCCACCTATCAACGAGCTATGATGGCTCTTTTCCATGACTTAATGCATAAAGAGATCGAGATCTATGTAGATGGCATCATTGTCAAGTCCCAAAAGGAGGATGACCATCTAGACCATCTCAGAAAGTTGTTCAACAGGTTGCGTAAGTACAACTTGAAGTTGAATCCAGCTAAATGCGCCTTTAGCGTTAAATCAGGCAAGTTACTAGGATTTCTAGTCAGCCACAAAGGGATTGAGCTGGATCCTGCCAAAATCCAAGCCATCACAGAAATGCCCATTCCTCAGACATAAAAGGAAATAAAGGGATTTTTGGGAAGAATCAACTTTATTAGCAGGTTTATCTATCAACTCACAGCAACTTGTGAGCCAATCTTCAAGCTATTAAGGAAGAACTCCTCCATGAAATGGAATGATGAGTGCCAAAATGCCTTCCTCACAATCAAGAAACTGCTAGTCAAAGCTCCTGTGTTGGTACCACCCAGGGATAATGTTCCCTTGTTCATGTATCTGTCCATAAGTGACAATGCCATGGGCTGCATGCTGGGAACAAAAGACGATAGAGGCCAAGAACGAGCTATCTATTACCTCAGCAAAAGATTCAGCAGCAGTGAACACAAGTACACTCTGATCGAAAAGACGTGTTGTACTTTAGCATGGGCTTCCATGAGGTTCAAACATTACCTTCATGGTCACACAACCCATCTCATATCCCGCGTGGATCCTCTCAAATACGTGTTCAATAAACCCATGTTAAATTGCCGGCTGTCCAGGTGGCAGTTGATCCTACAACAATTTAACATCGTATATGTGACTCAAAAGTCCATCAAAGGGTAAGGAATTGTGGATCAATCAGCCGCCGCACCATCAGGGGATTTCAAACCCTTGGAGACATATTTCCCCAATGAAGGAGTAATTACAGTTCAGCAACACCATCAGTACGATATGCGCCAATCATGGAAGATGTATTTTGATGGAGCTGTTAATATAGAAGGTTCTGGAGCTAGAGCAGTTCTAGTATCTGATACGGGGGAGCAGTTTGTCAGCACCAACAACACAGCTAAATATGAAGGCTGTCTCATTGGGCTAAAGCTTGCCCGTTCAATGGGCATCAGGCGGTTAACTGTCCTTGGAGATTCAGAGTTGGTAATCAGATAATCCACCGGGATCTATCAAACCAAGGAATTACATTTGCTGCCCTACCATCGGCAAGTTTTACAGATGGTTTTGGAGTTCGAAGAAATCTACTTTCTACACATTCCTCATAATAGGAATGACTTTGCAGACGCATTAGCAACTTTGGCCTCCTTGATTTGCATATCAGATAAGGAACATTTCCCAAGCGTCACAATTTCCCTGCACAAGGCCCCAGCCTATGGGAATTATGTTGGAGAAGTATCGGATGAGCTACCTCCCATCCAACATCCTTGGTATCAGCATATCAAGGAATATCTATGTGATGGATCTACACCCGCTGAGGCGAGCCCGATTGAGAAAAGGCAGATCCATCGAATTGCTATGAAATTCTACCTGAGTGGAGATGCGCTATACAAAAAAGATATAGGACTAGGTCTCCTCAGATGTTTAGACAAAGATCAAGCCCAAAGGCTTATGGATGAAATCCATAATGGAGTCTGTGGCCCCCACATGAGTGGTCCCCTCCTTGTCAAGAAGGTCCTCAGGATAGGTCATTATTGGCTAAATCTCAAAGCTGATTGCAATGACCACGTCAGGAGATGCTATAAGTTCCAGATTCATGGGAATGCTATACACACCCCTCCACGGGAATTCCACAACATGAGTTCACCTTGGCCCTTCTTAATGTGGGGAATGGACGTTATCGGGCCCATTGAGCCTAAAGCCAGTAATGGACATCGATTTATCTTCACCATGATCGACTACTTCACCAAGTGGGTACAGGTAGCCTCCTTCCCCAGGGTTACTAAAGAAGTCATCATTGCTTTCTTCAGAAACAATGTCGTTTGTCGATATGGACAACCAGAGGTGATTGTGTCAGACAATGCTAAGAACCTCAACAACAAAATGATAGAGGATAAATGCAGTAAATTCAACATCAAACATCTTAACTCTGTTATCTATCGTCCAAAGATGAATGGTGCTGTTGAAGCGGCTAACAAAAACATCAAGAAGATTATACAAAAGATGTCCACCAACCACAAAGATTGGCCTGACCTATTGCCTCATACTCTGTTAGCCTACAGAACCTCAATGTGTACCTCCACTTGGGCAACCCCCTACGCATTAACCTATGGGATGGAAGCAGTGCTCCCCATAGAAGTTGAAATGGAATCCCTCAGAGTGTTGATAGACGCTCAGCTGGATGAAGACCAATGGGTACAAGACAGATATCACCAATTGTCTCTAATAGACGAAAGGTGAACCGCGGCTATCTTCCATGGTCAGTTATATCAACAAATGATCGCCAGATCCTACAACAAAAAAGTCCAGCTACGGCAGTTTAAACAACATGACTTGGTTTTGAAGAAGATCCTTAATAACCAAGTTCAATCTAAAGGAAAATTCGCTCCTAACTGGGAAGGCCCGTTTGTTGTCAAAGAAGTATTGACGGGAGGCGCTCTCAGATTGCAAGAAATGGATGCTGGTGTATTTCCACAACTCATCAATTCAGACACCGTGAAACGGTACTATGTCTGAAGTTACCATCAAGCGAACATCCTGGTGTTGGATCATCAGACCACCAGTCATTCTGGTTCTTTAACCCTTTACCACATACAAATCTTCCACACTTTACCCCTCAGGGAAACATACTCTTCAAGCCGCTGACCTTAGCTCCTTTGCTGTTTCCTACGATTTAGGTCAATTATTGCTGGATTGAACCTCTTACGTTTGCAGTTTGGATACCCATAAATGGGATCAAACTTTTCACCTGCAGTTTATCCTCAACCTAGGATTAAACTTTCTCCTCCCCGCACTCTGACCTGCACATGGGATCACACTTTTCATCTTGCCTTGAGGGGCGAACTATGTCGACCTGATATCCTCTTTAATAGGAGTACGCAGGCAACCATTTCATATGGCCCGGTCGCAATAAAACAAAAACAACAAAAACATTTTCACCCTTTTCCTTACAAAAAACAAAAACAACAAAAACATTCCTAAACCATTTCTGCCATATACAGCGTTTAACCTCTTACACCAGGTTCGAACTATGCAGACCTGATCTCCTCTTCAATAGGAGTACGTAGGCAGCCATTCATGGTGTGGTCTCACCCCCTACCAAAACACAAACCCTTGTCAGTTGGTACTGGGATCACCCTTCAATCCACTACATTTCATTCGGCTTTAGACCAAAGGGATGGAATTACCTGAACTCCTCCCAAATAGGAGATTCAGCGACCATCTTGTTAGGTTTGTAATGTTCATGAATGCAATCAAATTGCAAAATTAAGCGGAAACGTGTAAAAATCAGAGTTTAAAATTTTACAAACCATATACCCGGATCACCCTTTATGCACAATTATTAATTAAACGAAAAAGATAACGAATAAGAATCATACCCTTGAAGATCGAGCTTCCTCAGGTACAAGTTCACCTCCAATCCTTTTCGCGTTCAACTTGAATCCACCGGGTTTGATTCCTTCCTTTGATCAACGTTAGCCACCCAAGTGTTTGGCCTCTAGAGGTGATCCACCAAGGAAGAAGAATGATTTAAGAAGATGGGTATTTGGCTCAAACCCTAGTTTTCTATCTCTATAGAAAAGAACGTACTCTCCAACAAATTGGAATTATTACGTATATTGTAAAAGTCAACAACCACATCACCCATAATAAGACTCCTCTTATTTTTAGATGTGGGCAACCCACCTTAACAATTAAGGAATTGGGTTTTATTTAATTAATTAAATTCTTTTAATTAATTAAGCTCCCTAATCTTATTAGGGATAATTAATTAAACTCCTTTAACTAATTTTCCTTCCTAATCCAATTAGGAATAAATGAGAGTACTTATATTAAATTAATTCCTAAACTCTTTTAGAAATTAAAATAATAATAATAATTGCAATAATATTAATAAGACTCCTCTTATTAATTTATATTTAATATTTCTAAAATATTAAATAATAAATATTAAGCTATTTAATTTATTTTATCACCATAGATTAAATTAAATATACTTAACATATTATTACGATTATGTCATTAACTTCTTAAATAATTATTCTTCCTTTTATGGTGTGACCCTTTAGGTTCTCCATATTAAACCTAGTTGTGAATAAATCAATTAGAACAATTCTAATCTTATTTAAATAAATAAATTAAACAATTAATTTATTTAAATAAATAATATTTATTCTACAATAGGGATAAGCCTCCCTAGCGATCAACGACTTTCCAGATAATATAGATTTCAACATTAATCATAAAAGAACCTTTGAGTAAATAGTTACTGTATAATTCAATCCTTCCACCATACAATGTCCCAATTAAATATAAGACATGGAATTCTTTATCACAAGTCTTATTTTATTTAATTATATGTATTTCGATCCTTAAATGCACAACTCCAAATAATGCAAATTAGAAACTCCTTTCTAATTTCATTTTGCCTTGGCCAAGGACTACGGGGTTGTCATTTATCGAATCACATAGGACATTTCTCTTCTTTTATTAGAAGTGGTAAATTCTTTATTGATCATATATTATCTCCATGTACACATTGTTATACCCAAGCATACCCTTTGATATACCCTAAGGGTCTTAAGGAATAAGTCAAAGTATAACTCATTATACACAAGATACTATGATGATCTCAAGTCCAAGGATTACTTGTACTACTATCACTACAGGAATTCCTATTGACAGTGAGTAAAACTCCATTAGGTATTCCTTAGCGAGCCACGCGTTCGGTGAACTTATTCTCTAATAAGCACCTACATACTTGCTTTAGTGTCTCCACACAAATGATCATGAGATCAATCATCCTCATCCAATGAGCAAGAAACGTATGTACCAATCTATCTGGATTCACTAATCCCCAATTTAGTAATCCAATGATTGGGAACTATTTTAGTTTTAAGCTTTCTAAGAATTTAGATCTCATTAGAATGATCATCATCATTATTCTAAAAGCATTGCTTAAAACTATGGGTTTATCACATATTATAAAACAGCATCATGTAGATAATTAAAAGCCTTTAATAAATTAATACTTTTTATTAATAAATGAATAAGATTGTTACAAAGTATATGCTTTATCATCAAACATGATTGGCTTGTGTGCATACTACTTTCACATCTAAGCTGCGGTCATACCTTGAAGAGCAACACAAATCCATAAGAGATGGAATTAACTAAGCTTCTCCTAAATAGAAGTACTGGCGACCATCTGTGGTGCGATCAATCTCAGAGAGGAAAACCACACTCCTCTCCACATTTCCATACAGAAACCAGTCCCAAGGCACCAAAGATGGTAGGGATACATACAGATCGATGATCCATTCTGAAACATTATGAGACAACTCAATGTCCATCCACCCAAGAGGAATTCAGAATACATCATGATCACAAGCCCTGAAGCAGCAGGCAAAATATCAAGCAAGTAGCAAAGCATATCTAAAAGGGAAGTGATCCAAAAATATATTTCCCTGTCATATATATAATGTTGTTTGATATATGATATGTAAATCAGACATGACAAAATGGCTAAGCTAGTCTGTGCAGGAAAATCCAAGCCCAACTACAAATCAGCATGTATGCGAGCTAACAAGCCCAACATAGCATCCCTCTCAGAAGAAGGAGACGAAGCTGTGGTCTCCTGTATGAGGACATCCACACGACCCAACAGATCTGCAGCCATCTGCATGGTGACCATATGATCATCAATATATGCGTTCAACTCTGCAATCATGCCAATGGTAAGGGGCCTCACTGTAGTACTATCTGTAACGGCTACATCCCGGGAAGATATGGCACTATCCCGCTCAACTATCACTGCATCTCTGGCTAATCTAGCCTCATCCCGCTCAATAACAGCGGCATCTCTGCGAGATAATGCCTCGTCTCTCTCTAATAGAGCTGCGTCTCTCCCATCAAGGGCAATCAACATTATAGATCGAGCCTGATCTCTCTCAAAGGTCATCAGATGAAGACTACGCTCAAAATCTTGTCTTTGAATGATGAATCACAATAATCTTTTGTCTTTGGGAGAATCTAAAAGAGATGTTGGCAACCCAGCACCTGGCTCCTCCTCGATGTGGGAATCAATGTCCTCCACGGGCTCTCCCTCATCCGTCTCACTATCCGATACTGTGGATACTGCCGCAGCCGATGCAATCTCTGTCTCCGTCCATATGAAATACTCTGCAGAACAACCTGGATGACTAACAGAAAAATCAGCTATCTCACGCTGATCCCAACAAACTTACACTCGGGATCGGTCCTCTGGTGAAAGATATTGAGAAGCTGAACGCTGACCTATCGCCCCCTCGAAAGGATGAAAGTCCTGAAACTGGTTAAACTGCGACATCACGGCCAGTGGGTGATAAGTAGTCATGCCCCTCAACCCAGCCAGAGGGAGGTAGTCCATGCCTGGAGCATGAGTAATAAAGCTGTATGGTGAGCTAAGCCCCAGACACGATAATATGACAAATGGATCTCTGATATTCGCCAAAAATATGGACAAAAACATAGCATCTGTACACTCCAATGGCTGAAAGGTGTATGACATGACTATATCATGGGTGAACCAGTACCCATGCCGTCTAAGAGTGCCAATCGGTCTCAAGTGTGACATGAACCACACATATAGCATGGCCGAACTACATGTGAACACTCCTATTGGATAAGTGCATCAGTAAGATGCTGACCGCAGGGTCTCTGCTACAATCATAGGTATAATGGTACGACCCTCCCTGAGAGCTCTCAGCGCCATGATGACTCCGATGTCTATCTCATCCATGTCCCGTGGCATATAGACATCTGACGATCGCCGCAATAGCGATTACATCAACCACAAGCTAAACGCCAATGATCCTCCGGTGCGGCTAACAGAGGGGCACAAACGCCCTACTACTAACAGAGGCCTATCAAAAGATATAGCGAGAATGGGGCACAACCACCCAATATCTAACAGAGGCCTATCAAAAGATATAACGAGAATACACATCAGAAGAAGACAATGGTGTCGATGTCCACATCATCAATCCTGTCCACCTAATGTAACTCCTCCCGAGTCAATTGGATCTCTATCAGCGGGGGATGTCGGGCCTATATAGAGGAGGATCTGCCTTTGCAAAACCAAATGGGTCATCCGAGGGGCCAACGCTTTGGTGGAAGGATCAAATGAAGTCGCCTTTCTTGGGATCTCTCGCTTAAATGCTTAGAATAAATATATGTGCTGGTCCAACTACGGGTCAACTATCAATCATGTCATATGAGTGGGATCTCGACACAAGCTATCCAATCCGTCATCATCACGGATCCACGGAACCATATCCCCATAAAGCGTATGGCGGCGGAGACGAGGATCCGATAGTATGAGGGAACCGCCAACGCCGGAACGTCTCTCCGTACATGGACCCTCTGATAATGAAAAACCGTCAACCCCCAACAATGGGATATCAGTGACGGGTGACTGCGATACATTCCAATGATGTGACGCCCCAAAAATTAGGTATACATCACCCATCTTGAGTCGCCAGATACATGATACAGAAATCAAATCCAACATAATAATACAACTGTCGTGTACAATACGACAAAACATAAACTGCGAGTTTGAATACAAATATTGTCAACTAGAGAGTATACAAACTCAAAAGGAGTCCTCATTACAATTATTATCACACTATTTCACAGAATAGTGAGGACTACTAATGCACTATCTAGAACCATCACTCCATTTCCCGACTGCGTTCATTTATATTCTCATTTCACAAGAGAACGGTGAAAGAAAGGGTGAGCTCAACTAGCCCAATAAGAAATATTATGACTAAGATAATGCGAGAATAAATTATCATTAGCCTTAAATGCAGTGTTAAACGATACAATATAACAAACATCAAGTTTAATCTGCGGTGAAACAAACAATCCATTAAAAGAGTCCATGAGAGAATAAAATCTACTATCTTTTATGATTTAAAAGGTTTTCATCACTTTTATCATTTGGGACTCACCTTAATAAATAATCCACATCATCGAATCACCCCGCACTTTTCTGACCAAGGATATTCTTTAGTATCACGACCATAATTATCCATGCACTCTGAGCCAAGAATATTTGTGTATTCATTAATGGTCATGATCATGCCAACAATTGTTCATCAATGCACTACGGGCCAATGAGGACTTTACCACATCATTTGTAACATTACGGTCATGATTACACCGAATAATCTCTCGTCATAATCATACCAAGTCCATCTATGCACTACAGTCACGGATGACTTTTTCAAAAATATAAATATGAGGATGATGACAATGATATAAGAATTCAATAAAACAAGTTCAAGAATTAATTTGTCCAAGAACCAATAACGTCCAAATTGTCAACATGATCTTTGCTTTGTAGAGTAAAATTCAAGAATGCTCGAAAAGAATATTTTCATGAAAAGATCTTTGGATGAAGCGCAATTATCAAGGATATTCCACTAATTTCATGGAGTATAGAAGTCAAAACTTTAACCAACTGAGTATAATAAAGAATAGAATAACAATAGAAATTACCATGCATGCGGTGCCCGTGATGTATGCAGTTATTCAACGAGAATACTAATAAGGGCGGAATCGGGTCGAGCGTAAATGCATGCAGACGGGATATTCCAATGAGAATAATAATAAAATTTTAACCGGTCGGTCCCAAAGCGCATGAGACGATGATATTCCAAATGAGAATAATAAAGGCGGAATCGATGCCGCATAAAACGCATGTGACGAGGATATTCCAACGAGAATAGTAAAGACGGAATAATAGAAGAATGTCACCAAGTATAGGGTAGCTCAGCGTATCTGAGTTATTCCAATGAATAATAAAGAATGGAATAACATAAGTTCTCTTCATAAATACAAAAGAATAACACCCCTTACGAGTATAACAAATAATATTCCCTACCTTCGTAAGAAGAAAATCTTTGGATATATAAGTAGTGAAGTAGCAGAATACTTTCTTCTTTCTCTACATAGTTTATCTCTCTGAGAGTTTCAAAGATTTCGTAAGAAAAAAATAATGAAGGAATGAGCTTCTATTTATAGAAAAAATGAAGCTGCATAGTAACTAACTCATGAAACGGTCCAGATTGATTTACTTTAATCGACAATCTATAATTAAAGCAAAATCTTTTAAATAAAATATAATATATTCTATTTATAATCTAATAAAATGAATAACTTTATAAAAGATTTTGTTATGCAAACACTTATGCATGCACTATGCAAACACTATGCATAATAGAATATAATATATTCTATTTATAGAATAACTTTATAAAAGTATTACATTTTTTATATAAAAGATTTTCGTATTATTACATTAATAATACCAACAAAAAATCTGAGTGACTTATCACGTAAGCATCAATAATTAATACTGTAATGCTACTATGCAACTACCACAGACATATTCTTTGCTTTTAACAAGGGTGTTTCAACGATTAACAGTAAAACTTCCGCCGTTATTTTCATAAAGTATTTTTTTCGTCTTCTCGATCCGAATGATAATTCCGTTGTGGGGTCCACCAATGATTGTCTTGTTATGCGAATATTCCTGTTAAAATGAATATTCCCAGGCCAATTGAATATTATATAACAACTTGCGTACTTTTTGCAAAATTTATAAATATTACCTACAACTATAACATTATATCAATTTCACTCCATAATATTCAAAAATAATATTTATAGAAAATTCATCTTTATTCAAAAAGTTGGGGTTTTACAATCTCCCCTTCTTATGAAATTTCACCCTCGAAATTAGAGTACGTACCTGGTATATTGAAGAGGTAAGGATACCTTGATTTCATTTCAGATTCTAACTCCCAAGTCATTTCCTCAACATCGTGGTTTCTCCACAAAACATTGACTTGAGGTATAACCTTGGAGCGTAGAATATGTTCCTTTTTATCCAAGATTTGAACAGGAACCTCTTCATACCTCAAATCTTCCGCTATTTCGTCCGGTTCTAACTCAATAATGTGGTTCGGGTCTTCCACATATTTACGTAACATAGATATGTGAAAAACGTTATGAACACGAGACATACTTGGCGGTAAAGTGAGTCTATAGGCCACAGTTCCTACTCGATCAAGGATTAAACATGGGCCGATGAATCGAGGATTGAGCTTTCTTCTCTTTCCAAAGCTCGTAACTCCTTTTCATGGAGCAACACTAACAACACATGATCTCCTATATCGAATTCCACGTCCTTTTGATGAAGATCAGCATAACTCTTTTGTCGATCTTGTGAGGTTTTTATACGTTGTCGAATCATTTGAATCTTTTCCGTAGTCATACGTACCAACTCCGATCCCAACAACGTTGCTTCACCCACCTCATCCCAGCATACTGGAGAACGACACTTTCTTCCATATAACGCTTCGAATGGAGCCATGCCAATACTTGCTTGATAACTGTTGTTGTAGGAAAACTCCACCAATGGTAAGAACTTGTCCCAACTTCCCTTGAAGTCAAGGACATAGAGTCTTAATAGATCTTCAAGAGTTTGAATCATCCTCTCGATTGCCCGTCTGCATCGGGAGGATGATATCTTAAAACTAAATTATAATCCGTGCCCATAGCTTTTTGCAAACTAACCCAAAATCTTGAAGTAAATCTTGGGTCTCGATCAGAAACTATGGATACTGGCATACCATGCAATCTTACAACCTCGTTTATGTACATATGAGTAAGACGTTCAAGTGTATAAGTTTCTCGTGTCGATAAGAAATGAAGCGGACTTGGTCAATCTATCAACAATGACCCAAATCGCATCTATGCCTTGAGAAACTTTGGGAAGACCAGGTAACAAAATCCATGGTAATGTGCTCCCACTTCCATTCGGAATTTCAAGTGGTTCTGAATGGACCTTTTGGTACATGATGCTCTGCCTTGACTCGTTGACACGTTAGACACCTTGAGATAAACAACGCTATCTCTCTCTTCATATTGCTCCACCAAAATGTATGGCGAATATCATGATACATTTTGGTACTCCCAGGATGGATTACAAGCGGTGTGTTATGCGCCTCCATCATGATTTTATACTTTAAATCGTGGTCGTTAGGAACAAAAAGTCAGAGTTGACTCAAGTATTCCTTCTTCATCGATTCTTGCTTCGGCATAGCACCTTCTTGCACTTTCTTCCTCATACGCATTAGCTCCGTGTGCGTAGCTTGAGCGACTTTAACTTTATCAATTAAAGTCGATTCTACTTGTATATTACGCCATCATCATGGGCCCCTGAGTCTTTAACTCTATCTCCATCCTTTGCAAGTCACACAAAATGGGCCTTTAATATTGACAATATCACATTCACACTTGCATATGATCTTACTACTCGATCGTCGATTACCACATTCCCTTTTCCAGGATGGTATTGGATAGTATGATCATAATCTTTCAATAGTTCAAGTCAACGTTGTTGTCGCATGTTGAGTTCCTTTTGAGTGAAGAAATATTTGAGGCTTTTATGATCCGTAAAGATCTCCACTTTCTCCCCATACAAGTAATGCCTCCAAATCTTTAGTGCGAAGACAACAGCTGCCAACTCTAGATCATGAGTAGGATAATTCTTCTCATATTCTTTGAGTTGTCATGAGGCATAGGCTATGACTTTCCCATGTTGCATGAGAACACATCCTAACCCTTTGCCCGAAGCATCACTGTAGATGACAAATCCCTCCGCACCAGATGGTATTATCTGAACATATGCTGAAACGAGTCTCCTCTTGAGTTCTTGAAAACTCTTCTCACATTCCTCACTCCAACCGAACTTTGTATCTTTCCGAGTCAGCTGAGTTAGTGGAGTAGCGATTCGAGAAAACCCTTCTACGAATCTCCGATAATAATAACCAATTAGGCGAAAAGAAAGCTACGTACTTGATCATTGATTTAGGTTGCTCCCGACTTTGAAAAGCTTCAATCTTTCTTTGGGTCAATGGATATTCCATGACTTGATACCACGTGCCCAAGGAATGCTACTTCCTCAAGCCGAACTCGCATTTCTTCAACTTGGCATAAAGCTTATATTCACGAAGCTTTTGGATGTCGACCTCAAGTGTTTCTCATGATCTTCACGGGTTTTGGAATATATGAGGATGTCATCAATAAAGATGACCACAAAGTGATTCAAATATTCCTTGAATACTCGGTTCATCATATCCATGAAGGCAGCAGGAGCATTAGTTAATCCAAAGGACATGACTAGGAATTCATAATGCCCGTACCTGGGAGTTACGAAAGCCGTCTTTGGAATGTCATCGGTTCTAATCTTCAATTGGTGATATCCTAACGAAGATCAATCTTTGAAAAGAATTTGGCTCCTTGCAAGCTGGTCAAAACAGGTCATCAATACGTGGCAATGGGTACCTATTTTGATGGTGACATGATTTAACTCCAGATAATCAATACAAAGTCGCATACTCCCATCTTTCTTTTCACGAATAGAACAGAGCACCCCAAGGAGAAGTACTAGGATGAATGAAATCGATGTCTAACAATTCACATGAGTTGGGTCTTTAACTCCACGAAGTTCAATAGAGCCATTCGATATGGGGCTTTGGAAATAGGTTTTGTACCGAGTTCAAGTCGATACAAAATTCAATTTCATGCTCTCGGGGAAGGCCGGAAGTTCTTGAGAATACGTCGGAAATTCATTAACAATAGAAATATCATTCAAAAGTGACGTATTTTTGTTTAGATACGTGACATGAGCTAAGAAAGCTCGACATCCGTTTTTCAATAAACGAATAGCTTTATGGCTTAATATGACAGTGATTGATTTTAATGGTTTGGTGGCTTGAATTCGCATAATAGATTGGTTAGGAATATGAAAGCTAACAATCTTACGAAAATAATTAATTTTTGCATGATGAGTAGTTAACCAATCAATCCCTAGAATTACGTCAAATGCAAGTATTTTTAATGAAATATGATTGACAGGTAATGTGAGGGTACCGATTTGAACCAAACAAGACTTATAAACAGTTGATGTAATGAAGGTTTCTCCCAACGGAGTTTCTACAGATAAGTCAAAGTCTAATTTCTCCTGAGTCAAATTTAATCGTTGGTATAAGTAGGAGAAATAAAAGAATGGGTAGAAACGGTATCAAATAAGGTATAGACTTTGCTAGAGTTTATGATAAGCTTACCCGTGATGACCTCATTCGGGTTCCTTGCTTTCTGGGAGGTCACAACAAACGCTCTCCCTTGCACTACCGACTTTGACTTTTTTGGGACGGCCTTTGGTGCCTCCATCCTGGCTGAACTTGTCTTTGATGAAAGACAAAATCGGGCTAAGTGACCTTCTCTTCCACAATTATAACATGCTTTGGACGACATCGTGCAGTTTGGACTGATGTGTCCCTCCCCACCACATTTGAAGCATATGATAGGTGGTCGTTCTCCTTCCTTAACAACGGGTGCTGGTGCTGACGTCCTTCCATCATTGTTGAATCTCCTTTTCTTGAAATGTCCATTTTTACTATCTTGACCATGATTACCACCGAAGTGGTTACCATTTCTAGCATGTTGATTCCCTCCACGTTTGTTGTCACCGTTTCGATGACTTATACCACTGGTATTTTCATGCTGCCAGCTGCTTTCTCATGGTTGCGTTGACTCGTTACCGCGCTCCAATAACTGAGCCCTATTTATAACATCTGAGTACAAACACAGTTTATGAGAAATAAGATATTGACGTATCTCCAGTTTCAAACCTCTTAAAAACATTCGCGTCATTCGCTCCTCATTATCGACCAAATGAGATGCAAATTGGGATAACTCCGCAAATTTAGCCTCGTATGGCGACACGGTCATATTGTTTTGTTCCAATTTGATAAACTCCACTTCTTTCATGAGACGAATACTCTCGGGAAAGTACTTGTCATTGAATAGCTCTTGGAACTTCTCCCAAGACATTTTGAGTGCGTCAGGCTGGGTATGTTTTATAGATTCCCACCAGTAATCTGCCTCTTCACGCAACATGAAGGTGGCGAAGGGAACCTTTTGCTCCTCGGAGCATCCCAAGACATCAAATATCTTGGTGATCTGCTTTATCCATGCTTCCGCCTTAAGTAGTTTTGGCTCTCCAATAAACTCCGGTGGTCCCAGCTCCTTTAACTGTTTAGCGGTGACCGTCTGAGAGTTTCCAGTGTTTCCACCTACATTTCGGACAGGAGCCGCTCTTGCCTGATGTTGCATGAATTGCATAAAGCCTCTGAACAATCCATCATTCATCATTTGGTCCGTGTTGTTGTTTGCATGAGGATTGTCACCTTCCTGATGCACATTATCCTGATTATTGATATGTGGAGACTCAACGGTCTCTTGTGCTCCATTTCTGTTCTCAACATTCTCGGATGTCATTTTCAGATACTGCCACAAAACAAGGGTTAGTTAACATGTAACATATTATCTCTAAACTCTGACCAACCAATTTAAATACAAAATAAATTTAAGTAGGTCATACTAGCGAAGGAATTCCCCGTCTCTCCCCTCCTAGTTCTAGTCTCACATCTTAGCCAGGGATCATATCCCTAAGCTTTGATACCAACCGTGACACCCCCAAAATTAGGTATACATCACCCATCTTGAGTCGCCAGATACAAGGTATAGAAATCAAATACAACTTAATAACACAACTGTTGTGTACAATACGACAAAACATAAACTGTGAGTTTGAATACAAATAATGTCTACTAGAGAGTATACAAACTCAAAAGGAGTCCTCATTATAATTATTATCACACTATTTCACAGAATAGTGAGGACTACTAATGCACCATCTAGGACCATCACTCCGTTCCCCGATTCGTTCCAGCTATATTCTCATTTCCTGAATAGAATAGTGAAAGAAAGGGTGAGCTCAACTAGCCCAGTAAGAAATATTATGACTAAGATAATGCAGAATAAATTTTCATTAGCCTTAAACAGTGTTAAACTGATACAATATAACAAACATCAAGTTTAACTGCATCGGAACAAGAAATCCATTAAAAGAGTCAAGTAGAAAATAAAATCTACTATCTTTTATGATTTAAAAAGTTTTTCATCACTTTTATCGCTGGGACTCAGCTTGATAAATAATCCATATCATCGAATAACCCCTGCACTACGGCCAAGGATATTCTTTAGTATCACGACCATAATTATCCATGCACTACGGGCCAAGAATATTTGTGTATTCATTAATGGTCATGATCATGCCAACAACTGTCCATCAATGCACTACGGGCCAATGAGGACTTTTACCACATCATTTGTAACATTATGGTCATGATTACACCGAATAATCCCTAGTCATATTCATACCAAGTCCATCTATGCACTATAGGCCACAGATGATTTTTAAAAAAAATATAAATATGAGGATGATGACAATGATATAAGAATTCAATAAAACAAGTTCAAAAATTAATTTGTCCAAGAACCAATAACGTCCAAATTGTCAACATGATACTGCTTTGTAGAGTAAAATTCAAGAATGCTCAGAAGAATATTTCCATGAAAAGATACTGGATGAAGCGCAATTATCAAGGATATTCCACTAATTTCATGGAGTATAGAAGTCAAAACTTTAACCAACTGAGTATAATAAAGAATGGAATAACAAAAAAAATCACCATGCATGCGGTACTTGCATGTAGGCGGTTATTCAACGTAATACTAAATAACGGAACCAAATTCAAAGTAAATTACTTACCGCGGGATGTTCCAACAGAATAATAAAGAATGGAATAACAACAGAAATCAGGCTATGCATGCATGCGGTACTTGCAGATGTAGACAAAGTTATTCCAATGAGAATAATAATAAAGATTTTAACCGGTCCCAAGAAAAGCATGAGCGGGATATTCCAAATGAATAGTAAAGGCGGAATAATAGAAGAATGTCACCAAGTATAGGGTAGCTTGCGTATTCAGGTTATTCCAACGTAATAATAAAGAATGGAATAACATAAGTTCTCTTCATGAATACAAAAGAATAACACCCTTACGAGTACAACAAATAATATTCCCTACCTTAAGAAGAAGAGTCTTGGATATATAAGTAGTGAAGTAGCGAGATACTTTCTTCTTTCTCTCTATAGTTTATCTCTCTAGAGTTTCAAAGGAATTCATAAGAAAATAATGAAGGAATGAGCTTCTATTTATAGAAAAATTGATTTGCATAGTAACTAACTCATGAAACGGTCAGATTGATTTACTTTAATCTGACGGTCCATATTTAAAGCAAAATCTTTTAAATAAAATATAATATATTATATTTATAATCTAATAAAACGAATAACTTTATAAAAGATTTTACTATGTAAACACTATATCGTGCACTATGCAAACACTATGCATAATAAAATATAATATATTCTAATTATTGTCTAATAAAATGAGATCACATTATAAAAGTTTTGTTTTATATAAAAAGATTTTACTATGCAAAACACTATGTAGGCACTATCTGAACACTATGCGTAATAAAATATAATATATTTTATTTATAGAATAACTTTATAAAAGTATTACATTTTATATAAAAGATTTTACTATGCAAAACACTATACGAGACACTATATGCAACACTATGCATAATAGAATATAATATATTCTATTTATAGAATAACTTTATAAAAGTATTACATTTTATTACATTAATATTACCAATAAAATAAAACCGGTGACTTATCACATAAGCATCAATAATCAATACCGTGTGCTACTATGCAACCACATGTATTACTGTACTTTTACTACCGAGTAGTTCAACATTATTAACGATAAAACTTCCGCCGTTATTTTTAATAAAATATGTTTGTCGTTTTCTTATTCCGATAATAATTCCGTTGCAGGGTCCACCAATGATTGTGCCGTTGCACGAATATTCCCTGATAAAACAAATATTCCCCGACCAATCGAATATTATATAATAACTTGCGTACTTTGCAAAATTTATAAATATTACCCACAACTATAACATTATATCAAATCCACACCATAATATTCAAAAAATTATTTCGAGAAAATTAAATATTTATTCATAAAATCTGGGGTCTCATATAGGTAATTAAATTTCAAAAGATTGGGAATGGAAACCCTAAATAATCAAATTGGGTAACATATATTAAAATTGCTAGACTATGTTTATTACATAGCCCAAAACAATTAAGGAGGTAGCCCAAATGAAATAAAATGCAAACCAATACTTAGCCCACTTGATTAAGGGTATTGTAGACATTTGATTAATCAAAATTGGGCACTAAAAATAAAAGCAAAAGGGGGATTTAAGAGAGCATGGGGCCGGCCACCCTTGTGGCTATATAAGGTAAATATATTTGCTAACCCACTTTCCTTAAATAGCTAATGACATTACTTTTCTTAATTTCTTACACAAAGTACAATGTTGTCTACACCTCATTGGTGGAAAATCTCACTAAGCATACTTAAGAGCAAGATAAGGAGTTTTGTCTAATGGACAAGGAAGGTGTGGGGGATAATAGCTAGATACACTAAGTGTATCTATATTTTTGCAAGTATCCCTTTTATTTCATTTTTTTCATTACATTTCCCCCCTCATTCTTCTTCTTATAATTTCCTCCCAAGCTAGCAATTTCTAGAGAGAGAAAAGGGAGAGAGGTTCGGCCATTTAGAGAGAGAGAGAGAGAGAGAGAGAGAGAGAGAGGAGTGCTAGTTTGTTCATGCATCCTAGGTTAATCACTTACTTTGGTAAATCAAGGAAAGTTGCCATTAAATAAGGTATAACCTAACCTTCATCTTCTTCTTCTACTTTGTTTTTTTAGCTTGAGTTTTGTTGGGGTTATGAACAAATACTCAAGATACCCTAGTCCCACATATCATCATGTATGGAACTAAGTATCTTGAGTGTTAGATCAAAGGCTTAGAGGAAGAATATGAGCATATGTTCTCCAAGGGTGAAAACTCTTGTTTTCTTCCACTAAATCATGTGTAACTCAAGTTTTCCAACTTATATTTGTGATCCGTTGAAGGGGGGTGCTAGATACATGAGTTATCTAGTAAACTCAAGTGATAGAACACAAATCTAGCAAGTTTTGAATCCTTTGGAGCTGATTTCCCCAAAACAGCCTACTTGGAATGTTAAGGGTTCAAAAACCCTAAAATAGCTTCTGTCCTGTTATTCTTGGGTCTGTTTCAGATAGTTTCATGTCCCTTAAAAATCTGGAAAAATTCACAGAGCTACCTTGAGAAGTTATCTACCTGTAGGAAAAAGAACGGACACGTTTCGAGTTATAGATTGTGCGTAATGACTATTTCCGTAAAGGACTCCTACCTTCGGAAATCTCACTGTGTATACACTGGAAAATTCCGAAATTTTTACAGTAGGTTTATATATGTTAGGAGAGCATACCCTGAAAATGTCAGATTTTTCTGAGCAAAACTCAATATATTAAAAATGAAGAAAGATCCGAGTGTTTTGGGAACTTTAAAAATACTAGATCATTTTCTAAAATTCTAGAAAAATTGGGGATCCTTGTGGGTTCATATTACATCAAAATACGAGAGTTTAAATTTTGGAATCGGTTTGCTATTTTTCCAAAAATGATTAAGTTATGAATAAAATAAAATAAATAGTTAAATGATGTCCTTAATAAGAAAATGTGATTTTATGCTTGAATACTCAAAATATATCATATCATGACTATCTTAGAGCACTTTGGTAATTTATGATAAGAAATATTATTTATGACCTTTTATGGATATTAAATAAGAGGTTTAATAAAGGGTGAACAATTAGAATAAATTGTTTATTAATCCAATAAATTATTAAAATATATTAAAATAATAAAATTGTGATTTTCCTATATTAGAATATGATATTGATAAGTAAATAAAAATATTAAGATTAAAATTTCTTTAAAATATTATTAAATGGTTAATAATATTTGATTTAAGCATTGATAAATGATTAAAGTATTATTAAATGATTAATAATATTAGTAATGGAATAAGATATTATTAAATGATTAATAATATTAGTAAATGAATAAAATATTATTAAATGATTAATAATATTAGTAAATGATTAATGATACTAAAGCATAAGTAAGATATTATTAAGGTAATAATATTAATGCATAATTAAAATATTATTAAGAGGATTAATAATATTAGTAAGGTACTAAAATATTATTAAGATGTTAATAATATTAGTAAGCAAATGAAAGTATTATTAGGGAACTAATAATACTAAAAGGTGAATTAAATATTATCAAGATTAATAATATTATGTTGTTATTTAATAGTAACATTATCAAGACAGAATAATGTTTATAAGAACTAAATGTAATGTATAATATTTATGTAATTACATAATCTAATGTTATACTATGACTAATTGAAAGATTAACTATAGGTATCTCAAATGAAGATAATTTAACTGCATAGTGAATATAAATTAATTGCGTAGCCGTAATCTACAGACGAGGCAAGTTTCCTAACTCAAACTCGAGTTATTATTTTCAAAGCATATTAGTGAATAATTATTGATGATTATTTACATCTATAATGATTATTGAAATTTGCACTTTGTGCAATTAAATTCATGTTCTACTATTATTGAACTGTGAATTAAAATTAAAGTTCTTCATTCATGAACTGTTTATGAAATAGATCTATGCTAATTGTATCAGCTAGATCAAACATGTTTAAATTTGTTAAATCAAATGTATTTTGAAAAGTTGTTCTATTTAAATTGATATGATAAGAACTGTTGACTGAGAAAAGTTGTTCTATTTAAGTGTTTATGCATAAATCACGAGGTATGAAAGGCTGATCCCCTTGAATACCAAAACTTATTAAGAGGTCCAGTTTAAATGACTGAGAAACTTGGCAAATGTTCATGGTTATTTCAAAACTACTCAGTACATGTTATTCAATTATTCATATATTCAGTTATTGATTATTAATTCATGTTCCTTTACAATCTTATACTATTGTTGAACATTGAAAGCCGAACTTCTTTCTAGTCATAATATATCTCCCTTGTGTATAACTTGCTAAGCAAATTAGTTGCTTACCCTTGCTATATCATGACATCTATTTCAGCTAAGCCCAAAGGATCCAACACGAAAGACAAGGGCAAGGGCAAGATCCAGGAGTAGCTTAGAATGAATGTTAATTTAATTATTATCTGATGGAATTTCTTATAAACCTTTTGTAATATGAATGGTGTGTTTAAAGTTAAGGTTATGAAAACCTTGGGACCATGTTATGGAATTTTATTATAATGAACAATGTATGTTTATTATTCCGTAATAGTTATAGAATGCTTATGATGATGATAGATTGTGAGCATCGAATCTGAGGTTAAAGAACCTGGATTTGGGGGCGTCACAATTTTGATGTTTTTCAAAAATCTAGAAAATTTTGAAAAATGTTGTCTGACAGTCACATGTCAGGGCTTCTAGATCTCTGTCTATTAATTGTTTGTTGTAATAATTTATTTTAATAATTTATTACAACAAACAAATATTATTAGAATATGATATTAATAATTAAAATATAGGAAAATATAATATTAGAAAAATGTTGTAAGGTCTGTGATCTGGAACTTGATTCAAGCCCAGATCACGTGTAGATTGAAAGTTATAGTCAGTCAAACTACGTTGACCGATCACAGGAATGGGTTTCTGGGCAACCCAGAACCCAGATTGATGTCTGACAAGAAATTCTAGCCCTCTGATCTTGCGTCTGACACTTGTTTTGGCCAATTTGTTGTTTGATCTGTGTAGTCTGCAAAGTGCACTACATATTCAAGTCCTTATAACAACCAGATCCATAGCAGGATCAAAGATAATCACGGTCAAAACCGCGTTGACCACCAGCTTTTGGTGAAATCTGGGAAACCCATATTTCTCAAGAACAGCCCGTGACCCCTATTTTACCTGCCATTATATGTCATATGTTATGTTATTGTTATGATCTTATGTTATAGAAATGGACTCTGACATGTTATATACACGATTGAACCATTATATCACACAAAACAAGATGGGAAGGCAAAGATGTAAAGGCTCAAAGAAGCTACCTCGATTCTGGAAAACCCAGAAACTTAAGAACAGGGTCTGACAACAATTTGGAGTGCTTAGATATCTCTGATCTGTTGTTGAATGGCCAAGAAATGTGATTGTAGTTATAGTCTTACACTTATACTACATGTGTAACAATATTAGTAGCCCAGAAAACCTTATGATCACATATTTATATATGGTCAAACCAAGCCCCTCGAAGTACTGACATGAATTCTGGGTTTACTCAAGAACACCTCGAGAACACCTATAGCGACAGAATGCATGCTATAGGCCCCTTTAGTGAAGGTTTTATTATTCTTTATTTTTGATTTTCCTAAATTATTTAAAATAGATAAAATGGTTTTAATTATTAAAATACATAATAAATTCTAAAAATTATTTTAAAAATGCGAAAATAGTTTTTAATTATTTTGAGTATATTTCATAAATATTTAATATTTTTGGAATATAAATGGTATTTAATTTATTTAATTATAATATTAAATAAATTATTTAAAAATGATTTAAATACATGAAAAATCATGAAAAATAATATTAATGTATAAGAAAATATTTAAAGATATTTTCAGGTGACTTTTAATATTTTGTGATGAATTTCATTAATTAATTAATATTAATGATAATTAGATTATTTAATAAATATATTAAATAAATTATGGAAAAATTGAATTAATGATTTATAAATCATATAAAAATAATTGAAGTATTATAAAAATATTTTAAGTTATAAAATATAACTTTTGATATTTTGTCATAAAAATATTAATATTTTAATATTAAAAGCAATTATCGAGATAATGAATTTAAGTGTTTAAAAATTATATAAATATGATTTTAAGGTATTAAAATACTTTGATATATTATAAAATATATTATAATATTATGACATGTATTTCATTAATATTTGATAATAAGTAAATATTAATGATAAAAGAATTATGTGGTATTTAATTAATTTAAATATGATATTAATGATTAAAAATTCATGATAACTGATAATAATTATCTGAAAATTATTACAGGCTTATGAACATTATTTTGACTAATATTAAAATTATCTGAGATAATTGTTAAGTATTTAAAAGCGAGTTTAATTGAACTTAGACTCGATAAAATTACATTGGGCCAAGTGGGATACTAGAATTGTGTCAGGTTCAACTCAGACTGCAATAGTTTGACTTGTTCAGTCATAAATTTGTTCGTGCTACTTCACAATTATATTATTGAATTATAGCCAGCTTATTATTCAGGCTCTTTCAAATCATGACATATCGTTATATTATTGAACTTAAACTTGCTGGGCAATCCTTATGCTCACCCTTTTCTATATCATGATAAAATATTGCAGATTAAAGCGAATGCTTGGGATCTGAGAAAAAGGTTAATGACAGTTCCAACTTAAAGTTAATGTGCGCGATTAGTTTTTTAATAGTATAGTTTGATAATAATGTTATGTGTTAAATAAGTTATGAATTGTGTATTAAGTTAAGGTTAATCGACCTTGGGGAAAGTATGTAAGTTTAATGTATAAACAATTTATGTTTATATCTTCCGCAAATATAGTAATAGTGATAGAATGATCGAACAAGATTCGCGGTGATTCGGGACCTCAGATTCGGGGTTGTCATAGGGCGCGCCCAAATTGGCCTAGTAGCAACGTTGGGCGCGCCGGTTGACAGGGAAAGAGTTAATTTCGGTGTTATGTTATCCAATTTGAGCTACAATAGGATTCTTAGTTGCCTAACTTGCTAAGGTGTCCATTAGAACTATAAATACTTGATTTTAACTTGGATTGGGAGGCTAGTTTTGAAGGATTCCATTAGATTAGATTATAGTAGATTAGGAGAAAAACCCTAGTTCTTATTAGATTTGGATAATGAAGCAACTTGGAGATTATTGAAGATCAAGAGCAGGAGCTTGAGGAAGATGGAAATTTACTGACAACAGATTTATTCTTCACTCTAATCTTATTCTTATCTTTTAATGTGTATTCAAGTATGGATTCTTAGTTTTAATTCAATGAACTAATTCTTTGTTTGAGATTACAATGGATCTTATTGTGTAGTTTATTTTAATATGCTTCGCTATTAATTATTATGTTCTATTATGAGTATTGTCTATTGTGATTTGTACTTGATTGTTTAATTGAATTGCCATTAATTACCGTGATAATCTATATGAAATCGAAAGAGGAGTATAGATTTAGATCTAATTATGATAGCATGTGTTTATGATTTCTGTATAGATGGAATTCATGATTTGTGTTTAGGATAGAGATATGCCTTTTACGCCTTATGTAATTTTATAGAGAACTTGTGTTTTAAATCCTTTTTAAATAGTAATTCAATAGAGATACAGTGGATTAGTTAATTAGGGTGTCTTGCTTAATTCTATCATCTGTGGATTTAAGTGAGTATGGGTATTATGCATCGAGAGGTGGTTTTATCTACTTTAGTGTTTTTGATTAACAAGTTAGGATAAAGAATAATTGATGAGAAGTGTGTTAACTTAAATGAAACAATAAGTGAAGTTGTGATTTTAAATCTCCGTAATCCTAATTTAACTAGTGGAATTTAATAGTAGTTTAATCATATAATTTGAAATTCATTCGTTTAAATAAGATTGAGTTGATTACGGGTTAGTACTTGGTGATTTTTATTTAACAATTCCTCGTCGAAACGATACTCTACTTACACTTTATTACTTGTTGACCACGTATACTTGTGTGTTGTGCGTAATTAGATTTTACCTAACAGAAGGCCCGTTTGGAAGTAGTGTGAGGCCTCATTCGCACCTATATACACAGGGTTTGAATTTATGTAAAAATTCAGTTTTTAGCAAGATATAGCAATGATGTTTTTATAAAAAAGGGTTTTTCAAACCCTGATGCTCAATAGTAATTGAGACCTTTTACACTCCCTTTTTATTAAGTGTTCGGCTTGATTGATTTTATTTTACAGATGCGAGGCATCCGTACAAACATAATGCCGACTTCCTCGTGGGTATGGAAACCATCTGAGGAAATTCAGACATCGCAGAGAATAATTTTCAAGTCGCTTACAATTTGAAAATGTCCATCACGGCCCCGAATCTAGATCCAATAGTCAATCTGTGATCACATGATTCCTAAAGCGCACATGATACCGCAATTTATATAAAGCGATGGCGGTATATATATAAAAAGTCAGAGATATATATATTACATGATCACCAACCACGAAGCACCTCCATGGGGATCAAAAATGTAAATAAAGGCATAAAAGCTATCAACCACCCAGAAGGAAACTCTAAGCGAGATGAAATGTAAATAAAGTTGTACATAAAGCAATCAACGCCATGAAGTGAACTCGAGCAAGAGCGAAATGTAAAGAAAGTCAGTAAAAAGCAATCAACTCGCCACGTAGTGAACTCGAGGCGAGACGAAGCGTAAATAAAGGCGTAAAAGCGATCAACAACCACGAAGTGAACTCCGTGTGGGACGAAATATATATATATATATATATATATATATATATATATATATATATATATATATAAGCGATAAACGCATAGGATGTAAAATTGAGCTCATCATGAGCGAGTTCGACAACAGTTCATATATATAAGTATATATATATATATATATATATATATATATATATATATATATATATATATATATATATATATATAAAAAAGCAAGTAAACGCATAGGATGCAAAATCCAGGCTCATCGAACAGAGTTCGACAACAGTTCATATATATAAGTATATATATATATATATATAAAAGCAAGTAAACACACCGGATGTAAAATCCAGGCTCATAGAACAGAGTTCGACACACAGTTAATATAAATAAATATATATATTAAAGCAGTAAACGCACCAGACCGAAGTCAAGGCTCATCAAACAAAGTTCGACATATAGTTCATATATATAAATATATATATATAAGCAAATAAATGCTCCAGACCGAAGTCTAGGCTCAATCGAGGCATAACTCGATAATGTTAGTCCATATATATAAATATATATGTATATACAAACAGAAATAAAACCACGGACCGAAATCCGGGCAAACAAACGCAATACGACTCTTAACGTGAAGAAGGGTGTGTACAAAGATGAAGAGAAGGGCTTTAAATTGTGTGAGAAGCCTTACAGTTTACTGCCAAAGAAGACTTGTATATCTTTAAAGTGGGTAAACACTGGCTTTTGTAGGTACAAAAGAAGCTATATATGAGCTCACAGGTGTTTAAAATGAGAAAGTACACTGTATGGGGTGAGTACATAGCAAATTGGCGAGGCTTCCTCATGCTTTTCTCTTGTAAAATGGCCACCCCAAGCCCTCTATTTATAGAGGTGAAGCCATAGTGTATATGCTTGGTGAGAAAGCCATAGTGTACCAGAGGCAACCCGGGTGGGCCCGGGTTTCTCGGGTCGGGTCGTCTCGTAGTACGTGCACTCGAGCATTGTAATGTCTGCTCGACCTTTCAGAAGTGCAATCCGGGCATCTGATTGAGGTATACAGGACCTATTTCAGACCGCCGTTATCAAGAGTTGTACAATGGTATGGGATTAGAGTTTGTACGAAGTCATTGAAGATGGGACGATGCCCTCCGTTCTTCAAGCTTCAATTTCCATCCGTTACCCCGCACAATAGTCACTCGGGATTGGTTATCCTTGATTCTTGTGGGACATCATTTTGTAGAGATGTGTATGAAATGTTGAGACGACGTGATGTGGCATCGCGTTGGCGAGATGACGATGTTGCCCCTCACCGTTGTTATCGCCGGTTTGGGCTGATAAAGTAGACGTTGCTCAAGGCTTCGCTGAGATTGGACTGCTGCATTTGTTGAAGGTCCTCAATGTCATCTTTGAGGTGTGCTTGTCCTCCCGGTGTTATCTCCGGGTTTGTACGGAGTATCTCATTGTGAGCGACGAGATTGAAGCTGGTTGCATTTGAAACAAGTATTTATGGGGTTATTACCGAAACAGCATTCCTTAGGGTTATCACCAAGGTTGGTAGCTATTCCCATGATTGGGACTGAGACTGGATAGCTCGAGGTTATCTCCGAGATTAATCGGTCTTCTCCGGTGTGTGTTCCGGTATTGGATCTGCACGCCTCGGGGTTATCTCCGAGGTTAGAACTGTTACTCCCAGTGTGAGTTCCGGGGTTGACGCTGAACTTCCGGTAGTATCCGGTATGGATATGGATTATCTTTCAGGGTTCCCTCTTAAAAGACGAATCTTTCTTTCTTTAATGTTAGTGCCAGTAGTACAGAAAATTTCGAGTGTCTACAGATGCCCCTCTTTATCATACTCATGCATGGCGATGCATGGGTAGGATAAAGAATCCTAGACACTTGAAACGTAACAAGACAAACATGGTACTATATGTAGCAACATGCTGCAGATGTATGATGCATGTGTACGGGATTGTAGCCCAACATGCTGGGGATGATTACTGGCTCCCTGTTGCTTTAACTGGGGATTGACAATGATGACCAGATTTGATGTGTAATCTGAATCTATTAGGATGTTGTTGTTGGGGTTATCACCAAATTCATGGGTCCTTGATAATGACTTGATCCTAAAGATGTACCTCTTATGTGTAAGAGATCTGTGGGGATAAAGCTTGGTCTATTTGAGGATGTGTATAACATATTAAATCATCGATCCTCCTTGATAACATTGACTTTTCCTGGTTGGTATCGCCAGGACATGTCAAGATTCTGTCGAATTTACTGCCAACAGCAAATGTTGTCAAGGATGCCTGACCTTCGTTGACGTGTACTTCACCGACATGTGAATCAACGGCTAAAAAATCCTGTGGGATACACTGTCAAGGTTGCTTGACCTTCGCTGACTCGTGAATCAACGGCTGACACTCTGTGGGTAGATTGTCAAGGTTGTTTGACCTTCGCTGATGTTAGAATCAACGAAACATTCTATGGGTAGATTCTCAAGGTTTCTTGACCTTCGCTGACGTTTGAATCAACAAAATCATTGCGTTGTGATCCCTGTCGGGGATCTGTTGGGGAATATGAGTAATCGAGCATGAAATCCTCGAATAGCTCTAGAGCTCTAATAGGTTTAATTGTTATCGGCTGAGATAACATCAAGGCTGCTTGACCTTCATTGATATGTGTGTCAACGGCTTGAATTCGCGTTGTAATCCCCTATCGGGGCTTCACGTTGTAACCCCCGTCGGGGATCCACGTTGTAACCGTCGTCGGGGATTCTCGTTGATCTTTTAGGGTAATGACACGGAGTTAAGCGGCATTGGACTGTGCATAAGGTATTGCTTAGGAGGTGATTTGTAAAAAATGAGATCATTGGCAGGGTATACATCGTGTTCGGGTGACTAGCAATGACTGATGTATAGACTTAAAGTTTCATCTGAGAAGACTCGGATTATATGTTGTTTTGCTCAATCGCGTGGCATTTTTATTCCCAATTTGACCTTTCTAGTCTACAAGAACTCCTTTACAACTCGAACTGGACCGAGTCGGAGGGGTGGGGCCCACATAGGGGTGCCACAGATACACCTGATGCAGCTAAAGATGAGCCTGCGGCCAACCGTGGATGATATAATCCAGCAGGTTGGTCTCACAAGTCATTCTCAACTTGTTTTGCAAAGAGAAATCTGAGAGCCTTCTTCAGATCATTTGAGTTCGGGCTATTTTCTGCAAACTCTGTCACTGTACAAGTGTTCTACACTATCCTGGTAACGTATGCATGTATTTTTTCTAGTTTTTATCCGTTGGATTTTGAGTTGCATGAAATGCATCTAAACACATAGTAGTGATTATGTATGCACACATGACTTTATAAAAAATATTCAACATAATAAATGTTAGTATTAAACCATGCTGAACATAATGATGTGAAAAAATTTGACTTTTGAGACAGTCAAATTGGCACCTTTTTCTGCTAGTTTTTGTCCTATTTGAGGTCCAATGAGCAAAAGGTAGAAAGGCAAAGTACTCTTGATATTGAGGTTAACCTTATGCATGGATGATTTTGATTTTTAATGCATATATTATGTATATAACTTTGGGGCAGGTGTGCTACTAAATGGCCACCTAGACATGCCTATGTGCATATGGATAGTCCTATTTTCAAAGGGGACTATGGCAAAAAAAAATTAAAACGTAAGCATTGGGTAGTCATGCATTTTAACTCAATTGTTTGTTAAAGTAAATGCATGCATGCATATAGTCATAAAATGCATTCTAGAAAGCTCCAGGTAAAGAAATACCACACCCTTTCTAAAGTGATTTGGAGACTTGTTGTCCAAATATCATGGATCTGGATCAGCCGAGTAGTTCCCGTAGGACCACTTCTGGTATACGGAGGAGGACTTCTGAAGTGCCTCGACCCCGTTTTGTCAGACAGCCTCGTCGATTGGTGGAGGCCGTGATTCGTCCAGTCCGGGCAGACGTGCCAGACGTTGAGGACGTGGATGAGGATATTTCGATTGAGGATCCTGCTCCTGCTGCACATGTTCCCCGTAGGGAGCTCCCTTTTATTCAGGTGGCAAACCCAAAGCTTCTAGGTGATTTGAGCAGACATCCCTTGATGTACTTGCATGCTAATGAGGTATGACGTTAGATCTTGATCTTCCTTCTTTCCTATTTACGAGGAGTAAAGGATTCTAATGTTGATCTAAATTTCATGCAGGTTCCCGGCTTCACACAGCCTCGAGGGAATTGGTTTAGTATGCATTCCATGTATCAGGCTCTTCATCCTGATTACAGAGCTATAGTGCATGATTGGGGATTCGGGGCATTCTTCTCAATCCTTCCTCGTTGTTGTCCCTGGGGTTACCTCAGGGCATTGTCTGAGCGATGGTTTCATCAGACTCAGTCACTCCATTTGCTGGATTGCGAGGTGATAATGACGCCGATGGATTGGCGATTTATCACAGGTATGGAGTTCGAAGGGGAGCCAGTGCCTTGCATGGCAAATATTACCCCTACTGTCGTCAGATCCTTGTTAGGAGTTCCGGCGGAGGCGCTCAAAGGAAGGACTGTCCGTTCAGGTCTTTTGAGAGTAGATGCTATGAGCGGGCTTTTGAGTGAGCCCATGCCTGATGATGTTAGAATCAAGGATGGCATTCTACGGCGATTGTTCCTGATGATCATTAGAGGCTGCTTCATAGAAGATGAGTGGTCCTACGGGAACTACTCGGCTGATCCAGATCCATGATATTTGGACAACAAGTCTCCAAATCACCTTAGAAAGGGTGTGGTATTTCTTTACCTGGAGCTTTCTAGAATGCATTTTATGACTATATGCATGCATGCATTTACTTTAACAAATAATTGAGTTAAAATGCATGACTACCCAATTCTTACGTTTTTATTTTTTTTTGCCATAGTCCCCTTTGAAAATAGGACTATCCATATGCACATAGGCATGTCTAGGTGGCCATTCAGTAGCACACCTGCCCCAAAGTTATATACATAATATATGCATTAAAAATCAAAATCATCCATGCATAAGGTTAACCTCAATATCAAGAGTACTTTGCCTTTCTACCTTTTGCTCATTGGACCTCAAATAGGACAAAAAACAACAGAAAAAGGTGCCAATTTGACTGTCTCAAAAGTCAAATTTTTTCACATCATTATGTTCAGCATGGTTTAATACTAACATTTATTATGTTGAATATTTTTTATAAAGTCATTTGTGCATACATAATCACTACTATGTGTTTAGATACATTTCATTCAACTCAAAATCCAATGTATAAAAAACTGAAAAAATATATGTATATCGCTACTGTGGATAGTGTAGAACACTTGTACTTGCAATGTATGTAATTTGCGTAAAATAGCCCGAACTCAACAGATCTGAAGAAGGCTCTCAGATTTCTCTTTGCGAAACAAGTTGAGAATGACTTGTGAGACCAGGTATGGTTAGCCGCAGGCTCATCTATGGCTGCATCAGGTGTATCTGCGGTACCCCTATATGGGCCCCACCCCTCCGACTCGGTCCAGTTCGAGTTGTAAAGGAGTTCTTGTAGACTAGAAAGGTCAAATTGGGAATAAAAATGCCACGCGATTGAGCAAAACAACATATAATCCGAGTCTTCTCAGATGAAACTTTAAGTCTATACATCAGTCATTGCTAGTCACCCGAACACGATGTATACCCTGCCAATGATCTCATTTTTTACAAATCACCTCCGGCAATACCTTGTATAGGTCCAATGCCGCCAACTCCAGGTCATTACCCTAAAAGATCAACGAGAATCCCCGACGACGGTTACAACGTGGATCCCCGACGGGGGTTACAACGTGAAGCCCCGATAGGGGATTACAACGCGAATTCAAGACGTTGACACACATATCAATGAAGGTCAAGCAACCTTGATGTTATCTCAGCCGATAACGATTAAACCTATCAGAGCTTTAGAGCTATTCGAGGATTTCATGCTCGATTACTCATATTCCCCAGCAGATCCCCGGCAGGGATCACAACGCAATGATTTTGTTGATTCAAACGTTAATGGCTTATCAAGAAACCTTGAGAATCTACCCATAGAATGTTTCGCTGATTCTAACATCAAGAAGGTCAAACAACCTTGACAATCTACCCACAGAGTGTCACCGCCGATTCACGAAGTCGTCAAGGTCAAGCAACCTCGATAGCCTATCCCACAGATTTTTAGCCGCTTGATTCACATGTCGGTGAAGTACACGTCAACGAAGGTCAGGCATCCTTGACAACATTTGCTGTTGGCAGTAAATTCGACAGAATCTTGACATGTCTTGGCGATACCAACCAGGAAAAGTCAATGTTATCAAGGAGGATCGATGATGGAATATGTTATACACATCCTCAAATAGACCAAGCTTTATCCCCACAGATCTCTTACACATAAGAGGTACATCTTTAGGATCAAGTCATTATCAAGGACCCATGAATTTGGTGATAACCCCAACAACAACATCCTAATAGATTCAGATTACACATCAAATCTGGTCATCATTGCCAATCCCCAAATTGAAGCAACAGGAGCCAAGAATCATCCCCAAAGATGTCAATACAACCCCGCACACACGCATCATACATCTGCAAAGATGTTGCTACATATAGTACCATGTTTGTCTTGTTACGCTTTCAAGTGTAGGATTCTTTATCCTACCCATGCATCGCCATGCATGAGTATGATAAAGAGGGCATTTGTAGACACTCGAAATTTTCTCAGACTCATCATTACTAACATTAAAGAATGAAAGATTCGCTTTTTAAGAGGGAACCCCGAAGATAATCCATATCCATACCGGATACTACCTAAGTTCAACACAACCCCGAACACACACACTCGGAGTAATAGCCTAACCTCGTAGATAACTCCGAGGCGCAAGCAGATCCAATACCGAACACACACCGAGAAGACCGATTAATCTCTTGAGATAACCTCGAGGTATCCAGCCAAATTCCAATCATGGGAATAGCTACCAACCTCGGTGATAACCCTAAGGAATGCAGCTTTAATAACCCCATAAATACTTGTTTCAAATACAACCAGCTTCAATCTCGTCACTCACAACGAGATACTCCGTACCGACCCGGAGATAACACTGGGAGGACAAGCACGCCTCAAAGATGACATTGAGGACCTTCAACAAATGCAGCAGTCCAATCTCAACGAAGCCTTGAGCAACGTCTACTTTATCAGCCCAAACCGGCGATAACAACGGTGAGGGGCAACATCGTCATCTCGCCAACGTGATGCCGCGTCACGTCGTCTCAACATTTCATACACATCTCTACAAAATGATGTCCCACAAGAATCAAGGATAACCAATCCCGAGTGACTATTGTGCGGGGTAACGGATGGAAATTGAAGCTTGAAGAATGGAGGGCATCGTCCCATCTTCAATGACTTCATACAAACTCTAATTCCATACCATTGTACAACTCTTGACAACGCCGGTCCGAAATAGGTCCTGTATACCTCAATCAGATGCCCGGATTGCACTTCTGAAAGGTCGAGCAGACATTATAATGCTCGAGTGCACGTGACTACTGAGACGACATCGACCTAAGAAACCCCGAGCCCACCCGGGTTGCCTCGGTACACTGCGCAAATTCACCAAGATATACACTGCATGGCTTCACCTCTATAAATAGAGGGCTTGGGGTGGCCATTTTACAAGAGAAAACGGAGAGGAAGCCCTGCCCAATTTGCTTTGTACTCACCCCATATAGTGTACTTTCTCATTTTAAACACCTGTGAGCTCATATATAGCTTCTTTTGTACCTACAAAAGCCAGTGTTTACCCACTTTAAAGATATACAAGTCTTCTTTGGCAGTCAACTGTAAGGCTTCTCACATAATTTAAAGCCCTTCTCTTCATCTTTGCACACACCCTTCTTCACGTTGAGAGTCGTATTACGTGTGTTTGCCCGGATTTCGGTCCGTGGTTTTATTTCTGTTTGTATATACATATATATTTATATATATGGACTAACATTATCAAGTTATGCCTCGATTGAGCCTAGACTTCGGTCTGGAGCGTTTATTTGCTTATATATATATTTATATATATGAACTGTATGTCGAACTTTGTTTGATGTGCCTAGACCTCGGTCTGGTGCGTTTACTGCTTTAATATATATATTTATTTATATTAACTGTGTGTCGAGCTCTGTTCTATGAGCCTGGATTTTACATCCGGTGTGTTTACTTGCTTTTATATATATATATACTTATATATATGAACTGTTGTCGAACTCTGTTCGATGAGCCTGGATTTTGCATCTGGTGCGTTTACTTGCTTTTATATATATATATATACTTATATATATGAACTGTTGTCGAACTCTATTCGATGAGCCTGGATTTTACATCCGGTGCGTTTACTTGCTTATATATATATATACTTATATATATGAACTGTTGTCGAACTCTGTTCGATGAGCCTGGATTTTACATCCGGTGCGTTTATCGCTTATATATATATATATATATTTCGTCCCACCTGGAGTTCACTTCGTGGTTGTTGATCGCTTTTACAGCTTTATTTACGTTTCGTCCTGCCTGGAGTTCACTTCGTGGCAGTTGATTGCTTTTTACAGCTTTCTTTACATTTCGTCTTGCCTGGAGTTCACTTCGTGGCAGTTGATTGCTTTGTACAACTTTATTTACATTTCATCCTGCCTAGAGTTTCCTCCGGGGTGGTTGATAGCTTTTACAGCTTTATTTACATTTTTTGATCCCCTATGGAGGTGCTTCATGATTGGTGATCATGTATGTATATATATATCTACAGCTTTTATATATATATACCGCCATCGCTTTCATACAAATTATGTATCACGTATGCCTAGGAATCATGTGATCACAGATTCACTTATCGGATCTAGATTCGCCTCCTGCGTGATGGACATTTTCACCGTAGCGCCTTTGTAAATTATTCTCATGATGTCTCGAATTTCCTCAGATGGTTTCCATACCCACGAGGAAGTCGACATTATTTTTGTACGGATGCCTCGCATCTGTAAAATAAAATCAATCAAGCCGAACACTTAATAAAAAGGGAGCATAAAAGGTCTCAATTACTATTGAGCATCAGGGTTTGAAAAACCCTTTTTTATAAAAACATCATTGCTATATCTTGCTAAAAATTGGATTTTTACATAAATTCAAACCCTGTGTATATAGGTGCGAATGAGGCCTCGCACTACTTCCAAACGGGCCTTCTGTTAGGTAAAATCTAATTACGCACAACACACAAGTATACGTGGTCAACAAGTAATAAAGTGTAAGTAGAGTATCGTTTCCACGAGGAATTGTTAAATAAAAATCACCAAGTACTAACCCGTAATCAACTCAATCTTATTTAAACGAATGAATTTCAAATTATATGATTAAACTACTATTAAATTCCACTAGTTAAATTAGGATTACGGAGATTTAAAATCACAACTTCACTTATTGTTTCATTTAAGTTAACACACTTCTCATCAATTATTCTCTATCCTAACTTGTTAATCAAAAACACTAAAGCAGATAAAACCACCTCTCGATGCATAATACCCATACTCACTTAAATCCACAGATGATAGAATTAAGCAAGACACCCTAATTAACTAATCCAACAGATTCTATCAATTACTATTAAAAAGGATTTAAAGCACAAGTTCTCTATAAAATTACATAAGGCGTAAAAGGCATATCTCTATCCTAAACACAAATCATGAATTCCATCTATACAGAAATCATAAACACATGCTATCATAATTAGATCTAAATCTATTCTCCTCTTCCGATTTTATATAGATTATCACGGTAATTAATGGCAATTCAATTAAATAATCAAGTACAAATCACAATAGACAATACTCATAATAGAACATAATAATTGATAGCGAAGCATATTAAAATAAACTACACAATAAGATCCATTGTAATCTCAAACAAAGAATTAGTTCATTGAATTAAAACTAAGAATCCATACTTGAATACACATTAAAAGATAAGAATAAGATTAGAGTGAAGAATAAATCTGTTGTCAACAAATTTTCATCTTCCTCAAGCTCCTGCTTTTGATCTTCAATAATCTCCAAGTTGCTTCATTCTCCAAATCTAATAAGAACTAGGGTTTTGCTCCTAATCTACTATAATCTAATCTAATGGAATCCTTCAAAACTAGCCTCCCAATCCAAGTTAAAATCAAGTATTTATAGTTCTAATGGACACCTTAGCAAGTTAGGCAACTAAGAATCCTATTGTAGCTCAAATTGGATAACATAACACCGAAATTAACTCTTTCCCTGTCAACCGGCGTGCCCAACGTTGCTACTAGGCCAATTTGGGCGCGCCCTATGACAACCCCGAATCTGAGGTCCCGAATCACCGCGAATCTTGTTCGATCATTCTATCACTATTACTATATTTGCGGAAGATATAAACATAAATTGTTTATACATTAAACTTATATACTTTCCCCAAGGTCGATTAACCTTAACTTAATACACAATTCATAACTTATTTAACACATAACATTATTATCAAACTATACTATTAAAAAACTAATCGCGCACATTAACTTTAAGTTGGAACTGTCATTAACCTTTCCTTGTATCCGAAGCATTCAGTTTAATCTGCAATATTTTATCATGATATAGAAAAGGGTGAGCATAAGGATTGCCCAGCAAGTTTAAGTTCAATAATATAACGATATGTCATGATTTGAAAGAGCCTGAATAATAAGCTGGCTATAATTCAATAATATAATTGTGAAGTAGCAGGAACAAATTTATGACTGAACAAGTATTATACATGAACAAATATATCTGAACCAACTAGTAATGAAGGTGATCAGCCTTTCATACCTGACTTATACATGCAATATGTACATAGTACAATTCATGGCAACCAACAATGATTAACCATAAGCTTATTCGAATGAAACAACTCTTAGTAGAGTTAAATAAAAACAAACTTGCCTGAACCGTTGATTACCGCTATGCAATTTATATCGCTTTATCCGAAGACCTAATATTAGTAATATAGATCTCCAATATTAGAATAATATCATCACATTATAATACTATTATATATATAAGCATAGAATAACCTAAACACATAACACATAACCCTATTAGTCCATTACACATATAAGACTTGGTATCAAGTCAAACTATTGCAGTCTGAGTTGAACCTGACACAATTCTAGTATCCCGACGGTCTAGTCAGAATTTTATCGAGTCTAAGTTCAATTAAACTCTGCCTAAATACTTAACAATTATCTCAGATAATTTTAATATTAGTCAAAATAATGTTCATAAGCCTGTAATAATTTTCAGATAATTATTATCAGTTATCATGAATTTTTAATCATTAATATCATATTTAAATTAATTAAATACCACATAATTCTTTTATCATTAATATTTACTTATTATCAAATATTAATGAAATACATGTCATAATATTATAATATATTTTATAATATATCAAAGTATTTTTAATACCTTAAAATCATATTTATATAATTTTTAAACACTTAAATTCATTATCCGATAATTGCTTTTAATATTAAAATATTAATATTTTTATGACAAAATATCAAAAGTTATATTTTATAACTTAAAATATTTTTATAATACTTCAATTATTTTTATATGATTTATAAATCATTAATTCAATTTTTTCATAATTTATTTAATATATTTATTAAATAAACTAATTATTATTAATATTAATTAATTAATGAAATTCATCACAAAATATTAAAAGTCACCGAAAATATCTTTAAATATTTTCTTATACATTAATATTATTTTTCATGATTTTTCATGTATTTAAATCATTTTTAAATAATTTATTTAATATTATAATTAAATAAATTAAATACCATTTATATTCCAAAAATATTAAATATTTATGAAATATACTCAAAATAATTAAAAACTATTTTCAGACTTTAAAATAATTTTTTAGAATTTATTATGTATTTTTAATAATTAAAAACCATTTTTATCTATTTTTAAATAATTTCCAGAAAATTAAAAAATAAAGAATAATAAAACCGTCACTAAAGGGGCCTATAGCGGCAGACTCGTCGCTATAGGTGTTCTTGAGGTGTTCTTGAGTAAACCCAGAATTCATGTCAGTACTTCGAGGGGCTTGGTTTGACCATATATAAATATGTGATCATAAGGTTTTCTGGGCTACTAATATTGTTACACATGTAGTATAAGTGTAAGACTATAACTACAATCACATTTCTTGGCCATTCAACAACAGATCAGAGATATCTAAGCACTCCAAATTGTTGTCAGACCCTGTTCTTAAGTTTCTGGGTTTTCCAGAATCGAGGTAGCTTCTTTGAGCCTTTACATCTTTGCCTTCCCATCTTGTTTTGTGTGATATAATGGTTCAATCGTGTACATAACATGTCAGAGTCCATTTCTATAACATAAGATCATAACAACAACATAACATATGACATATAATGACAGGTAAAGTAGGGGTCACGGGTTGTTCTTGAGAAATATGGGTTTCCCAGATTTCACCAAAAGCTGGTGGTCAACGCGGTTTTGACCGTGATTATCTTTGATCCTGCTATGGATCTGGTTGTTATAAGGACTTGAATATGTAGTGCACTTTGCAGACTACACAGATCAAACAACAAATTGGCCAAAACAAGTGTCAGACGCAAGATCAGAGGGCTAGAATTTCTTGTCAGACATCAATCTGGGTTCTGGGTTGCCCAGAAACCCATTCTCGTGATCGGTCAACGCGTTTTGGTCGACTATAACTTTCAATCTACACGTGATCCGGGCTTGAATCAAGTTCCAGATCACAGACCTTACAACATTTTTCTAATATTATATTTTCCTATATTTTAATTATTAATATCATATTCTAATAATATTTGTTTGTTGTAATAAATTATTAAAATAAATTATTACAACAAACAATTAATAGACAGAGATCTAGAAGCCCTGATATGTGACTGTCAGACAACATTTTTCAAAATTTTCTAGATTTTTCAAAACATCAAAATTGTGACGCCCCCAAATCCAGGTTCTTTAACATCAGATTCGATGCTCACAATCTATCATCATCATAAGCATTCTATAACTATTACGGAATAATAAACATGCATTGTTCATTATAATAAAGTTCCATAACATGGTCCCAAGGTTTTCATAACCTTAACTTTAAACACACCATTTATATTACAAAAGGTTTATAAGAAATTCCATCAGATAATAATTAAATTAACATTCATTCTAAGCTACTCCTGGATCTTGCCCTTGCCCTTGTCTTTCGTGTTGGATCATTTGGGCTTAGCTGAAATAGATGTCATGATATAGCAAGGGTAAGCAACTAATTTGCTTAGCAAGTTATATACAAGGGAGATATATTATGACTAGAAAGAAGTTCGGCTTTCAATGTTCAACAATAGTATAAGATTGTAAAGGAAGATGAATTAATAATCAATAACTGAATATATGAATAATTGAATAACATGTACTGAGTGGTTTTGAAATAACCATGAACATTTGCTAAGTTTCTCAGTCATTTAAACTGGACCTCTTAATAAGTTTTGGTATTCAAGGGGATCAGCCTTTCATACCTCGTGATTTATGCATAAACACTTAAATAGAACAACTTTTCTCAGTCAACAGTTCTTATCATATCAATTTAAATAGAACAACTTTTCAAAATACATTTGATTTAACAAATTTAAACATGTTTGATCTAGCTGATACAATTAGCATAGATCTATCTCATAAACATTTCATGAATGAAGAACTTTAATTTTAATTCACAGTTCAATAATAGTAGAACATGAATTTAATTGCACAAAGTGCAAATTTCAATAATCATTATAGATGTAAATAATCATCAATAATTATTCACTAATATGCTTTGAAAATAATAACTCGAGTTTGAGTTAGGAAACTTGCCTCGTCTGTAGATTACGGCTACGCAATTACTTTATATTCACTATGCAGTTAAATTATCTTCCTTTGAGATACCTATAGTTAATCTTTCAATTAGTCATAGTATAACATTAGATTATGTAATTACATAAATATTATACATTACATTTAGTTCTTATAAACATTATTCTGTCTTGATAATGTTACTATTAAATAACAACATAATATTATTAATCTTGATAATATTTAATTCACCTTTTAGTATTATTAGTTCCCTAATAATACCTTCATTTGCTTACTAATATTATTAACATCTTAATAATATTTTAGTACCTTACTAATATTATTAATCCTCTTAATAATATTTTAATTATGCATTAATATTATTACCTTAATAATATCTTACTTATGCTTTAGTATCATTAATCATTTACTAATATTATTAATCATTTAATAATATTTTATTCATTTACTAATATTATTAATCATTTAATAATATCTTATTCCATTACTAATATTATTAATCATTTAATAATACTTTAATCATTTATCAATGCTTAAATCAAATATTATTAACCATTTAATAATATTTTAAAGAAATTTTAATCTTAATATTTTTATTTACTTATCAATATCATATTCTAATATAGGAAAATCACAATTTTATTATTTTAATATATTTTAATAATTTATTGGATTAATAAACAATTTATTCTAATTGTTCACCCTTTATTAAACCTCTTATTTAATATCCATAAAAGGTCATAAATAATATTTCTTATCATAAATTACCAAAGTGCTCTAAGATAGTCATGATATGATATATTATGAGTATTCAAGCATAAAAATCACATTTTTCTTATTAAGGACATCATTTAACTATTTATTTCCTTTTATTCATAACTTAATCATTTTTTGGAAAAATAGCAAACTGATTCCAAAATTTGCAGCTTCTGTATTTTGATAGAATATGAACCCACAAGGATCCTCAATTTTTTCTGGAATTTTAGAAAATGATCTAGTATTTTTAAAGTTCCCAAAACACTCGGATCTTTCTTCATTTTTAATATATTGAGTTTTGCTCAGAAAAATCTGACATTTTCAAGGTATGCTCTCCTAACATATATAAACCTACTGTAAAAATTTCGGAATTTTCCAAAGGTATACACAAAGTGAGATTTCAAGGTAGGAGTCCTTTACTGAAATAGTCATTACGCACAATCTATAACTCGAAACGTGTCCGTTCTTTTTCCTACAGGTAGATAACTTCTCAAGGTACCTCTGTGAATTTTTCCAGATTTTTAAGGGACATGAAACTATCCGAAATAGACCCAAGAATAACAGGATGGTTATTTTTTAGGGTTTTTGAACCCTTAACATTCCAAGTGGGCTGCTTTTGGGAAATCAGCTCAAAGGATTCAAAACTTGCTAGATTTGTGTTCTATCACTTGAGTTTACTAGATAACTCATGTATCTAGCACCCCCCCTTTGACGGATCACAAATATAAGTTGGAAAACTTGAGTTACACATGATTTAGTGGAAGAAAACAAGAGTTTTCACCCTTGGAGAACATATGCTCATATTCTTCCTCTAAGCCTTTGATCTAACACTCAAGATACTTAGTTCCATACATGATGATATGTGGGACTAGGGTATCTTGAGTATTTGTTCATAACCCCAACAAAACTCAAGCTAAAAAAACAAAGTAGAAGAAGAAGATGAAGGTTAGATTATACCTTATTTAATGGCAACTTTTCTTGATTTACCAAAGTAAGTGATTAACCTAGGATGCATGAACAAACTAGCACTCCTCTCTCTCTCTCTAAATGGCCGAACCTCTCTCCCTTTTCTCTCTCTAGAAATTGCTAGCTTGGGAGGAAATTATAAGAAGAAGAATGAGGGAGGAAATGTAATGAAAAAAATGAAATAAAAGGGATACTTGCAAAAATATAGATACACTTAGTGTATCTAGCTATTATCCCCCACACCTTCCTTGTCCATTAGACAAAACTCCTTATCTTGCTCTTAAGTATGCTTAGTGAGATTTTCCACCAATGAGGTGTAGACAACATTGTACTTTGTGTAAGAAATTAAGAAAAGTAATGTCATTAGCTATTTAAGGAAAGTGGGTTAGCAAATATATTTACCTTATATAGCCACAAGGTGTGGCCCCATGCTCTCTCTTAAATCCCCCTTTCGCTTTTATTTTTAGTGCCCAATTTTGATTAATCAAATGTCTACAATACCCTTAATCAAGTGGGCTAAGTATTGGTTTGCATTTTATTTCATTTGGGCTACCTCCTTAATTGTTTTGGGCTATGTAATAAACATAGTCTAGCAATTTTAATATATGTTACCCAATTTGATTATTTAGGGTTTCCATTCCCAAAATTTTGAAATTTAATTACCTATGTGAGACCCCAGATTTTATGAATAAATATTTAATTTTCTCAAAATAATTTTTTGAATATTATGGTGTGGATTTGATATAATGTTATAGTTGTGGGTAATATTTATAAATTTTGCAAAGTACGCAAGTTATTATATTTGGTCGGGGAATATTTATTTTATCAGGGAATATTCGTGCAACGGCACAATCATTGGTGGACCCTGCAACGAAATTATTATCGGAATGAGAAAACGACAAAAATATTTTATTAAAAATAACGGCGGAAGTTTTATCGTTAATAATGTTGAACTACTCTAGTAGTAAAAGTACAAGAATACGTGTGGGTTGCATAGAGCACACACAAGATTGATTATTGATGCTTATGTGATAAGTCACTCGCTTTTGTTTTATTGGTATTATTAATGTAATAAAACATAATACTTTTATAAAGTTATTCTATAAATAGAATATATTATATTCTATTATGCATAGTGTTGTATAGTGTCTCGTATAGTGTTTTGCATAGTAAAATCTTTTTATATAAAAATGTAATACTTTTATAAAAAGTTATTCTATAAATAGAATATATTATATTTTATTATGCATAGTGTTTGCATAGTGCCTACATAGTGTTTTGCATAGTAAAATCTTTTTATATAAAACAAAACTTTTATAATGTGATCTGCTTTTATTAGACAATAATTAGAATATATTATATTTTATTATGCATAGTGTTTGCATAGTGCCTGTATAGTGTTTACATAGTAAAATCTTTTATAAAGTTATTCGTTTTATTAGATTATAAATATAATATATTATATTTTATTTAAAAGATTTTGCTTTAAATATGGACCGTTAGATTAAAGTAAATCAATCTGGACCGTTCATGAGTTAGTTACCATGCAGTCAATTTTTCTATAAATAGAAGCTCATTCCTTCATTATTTCTTACGAATTCACTGAAACTCTAAAGAGATAAACTATAGAGAGAAAGAAGAAAGTATTCTGCTACTTCACTACTTATATATCCAGTACTCTTCTTCTTAAGGTAGGGAATATTATTTGTTGTACTCGTAAGGGGTACTCTTTCTTTCTTATTTATGAATAGAACTTCTCTTATTCCATTATTTATTATTCTGTTGGAATAACCTGTATACGCGGGCTACCCTATACTTGGTGAAATTCTTCTGTTATTCCATTCTTTATTATTATGTTGGAATAACCTGTCTATGTAAAGTACTGATACATGGTGAAATTCTTCTAATATTCCATTCTTTATTATTCTGTTGGAATATCTTGTCTGTGCGTTTTACGCCGGACCTGGTTCCGTTATTTATTATTCATTGGAATATCCCGTCTGCATGCGTTTTCTACGGGACCGGTTCCGTTATTTATTATTCTATTGAATATCCTGCTTGGTCGGTAATTTCACTTTGACCGGTTCTCATTATTATTATTCTATTGGAATAACCTATCTATGCTAAGTACCGCATGCATGGCGATTTCTTTTGTTATTTCATTCTTTATTATACTCAGTTGCTTAAAATTTTGACTTCTATACTCCATGAAATTAATGGAATATCCTTGATATTTGCGCTTCATCCAGTATCTTTTCATGGAAATATTCTTCTGAGCATTCTTGAATTTTACTCTACAAAGCAGTATCATGTTGACAATTTTGACGTTATTGGTTCTTGGACAAATTAATTCTTGAACTTGTTTTATTGAATTCTTATATCATTGTCATCATCCTCATGTTTATATTTTTTTGAAAGTTATCTGTGGCCTGTAGTGCATAGATGGACTTGGTATGATTATGAACAGGGATTATTCGGTGTAATCATAATCGTAATGTTACAAATGATGTGGAAAAAGTCCTCATCGGCTCGTAGTGCATTGATGGACAGTTTTTGATATGATTATGGCTATGGATTCTCTTTGGCCGTAGTGTAAAGATGAATTGTTTTATGGCATGATCAGGACCGTTGATGAAAACATGATTATCTTTAGCCGTAGTGCATGGATAATTCGTGGTCGTGATACTAAAGAATATCCTTGGCCTGTAGTACAGGGATAATTTGATGATGTGAATTATTTATTAAGCTGAGTCTTAGCGATAAAAGTGATAAAAAACCTTTTAAATCATAGAAGATAGTAGATTTTATTCCCTACTTGACTCTTCTAATGGATTGCTTGTTCTGCCACAGTTAAACTTGATAGTTATTATATTTTATCAGTTTAACACTGTTGAAGGCTAACGATAAATTATTCTGCATTATCTTAGTCATAATATTTCTTATTCGGCTAGTTGAGCTCACCCTTTCTTTCATTGTTCTCTTCAGGAAATGAAAATATAGCTGGAATGAGTCGGGGAACGGAGTGATGGTCCTAGATGGTGCATTAGTAGTCCTCACTATTCTGTGAAATAGTGTGATAATAATTGTAATGAGGACTCCTTTTGAGTTTGTATACTCTCTAGTAGACAATATTTGTATTCAAACTCACAGTTTATGTTTTGTCGTATTGTACACGACAGTTGTATTATTAAGTTGTATTTGAATTCTATACCATGTATCTGGCGACTCAAGATGGGTGATGTATACCTAATTTTGGGGGCGTCACAACCTATACATTTGACTTTAGCTCATAACCTAATTAGGTTCACAAGAATTAGGTTTAAATTATTAGTCACTTGAAATAATAAGATTATCCACTTAAGTTAGTATACATATTAAATACTAACCTCTCATTATCACCATAACCCTTAGGTTATTTAATTGTCTCACCTAATGTATAATTAGGTTACGAAGCTTTCATTTTTAATGGAATCTATAAATGTATATATCCATAACTATAGCATATATTTTAATTGACCCATGCACCACTTCACATATGTTGTCACATATTAAATCACTGCATAACACAAAGTTTTAAATAACAATAATGTTCATACATATATAGTGACTTAAAATTCATGGTTATTACATCCTCCCCCCCTTATAAGAATTCCGTCCCCAGAATTACCTATAGGGTTACTCAAAAAGATGTGGATAATTTTCCCTCATCCTTTCTTCGAGTTCCCACGTAGCTTCTTCAGCATTGTGGTTCCTCCAAAGAACCTTTACAGAATGTATAACCTTATTTCGCAATTTCTGTTCTTTTCTATCTAAAATTTCAACTGGAATTTCCTCGTACGACAAATCCTTTTTGACCTAAATTGGTTTGTACGATATCACATGCTTGTAATCAGCTTGTATGGTCGTAGCACTGACACATGAAACACATTATGAATATGTTCCAGTTCAAGAGGTAGAGCTATCTCATACGCCACTTTGCCAATCTTCCTCAAGATCGCGAAAGGTCCAATAAATCTTGGACTCAGTTACCTTTCTTTGCAAACCTTATCTTCCCTTTCCAGGGAGATACTTTCAAAACTACATGGCTTCCCACCTCAAAATCTCTCTTCTGGCGATGTAAGTCTGCATACTTCTTCTGGCGATCTTGAGCTGCTACCAGTCGGGCTCTTATCACCTTGATGATCTCTATAGTCTGCTGCACCAGTTCTGGTCCCAACAGTTGACGTTCACCCACTTCATCCCAGCATAAGGGCGTTCTATATTTCCTTCCATACGATTGCTTAGATCGGCGACATTCCGATCTTCATGCGTGATAGCTATTGTTGTATGCGAACTCTACTAATGGAAGATGATCCTCCCAGCTACCCTTGAAGTCCATCACACAAGCTCTGAGCATGTCTTCAAGTGTTTGAATCTTTCTTTTGCTTTGCCCATCGGTCTGCGGATGATACGCGGTGCTCATCCGTAGTTGCGTCCCCGTTCTTCCCTGAAGACTCTTCCAGAAGTTTGACGTGAATCGCGAATCTCTATCCGACACAATAGATACTGGTACGCCATGTCTCGAGATAATTTCTTTGATATATAATTTAGCTAGCTGGTCCAAACTATACCTGATCTTGATCGGTAAGAAGTGAGCCGACTTCGTAAGACGATCTACAATAACCCATATGGCGTCGTGTCCCTTTTGCGTTGCTGGAAGTCCCACCACAAAATCCATCGTGATGTGCTCCCAATTCCACTCTGGAATCTATAAAGGTTGTAGTAATCCACTCGGTCGTTGTTGCTCTGCCTTGACTCTCTGACAAGTTAGACATCTGTTGATGCATTCTGCAACCTCTCTCTTCATGTTTGGCCACCAAAAGTGTTAATGCAAATCTTGATACATTTTTGTGCTTCCTGGGTGTATCGAGTACCTCATACTGTGCGCTTCTTGTAAAATCTCTTCTCTTAGTTCTGGTACTAGCGGTACCCAAATTCGCCCTTCGAATCTCAGTAGTCCGGTGGCATCAATCTTGTATTTCAATTCATCCCCTTCAGCTAACCGCTTCTTGATCTGTCGCAATCTTCGTCCTTCTCTTGAGCCTCTTTAACCTTATCTAATAGAGTCGGCTCATCATTGTCATTATAAATAATTTCGTTGGTCTCCATCGGATACTTAACCTCTAAGTCAAGTCGTTCAAATCTTTCACCAATTCCTCTTGAATGGTCAACTTCAAGAATCTCTCTCCGCTTTTTCTCGCCAGGGCATCCGCCACTACATTTGCTTTTCCTGGATGGTACAAAATCTCACAATCATAATCCTTGATCAATTCTAGCCATCGGCGCCGCCTCATATTTAGCTCTTTCTGCATGAAGATATACTTCAAACTCTTGTGATCCGTATATATCTCACATTTCTCGCCATACAAATAGTGCCTTCAAATCTTTAAGGTAACAACTACTGCTGCTAATTCCAGGTCATGAGTCGGATAACCCTTCTCATAGTCCTTCAACTGACGTGAAGCGTACGCAATGACCTTGCCATGCTGCACCAGTACACAACCAAGACCTTTGTGTGATGCATCACTATACACTATAAATCCTCTTATGTTGTCTAGTAAAGTCAACATAGGTGCCTGACTGAGCCTCTTCTTTAATTCCATGAAACACTCGTCACATTTCTCCGTCCAAATGAACTTCACTGTCTTCCTGGTAAGGTTGGTTAACGGTGATGCTATCTTTGAAAAATCTTGGATGAATCTCCGACAGTATCCTGCTAATCCCAAGAAACTCCTAATTTTTGTCGGCGTCTTTGGTTGTTCCCAGTTGATAACCGCTTCTACCTTTGCTGGATCCACCGAAACACCATCCTTGTCGATAACGTGACCCAAAAACTGCACTCTCCACAACCAAAACTCACACTTGGAGAACTTTGCATACAACTCATCCCTCCTTAACGTCTCCAACACTATCCTTAGATGTTCATCGTGTTCTTCCTCTGTCTCTGAATATACCAGTATGTCATCGATGAACACGACAACAAACTTATCCAAATACTGTTTAAACACTCTATTCATCAAGTCCATGAATGATGATGGCGTATTCGTCAACCCAAAAGACATTACCAAAAACTCAAAGTGTCCATACCGAGTTCTGAATGCCGTCTTTGGAACATCCTCCTGCCTCACCTTCAGTTGGTGATAACCGGTCCTCAAGTCGATTTTCAAAAAATATTTTTCCCCCTTCAACTGATCAAACAAATTGTCGATCCTGGGCAATGGGTACTTGTTCTTAATGGTGACCTTGTTCAACTCCCGGTAGTCGATACAAAGCCTTAATGACCCATCCTTCTTCTTTACGAATAAGACTGGTGCTCCCCACGATGATACGCTCGGTTGAATGTATCCCTTATCTAACAATTCTTGTAGTTGAATCATCAGTTCCTTCATTTCTACCAGAGCCATACGATACGGCGCTTTGTATACCGGTGATGTCCCTGGTGCCAAATTGATAATAACTCTATCTCTCTATCTGGTGGCAATCCCGGAATCTCATCTAGGAAGACGTCAACGAATTCCCTTACAATAGGTATCTGATCCAGTTCACCCTCGACTCTGCGGGTATCCACAACGTGAGCCAAATAACCTATACAACCTTTCCTAAGCAACTTCTTTGCTTGCATCATCGTCAGACAACAAGATTGTCTCGGCGATTTACTGCCATGAAATACCAGCTTTGAATTATTCGGAGTCTTTAGGTGTACGCACTTTTTCTTACAGTCAATGACCGCTTTGTGACTTGATAACCAATCCATCCCGAGGATTACATCAAACTCTCCAAGACGAATTGGTATCAAATACACGTTAAGCTTAAACCCTCTTACATCAGTACAATAGTTCCTATGTATGTAGTCTATAGGGATAATTTCTTTGTTTTCTACTTCTACATTCATTGGGTGTTCTAATAGTTCATGAGGTAAACCTAATCTTTGAGCAAAATCATCAGATACAAAAGAACATGAAGCTCCCGAATCAAATAAGACATAGGCATTTATATCGTTGATCGAAATTATACCTGACACCATCTCCCTGGATGCCACGACATCTTGCACTGTCATATTTAATTTTCTTACTATCGGCTTGTTTGGCTGGGCTGGTCCTCCACTGGTTGTCTTAGTGTTATTGCCCCTGTTGCCATTTTCGCCATCCGTGCTTTTCTTCTTTGGGCAATCCTTGATCCGATGCCCCAATTCACCACAGTTAAAACAACCTCCCTTCTTCACCTTAGAACAATTGGGTGAGGTATGCCCTTCTTGTCCACAGGTATAACATACCGTTTTTCCTTTCAAGCACTCTCTCGAGTGACCCTTTCCATAGTTTCCACACACTGACTTCTTTTGTTGCACACTTCCTTGCTGAATCTCCAAATTACTACCCCCACTGCTCTATTTCCTCTTCTTGTTGTTGCTACCGCCACTACTAACATTCTGATTCCCACCTTCTACTTTCTTCTTGTTCTTCTCCCGATTGTACTTTGAGACTGCTTCGCTTCCACCTTCCGCTATGAGAGCTTTCTCCAACAGAGTTGAGAATGATGTGATTTGTAGAACCGTTACCTTACTGTAAATACACGGCTTTAGTCCATTTTCGACCCTCATTGCTTTCCTCACCTCCGTGTCTACCTGATGTGGAGCGAATCTGGCCAATTCATTAAACTTTGCAGCGAACTCGGACACTGACATATTCTCCTATTTCAATTCCAAAAACTTGATCTCCATTATCGCTTGTGTACTCTCAGGGAAGTAGTTCTCAAAGAACAACTTCTTGAACGCTTCCCAAGTCACGATTCCAGTCCCGACTTTGTTCTGGTTGGCCTCCCACCAATAGTTAGCCTCACCCTTCATTAAGTAGGTAGCAAAAATTTCTTTCTGTTCTTCTGCTACTCTAGCAATAATGAAGGCCTTCTCAATCTCCTCCATCCACGTCTGGGCCTCTATCGGGTCCTTAAAGTTGGTAATTGGTTTCCCGCTTGATTTCCCGCAGGTTAAGCTTGATTCCTCATGGCTTCAGTCATCATGTTGACAAAGTCTTGCATTGGGTTTGGTTGAGCTCCCGCTGCATTATTAACTGACTCTTCGATCTCTTGGTTCCTTAGTACTCGTCTGGGCGGCATTATCTAGTTAAATGAAATTCTAACACGTTACTCGGGTTTTATTATAATATAAGTACTTAACATGCAATTGTTAGGTTTGTAATATTCAAGAACGCAATCAAATTGCAAAAATAATCGGAAGCGTGTAAAAATCAGAGTTTTAAAAATTTTAAAAACCATATACCCGGATCACCCTTTATGCACAATTATTAATTAAACGAAAAGATATGAAGAACAAGAATCATACCCTTGAAGATTCTAGCTTCCTCAGGTACAAGTTCACCTCTAATTCTTTTCGTGTTCAATTTGAATCCACCGGGTTTGGTTCCTTCCTTTGATCAATGTTAGCCACCCAAATGTTTGGCCTCTAGAGGTGATCCACCAAGGAATAATAAAGATTCAAGAAAATGGGTGGTTGGCTAAACCCTAGTTTTTCTATCTCTATAGAAAAAGGCGTACTCTCCCAACTATTGGAATTGCATATATTGTAAAAGTCAACAACCACCTCACCCATAATAAGGAATTGGGTTTTATTTAATTAATTAAATTCTTTTAATTAATTAAGCTCCCTAATCTTATTAGGGATAATTAATTAAACTCATTTAACTAATTTTCCTTCCTAATCCAATTAGGAATAAATGAGAGTACTTATATTAAATTAATTCCTAAACTCTTTTAGAAATTAAAATAATAATAATAATTGTAATAATATTAATAAGACTCCTCTTATTAATTTATATTTAATATTTCTAAATTATTAAATAATAAATATTATGCTATTTAATTTATTCTATCACCATAGATTAAATTAAATATACATAACATATTATTACGATTATGCCATTAACTTCTTAAATAATTATTCTTCCTTTTATGGTGTGACCCTTTAGGTTCTCCATATTAAACCGGTTGTGAATAAATCAATTAGAACAATTCTAATCTTATTTAAATAAATAAATTAAACAATTAATTTATTTAAATAAATAATATTTATTCTACAATAGGGATAAGCCTCCCCAAATTGATCAACGACTTTCCGGATAATATAGATTTCAACATTAATCATAAAAGAACTTTTGAGTAAATAGTTACTGCAATTCAATCCTTCCACCATACAATGTCCCAATTAAATATAAGACATGGAATTCTTTGTCAAGTCTTATTTTATTTAATTATATGTATTTCGATCCTTAAATGCACAACTCAAAATAATGTAAATTAGAAACTCCTTTCTAATTTCATTCTCGCTTAACCCAAGGACTCTTTGGGTTGTCATTTATCGAATCACATAGGACATTTCTCTTCTTTTAATAAAGTGGTAGATTCTTTATTGATCATACATTATCTCCATGTACAACTTATTATACCCAAGCATACCCTTTGATATACCCTAAGGGTCTTAAGGAATAAGTCAAAGTATAACTCATCATACACAAGATACTATGATGATCTCAAGTCCAAGGATCACTTGTACTACTATCACTACAGAATTCCTATTGACGGCAAGTAAAACTCCATTAGGTATTCCTTAGCGAGCCACGTTCGATGAACTTATTCTCTAATAAGCAACTACATACTTGCTTTAGTGTCTCCACACAAATGATCATGAGATCAATCATCCTCATCCAATGATCAAGCAACGTATGTACCAATCTATCCGGATTCACTAATCCCCAATTTAGTAATCCAATGATTGGGAACTATTTTAGTTTTAAGCTTTCTAAGAATTTAGATCTCATTAGAATGATCATCATCATTATTCTAAAAGCATTGCTTAAAACTATGGGTTTATCACATATTATAAAACAGCATCATGTAGATAATTAAAAGCCTTTAATAAATTAATACTTTTTATTAATAAATGAATAAGATTGTTACAAAGTATATGCTTTATCATCAAACATGATTGGCTTGTGTGCATACTACTTTCAATCTCCCACTTGCACTAAAGCCAATCGCCATGGTATCTCATACTCTTCTTCTCTAAGTGACGATTATCCTGCTGTTGGATAAGCCTTAGTTAATGGATATGTAATGTTGTTCATGAGAGTCAACTATCTCTATAGTGATTTCCCATCTTTCAATGATTCTAATAATCAAATAAAAGTGCCACAACACATGTTTAGATCCAAGATGAGACTTAAGAACTATTCCTAGTTCTGTAATGAACTTTTAATCCAAACAATCAACTTGCAGCTTCATTTATAGCTATATACTTTGTCTTTATCACTAAACCAACAACTCTTTGCTGTTTGGAACCTTTCTAATTTACTGCACCATTGTTCAAGGTAACCCTTTACCTTAAAGTGGATTTTTCTGTCGTCTTGGTTTGTCTGAAAAAACTTGAGTCTGTTAAGCCCTCTAGTTTTAATTTAGATCCACCATTAATATGATCGCATTCTTAGTGCCGGTTAAGCACTTTAAGATGTTTTTCACTGACTCATAGTGAACTTCTCCAGGATATGACTGATCAACATCAGGTCTCGTATATTTCATTGCGTACATGATTGTCACTCATGCGACCTCTCTTTTCAGGAGTCTGTGGGGACTATTAAGAGAGATACACTCCATGGCTCATCAACATGAGACATCTCTTGGAGCTTGCCATGCTAAACGACTTTAGCATCAAATGAATATACATTCCTTGGGTTAAGTCGAGCATCCTCTTAAATCTATCTATATAGATTTATATCCCCAATTAAGATACTCTTCCAAATCATTCATGGAGGAATGTTTAGACAACTTTCTCTTTACTGATTGTAGCATTGGTATGTCATTCCTTATCAGTAGTATATCAACATATAGTACTAGGAATGTCACGATGCTCCCACTGACCCTTTTGTACACACTAGAACTCTTACCTCATCGTATGTAACTGGATCATCATCTTCTATGATGTGTACCTCATTATCATCATCTATGATGAATCCATACCTTCTAGGTATCTTCGGTACTATTCCAGATTTACGATTCAGTTGTGGTATAATAGGTCTATCTACAGGTTCCTCTTATTTGACTTATAGTATTTTGTGGATCATGAACTCTTCAAGATCTATAATCCTCCCACTAGCCCCTTCAATGATAAACACCTTTATCTTAGAAGGCAGCGTGTTTCGTAACAAACACCTTTTGCTAAGTAGGATTATAGAACACATGCCCTAAACTTACTTTAGGATGTCCAACAAATCTGTACTTGTCAAATCTTGTCCCAAGCTTATCCTTTGAAACTTTTTCACATAAGTTGGACAACCCCTTATCTTAACATACTTAAGATTAGGAATCCTCCCCATCCATAACTTTTATGGAGTCTTGAAATTTGGATTTTGAGGTTACCTTTTCGTAGATATGCGACCATTTCTAGGACATGATCCTGAAGGATCTTTGAATGTCGGTAAAATCATTTTGGGTAGTACCATGTTCAACAAGGTATGATTTTACCTTTCAGATACATCAATCAATTATTGTATATCAAGATGTGTCCATTATGAAAACCATTTGAGATGATCTAGAAACTTATTGCACAAGTATTTATTCCTTGATCTAATCAAAGAATCTTAATACTTTGTCAATTTGTTTCACTTACAATTCTTTGAACCTTTCAAATAATTCACACTTGTATTCAACAAATGCATACATTCAACTCTTTGAATGATCATCTCCTTTTCTTATACTAATTTGTTCAATATGCAAAATTATTTTCATGTAAGTCAAGTATACTAAATTTATTAAGTAATATTCGGTTCTATACAAAACATTATTATTATAAATAGAACAAGAATTGTTCTTAATTATAATACAAAAGATTTCATTGTCCAACAATAAAATGGAAATAATATTTTTAACAAGAACTGGAATACAATAACAACTTATTGACTTAATAGATTTACCCGTAAACATTGCTAAACTATAAGTTTATATGGCTAATATGCAGCAACCTTTGCTTCATTTCCCACACATAGGATTACTTACCTTGTTTAACTTTCTACTTACCTTGGTCCTTCATAAATCTATATTTATGATAACCAAAGTCGGTATCCAATACCCAAGTAGAACCTTGACTTAAAGAAAAATTTATTTCAATCATGAACAAAAATCGTATTATGGCAAAAACTTCACTAAGCTTCTTTGGTTAGCCTCTGCAAGATGCTTCTTGCGCTTTCTTTCCAAAGTGTCGGGCTTATTGTAGTGGAAGCAAGCTCCTTTGCTATCCGTATCGATTTTGTTCTTATTATCCTTTGTTTATGCCTTTCTATTTACCTTCTTTGAATCGTTCTTCTTTTGAAGATCCTTTGGCCCCTACCAAGAAGACTTGATCTTTCTTGGTTGGAAAGTGACTCTCAACATTTTTCAATATGTTAAGCAAATCAAATGAGGGCGATATCTAGCTTGTTCATATGAAAATTCACAACAATTAATGAAAGGAGTCCGGAGTGAGTGCAAGATCAAATCTTGGCTCAACTCTCCATCCATGACAAAACTTCGTTGTCCTAATTGATCAATCAAATTGATAATGTTAAGGACTTTTATCCATCTTTGTAGTGTCATCGGTCATTCTAGATCGGAAGAGCTCCTTGGATATCGATATCTATCGGTCCTACTTTCCTCACCATCAACTACTTGATGTGCGGGAATATAGTAAAGCATCCATAGTTTCATCTTGTGGCCAAGCTCGTTACTCGTGGATGCGAGCATGATGTATTGAGCCAATCGTGCATCATCTTGCCACTTTCTAAAAGTAGCAATCTCTTCCTCGAGGCATTATGCTGCAACCATTGCGAGGATAGGCGTATTAAGGACATAAGATTGCTTTTCAACTATGAGAACTATTCTCAAATTCCTTAGCCAATCCGTTTAATTGATTACAGTTAATTTAGCATCTAATATGCTTCGCAGATGATAGTAATTTTAGACATTGTATAATTACGTAAATGAATTTGTAATTAACAACATTTTAACATACATTCTTTTATTAATTACCAAAATAAATTAGGTCTTGTTTTAAATTGGTATCTCCCACTATTTTCTTTAAACTATATTACCCTCACTTATATAGTTCGGCAAAATCTAATTAAAGATTTGCTAGTGAGAATAAGGATCCCATTTCAAATGTATATAGCCTTGTGGTGACACAACAAACTATATATAAATAAATAGGTAGACAACTTTTGTCAATTACATCAACTATCTGACTCCTTTTCTTTTGCCTCTTAGATTATTTTGATCTAGTGGTGGCACATCCAGAATCAAAATTATCCAAGTTAAGTCCGACCTAGCACTCCATATATTCAAAAAAGAAAAATATCATCCTTGTGGTGACACAACAAAACAATATTGTTCAATTTTCTTTATAAGCATCAAATGTGATAAATTAACATCTTAAATACTTAATACTTGCCTTGTGGTGACACAACAAACTCATATTAAATATTTAATACTCTATTAATTTTATCATGCTAGAAGGCGACGTTCGATATTCCAAATATCTTTGAACGCTTAGGACTTAATATAAAATTTGAGGGGTTTATTATTAATTTGTCTCATCTTATTTAGCGCGCATGCACATATATATATATATATAAAATACGCGTCATATTAATTAACATGCGAAGCATATTTGCATAATATATAATATATATAGTATAAGCATGCACATATAGAATAATATATTCTACCTAGATTGATTATGAACTTTTATTCTAGTTTGGTTCACTAGAGCCACCAAGTGAACCAAAAGGTCAAATCCTAGGGGTGCAAGAATTAATATTTAAATATAACTATTATTTTTAAATCGGGATCCATTACAAACGGGTCTTCAAGCGCTCCTTGCTCCTTGATCTCCAATTCTTCAAAATTAATTCTAACTATTCCTATTACAAAACTATTTAAAATAAATAGAAACCTTGATCAACAGTCAAGGGGAAGTACATAGGAGGAAGATAGAATTTATATTAAGAAAAATTAGAGAAGACGAAGTACGCAGACCCCATTTAATAAAACCCATACATTCATGCATCCAACTAAAATAAAATCCAATCACATTGGTCAACAGTCCATAATCAATCCCATTTATTATCATACACATCATCATATGCATCAATAAATAGCATTCATCTGATGAATAATAAACATTCAATATATATATTGATATCATTTAATGGGCAAATTTAGTTAGTATAAAATCTATTTTTGAATCAAAATAAACTCCTTTATTTTAATCCAAATTTAAATCAAAATAAAACTATTTTATTTTAATTTATCCTATTTTGAATAAAATAAACTATTTTATTTTAATCAAAATCTTTAATCAAAATAAACTCCTTTATTTTAATTAATTATGGAATCCAATTCCATGTAAAAAAAAAATACTTTATTAAAGGAAACACAGATTTTCTTTTTCTTCATTCACAAATAAACTCCTTTATTTTGAATAATATAAAATCTTATTTCACATCTAAATAAACTCCTTTATTTAAGAAAATTAGGATTCTCTTTCCTATTCACAAATAAACTCTTTTATTTTGAATAATATGAAATCTTATTTCATATATAAATAAACTCCTTTATTTAAGGAAATATGGAATCCAATTTCAACTCCAATTAGTTATCATGGAATCTAATTCCAACTCTAATTAGTTAGCATGAAATTTTATTTTAAAATTAAAATAAACCTTTTTATTTTAAGATTAAAATAAACTTTATTTTAATTATAAAATAATTAAGGATAATATATATATATATATATATATATATATATATATATATTAACTGTTAATATATATATCATATATATAAATATCCCGACTTTCCTTGAAATAAAAATAAAAATAAAATAGAATTGTGATTCCTTGAAATTCATGTTTGCTCGTTAATATATATATCATATATATATATATATATATATATAAAAGTAACAAATGAATCATGCTCCTGGATCATTCCACGTGAATATATTACGGTATATATATATAATATATAACTATTATATATTATAATCATTATAACCATACGGTAAAAGGAATTCGGTCAGGAGCATTTGTGCAGAAAGCAACAGGTAATCACGAAATATCAAGATTCGCGATTTTTTTTTTTTAAATAAATTTTATACAATAAATTATGCCCAATTAAATTATTCTAAACACATATCAATATACATATCAAATTAAAATAATTAATAATTCATATAAAGGTTTGGCTCTGATGCCACTGTTAGGTTTTAATATTCAAGAACGCAATCAAATTGCAAAAATAATCCGAAGCGTGTAAAAATCAGAGTTTTAAAAATTTTACAAACCATATACCCGGATCACCCTTTATGCACAATTATTAATTAAACGAAAAGATATGAAGAACAAGAATCATACCCTTGAAGATTCTAGCTTCCTCAGGTACAAGTTCACCTCCAATCCTTTTCGTGTTCAATTTGAATCCACCGGGTTTGGTTCCTTCCTTTGATCAACGTTAGCCACCCAAATGTTTGGCCTCTAGAGGTGATCCACCAAGGAATAATAAAGATTCAAGAAAATGGGTGGTTGGCTAAACCCTAGTTTTTCTATCTCTATAGAAAAAGGCGTACTCTCCCAACTATTGGAATTGCGTATATTGTAAAAGTCAACAACCACCTCACCCATAATAAGGCTCCTCTTATTTATAGATGTGGGCAACCCACCTTAACAATTAAGGAATTGGGTTTTATTTAATTAATTAAATTCTTTTAATTAATTAAGCTCCCTAATCTTATTAGGGATAATTAATTAAACTCCTTTAACTAATTTTCCTTCCTAATCCAATTAGGAATAAATGAGAGTACTTATATTAAATTAATTCCTAAACTCTTTTAGAAATTAAAATAATAATAATAATTGTAATAATATTAATTATACTCCTCTTATTAATTTATATTTAATATTTCTAAATTATTAAATAATAAATATTAAGCTATTTAATTTATTCTATCACCATAGATTAAATTAAATATACATAACATATTATTACGATTATGCCATTAACTTCTTAAATAATTATTCTTCCTTTTATGGTGTGACCCTTTAGGTTCTCCATATTAAACCTAGGTTGTGAATAAATCAATTAGAACAATTCTAATCTTATTTAAATAAATAAATTAAACAATTAATTTATTTAAATAAATAATATTTATTCTACAATAGGGATAAGCTCTCCTAGCGATCAACGACTTTCCGGATAATATAGATTTCAACATTAATCATAAAAGAACCTTTGAGTAAATAGTTACCGTACAATTCAATCCTTCCACCATACAATGTCCCAATTAAATATAAGACATGGAATTCTTTATCAAGTCTTATTTTATTTAATTATATGTATTTCGATCCTTAAATGCACAACTCAAATAATGCAAATTAGAAACTCCTTTCTAATTTATTCGCCTTAACCCAAGGACTCTTTGGGTTGTCATTTATCGAATCACATAGGACATTTCTCTTCTTTTAATAAGTGGTAGATTCTTTATTGATCATACATTATCTCCATGTATACGACTTATTATACCCAAGCATACCCTTTGATTTACCACGAGGGTCTTAAGGAATAAGTCAAAGTATAACTCATCATACACAAGATACTATGATGATCTCAAGTCCAAGGATCACTTGTACTACTATCACTACAGAAATTCCTATTGACAAAAATGAGTAAAACTCCATTAGGTATTCCTTAGCGAGCCACGTTCAATGAACTTATTCTCTAATAAGCACCTACATACTTGCTTTAGTGTCTCCACACAAATGATCATGAGATCAATCATCCTCATCCAATGAGCAAGCAACGTATGTATGTACAATCTATCCGGATTCACTAATCCCCAATTTAGTAATCCAATGAGTGGGAACTATTTTAGTTTTAAGCTTTCTAAGAATTTAGATCTCATTAGAATGATCATCATCATTATTCTAAAAGCATTGCTTAAAACTATGGGTTTATCACATATTATAAAACAGCATCATGTAGATAATTAAAAGCCTTTAATAAATTAATACTTTTTATTAATAAATGAATAAGATTGTTACAAAGTATATGCTTTATCATCAAACATGATTGGCTTGTGTGCATACTACTTTCAGCAATATGCTACTGTATTCAAATAATTAGATGATCATTATGTGAGAGTTTTAAATTACCAAGATTTTGGAAGTCTTTCTCCCAGATTAGTGGGTTAAGTTTGTTTAAAGAAAAATCCAAATCAGTCTACTGGATTCACATAACATTAAGTAGACAATTTTACTATTTAAATTTTCTAACGCATATCATAATAATGCATTTAGATTCATATACCAATGTTCTAATACAGACTGACTAAACATCTGGCATACTTCTATAAACGTTCAAGGCATAAACTGCCCACCACCAACTATCCTCTAATGGACAAAAAGTGAGGATTCACTACCATCTACCCCTTTATCAAAATAAAAGTTGGGGTCTAACTACCATCCTATGCATACAGCAAGGCATAAGGATTTACAACAACTAAATAGTCCCTATTAGAAACAAAAGTGGGACTATATCGAACATGAATACAAATCAACGCCTGCTCTCACTGCTGGAAGGCAGCTCCATCCACTCAACATCGAACTTCATAAAGGCGATGTCTAAAGCTTACTCCAAAGTGTATATCTTCGCATCTTTAGCTTCCACCTCAACTCTCAACTGTCCTAGTTGTAGCTCTCTCTGGCCCAACCTCCTTCGCAACTCATTAACTAAAAGCAGTGCTCAGTAAGTCGCTGGCGTCCTGTCTTCTTTGCTCTAAAATGTGAAGGGTGTGGTTCTGCACCTCCACTCGCTCAGCCCTAACCTCTAGCTCGACGTTCCTCACGAATAAGTCTCTTATCAGATCATGCTCCATGGACTCCTCACTAGAGTCTCTCGACTCTTGGTTCACTGAATAGCTATCTTGACTCTCGTCAGCCATCTTATGCCCACAATAAACAATCAAAATAACATCAGTACCATAATAAAATATATTCATTGATAAAATAAAATAATATTTTATTAATTACAACACAAACTCGATGAATTTGCACAATCCATCTCCTAACATACTATATAAGAGTTTTCTACTAAGGTTATAACCTAGGTTTCTCATTCCTAATGTTTATAACCAACAGCTTTGATACCAACCTATGACGCCCCCAAATCCAGGTTCTTTAACCTCAGATTCGGTGCTCATGATCTATCATCATCATAAGCAATCTATAACTATTACGGAATAATAAACATACATTGTTCATTATAATAAAGTTCCATAACATGGTCCTAAGGTTTTCATAACCTTAACTTTAAACACACCTTCATATTACAAAAGGTTTATAAGAAATTCCATCAGATAATAATTAAATTAACATTCATTCTAAGCTACTCCTGAATCTTGCCCTTGCCCTTGTCTTTCGTGTTGGATCCTTCGGGCTTAGCTGAAATAGATGTCATGATATAGCAAGGGTAAACAACTAATTTTCTTATCAAGTTATATACAAGGGAGATATATCATGACTAGAAAGAAGTTCGGCTTTCAATGTTCAACAATAGTATAAGATTGTGAAGGAACATGAATTAATAATCAACAACTGAATATATGAATAATTGAATAACATGTACTGAGTGGTTTTGAAATAACCATGAACATTTTCCAAGGTTCTTAGTCATTTAAACTGGACCTCTTAATAAGTTTTGGTATTCAAGGGGATTAGCCTTTCATACCTCGTGATTTATGCATAAACACTTAATAATCCGGCATTGATATCATGCCTTAATCAAATTCGTCCTTTTCTCAGTCAAGAGTTCTTATCATATCAATTTAATAAGAACATCTTTTTAAAATACATTTGATTTAACAAATTTAAACATGCTTGATCTAGCTGATACAATTAGCATAGATCTATTATCGACGTCGGGATTTTTGGATGTCCCTTTCCGTTACTTGTTCTTTGGTGTTCTCATTTTAGGTGAGATTTGTTTGAAAAAACAAGTGAAAAGGTCCCACATGTATAATAATGTCGATGATGGACCGCTAAGAGTCGCCAGTTGGTTTTTTAAATGGTTGTACCAACACAACCGAGAAAAGATTTGTACATTGACCCAGTGAAGTGACACTGATATACGGGTCGGTGAAACCGAGATTCGTTTAGGGTCTAGAGACTTGGTTATGCGGGGGGAAGGTGTTAGGCACCCCCCGACATCCGTGTTACCACGGTGACCGCCTCTTTTCAATAAACTATTATCTGAGTGTGTGTGTGTGTGGGTCAATGTGTTGTTATATGGAAGTTGTACGAGGCCTCGTTTGAACCTATATACACAAGGTTTGAATTTATGTAAAAATTTAATTTTTAGCAAGATATGGCAGTGATGTTTTATAAAAGAGGTTTTTCAAACCCTGATGCTCAATAGGAATTTAGACCTTTTACATTCCCATTTTTATTAAGTGATCGGCTGGATTGATTTTATTTGACGGATGCGAGGCATCCGTACGAAAATAATATACAAAAATAATGTCGACATCCTCGTGGGTATGGAAACCATCTGAGGAGATTTAGACATCGTAGAATGATTTACAAGCTGCTTACAGCTGAAAATGTCCATCACGGGAACCGAATCTAGATCCAATGGGTTGAATTTGTGATCACATGATTCCTAGGCGCACAGGATGCTGCAATTTGTATGAAAGTAGTAAGCAGGTATATATAGATATATAAAAGCTGTAAATATATATATATACAGACATGATCACCAACCACGAAGCACCTCCATTGGGGATCAAAAATGTAAATAAAGTTGTAAGAGCGATCAATTTCCACGAAGGAAACTCCAGGCAGGACGAAATTAAATATATATATATATATATATATATAAAAGCAATAAACGCACTGGATGTAAAATCCAGGCTCATCGAAACGAGTTTGCCCACGCTTTATATATATATAGTATAAATATATATATAAAGTGAATAAATGCACCTGATATAAAATCTGTGCTCATCGAATGAGTTCGACACACACAGTTATATATATATATATATATATATATATATATATATATATAAGCAAATAAACGCTCGCATCAAGTTCAGGCTCAATCGAGGCATAACTCGATAATGTTAGTCAATATATATATATATATATATATATATATATATATCGAATGAAACCACTTGAATCCACGAGTCCCAAGTCAAAAGCAAGCAACACGACTCTCAACGTGTAGAAGGGTGTGTGCAAAGATGAAGAGAAAGACTCTAAAGTGTGTGAGAAGGTTTACAATTGACTGCTAAAAAAGGCTTCTATATCTTTGGAGTGGGTAAACACTGGCTTTTGTGTGTACAAAAGAGGCTATATATGAGCTCACATGTGTTTAAAAGTGGGAAAATACACTGTATGGGTGAGTGTCGAGCGAATTATGCAGGGTTTCCCCGTCTTTTTCTCTTAGAAAATTAGCACCCCAAGCCCTCTATTTATAGGCATTTTAGCCATTGGTGTACCAAAAGCAACAACCCTACCAGGGTGGCCCAGTTTGTTTGCCTCGGTCGTCTCAAAGTACGTGCACTCAAGTACTGCAATGTCCACTCGGATTTTTAGAAGTGCAATCCGGGCATCCGTTTGAGGAATACAGGACCTATTTCGGACCACCGTTGTAGAGAGTTGTACGATGGCATGGAATTAGAGTTTGTGCGAAGTCATTGAAGATGGGACGATGCCCTCCGGTCTTCAAGCTTCAACTTTCATCTGTTACCCCGTACAATAGTCACTCGGGATTGGTTAGCCTTGTGGGACATCGTTGCGTAGAGACGTGATGTGGCATCGTGTTTGACGAGATGATGATGTTGCCCCTCACCGGTGTTATTGCCGCATTGGGCTGATAAAGCAGACGTTGCTCAGACTTCGCTGAGATTGGACTGCTGTAATTGTTGAAGGTCCTTATTGTCATCTTTGAGGTGTACCTATCTTCCCGATGTTATTTCTGGGTTGGTGCAGTGTATCCCGTTATGAGCGCCGAGATTGAAGCTGGTCGCATTTAAAACAAGAATTTCTGGGGTTATTGCTGAAACTGCATTCCTTGGTTTTATCACCAAGGTTGGTGGCTATCCCCATGGTTGGGACTAAGACTGGATACCTCGGGGTTATCTCCGAGATTAATCGGTCTTCTCCAGTGGTGCCGGTATTGTATCTGCAGGACTCGGGGTTACATTCGAGGTTGAAATCGTTACTCCTAGATTGCAATCCGGGGTTGATGCTGAACTTCCTATAGTATCCGGCATGGATTTGGATTGTCTGTCAGGGTTCTCTCTTAAAAGACGAATCTGTCCTCCTGAAATGTTAGTAACAGTAGTACAGAAAATTTTGAGTGTCTACAGATGCCCCTCTTTATCATACTCATGCATGGAAATGCATGGGTAGGATAAAGAATCCTAGACACTTGAAATGCAACAAGATGAACGTGGTACTATGGGTAGTAAAATGATGCAAGTGTATGATGCATGTGTACGGGGTTTTAGCCCAACATACTGGGGATGATTGCTGGCTCCATGTTGCTTTAACTGGGGATGGGCAATGATGACCGGATCTGTTGTGTAATCCGAATCTGTTAGGATGTTGATGTTGGAGTTATCACCAAATTCCTGTGTCTTTGATAACGATTTGATCCTGAAGATGTACTTCTTATGCGTAAGAGATCTGTGGGGATAAAGCTTGATCTGTTTGAGGATGTGTATAACATATTCCATCATCTATCCTCTTTGATAACATTGATCTTTTCTGGTTGGTATCGACAGAACATGTCAAGATCCTGCTAGATTTACTGGCAACAACAAATGCTGTCAGGGATGTCTGACCTTCGTTGACGTGTGAATCAACGGCTGAAACATCCCATGGGAAATATTGTCAAGGCTACTTGACCTTCGCTGTCGTGTAGATCAATGGAGCATTGCGTTGTGACCCCCGCCGGGGATCCGCTGGGGGAAATATGAGTAATCGAGCATAAAATCCTCGAATAGCTCTAGAGCTCTGATAGGTTTAATCTCTATCGGCTGAGATAACGTCAAGGTTGCTTGACCTTCGTTGATATCTGTGTCAACGACTTGAATATACGTTGTAATCCCCTGCCCGGGCTTCACGTTGTAACCCCCGTCGGGGACCTACTGGGGACTCATGAGTACGTGCGCAAATATCAAACAGTCCTCAATGCTTCGATGTGTTTACTTGCCATCGGCTTGAAATAACTTCAGGGCTGCTTGACCTTCGTTGATAGAAATGTCAACGGATGAACGTGTTGTAACCCCCACCGGGGATTTACGTTGTTACCCCCGTCGGGGACCTATGTTGTAACCCCTGTCGGGGACCTACGTTGTAACCCCCGTCGGGGACCTACTGGGGTAACGACTCGGAGTTGGCGGCATCGGACCTGTACTAGGTATTGCCGGATGTGATTTGTGATAAATGATATCATTGGCAGGGTATACCTCGTGTTCGGGTGACTACCAATGGGCGATGTGCAGATTCAAAGTCTCATCCGAGAAAACCAGGATTTTATGCTATTTTGCTCAACCGCGTGGCATTTTTATTCTCGATTTGACCTTTCTAGTCCATAAGAACTCCGTTTCAACTCGAACTGGACTGAGCCAGAGGGGTGGGACCCCATAGGGAGTCGCAGTGCACTGATCTGATGTACCATGGGGCTCGCTACCAAAGGCAGATCATATATCCTGCAGCCAGCCTTTATAAGTCATTTTCAACTCATTTCGCATAGAGAAAACTGTGAGCCATCTTCAGATCTGCTGAGTTCGGGCTGCTTTCTGTAAATTCTGTCACCGTACAAGTGTTCTACACTATCCTGGTAATGTATGCATGTATTTTTTTCCAATTTCTGTCCGTTGGATTGTGAGATATCGCACGAAATGCATCTCAACACATAGTAGTGATTATGTATGCATAAATGACTTGATAAAAAATATTGAACATAGTAAATGTTAGTATTAAACCATGCTTAACATAATGATGTGAAAAATTTTGACTTTTGCGACAGTCAAATTGGCACCTTTTTCTGCTATTTTTTGTCCTATTTGAGGTCCAATGAGCAAAAGTTAGAAATTCAAAGTACTCCTAGCATTGAGGTTGGCCTTATGCATGATGATTTTGATTTTTAATGCATATATTATGTATATGACTTTGGGGTGGGTGTGCTACTGAATGGCCACCTAGACATGCCTATGTGCATGTGGATAGTCCTATTTTCAACGGGGACTATGGCAAAATTTTTCCAAATGTAGGCACTGGGTAGTCATACACTTTAACTCTTTTATATGCTAAAGTAAATGCATACATGCATATAGTCATAAAATGCATTTAAAAAGCTCTAGTTAAGGAAATACCACACCCTTTCTGAGGTGATTTGGAGACTTGTTGTCCAGATATTGATGGATCTGGATCAGCCGAGTAGTTCTTATAGGACCGCTTCTGGCGTACGGCGGAGGGCTTCTGAAGTGCCTCGTCCTCGCTTCATCCGCATGACCTCGCCGGCCGGGTGGAGGCCGTGATACGTCCTGTCCAGGTAGATGTTCCAGACGTTGAGGATGAGGAGGCGAATATTCCGATTGAGGATCCCGCTCCTGCTGCACATGTCCCTCGCAGGGAGCTTCCGAGCATTCAGGTGGTGAACCCAGAGTTGCTGGGTGATTTGGCCAGACATCCATCGATGTATTTGCATGCTAACAAGGTATGGCATTAGACTATGATCTTCCTTCTTTCCTATTGATGAGGATTAAAGGGTTCTGATGTTGAGCTGCATTTCATGCAGGTTCCTGGTTTTGCACAGCCTCGAGGGAACTGGTTTAGCATCCACTCCATGTACCAGACGCTTCATCTTGACAATAGAGCAATAGTGCATGAGTGGGGATTTGGGGCATTTTTCTCCATTCTCCCCCGTCGTTGTCCCTTGGGTTACCTCAGGGCATTGTCTGAACGATGGTTTTATCAGACTTAGTCACTCCACCTGCTGGATTGCGAGGTGATGATGACGCCTATGGATTGGCGATTTATCACTGGTTTGGAGTTTGGAGGGGAGCCAGTGCCTTGCATGGCGAATATCACCCCTACTGCCGTCCGATCCTTACTAGGAGTTCCGACGGAGGCGCTCAAAGGCAGGACTATCCGTTCAGGTCCTTTGAGCGTAGATGCTATGAGCGGGCTATTGAGTGAGCCCATACCTGATGATGTCAGGATCAGGGATCGCGTTCTGTGGCGACTGTTCCTGATGATCATTCGAGGCTGCTTCATAGCAGACAACTCTTCCACAGTATCTTTTGCTTTGGTCAGCGCTACACGCGATGTGGACCATATTGGAGAGTAGGATTGAGGCTCTTACACCTTTTCCTATTTCCTTCGGGGCATGCGCATGCGCTCACAGGGTTTGACCGAGGCTTGGCTAGGATTTTACCCATTTCTGCAGGTGAGTATTTCTCTTGTCTTTTCCCATTCATAGGTTAAGAGTGTTTAATGATAGCAAATGTTTTGCCATTGTGTTGGAAGTTTTGGGCCTATGAGAGGCTCCCATGTTTGCGTCTTGTGAGTGTGTTAGGTTTAGATACCTATCCACGAGGACGACGATGGCACCATTCTATTCTGCCGGAGGTCCTTGTATCTGAGGGATCCACTCACTGCCGTATGCAGCTGAAGTTGCTGACGGCAGGTACCATTACATGGATTCCCTATTCAGGGGAGCATTTGACCATCGGCTTTGAGGATGGACATCCGACCGGAGTCGAGTATTTGATCTCTACCAGGAGAGTTCCTCTCTTCACTGATGGAGGTTGGGAGCTCTATTTAGGAGAGCGTGCAATTAGGAGCACCACAGGGGAGATCCGTATACCGATCTTGCCTCCTGCCAGGCATCATTGGCCCGTATCACAGTCACCCGTCACTGATATCCCATTGTTGGGGGTTGACGGCTTTGCATTATTAGAGGGTCCATGTACTCAGGAGACGTTCCAACTGTAGTGTTCCCCTCGCACTATTGGAACCCAGTCCCACGGAACACAATTCATGGGGGATATGGTTCCAGGATCTTTGATGATGATGGATTGGGTAGCTTGTGTTCGAGCTCCGACTCATCTGACCCAGATTGATAGCTTGACCCGACAGTTGGATCAGGCACATGTATTTATTCGACATTTGGGCAGAGATCCAGCAGAGGCGGAGTCATTTGTTCCTTCCAGCTCAGGTGCTGGCCCCTCAGACGACCCATTTGGTTTTGCCGGTGTAGATCTTCCTCTTTATAGGCCCGACATCCCCGCTGATAGAGATCCAAAGGACTCAGAGAGAGTTACATCGTGGGATGAGATTGAGGACGTGGATATCGAGACTCGGTCTTCTTCTCGTCATGTATATTCTCATTATATCTTTTGATTGGCCTCTGTTAGATATTGGGTGGCTGTTCCCCATTCTCGCTATATCTTTTGATAGGCCTCTATTAGTAGTAGGGCTGCGTCATGCCCCATTTCCCCGTATTTGTAGTTAGACAGAGTCTTGATGTATTAGATGATGATATATTTAGGAATGTATGCATCATTTTTTCATTCCCTATATCATATTGCCATCCATTATCTGTTATGCATGTATCATGTTATGCATATGTTTGTATGTCCGAGATATTCGGCATTTGACCCTCGGATAGTCTTACGACACGGCTCGCATGCATGTCTCCTCTCTTCGACGCTTAGCCAGATAGATCATACCCCATCGTCAGTTGGTGGTATTAGGTATGCGATCGTGGTATGCGATAAAGCATGTCACCACCGCATATGGTGATCAGATCATCTGTTGTTGTAAAGATACCATGACCCTTATGGCATTTCGGGTTCTTGCAGGATTTGTCGACGGGATGCTAGAGCATTGGCTACCTAATAGGCAGGTATTCCATTTTGGCACCCATGAGTTGACTCCTACCCTGGAGGAGTATGCACGTTTGACGATGTTGCCCTTAGACAGACCTTGCATGCACCAAGCTTTGGGAGACATGAGTAGACGATTCATGACTCTCACTGGATTGAGGCGCAGAGTAGTACAGGATGAGCTGACATCTGGCCACGTGATCTCTCAGCGTTTTCTGTATGACAGATTTGGCGTGGAGGATGGCTACTCACGACATTCCGAGGATTTCACCACGTCGGAGGATCATTGGAGTTTGGCTAGAGTTGATGTACTAATGCTATGTGTACTGTCATATGTGTACATGTCGCGATATATGGATGAGATAGACTTAAGCGTTATCATTGCCGTGAGAGCTCTCAGGGAGGGTCGTACCATTGTGCCTATGATTATAGCAGCAGAGACTCTACTGGTCAAGATCCTATCACTGTAGACTTACCCGTCGGTGGAGTGTTCACTGGGAGTTTGGTCATGTTGTATGTGTGGTTTATGTCACACTTGCGACCGGTTGGTACCCTTAGACGGCATGGGTATTTCTTCTCCCATGATGTGGCTATGTCATACTCCTTTCAGCCATCGGAGTGTGCATGATGCTCGATCTGGTCCGCATTTTTTGGCGTGATATCGAGATCCATTTAGCATATTGTCGCTTTCGGGCTTTGCTCACCATACAGCTTCATTACTCACGCTCTAGGCATGGATTTCCTCCCTCTAGCTGGCTTGAGGGGCGTGACTACTTATCACCCATTGGCCGTGATGTCGCAGTTCGACCAGTTCCTGGATTTTCATCCTTTCGAGGGGGCGATAGATCAGCGTTCAGCTTCTCGATATCTCTCAACAGAGGACCGATCCCGTGTGTATGCTTGTTGGGATCAGCGTGAGATAGCTTCTTTTTCTGTCAGTCATCCAGGTTGTTCTCCAGAGTATTCCGCATGGATGGAGACAGAGATTTTATCGGCTGCAGCAGTATCTGCAGTACCGGATAGCGAGTCAGACGATGTAGAGCCCATGGAGGACATTGATACCTACATCGAGGAGGAGCCCGTTGCTGGGTTGCCAGCATTTCTTCTAGATTCTCCTAGTACCAAGATCTTTGTGATTCAAAGACTTCAAGACAAGATTTAGAGCGAGTCTTCATCTGATGACCTTTCAGAGAGACCAGATTCGATCTATGATGTCGACTGCTCTTGATGTGAGGGACGCCGCTCTATTGGAGAGAGACGAGGCATTAGATCGCTGAGATGCCGCTGTTGTTGAGCGGGATGAGGCTATATCAGCCAGAGATGCAGTGATAGTTGAGCGGGATAGTGCTATATCTGCCTGGGATGCAGCCGTCACAGATAGCACTGCAGTGAGGTCCCTTACCATTAGCAAGATTGCAGAGATGAACGCATATATCGATGATCATATGGTCACCATGCAGATGGATACAGATCTTTTGGGTCGTGTGGATATTCTCATACAGGAGACCACAACTTCGCCTCCTTCTTCTGAGAGGGACGCCATGTTTAGCTTGTTAGCTCGCATATACCCCGACTTGTAGATGAGCTTGTATTTACCTGCACAGACTAGCTTAGCCATTTTGTCATGTATAGTTTACATTGTATATATATCAAACAACATTATATATATGACAGGGAAATATATTTTTGGATCACTTCCCTTTTAAATATGCCTTGCTATTTCCTTGATATTTTGCCTGCTACTTCAGGGCTTGTGGTCTTGATGTATTCTGTATTCCCCTTGGGTAGATGGACATTGAGTTGTCTCTGGATAGTTTAGAATGGATCATCGATCTCTGTGTATCCCTACCATCTTTGGTGTCTTGGGACTTGTTTCTGAATGGAAATGTAGAGAGGAATGTGGCTTTCCTCTCAGAGATTGACCGTACCACAGATGGTCGCCAACACTTTTATTTAGGCGAAGCCTAGTTAATTCCACCTCTTATGGATTGGTGTTGCTCTTCAAGGTATGACCGCAGCTTAGATGGTCGTCGAATCTCTTATTTGGGAGGAGTCCAGGTAATTCCATCCCTTAGGTCTGAAGCCAAATGAAATATAGTGTATTGAAGGATGATCCCAGTACCCGTTGATAATGGTTTGTGTTTTAGTAGGGGGTGAGACCGCACCATGAATTCTCGCCACGCACTCTATTGAAGAGGAGATCGTGTCTCATGTAGTTCACTGTGTAAGAGGTTCAACGCTGTATGTGGAAGAAGTGGTGTAGGAATGTTTTTGGTTGTTTTTGTTTTTGTAAGGAGAAGAGGGTAGAAATGTTTTTGTTGTTTTTGTTTTATTGCGACCGGGCCATATAAAATGGTTGCCTACGTACTCCTATTGAAGAGGAGATCAGGTCGACGTAGTTTGCCCCTCAGGTTAGAGTGCGGGGAGGAGAAAGTTTAATTCTAGGTTGAGGATAAGCTATAGGTACGAGAAGTTTGATCCCAGGTAAGGGTAGCCAAACTGCAAACGGAAGAGGTTCAATCCGCGGTGGGATGACCTGAATTGTATGAGTGCAAAGGAAAAAGTCAGGCTGCTGACTTGAAGAGTACGTTTCCATGAGGGGTAAAGTGTAGATAAGTTGTATATGGTAAAGGGTTAAAGAAACGGAATGACTGGTGACCTGATGATGATGCACCAGGGTGTTTGCTGGTTACTTCAGACATAATACCGTTTCACGGTGTCTGAGTTGATGAGTTGCGGAAATTCATCGCCGTCCATTTCTTGCAATCTTAGAGCGCCTCCTGTCAATACTTCCTTGACAATAAACGAGCCTTCCCAGTTAGGAGCGAATTTTCCTTTAGCCTGATCTTGGTTGTCAAGAATCTTCTTCAAAACCAAGTCATGTTGTTTAAACTGCCGTAGCTTGATCTTGTAGGATCTTGCAATCCTTTGCTGATATAACTGACCATGGAAGATAGCCGCGGTTCGCCTTTCGTCTATTAGAGACAATTGGTGATACCTGTCTTGTACCCATTGGTCTTCATCCAGCTGAGTGTCGATCAACACTCTGAAAGATCCCATCTCAACTTCTATGGGGAGCACTGCTTCCATCCCATAGGTTAAAGCGTACAAGGTTGCCCCAGTTGAAGTGCGCATCGAGGTTCTGTAGGCTAACAGAGTCAGAGGTAATAGGTCAGGCCAACCTTTGTGGTCGGCGGACATCTTTTGCATAATCTTCTTGATGTTTTTGTTAGCCGCTTCAATAGCACCGTTCATCTTTGGACGATAGATGACAGAGTTAAGATGTTTGATGTGGAATTTACTGCATAATTCCTCCATCATTTTGTTGTTGAGGTTTTTGGCATTGTCTGACACAATCACCTCTGGTTGTTCATATCAACAAACGACATTGTTTTTGATGAAAGCAATGATGACTTCTTTAGTGACCCTGGGGAAGGAGGCTGTTTCTACCCACTTGGTGAAGTAGTCGATCATGGTGCAGATAAATCGGTGACCATTACTGGCTTTAGGCTCAATGGGCTCGATAACGTCCATTCCCCACATTGAGAAAGGCCAAGGCGAACTCATATTATGGAGTTCCTGTGGAGGGCGTGTATAACATTCCCATAAATCTGGCACTGATAGCATCTCCTGACGTGGTCATTGCAATCAGCTTTGAGAGATAGCCAGTAATGTCCCGTCCTGAGGACTTTCTTGACAAGGAGGGGGCCACTCATGTGGGGGCCACAGACCCCGCCGTGGATTTCATCCATAAGCCTCTGGGCTTGATCTTTGTCTAAACATCTGAGGAGACCTAATCCTGCATCTCTTTTGTAGAGCGCATCTCCACTCAGATAGAATTTCATAGCAAGTCGATGGATCCGCCTCTTCTCAGTTGGGCTCGCCTCAGCGGGTGTAGATCCGTCTCGTAGATATTCCTTGATATGCTGATACCAAGGATGTTGGATGGGAGGTAGCTAATCCGATACTTCTCCAACGTAATTCCCATAGGTTGGGGCCTTGTGCAGGGAAATTGTGACGCCCGACAAGTGTTCCTTGTCTGATATGCGAAACAAGGAGGACAAAGTTGCTAATGCGTCCGTAAAGTCATTCCTATTACGAGGAATGTGTAGAAAGGAGATTTCTTCAAACTCCAAAGCCATCTTTACAACCTGCCGATGGTAAGGTAGCAAATGTAGTTCCTTGGTTTGATAGATTCCGATGGATTGTCTGATTATCAGCTCTGAATCTCCAAGGATAGTTAACCGCCTAATGCCCATTGAACGGGTAAGTTTTAGCCCCATGAGACAACCTTCATACTCAGCCATATTGTTGGTGCTGACAAACTGATAATTTGCGACAACGAGATACTCGCTTCCCCATGCGGATACTAGAACCGCTCCACCCGTAACCTTCCATATTAATGACTCCATCAAAATACATCTTCCATGATCGGCGCGTATCGATCGATGGTGGTGTTGCGCACCGCACATTACTCCTTCATCGGGAAATATGTTTCCAAGGGTTTGAAATCCTCAAGGTGTGGCGCGCAGTTGATCAATGATTCCTCGACCCTTGATGGACTTTTGAGTCACATATACGATGTCAAACTGTTGTAGGATCAACTGCCATCTGGACAGCCGACAATTTAACATAGGTTTACTGAACACGTACTTGAGAGGATCCACACGGGATATGAGATGGCTTGTGTGACCATGTAGGTAATATTGTTACCTCATAGAGGCCCATGCTAAAGCACAACACGTCTTTTCGATTAGAGTGTACTTTTGTTCACTGCTGCTAAACCTTTTGCTGAGGTAATAGATAGCTCGTTCTTGGGCTCTATCGCTTTTCTCGTCTCAAAGATGCAAATTCATGGCATTGTCACTTATGGACAGATACATGAACATGGGAATATCATCCCTGGGTGGTACCAAGACGGAAGCTTTGACTAGCTATTTCTTGATTGTAAGGAAGGCATTCTGGCACTCATCATTCCATTTCATGGAGGAGTTCTTCCTTAATAGTTTGAAGATTGGCTCACAAAGTTGCTATGAGTCGGAGAAAAGGCGCTAATGAAGTTTATTCTTCCCAAAAATCCCCGTATTTCCTTCTTTGTCTGAGGAATGGGCATTTCAGTGATGGCTTGGATTTTGGCAGGATCCAGCTCAATTCCTTTGTGGCTGACTAGAAATCCTAGCAACTTGCCTGATTTAACACCAAAGGCGCACTTAGCTGGATTCAACTTCAAGTTGTACTTACGCAACCTATTGAACAACTTTTTAAGATGGTCTATATGGTCATCCTCCTTTCAGGACTTGACAATGATGTCATCCACGTTGATCTCGATCTCTTTATGCATTAAGTCATGGAAAAGAGCCATCATAGCTCGTTGATAGGTAGCTCCGGCATTGATGAGGCCGAATGACAACCGTCTATAGCAAAAAGTTCCCCAAGGAGTGATGAAAGCAGTTTTCTCACGATCTTCCTTGCCAACCATGATCTGATGGTACCCCGCAAAGTAATCAGCAAAGGAGTACATGTCGTATTGCGCAGTATTGTCAATGAGAATGTGGATAAATGGCACGGGAAAGCTTTCTTTTAAGCATGCTTTGTTCAAGTGTCGGTAATCCACGCAAACTCGCACCTTCCCTCCAGGTTTAGGCACGGGTACAATGTTGGATATCCACTCAGGATATGTAGACACCATTATAATGCCAGCTTAAAATTGTTTCACAATTTCTTCTTTCACCTTTAAACTCCACTCTGGTTTCAGTCGTCTGAGTTTCTGCTTGACTGGCTTAAATCCCTCTTTAATGGGAAGGCGATGAAGGAAAATGTCAGTGGAAAAACCCACCATATCTTCATGGGACCATACAAACACATCCTGAAATTGGGTTAATAGTATAACCATGTCATTCCGTTGGTTTGGGGTAAGGTCTGAACCAATCTGCATTAACTTAGGGCTTTCTAAGGTTCTGAGATTGAAAGAAGTGGTTTGATCAAGGTTGGGTTTGGGTTTGTCTTTGACCCATTCTTGAATTTCTTGAGGCACCTCAATGTCATCCTGTATATCCATCAAGGCTGAATTCATCTCTACATCAAAGGTACAATCCCTGTGTAGGAGAGGCATCGTATCAGCAAGTATAGGCACATCTAAATTCAGAGTCCTAAAAAAAATATACTTTCACTTAGTATATATGAAATGTGTTGATCATACACAGTGTTAGCATATACTGGCAAAATAAACTGCTAATACTATATAGAAAAGTAAGCAGTTATAATATCTACAGGGCAGAAAGAGTTTCTGCCCGCTTTACCCTTGACGACCAATGCAAGGAATGATGTCCCAATTGGCAAGGGTAAAGTTCGGATGGACCGCAGTGATGGAGGGATCGTCATCATCCTCCCTGTCTCGAATGATGGCCATTACATCTGGGCAATCATCGTCTGGGATGTATCTGTTGGTATGTTCATCATGAACGATGATGCGTATACCGGACATCATCCGTATGACGTCTTGCTTGATTCTTCGTTCCTCTTCTTCCATTGCGGGATTTGGAACAACGATTTCTTTTCCTTTCACCGGTACCAGCTTGGGACATAACATAGCCATTACATTGGCTGGCACCTTTACGGGAGGTTGTGTGGACTCAGAGTTTGAAGGCGAAGATAAATGCCACATGGTTGAAGCGGAAGGAATCTGCTGATGTTTATAAGGATTCCTGTGACTATAATCGCGTAATAGCCTAGCCCAAATTATTCCAAATTTGCTCGGTCGTTTAATTGGGTACTTGATACCCTGGAAATCTTTACCCAACCCTTGTCCCGGTTTATGACCTAACGACATCATTTCTTGAGTAGCCGACATTACTTCGGCCAAAATTTGGGGTCTGGGCAGTGGCGTTCCAACAGCATGGTATTGGATATTGCTTATTTCTAAAGTATGAAAACTAATTGGCTCAACATCCTCATTGGCATCGATGAATGGCATGTCCCCGTGCTGAGGAATCTCCGGTTCAGTGTTGACGGTGACCAGGCTATTGTTGATAATGTATTTCAACTGTTGGTGAAGAGTGGAGGGGACTGCCCTAGCCATATGAATCCATGGTCATCCCAAGAGCAGGTTGTATCCCGAATCTATCTTGAGCACATGGAAAGATATACAGAATGTATGAGGAGCAATTTCGATTGGCAGCTCAATTACTCCGACCGAATTCTGGCGGGCTCCATCAAAAGCTTTGATGATAGTATGGCTACTCCGAATTCGGTTGAGATTGATGTTCATCTTGACCAAGGTAGCATATGGGCAGATATTCAGAGAGGAACCTCCATCTATTAAGACTCCAGCTACCATATATCCGGAGGACTAGATCGTAATGTGCAACGGTTTATAATGACCGGTCCCTTCGGGCGGTATGTCATCATCAGTGAAGGATATTAAATTATTGTTGAAAATGTGATCAACCATATGTTGAAACTTTTTTGTATCCACTGATGTCGGGAGATATCCATTGATATTTGTTGTGGAGTTTCTTTCAAGCTTAAAACCACCGTAGCTTCATTATGATCCACAGCGCGGAGGAATTTTTCAATCTTCTCCATGGGTATTTTCCCCTTTGATTTGGTGGTAGACTTCATCACCCGATGGGGGAGATACAATGGATTTTCCTTCGACACTGTAGCAGTTGTATGTGAGGTGGATCCTTCACCTTCTCCATAATTCCATGGAACCTTGCGTAAGCTAATAATAGGATATTGTGCTCTGCACGACAAGTTGATTGGCTCGGGAGCGGCCACTTTCAAAGGATTGTTTCCTCCCTTGAGTTGAATTGTTGGCGTTGTGAGTAAGGTATTAATCCCATCAGCTTCAGGGGATATGGCTGCTACCACACTTTTCCACTTAGTAGGGCCTGCATTCTCACTTGCACGTAACACAGTGTCGTTATTTGCCAAGCGTAGTACACCACTGTCGATTAGCTTTTGAATAAGGTGGCAGAGTGCCCAACATTCTTCTGTGCTGTGACCACGAGACTGGGAGTGATATTGACATACTCCATCAGAGTTGTACCGTCCCGAACGGGGGTTGATTGTAGGTAGAAGTGAACTGATCCTTCCTTCATTGATTAACATATAAAGAATTTCCTCCATAGGTTGGCCCAAATAGATGAATTCCCTTTTGTTGGCGAAATCCCGACGGGCTTTGGCATTTGCTCTCTTTGTCACTTTGTCTTCTAGCATTTCATTTTCTAAAAGTGATGAGGGGATATTCATGACAATAGGTAGGAGACTGGCATGATCCTAGCTGATTAACTGGCGAGTCGTTTGATGTTGATAAGTTACTAGTTCTGCCAATTGTTCAATTTGCTTGCAGAGATCTTTGATCTTTCATTCCATTGTGAATTGGAACTTGGCATAGTCCCATCTGTCATCACCGTCTTTGATGGTCTGGGAGGAATCACAGCTGAAATTGGAACTCTGTCCATTGCTCCAATTAATAATGTTGACCTCTTCTTCTTTGTGTTGAGGAAGAGGGTTATCTTGAACATGAGGCTGATCGGGTTTGGTGACTACGATCTCCCCGTTGTATATTAGGCCCTGGATCTTGTGTTTCAGGGCCCAACAATCCTGAGTATCATGTCCAGGGGCCCCGGCATGATAAGCACATTTTCTAGCAGCATTGAAACCACGTCTAGAGTGAGGAAGGCATGTGCTAGCTCTTCCCAGCTATGGATTTTGGAGTTGTCTAATCTTGTGTACCACGAACGGGCTTCTCTAGTTAGACTCTTTTGGAACAATTGCATTCTGAGTTTTTCATCCTCTGCATAGGATCTAAGTTCTCCAATAAAGACTTTTAAATGTGTATACAGATCTCCTAACCAGTCATATTTTTCAAAGTCAGGAGTTTTAAATTTTTCTGGGTAATGAACACCAGGAAAAATACACAGATCAACATATGAAACACTTCCGTGTGTTCCAATTATTTTGATAGCGCGAAGGGTCTCTTCCATTTGGAGGACTTTCTTTTTGATGTCACCATTGTCTGGATCTCCAGTGGGATGGGCAGCATCATGAGTTTAGTTGGTCGTATTCAACTGTGGTTCAGGTATGGTAATGACCTGGATTCCTCCTTGTGTGGAGGATTCACTATATACGGGTATTTTCTAACCTTATGTAGACTGGTGTAATTCTTTGAGTAGAACAGCCAAATCTGTAATTTGTTTGCTTAACCAAATAATTCTTTACTTAGAAATCGGATTAAGTTCACCTGCCTCGATGATGACGATATGATTGATCGTAGGCTCATTACCTTTTTGAATTTTGACCTGGTAGTAGGTCCGATTGATTCCCTGCGAAAGACTTGCATAGTTTAGTCTTTAGGGAATGTATGAAATAACATGTTATGTGATGTGTCCATTTTAGGAATTTTATCCTGCAAAACGGATGTCAGCTGTTTATACCATGTTAATATGTATGTGTACACATTTCTTCATATTTCTCATTACATGGAGATAGATATGGAATGAATTTATAATTAATTGTGTTTACAAGTAATTGAAATGAGAGCATGAAGAGACTTTCCTCTGCTTTGGGTATATCAGAGGCTGACCTATCCTAGGTTACTCTCGCGGCTTTTTGGCATGACGGTTCCCAAATCATCGCAATCTACTTGACGGGAAATTAATCCGGTCTTTCAACTGGAGCGAATTTGGGTGGTGCCTTTCCCGAGCCTCGGAGAATTAGTCTTCTCATGAGTTCAGTAATCAAACACCAACGGGATAGCCTCCTGGTGGAGGAACCACACAACATACATTCATATACATCGCGTCTCACCGTATGAAAATGATGACATGTGCAAAGCACTAATATCACAAGCAGATATGGTGCGAAGCGCTAATATCACAAGCAGTTATGGTGCGAAGCACTAAGTGCAATAAGGAAATGCATTCGTACACATGTATCAAATGTAAATGCAACATCCATACACAAGAATATAACAGTTTTGAAAAGATTGTAATAGCGGCTTAAGTCCTCTTACTGGAGTCCGCAGCAGAGTCGCCACTTGTCGACGTCGGGATTTTTGGATGTCCCTTTCCGTTACTTGTTCTTTGGTGTTCTCATTTTAGGTGAGATTTATTTGAAAAAACAAGTGAAAAAGGTCCGACATGTATAATGTCGACGATGGACCGCAAGAGTCGCCATTGGTTTTTTTTAAATGGTTGTACCAACACAACCGAGAAAAGGTTTTCACATTGACCCGATGATGTGACATCGATATACTGGTCGGTGAAACCGAGATTCGTTTAGGGTCCGAGGACTTGGTTATGCGGGGGGAAGGTGTTAGGCACCCCCCGACATCCGTGTTACCATGGTGACCGCCTCTTTTCAATAAACTATTATCTGAGTGTGTGTGTGTGGGGGGGGGGGGGGTCAATGTGACGCCCCCAAAATAGGTCCACTCCATCCAACCTATTCTGAGTCGCCAAAATCATGGTATAGAAAATACCTACAACTTTATTACAACAATTGTTGTGCAAAATACAACAACACATATGCGGTGAGTTTTTATACAAATATATACCAACTGTGACTCTCATCCCAACCTTGGATATCACGTCACAATGGCACCTTACACAAAGGTATAGTCAAAAACTGTTTTAGAAATTAGCATCTTTGGAAAATGCTCAAGGAAACCTTCGTACATAGGAGCCCATACATATAGGTTATGATAGATATCATATGTCCACAGAATTATCCTTGGTTGACCCAATAGACCCAAAGAAAAATAAGAAGATTACTATCATGTTCTTTCCAATGGTGCGTCTTCTCTTGACATATAACTATCTCCACTGTCTCTAATTGAGAATTAAACTCCAACCAAACTCTATGATTATAGAGGTAGTGCATGTAGATATACTCAGTAAGTGGATGTGCACAACCCTGTCTTATGATGACACGAGGTTGTATGTCATCAGACATCTTGTATGATAGTGGCAAAACACCATTCCAATGTCGGGTTCGCGTCACCCTATTGGATTCATCAAATATAACTACTAAATGATGACCACCGTTCTATTCCCCTGTTACCCCCGCTCGACCCAACTACACTCTTATTACCTAAAAGGAATTGTGAAAAAGAAGGGAGATCACAACTAGCCCAGTAAAGAATATCATGACTAAAGATAAATAAATTATCAATAGCCTTCAACAGTAATAAATCAAAGATTTAGAACATATGGTAGATGATAAAAATTTTCAACCATAGTTGCAGTGGAACGAGCAATCCATTAGAAGAGTCAAATAGACCATAAAATCTATTATCTTCTCCATGTTAAAAGTCCACCAAAAATGTTTTATCCCTGAAACATTAATCAACATTTCCTTTCCACAATTATATGAATAACTCATAATCATAATTGTAATTCTAAATTCCTCTTCGCATCCAGGACGAAGATAATTTTCATCACATGTCTTTACCTGAAACATCAAAGATCATGGTTATACCAAATCACAGTTCCTGTTTATAATCATACTAACAATTCATCTTTACACTACGGGCCAAAGATATTCGTCAACAATTCATCTTTGCACTACAGGCCAAAGATATTCCTCAACAGTTCATATTTGTACTACAGGCCAAATATATTCATCAACAGTTCATATTTGTACTACATGCCAAATATATTAATATCTCAAAAAAATATATAATCATTTCAAAATTTATATAAACAATAATTATAACCATGTTGATCATTTCACCTTTGCACTTAAGCTAAAGATATTCAATTATAAATTCAATGGTCATGATCATACCAGTCAACAATTCAACTTTGCACTATCGCCAAAGGAAACCCATAGTCATGATCATACCAAAAATCTACCCATCTTTACACTCAAGTCAAAGAGAAATATCATCATTAGGGTTATAAAAATGTTATATATAATAGTAAAATCAATATAATCAAAACATCTAGATTTAATCTCAAGAGTAATATTCATAAATCAACAATAATTTGGTTAGAAAAAGAAACCAATTTTGTCATGAATAGTAACTCGTGAATAGTACTCCGTATTCGTATATAGTACCGTATACGTAAATAATGTCATATACGTAAATAGTGTCATATGCATGAATAGTGCCGTATACGTGAATAGTGCCGTATATGTGAATAGTAACCCCGACTCAAAAAGGTAGAAATTCCACAATAAAATCCATACCAATATTTCAGTATAATGATATTGAAAGAATAACATCATTATGAAAAATATAACATCCCTTAATATCGCTTACTATCCCTTACCTCAAAAGAGCAGCACTTCTGACTGGATATCGGATATGACGCTAAAGGAAACTTGCACTGATGAATAGAAACTCACCAAGTATCTAAATACTCAAAAAATACACTCGATAATCTAGAGAGAAAAAGGGAGAAAACTTATGAATTCTGGTGTGATTTTCAATTCTAACTTAGCCCTCTATTTATAGGAAAATGTTAGCACGTCGAAGTAGACTTGACCTGCAACCTGATGACTTTACCTGCTACTATTCCACCCACAAAAATCAGCCACCATCCCCAACAACCAAAAGTGGGGCCCACCCATTTCTAGAATTTTCCATCAAAATCATTTATAAATCTAATTTCTGAATTAGTCACCTCTTAAAATTCATAACAAATCATTCGTTCATTTTTAACGGTTCAAAATTTGTGAACATATACTCAACTTATATATGTATAACATATCCAAAAATCGCAATGATCCAACGGTCGGATAACAATTATAACTTACACAATAAAGCTGTAAGAACACTGATTTGATCTTTTAATACCTCTAATCCGACAAAATACAGATAAAACACCTCAACATTAACTCTTTCATTTATAACCACATAAATAAATCCATCATTTATATCCACATCAAATAAATATTTCATTATCATATAAATCAATAATTAATTATTCACAAATAATATTACAGAATCACAATAATGACAACCAGCGCCTCCTGTGAAAGAAGGGGCTTTCCGATAAGGATTTCTCCTTACTAAATACGTAATTAGTCGACCAAACCTCTCCTCGATGTAACTTTCTAGACATTGCCAATAATGCTATCTAATAATATTATTCAAATAATATGAATTATTGATCCGATAATGGAGATATCAGCAAAGACAATTATTGAAACAACAATAATATAAAATATCAACGCAAAGAATTATTGAATCAATAAAATATTGAACAAGAATTACCGTAATAATTATTGAGTAGTGCCTTCTTAGGTAAGAATCAATAATTCAAAAATATCTGTAATACCAGTATGCTATCGCGGTAACAACACAGACATTTTTACTTTTACCCACTGGGTATTCCAACAGTGTTAACGTTAACGATTACGCCGTTATTTATAAAAACTCAAATTTGTCGTTTTCTTCATCCGACATTTATTCTCAAGTATGGGCCCACAAATGGTCACATACTACCAATGCATTTAATATTCCCCTACGTAAAGAATATTCCACGACTAAACGAATATTCCCCGACAACAATGATATTTTATAACCACTTGTGTATTTTGAAAAATTTTCATATTCACCCTTAACTTTAACTTTTTATCAATTTAACCATTTACTGAATTATAATTATAAGAAAAATTGAATACTTTTATTTCATAAAATTCGGGGTCTTACAATCTCCCCTCCTTATGAAATTTCGTCCCCAAAATTTACGTACCTGGTATTTCGAAAAGTTGAGAATACCTTGCTTTCATTTCAGAATCTATCTCCCCGATCATCATGATTTCTCCATTGCTCATCTCCTGTATTTCTGATATCATTCTAGAATACAGCTTCAAAACAAGGGTTAATTGAATAAATTAACATATCACATAATATCCCCATATTATGACTGACCAACAAATAAGCTTAGGTATGACACACTAGCGAAGGATTTACTCATCTCTCCCCTCCTAGTTCTATTCCCCGATTTCCACCAGAGACCATATCCCTAAGCTCTGATACCAAATGTGACAACCCCAAAACAGGTCCATTCCATCCAACCTATTCTGAGTCGCCAAAATCATGGTATAGAAAATACCTACAACTTTATTACAACAATTGTTGTACAAAATACAACAACACATATGCTGTGAGTTTTGATACTAATATATACCAACTGTGACTCTCATCCCAACCTTGGATATCACGTCACAATGGCACCTTACATAAAGCTATAGTCAAAAACTGTTTTAGAAATTAGCATCTTTGGAAATGCTCAAGGAAACCTTCGTACATGGGAGCCCATACGTCTAGGTTATGATAGATATCATATGTCCACAGAATTATCCTTGGTTGACAAAATAGACCCCAAAGAAAAATAAGAAGATTACTATCATGTTCTTTCCAATGGTGCGTCTTCTCTTGACATATAACTATCCCCACTGTCTCTAATTGAGAATTAAACTCCAACCAAACTCCATGATTATAGAGGTAGTGCACGTAGATATACTCAGTAAGTGGATGTGCACAACCCTGTCTTATGATGACACGAGGTTGTATGTCATCAGACATCTTGTATGATAGTGGCAAAACACCATTCCAACGTTGGGTTTGCGTCACCCTATTGGATTCATCAAATATAACTACTAAATGATGACCACCGTTCTATTCCCCTGTTACCCCCGCTCGACCCAGCTACAATCTTATTACCTAAAAGGAATTGTGATAAAGAAGGGAGATCACAACTAGCCCAGTAAAAGAATATCATGACTAAAGATAAATAAATTATCAATAGCCTTCAACAGTAATAAATCAAAGATTTAGAACATATGATAGATGATAAAAATTTTCAAGCATAGTTGCAGCGGAACGAGCAATCCATTAGAAGAGTCAAATAGACCATAAAATCTATTATCTTCTCCATGTTAAAAGTCCACCAACAATGTTTTATCCCTGAAACATTAATCAACAGTTCCTTTTCCACAATTATATGAATAGCTCATAATCATAATTGTAATTCTAAATTCCTCTTCGCATCCGGAGATTTAAGATAATTTTCATCACATGTCTTTACCCGAAACATCAAAGATCATGGTTATACCAAATCACAGCCTCGCTTATAATCATATTAACAATTCATCTTTGCACTACGCCAAAGATATTCAATCACAATTCATCTTTGCACTACAGCCAAAGATATTCCTCAACAGCTCATATTTGTACTACGTGCCAAATATATTCATCAACAGCTCATATTTGTACTACATGCCAAATATATTAATATCTCAAAAAAATATATAATCATTTCAAAATTTATATAAACAATAATTATAACCATGTTGATCATTTCACCTTTGCACTTAAGCTAAAGATATTCAATTATAAATTCAATGGTCATGATCATACCAAATAACAATTTAACTTTGCACTCATCGCCAAAAGAGAACCCATAGTCATGATCATACCAAAAATCTACCCATCTTTACACTCAAGTCAAAGGAAATATCATCATTAGGGTTATAAAAATGTTATATATATAGTAAAATCAATATAATCAAAACATCTAGATTTAATCTCAAGAGTAATATTCATAAATCAACAATAATTTGGTTAGAAAAAGAAACCAATTTTGTCATGAATAGTAACTCGTGAATAGTACTCCGTATTCGTATATAGTACCGTATACGTAAATAATGTCATATACGTAAATAGTGTCATATGCATGAATAGTGCCGTATACGTGAATAGTGACGTATATGTGAATAGTAACCCCGACTCAAAAAGGTAGAAATTCCACAATAAAATCCATACCAATATTTCAAAGATAATGATATTGAAAGAATAACATCATTATGAAAATATAACATCCCTTAATATCGCTTTTACTATCCCTTACCTCAAAAGAGCAGCACTTCTGACTGCATATCGGATATGACGCTAAAGGAAACTTGCACTGATGAATAGAAACTCACCAAGTATCTAAATACACTCGATAATCTAGAGAGAAAAAGGGAGAAAACTTATGAATTCTGGTGTGATTTTCAATTCTAACTTAGCCCTCTATTTATAGGAAAATGTTAAGACGTCAAGTAGACTTGACCGCAACCCACGACTTTTACCCGCTACTATTCCACCCACAAAAATCAGCCACCATCCCCAACAACCAAAAGTGGGGCCCACCCATTTCTAGAATTTTCCATCAAAATCATTTATAAATCTAATTTCTGAATTAGTCACCTCTTAAAATTCATAACGAATCATTCGTTCATTTTTAACGGTTCAAAATTTGTGAACATATACTCAACTTATATATGTATAACATATCCAAAATCGCAATGATCCAACTATTTGATAACAATTATAACTCACACAATAAAGTCAGTAAGAACACCGATTTGATCTTTTAATACCTCCAATCCGGCAAAAATACGTATAAAACACCTCAACATTAACTCTTTCATTTATAACCACATAAATAAATCCATCATTTATATCCACATCAAATAAATATTTCATTATCATATAAATCAATAATTAATTATTCACAAATAATATTACGTAATCACAATAATGACAATCGTGCGCCTTGTGAAAGAGGGGCTTTCCGATAAGGATTTCTCCTTACTAGCGCGTAATTAGTCGACCAAACCTCTCCTCGATGTAACTTTCTAGACATTGCCAATAATGCTATCTAATAATATTATTCAAATAATATGAATTATTGATCCGATAATGGAGATATCTTGTAAAAATGACAATTATTGAAACAACAATAATATAAAATATCAACGCAAAGAATTATTGAATCAATAAAATATCAATAAAGAATTATCGTAATAATTATTGAGTAGTGCCTTCTTAGGTAAGAATCAATAATTCAAAAATATCGTAAATACCGTATGCTATCGCAAAACAAATAGACATTTTACTTTACCCACTGGGTATTCCAACAAAGGTTAACGTTAACGATTACGCCAGTTATTTATAAAAACTCAAATTTGTCGCTTTTCTTCATCCGACATTTATTCTCATTATGAGGCCCACAAATGGTCAAGGCTGGTCGCATTTAATATTCCCCACGTAAAGAATATTCCACGACTAAACGAATATTCCTCGACAACAATGAATATTTTATAACCACTTGTGTATTTTGAAAAATTTTCATATTCACCCTTAACTTTAACTTTTTATCAATTTAACCATTTACTGAATTGTAATTATAAGAAAAATTGAATACTTTTATTTCATAAAATTCAGGGTCTTACAATATCCCCTCCTTATGAAATTTCGTCCCCAAAATTTACGTACCTGGTATTTCAAAAAGTTGAGAATCCCTTGCTTTCATTTCAGAATCTATCTCCCCGATCATCATGATTTCTCCATTGCTCATCTCCTGTATTTCAGATATCATTCTAGAATACAGCTTCAAAACAAGGGTTAATTGAACAAATTAACATATCACATAATATCCCCATATTATGACTGACCAACAAATAAGCTTAGGTAGGACACACTAGCGAAGGATTTACTCATCTCTCCCCTCCTAGTTCTATTCCCCGATCTCCACCAGAGACCATATCCCTAAGCTCTGATACCAAATGTGACAACCCCAAAACAAATCCATTCCATCCAACCTATTCCGAGTCGCCAAAATCATGGTACAAAAAATACCTACAACTTTATTACAACAATTGTTGTGCAAAATACAACAACACATATGCTGTGAGTTTTGATACTAATATATACCAACTGTGACTCTCATCCCAACCTTGGATATCACGTCACAATGGCACCTTACATAAAGCTATAGTCAAAAACTGTTTTAGAAATTAGCATCTTTGGAAATGCTCAAGGAAACCTTCGTACATGGGAGCCCATACGTCTAGGTTATGATAGATATCATATGTCCACAGAATTATCCTTGGTTGACAAAATAGACCCCAAAGAAAAACAAGAATATTACTATCATGTTCTTTCCAATGGTGCGTCTTCTCTTGACATATAACTATCTCCACTATCTCTAATTGAGAATTAAACTCCAACCAAACTCCAAGATTATAGAAGTAGTGCACGTAGATATACTCAGCAAGTTGATGTGCACAACCCTGTCTTATGATGACACGAGGTTGTATGTCATCAAACATCTTATATGATAGTGGCAAAACACCCTTCCAACGTTGGGTTCGCCTCACCCTATTGGATTCATCAAATATAACTACTAAATGATGACCACCGTTCTATTCCCCTGTTACCCCCGCTCGACCAAGCTACACTTTTATTACCTAAAAGGAATTGTGAAACAGAAGGGTGATCACAACTAGCCCAGTAAAGAATATCATGACTAAAGATAAATAAATTTTCAATAGCCTTCAACAGTAATAAATCAGAGATTTAGAACATATGGTAGATGATAAAAATTTTCAACCATAGTTGCAGCGGAACGAGCAATCCATTAGAAGAGTCAATTAGACCATAAAATCAATTATCTTCTCCATGTTAAAAGTCCACCAACAATGTTTTATCCCTGAAACATTAATCAACAGTTCCTTTCCACAATTATATGAATAACTCATAATCATAATTGTAATTCTAAATTTCTCTTCGCATCCAGGACGAAGATAATTTTAATCACATGTCTTTACCTGAAACATCAAAGATCATGGTTATAGCAAATCACAGTTCCTGTTTATAATCATACTAACAATTCATCTTTGCACTACGGGCCAAAGATATTAGTCAACAATTCATCTTTGCACTACAGGCCAAAGATATTCCTCAACAGTTAATATTTGCACTACATGCCAAATATATTCATCTACAGTTCATATTTGCACTACAGGCCAAATATATTAATATCTCAAAGAAATATATAATCATTTCAGAATTTATATAAACAATAATTATAACCATGTTGATCATTTCACCTTTGCACTTAAGCTAAAGATATTCAATTATAAATTCAATGATCATGATCATACTAGTCAACAATTCAACTTTGCACTACTGGCCAAAGGGAACCCATAGTCATGATCATACCAAAAATCTACCCATCTTTACACTCAAGTCAAAGAGAAATATCATCATTAGGGTTATAAAAATATTATATATAATAGTAAAATCATTATAATCAAAACATCTAGATTTAATCTCAAGAGTAATATTCATAAATCAACTATAATTTGGTTAGAAAAAACCAATTTTGTCATGAATAGTAACTCGTGAATAAGACTCAGATTTGTACATAAGAATCGTGATATCGTAAATAATGTCATATACGTAAATAAAGGTCATATGCATGAATAAGGTCGATATCGTGAATAGTCTCGTATATGTGATTAGTAACCCCGACTCAAAAAGGTAGAAATTCCACAATAAAATCCATACCAATATTTCAGTATAATGATATTGAAAGAATAACATCATTATGAAAAATATAACATCCCTTAATATCCCTTACTATCCCTTACCTCAAAAGAGTAGCACTTCTGACTGGATATCGTATATGACGCTGAAGGAAACTTGCACTGATGAATAGAAACTCACCAAGTATCTAAATACTCATAATATACACTCGATAATCTAGAGAGAAAAAGAGAGAAAACTTATGAATTCTAGTGTGATTTTCAATTCTAACTTAGCCATCTATTTATAGGAAAATGTTAGCACGTCAAAGCAGACCTGACCTACAACCTGATGGCTTTACCTGCTACTATTCCACCCACCAAAATCAGCCACCATCCCCAACAACCAAAAGTGGGGCCCGCCCATTTCTAGAATTTTCTATCAAAATCATTTATAAATCTAATTTCTGAATCAGTCACCTCTTAAAATTCATAACAAATCATTCGTTCATTTTTAACGGTTCAAAATTTGTGAACATATACTCAACTTATATATGTATAACATATCCAAAAATCACAACGATCCAACGGTCGGATCAAAATTATAACTCACACAATAAAGCTGTAAGAACACTGATTTGATCTTTTAATACCTTCAATCCGACAAAATACTGATAAAGCACCTCAACATTAACTCTTTCATTTAGAACCACATAAATAAATCCATCATTTATATTCACATCAAATAAATATTTCATTATAATATAAATCAATAATTAATTATTCATAAACAATATTACAGAATTACAATAATGGCAACCAGGCAGTTCCCAGGAAAGAGGGGGCTTTTCGATAAGGATTTTTCCTTACTAGCGCGCAATTAGGTGACCAAACCTCTCCTTGAAAGAAATTTCTAGACATTGCCAATAATGCTATCTAATAATAATATTCAAATAATATGAATTATTGATCTGATAATGGAGATACTGTGCAGTGACAATTATTGAAACAACAATAATATAAAATATCAGCGCAGCAATTATTGAATCAATAAAATATTGAACAGTAATTACTGTAATTATTATTGAGTAGTGCCTTCTTACATAAGAATCAATAATTCAAAAATACTGTGCAATACCGTATGCTACTGTGCAACAACGCGTATTACTTTACTTTACCCACCGGGTATTCTAACAGTGTTAACGTTAACGATTACGCAGTTATTTATAAAAACTTAAATTTCTCATTTTCTTCATCCGACAGCTTATTCTCATTATGGGCCCATAAATGGTCATACCACGCATTTAATATTCCCCCAACGTAAAGAATATTCCACGACTAAACGAATATTCCCCGCCAACAATGAATATTTTATAACCACTTGCGTATTTTGAAAAATTTTCATATTTACCCTTAACTTTAACTTTTTATCAATTTAACCATTTACTGAATTGTAATTATAAGAAAAAATGAATACTTTTATTTCATAAAATTCGGGGTCTTACAGTCAATGTGCTGTTATATGGAAGTTGTGCGAGGCCTCGTTCGAACCTATATACACAAGGTTTGAATTTATGTAAAAATTCAATTTTTAGCAAGATATGGCAGTGATGTTTTATAAAAGAGGTTTTCAAACCCTGATGCTCAATAGGAATTGAGACCTTTTACACTCCCATTTTTATTAAGTGATGGGCTGGATTGATTTTATTTGACGGATGCGAGGCATCCGTACGAAAATAATATACAAAAATAATGCCGACTTCCTCGTGGGTATTGAAACCATCTGAGGAGATTCAGACATCGTAGAATGATTTACAAGCTGCTTACAGCTGAAAATGTCCATCACGGGAACCGAATCTAGATCCAATGGGCTGAATCTGCGATCACATGATTCCTAGGCGCACAGAATGCTACAATTTGTATGAAAGCAGTAAGCAGGTATATATAGATATATAAAAGCTATAAATATATATATACAAACATGATCACCAACTACGAAGCACCTCCATGGGGGATCAGAAATGTAAATAAAGTCGTAAGAGCGATCAACTGCCACGAAGGAAACTTCAGGCAAGACGAAATTAAATATATATATATATATATATATATATATAAAAGCAATAAACGCACCGCATGTAAAATCCAGGCTCATCAAACAGAGTTCGACTACAGTTCATATATATATATATAAGTATAAATATATATATAAAAACGAATAAATACACCAGATATAAAATCTAGGCTCATCAAACAGAGTTCGACACACGTTAATATATATATATATATATATATATATATATATATATATATAGAAAAGCAAATAAACGCCCAGCATCAAGATTAGGCTCAATCGAGGCATAAGTCGATAATGTTAGTCAATTTATATATATATATATATATATATATATATATATATATATATATATACATACTGGAATGAAACCACAGACCGAAGTCCGGGCAAAAGCAAGCAACACGATTCTCAACGTGTAAAAGGGTGTGTGCAAAGATGAAGAGAAAGACTCTAAAGTGTGTGAGAAGGCTTAGAGTAGGTAAACACTGACTTTTGTGGGTACAAAATAGACTATATATGAGCTCACAGGTTTTTAAAAGTGGGAAAATACACTGTATGGGCGAGTGCAGAGCGAATTGTGCAGGGTTTCCGCGTCTTTTTCTCTAAGAAAATCAGCACCCCAAGCCCTCTATTTATAGGCATTTTAGCCGCATGTGTACCTGCGGCTGAGCTGCAGGTGTACCAGAGGCAACCCGGGTTGGCCCGGGTTTGTCGGGTCAGGTCGTCTCGAAGTACGTGCACTCAGGCACTACAATGTCCACTCAGATTTTTAGAAGTGCAATCTGGGCATCCGTTTGAGGTATACAGGACCTATTTCGCATCACCGCTGTTTAGTCGAGTTGTACGATGGTATGGGATTAGAGTTTGTTCGAAGTCATTGAAGATGGGACGATGCCCTCCGGTCTTCAAGCTTCAACTTTCATCCGTTACCCCGCACAATAGTCACTTGGGATTGGTTAGCCTTGTGGGACATCGTTGCGTAGAGACGTGACATGGCATCGTGTTTGACGAGATGACAATGTTGCCCCTCACCGGTGTTATTGTCGAATTAATGATAAAGCGACGCGTTGCTCGCCTTCACCAGATTGATCGCCGCAATTGTTGAAGGTCCTCATTGTCATCTTTGAGGTGTGCCTGTCTTCCCGATATTATTTCTGGGTTGGTGCAGTGTATCTCGTTGTGAGCGCCGAGATTGAAGCTGGTCGCATTTGAAACAAGCATTTTCGGGATTATCGCCGAAATTGCATTCCTTGGTTTTATCACCAAGGTAGGTTGCTATTCCCATGGTTAGGACTGAGACTGGATACCTTAGGGTTATCTTTGAGATTAATTGTTCTTCTCCGGTGGTGCCGGTATTGTATCTGCAGGCCTCGGGGTTACATCCGAGGTTGAAATCGTTACTCCCAGATTGCGATCTGGGGTTGATGTTGAACTTCCGGTAGAATCCGACATGGATTTGAATTATCTTTCAGGGTTCTCTCTTAAAAGACGAATCTGTCCTCCTGCAATGTTAGTAATAGTAGTACAGAAAATTTCGAGTGTCTACACCTATCTTATAAACAGTTCATGAATGAAGAACTTTAATTTTAATTCACAGTTCAATAATAGTAGAACATGAATTCAATTGCACAACGTGCGAATTTCAATAATCATTATAGATGTAAATAATCATCAATAATTATTCACTAATATGCTTTGAAAATAATAACTCGAGTTTGAGTTAGGAAACTTGCCTCGTCTATAGATTACGGCTAAGCAATTAATTTATATTCACTATGCAGTTAAATTATCTTCCTTTGAGAGACCTATAGTTAATCTTTCAATTAGTCATAGTATAACATAAGATTATGTAATTACATAAATATTATACATTATATTTAGTTCTTATAAACATTATCCTGCCTTGATAATGTTACTATTAAATAACAACATAATATTATTAATCTTGATAATATTTAATTCACCTCTTAGTATTATTAGTTCCCTAATAATACTTTCCTTTGCTTACTAATATTATTAACATCTTAAAAATATTTTACTACTTTACTAATATTATTAATCCTCTTAATAATATTTTAATTATGCATTAATATTATTACCTTAATAATATTATGCTTAGTATCTTAATCATTTAATAATAGTATCATTAATCATTTACTAATATTATTAATCATTTAATAATATTTTATTCATTTACTAATATTATTAATCATTTAATAATATCTTATTCCATTACTAATATTATTAATCATTTAATAATACTTTAATCATTTATCAATGCTTAAATCAAATATTATTAACCATTTAATAATATTCTAAAGAAATTTTAAACTTAATATTTATATTTACTTATCAATATCATATTCTAATATTATTAATATCATAATAATATTTTAATAATTTATTGGATTAATAAACAATTTATTCTAATTGTTCACCCTTTATTAAACCTCTTATTTAATATCCATAAAATGTCATAAATAATATTTCTTATCATAAATTACCAAAGTGCTCTAAGATAGTCATGATATGATATATTATGAGTATTCAAGCATAAAATCACATTTTTCTTATTAAGGACATCATTTAACTATTTATTTCCTTTTATTTATAACTTAATCATTTTTGGAAAAATAGCAAACTAATTCCAAAATTTGCATCTTCTCAGATTTTGATGAATATGAACCCACAAGGATCCCCAAATTTTTATGGAATTTTAGAAAATGATCTAGTATTTTTAAAGTTCCCAAAACACTTTGATCTTGCTTCATTTTTAATAAATTGAGTTTTGTTCAGAAATATCTGAAATTTTCAGGGTATGCTCTCCTACCATATATAAACCTACTGTAACAATTTCGGAATTTTCCAGTGTATACACAGTGAGATTTCTGAAGGTAAAGTTTTAGGAGTCCTTTATGGAAATAGTCATTACGCACAATTTATAACTCAAAACGTGTCCGTTCTTTTTCCTACATGTAGATAACTTCTCAAGGTACCTCTGTGAAGAAGTTCCAGATTTTTAAGGGACATGAAACTATCCTCAAATGCACTAAAGAAAATGGGATGTAATATATTTTAGGGGTTTTGAACCCATAACATTCCAAGTGGGCTGTTTTGGGGAAATCAGCTCCACAGGATTCAAAACATGCTAGATTTGTGTTCTATCACTTGGGTTTACTAGATAACTCATGTATCTAGCACCCCCCTTCGACGGATCACAAATCTAAGTTGGAAAACTTGAGTTACACAAGATTTAGTGGAAGAAAACAAGAGTTTTCACCCTTGGAGAACATATGCTCATATTCTTCCTCTAAGCCTTGATCTAACACTCAAGATACTTAGTTCCATACATGATGATTTGTGGGACTAGGGTATCTTGAGTATTTATTCATAACCCCAACAAAACTCAATCTAAAAAAATAAAGTAGAAGAAGATGATGAAGGTTAGGTTATACCTTGATTTAATGGCAACTTTCCTTGATTTACCAAAGTAAGTGATTAACCTAGGATGCATGAACAAACTAGCACTCCTCTCTCTCTCTCTAAATGGCCGAACCTCTCTCCTTTTTCTCTCTCTTGAAGTTGCTAGCTTGGGAGGAAATTATAAGAGGAAGAATGAGAGGAGAAATGTAATGAAAAAAAAGAAATAAAAGGGATACTTGCAAAAATATAGATACACTTAGTGTATCTAGCTATTATCCCCCACACCTTCCTTGTCCATTAGACAAAACTCATTATCTTGCTCTTAAGTATGCTTAATGAGATTTCCCACCAATGAGGTGTAGACAACATTGTACTTTGTGTAAGAAATTTAGAAAAGTAATGTCATTAGCTATTTAAGGAAAGTGGGTTAGCAAATATATTTACATTATATAGCCACAAGGTTGGCCGGCCCCAAGCTCTCCTAAATCCCCCTTTTGCTTTTATTTTTAATGCCCAATTTTGATTAATCAAATGTCTACAATACCCTTAATCAAGTGGGCTAAGTATTGGTTTGCATTTTATTTCATTTGGGCTACCTCCTTAATTGTTTTGGGCTATGTAATAAACATAGTCTAGAAATTTTAATATATGTTACCCAATTTGATTATTTAGGGTTTCCATTCCTAATCTTATGAAATTTAATTACCTATACATGTGACTTTAGCTCATAACCTAATTATGTTCACAAGAATTAGGTTTAAATTATTATTCACTTGAAATAATAAGATTATCCACTTAAGTTAGTATACATATTAAATACTAACCTCTCATTATCACCATAACCCTTATGTTATTTAATTGTCTCACCTGATGTATAATTAGGTTACTAAGCTTTCATTTTTAACGAAATCTATAAATGTATATATCCATAACTATAGCATACATGTTAATTTACCCATACACCACTTCACATATGTTGTCACATATTAAATCACTGTATAACACAAAGTTTTAAATATCAATAATGTTCATACATATATAGTGACTTAAAATTCACGGTTATTACATCCTTCCCCCCCACCCTTTATAAGAATTCCGTCCCCGGAATTACCTATAGGGTTACTCAAAAAGATGTGGATAATTTTCCCTCATCCTTTCTTCGAGTTCCCACGTAGCTTCTTCATCATTATGGTTCCTCCAAAGAACCTTTACAGAATGTATAACCTTATTTCACAATTCCTGTTCTTTTCTATCTAAAATTTCAACTGGAATTTCCTCGTACGACAAATCATTTTCGACCTGAATAGGTTCGTACGATATCACATGCTTGTAATCAGGCTTGTATGGTCATAACACTGACACATGAAACACATTATGAATATGTTCCAGTTCAAGAGGTAGAGCTACCTCATACGCCACTTCACCTATCTTCCTCAAGATCTCGAAAGGTCCAATAAATCTCTTGACTCAGCCATTTTTTCTTTCCAAACCTTATCTTCCCTTTCCAGGAGATACTTTCAAAAATGCATGGCTTCCCACCTCAAAATCTCTTCTTCCGCGATGTAAGTCTCAAGATATACTTCTTCCGGTGATCTTGAGTCGCTACCACGGGCTCTTATCACCTTGATGATCTCTATAGTCTCATCGCACTAGCTTCTCGTCCCAACAATGATGTTCACCCACTTCATCCCAAAGATAAGGGCGTTCTACATTTCCTTCCATACAGTGCTTTGTATGGCGGCATTCCGATGCTGGCGTGATAGCTACTATTGTATGCGAACTCTACTAATGGACGATGATCCTCCCAGCTACCCTCGAAGTCCATCACACAAGCTCTGAGCATGTCTTCAAGTGTTTGAATCATTTTTTCGCTTTGTCCATCGGCTCACATGGATGATACGCGGTGCTCATCCGTAGTCAAGGCCCCATTCTTTCTTGAAGACTCTTCCGTAAGTTTGATGTGAATCGCGATCCTCTTCCGGCACACAATAGATACTCGGTACGCCATGTCTCGAGATAATTTCTTTGATATACAATTTGGCTAATCGGTCCAAACTATACCGATCTCGATCGGCAAGAAGTGAGCCGACTTCAGTAAGACGATCTACAATCACCCATATATGCGTCGTGACCCTTTTGCGTTCTCATTGAAGTCCCACCACAAAATCCATCGTGATGTGCTCCCACTTCCACTCGAATCTCTAAAGGTCAGTAGTAATCCACTTTGGCCGTTGATGCTCGCCTTGACTCTCTCGATAAGTTAGACATCTCGCCGACGATTCTCAAACCTCTCTGTTCATGTTTGGCCACCAAAAGTGTTGACGCAAATCTTGATACATTTTTGTGCTTCCTGGGTGTATCGAGTACCTCGTACTGTGCGCTTCTTATAAAATCTCTTCTCTTAGTTCTTGTACTAGCGGTACCCAAATTCGCCCTTCGAATCTCAGCAGTCCGGTGCCATCAATCTTGTATTTCAATTCATCCCCTTCAGCTAACCGCTTCTTGATGTTGTCGCATACTTCGTCCTTCTCTTGAGCCTCTTTAACCTTATCTAATAGAGTCGGGCTCGCTGTCACTATAAATAATTTCTTGTTGGTCCCCATCGGATACTTAACCTCTAATTCAAGTCGTTCGAAATCTTTCACCAATTCCTCTTGAATGGTCAACTTCAAAGAATTCTCTCTCTTTTTTTCTCGCTTAGGGCATCTGCCACTACATTTGCTTTTCCTGGATGGTACAGAATCTCACAATCATAATCCTTGATCAATTCTAGCCATCGGTGCTGCCTCATATTTAGCTCTTTCTACGTGAAGATATACTCCAGACTCTTGTGATCCGTATATATCTCACACTTCTCACCATACAAATAGTGCCTCCAAATCTTTAAGGCAAAAACTACTGCTGCTAATTCCAGGTCATGAGTCGGATAACCCTTCTCATAGTCCTTCAACTGACGTGAAGCGTACGCAATGACATTGCCATGCTGCATTAGTACACAACCAAGACCTTTGTGTGACGCAACACTATACACTACAAATCCTCACGTGTTATCTGGTAAAGTCAACACAGGTGCCTGACTGAGCCTCTTCTTCAATTCCATAAAACTCTCTTCACATTTCTCCATCCGAACGAACTTCACTGTCTTCCTAGTAAGGTTGGTCAACGGTGATGCTATCTTTGAAAAATCTTGGATGAATCTCCGATAGTATCCTCGCTAATCCCAAGAAACTCCTAATTTCTATCGGCCTTTTTTCGTTCCCAGCTGATAACCACTTCTACCTTTGGCCGGATCCACCAAAACACCATCCTTGTCGATAACGTGACCCAAAAACGCACTCTCCGCAACTAAAACTCACACTTGGAGAACTTTGCATACAACTTCTCCCCCTTAACGCCTCCAACACTATCCTTAGATGTTCAAATGGTTCTTCCTCCTCGTCTCCTAATATACCAGAATGTCATCGATGAACACGACAACAAACTTATCCAAATACTCGCTTAAACACTCTGCTCATCAAGTCCATGAATGTCATCATGCGCATTCACAACCCAAAAGACATTACCGTAAACTCAAAGTGTCCATACCGAAGTTCTCAATGTCGCCTTTTGGAACATCCTCCCGCCTCACCTTCAACCAGGATGATAACCGGTCCTCAAGTTGTTTTTTTTGAAAATATTTCGCTTCTTCAACCGATCAAACAAATCGTCGATCCCGGGCAACGGTACTTGTTCTTAATGGTGACCTTGTTCAACTCTCGGTAGTCGATACAAATCCTTAATGACCCATCTTTCTTCTTTACGAATAAGACTGGTGCTCCCCACGGTGATACGCTTGGTCGAATGTATCCCTTATCTAACAATTCTTGTAGTTGAATCATCAGTTCCTTCATTTCTACCGGAGCCATACGATACGGCGCTTTGTATACCGGTGATGTCCCTAGTGCCAAATCGATAACAAACTCTATCTCTCTATCTGGTGGCAATCCTAGAATCTCATCTGGGAAGACGTCAACGAATTCCCTTATAATAGGTATCTGACCCAGTTCACCCTCGACTATGCGGGTATTCACAACGTGAGCTAAATAACCTATACAACCTTTCCTAAGAAACTTCTTTGCTTGCATCATCGTCGTTACAAACAAGATTGTCTCTGATTTATTTATCGCCATGAAATACCACCTTTGACTTATTCGAGTCTTTAGGTGTATGCACTTTTTCTTTACAAATAATTATCGCTTCAAATGACTTGATAGCCAATCCATCCCGAGGATTACATCAAACTCTCCAAGAAGAATTGGTATCAAATCCACGTTAAGCTTAAACCCTCTTACATCAGCACAACAGTTCCTATGTGTGTAATCTACAGGGATAATTTCTTTGTTTGCTACTTCTACATTCATTGGGTGTTCTAATAGTTCACGAGGTAAACTTAATCTTTGAGCAAAATCATCGATATAAAAAAGAACATGAAGCTCCCGAATCAAATAACACATAGGCATTTATATCGTTGATCGAATTATACCGACACCACCTCCCCGGATGCCACCGCATCTTCAGACCGCCATATCAATGTTCTCACCGCTTTAGCTTGTTTTTGGTCGGGTGGTCCTCCACCGGTTGTTTTAGTGTTATCGCTTCCTCATTGCTTTTTCGCCATCCGTGCTTTTCTTCTTTGGGCAATCCTTGATCCGATGTCCCACCACCATAGTTAAAACAACCTCCTTTCTTCACCTTAGAACAATTGGTGAGGTATGCCTTCTTCTTCCACCACAGTATAACATACCGCTTTTTCCTTTCAAGCACTCTCCCGAGTGACCCTTTCCACAGCTTTCCACACACCGACTTTTTTTGTTGCACACTTCCTCATCAATCTCCAAATTACTACCCCACTCGCTTCCATTTCCGCTTCTTGTTGTTACTACTGCCACTACTAACATTCTGATTCCCACCTTCTACTTTCTTCTTGTTCTTCTCCCGATTGTACTTTGAGACTGCTTCGCTTCCACCTTCCGCTATGAGAGCTTTCTCCAACAGAGTTGAGAATGACGTGATTTGTAGAACCGCTACCTTATCAGAAATCCACCACTTTAGTCCATTTTCGAACCTCCTTGTTTTCCACACCTCCGTGTCTACTTGATGTGGAGCGAATCTGGCTAATTCATTAAACTTTGCAGCGTACTCTAACACTGACATATTCTCCTGTTTCAATTCCAAAACTTGATCTCCATTCTCGCTTGGTACTCTCGTGGAAGTAGTTCTCAAAGAACAACTTCTTGAACGCTTCCCAAGTCACGATTCCAAATTCCGACTTTGTTCGGTTAGCCTCCCACCAATAGTTAGCCTTTCACCTTCATTAAGTAGGTAGCAAAATTGTTTTTCGTTCTTCTCGCTACTCTAGCAATAATGAAGGCCTTCTCAATCTCCTTCATCCACGCCCGGGCTCTATCGAGTCCTGTTGTTCTCTAAACTCCCATGGTCCCACCGCCTTTGAAGTCCTTAAAGTTGGCTAATTGGTTTCCTACCGATTTCCGCAGGTGTTGAGCTTGATTCCTCATGGCTTCACCATCATGTCGATAAAGTCTTGCATTGGGTTTGGTTGAGCTCCGCACGCATTATTAACTCGACTCTTCATTCTCTTGGTTCCTTAGTACTGCGCCATGCAACATTATCTAGTTAAACGAAATTCTAACACGCTACTCGGGTTTTATTATCATATAAGTACTTAGCATGCAATACGCCATCGTATTCAAACAATTAGATGATCATTATGTGAGAGTTTTAAATTACCAAGATTTTGGAAAGTCTTTCTCCCCGATTAGTTGGTAAAGTTTGTTTTTTTTAAAAAAATCCAAATCACCACTGGAATAACATAACATTAAATAGACAATTTACTATTTAAATTTTCCAACACATATCATAATAATGCATTTAGATTCATATACCAATGTTTTAATACAATCCGACTAAACATCCGCATACTTATAAAACGCTCAAGGCATAAACCGCCCACCACCAACTATCCTTTAACTGGACAAAAAGTGAGGATTCACTACCATCTACCCCTTTATCAAAATAAAAGTTGGGGTCTAACTACCATCCCATGCATACAAAGAAGGCATAAGGATTTACAACAACTAAACAAATTCCCCTATTAGAAACAAAAAGTGGGACTATATCGAACATGAATACAAATCAACGCTTCGCTTCATCACCGGAAGGTAGCTCCATCCACTCAGCATCGAACTTCATAAAGGCGATGTTTAAAGCTTGCTCCAAAGTGTATATCTTCGCATCTTTAGCTTCCACCTCAACTCTCAACTATCCTAGTTGTAGCTCTCTCTGCCCCAACCTCCTTCGCAACTCGGCTAACTCAAACTCAGTAATGTAAGTCAAGTCGCGTCCTCATACTTCCGCTCCGAAATCTGGAGGGTGTGGTTCTGCGCCTCCACTCGCTCAACCCTAACCTCTAGCTCGACGTTCCTCACCAATAAGTCTCCTATCAGACCATGCTCCATGGACTCCTCACTAGAGTCTCTCGACTCTTGGTTAAGTGAATAGCTATCTTGACTCTTGTCAGCCATCCTATGCACACAATAAACAATCAAAACAACATCAATACCATAATAAAATATATTCATTGATAAAATGAAATAATATTTTATTAAGTACAACACAAACTCGATGAATTTCCACAATCCATCTCCTAACATACTCTATAAGAGTTTTCTACTAAGGTTATAACCTAGGTTTCATTCTTAATGTTTATAACCTACGCCTTTGATACTAACTTGTGACGCCCCAAATCCGTGTTCTTTAACCTCGATTCTAAGGCTCACAATCTATCATCATCATCATAAGCATTCTATAACTATTACGGAATAATAAACATACATTGTTCAATATAATAAAGTTCCATAACATGGTCCCAAGGTTTTTATAACCTTAACTTTAAACACACCATTCATATTACAAAAGGTTTATAAGAAATTCCATCAGATAATAATTAAATTAACATTCATTCTAAGCTACTCCTGGATCTTGCCCTTGCCCTTGTCTTTCTTGTTAGATCCTTCGGGCTTAGCTGAAATAGTTGTCATGATATAGCTAGGGTAAACAACTAATTTGCTTAGCAAGTTATATACAAGGGAGATATATCATGACTAGAAAAAAGTTTAGCTTTCAATGTTCAACAATAGTATAAGATTGTGAAGGAACATGAATTAATAATCAACAACTGAATATATGAATAATTGAATAACATGTACTAAGTGGTTTTGAAATAACCATGAACATTTGCCAAGGTTCTCAGTCATTTAAACTGGACCTCTTAATAAGTTTTGGTATTCAAGGGGATCAGCCTTTCATATCTCGTGATTTATGCATAAACACTTAATAATCCGGCATTGATATCATGCCTTAATCAAATTCGGCCTTTTCTCAGTCAAGAGTTCTTATCATATCAATTTAATAATAACGACTTTTTAAAATACATTTTATTTAACAAATTTAAACATGCTTGATCTAGCTGATACAATTAGCATAGATCTATCTCATAAACAGTTTATGAATGAAGAACTTTAATTTTAATTCACAGTTCAATAATAGTAGAACAGGAATTCAATTGCACAAAGTGCGAATTTCAATAATCATTATAGATGTAAATAATCATCAATAATTATTCACTAATATGCTTTGAAAATAATAACTCGAGTTTAAGTTAGGAAACTTGACTCGTCTGTAGATTACGGCTACGCAGTTAATTTATATCCACTATGCAGTTAAATTATCTTCCTTTGAGAGACATATAGTTAATCTTTCAATTAGTCATAGTATAACATAAGATTATGTAATTACCTAAATATTATACATTACATTTAGTTCTTATAAACATTATCTTGTCTTGATAATGTTACTATTAAATAACAACATAATATTATTAATCTTGATAATATTTAATTCACCTCTTAGTATTATTAGTTCCCTAATAATACTTTTTATTTGCTTACTATAATATTATTAACATCTTAATAATATTTTAATACCTTACTAATATTATTAATCCTCTTAATAATATTTTAATTATGCATTAATATTATTACCTTAATAATATCATACTTATGCTTTAGTATCATTAATCATTTAATAATATTATTAATCATTTAATAATATTTTATTCATTTACTAATATTTTATAACTAATATTATTAATCATTTAATAATATCTTATTCCATTACTAATATTATTAATCATTTAATAATACTTTAATCATTTATCACTTTAAATCAAATATTATTAACCATTTAATAATATTTTAAAGAAATTTTAATCTTAATATTTTTATTTACTTATCAATATCATATTCTAATAGTATTAATATCATAATAATATTTTAATAATTTATCGGATTAATAAACAATTTATTCTAATTGTTCACCCTTTATTAAACCTCTTATTTAATATCCATAAAAGGTCATAAATAATATTTCTTATCATAAATTACCAAAGTGCTCTAAGATAGTCATGATATGATATATTATGAGTATTCAAGCATAAAAATCATATTTTTCTTTATTAAAGACATCATTTAACTATTTATTTTTTTTATTCATAACTTAATCATTTTTTGGAAAAATAGCAAACTGATTCCAAAATTTCATTTTCGATTTTGACAAAATATGAACCCACAAAAATCCCCAAATTTTTCTGGAATTTTAGAAAATGATCTACTATTTTTAAAGTTCCCAAAACACTTGGATCTTGCTTTATTTTTAATAAATTGAGTTTGGCTCAGAAAATGCTGAAATTTTCAGGTTATGCTCTCCTAACATATATAAACCTACTGTAAAACTTTCGGAATTTTCCAATGTATACACAAAGAGATTTCAAGGTAAAGTTTTAGGAGTCCTTTACTAAATAGTCATTACGCACAATCTATAACTCAAACGTGTCCGTTTTTTTCCTACATGTAGATAACTTCTCAAGGTACCTCCGTGAAGTTTCCCAGATTTTTAGGGACATGAAACTGTCCAAAAAATAGACCCAAGAAAAATGGGACAGAAAATATTTTATGGTTTTTGAACCCTTAACATTCTAAGTGGATCTGTTTTGGGAAATTAGCTCCAAAGGATTCAAAACTTGCTAGATTTGTGTTCTATCACTTGGGTTTACTAGATAACTCATGTATATAGCACCCCCTTCGACGGATCACAAATCTAAGTTGGAAAACTTGAGTTACACAAGATTTATTGGAAGAAAACAAGAGTTTTCACCCTCGAGAACATATGCTCATATTCTTCCTCTAAGCCTTTGATCTAACACTCAAGATACTTAGTTCCATACATGATGATATGTGGGACTAGGGTATCTTGAGTATTTGTTCATAACCCCAAAAAAACTCAAGCTAAAAAAATAAAGTAGAAGAAGAAGATGATGGTTAGGTTATACCTTGATTTAATGGCAACTTTCCTTGATTTACCAAAGTAAGTGATTAACCTAGGATGCATGAACAAACTAACACTCCTCTCTCTCTAAATGGCCGAACCTCTCTCCCTTTTCTCTCTCTTGAAGTTGCTAGCTTGGGAGGAAATTATAAGAGGAAGAATGAGAGGAGAAATGTAATGAAAAAAATGAAATAAAAGGGATACTTGCAAAAATATAGATACACTTAGTGTACCTAGCTATTATCCCCCACACCTTCCTTGTCTATTAGACAAAACTTCGTATCTTGCTCTTAAGTATGATTAGTGAGATTTCCCACCAATGAGGTGTAGACAACATTGTACTTTGTGTAAGAAATAAAGAAAAGTAATGTCATTAATTATCTATTTAAGGAAAGTGGGTTATCAAATATATTTACTTTATATAGCCACAAGGGTGGCCAATACCTAAGCCCTCTTAAATCCCCTTTTGCTTTTTATTTTAATGCCCAATTTTGATTAATCAAATGTCTACAATACCCTTAATCAAGTGGCCTAAGTATTGGTTTGCATTTTATTTCATTTGGGCTACCTCCTTAATTGTTTTGGGCTATGTAATAAACATAGTCTAGCAATTTTAATATATGTTACCCAATTTGATTATTTAGGGTTTCTATTCCTAATCATACGAAATTTAATTACCTATACATGTGACTTTAGCTCATAACCCAATTAGGTTCACAAGAATTAGGTTTAAGTTATTAGTCACTTGAAATAATAAGATTACCCACTTAAGTTAGTATACATATTAAATACTAACATCTCATTATCACCATAACCCTTAGGTTATTTAATTGTCTCACCTAATGTATAATTAGGTTACGAAGCTTTCATTTTTAATGAAATCTATAAATGTATATATCCATAACTATAACATACATGTTAATTGACCCATGCACTACTTCACATATGTTGTCACATATTAAATCACTGTATAACACAAAGTTTTAAATATCAATAATGTTCATACATATATAGTGACTTAAAATTCACGGTTATTACAAAAATCGTGCACCTAAGTGTTATGGATCCATGATCCAACAACCCAGAATATTAAAAGACACCCTATTACACAACTTTAACCAACAAATTACAACATCTAACATCAGATCTAATGATTTCAAAAATTATGGTTTTATACCTTTAAAACTTTGATCTTTGATTCTGGTCCTTTGAATCTATTCTTGGTAAGCTGGGATATGGTCAAGGTTTATCTTATCACTCTATATCAGTCTTGCTCTCGAATTTTTAGAGAGAGAAGGAAGTTGGCAAGCATGTCAAGTAAAGTAAGAGACTTTCTCTTATTTTATTTGGTTTATGAATTTGATTCAATTCATGGAGCTGATATAGTTGCTGAGTGTTGGACAATAAGTCATAAGCTACTGCTAGGAGTTATTCACCAACTTCTTTAGGGTTAGATCTATAAGCAACCTAATAATAATGCATTAAGGGCATTTTAGTCTTTATGCAATCCATTTTAAGGGCATTTTGGACATTGGCCAAACCATTAGGGTTTAGGGTTTAGAACCATTAGGGTTTAGGGTTTAGACCCTTTAGGGTTTGATTTTCTAGGATTTCAAAAATTAGGTTTTAAAAATTTAGGTTTCCAAAAATAGAAATTTAATATTTTAAAATTATAATTAGGATTTTCTAATTATATTAAAATTTCTTAATTATAATTTAAATCTTGCTAATTAGGATTAGTATTTCCTAATTAAAATTGCTAATTAAGCAATTAGGGTCAAAATGGTCATTAGGGTTTATAAACCACGAATTAAGGTTTCTATTAGAAAAATATTTTTTCTAAATTCGAAATTTGATTTCGTAATTTGATTAGGGTTTTCTAATTACTTAACTTGAAAATTAGAATTAATATATCATAATTAACATCAAAACTATTTAATTAACACTTAGGTTTTCCCTAATTATAAATTAGGGTTCCTAAACCAGAAATTAGGGTTTAACAAATTTTAGGGTTTGCTAACTAATTAAGATTTACCCTAATTAATATTATAATTAATATCACTTAAGAATTATAATTATCCTTTAAGTTCTTATATTAGGGTTTTAAATTCCCGAATTAGGGTTTCGTATTCCCGGAACTAAAATTAGGGTTTTCAAAATCGGTTTTAAGGTTTCTTGTTAATCGTTAGGGTTTTCTAACCGAACGTTGACGTTCTTAATATATAATTAGGGTTTGTTATAGATATCGTTTATCTGGTCAACCTTTGATCCTTAACCACATACTGTACACATATAAACAGAACATATCCACGTATTGCTTAATCTTGAATAATTCACCTAAATCTTTCACAGAATTTTGAAATCCTAAAAATTCTATCTTAAAAATATCAAACGCATGCACTTTTTTCTGTCTAGGTTCTAATATTGAACCTTAAATCAATAAATTAAAATTTTAAAAATATTCAAAATTCTCAGGTTGTCACGGGGCGCCCCACCTTCTACTTTCTTCTTGTTCTTCTACCAGATTGTACTTTGAGACTGCTTCGCTTCCACCTTCCGCTATGAGAGCTTTCGCCAACAGAGTTGAGAATGACGTGATTTGTAGAACTGCTACCTTACTGTAAATCCATGGCTTTAGTCCATTTTCGAACCTTCTTGTTTTCCACACCTCCGTGTCTACTTGATGTGGAGCGAATCTGGCCAATTCATTAAACTTTTTAGCGTACTCTGATACTGACATATTCTCCTGTTTCAATTCCAAAAACTTGATCTTCATTCTCGCTTGTGTACTCTCAGGGAAGTAGTTCTCAAAGAAAAACTTCTTGAACGCTTCCCAAGTCACGATTCCAGTCCCGGCTTTGTTCTGGTTGGCCTCCCACCAATAGTTAGCCTTACCCTTCATTAAGTAGGTAGCAAAAATTGTTTTCTGTTCTTCTACTACTCTAGCAATAATGAAGGCCTTCTCAATCTCCTTCATCCACATCTGGGCCTCTATCGAGTCTGTTGTTCCACTAAACTCCGGTGTTCCTACTACCTTGAAGTCCTTAAAGTTGGCTAATTGGTTTCCCGCCTGATTTCCCGCAGGTTGAGCTTGATTCCTCATGGCTTCAGTCTTAATGTTGACAAAGTCTTGCATTGGGTTTGGTTGAGCTCCCGCTGCATTATTAACTGACTCTTCATTCTCTTGGTTCCTTAGTACTCGTCTGGGCGGCATTATCTAGTTAAACGAAATTCTAACACGTTACTCGGGTTTTATTATCATATAAGTACTTAGCATGCAATACGCTACTGTATTCAAACAATTAGATGATCATTATGTGAGAGTTTTAAATTACCAAGATTTTGGAAGTCTTTCTCCCTGATTAGTTGGTAAAGTTTGTTTAAAGAAAAATCCAAATCAGTCTACTGGATTAACATGACATTAAATAGACAATTTTACTATTTAAATTTTCCAACGTATATCATAATAATGCATTTAGATTCATATACCAATGTTCTAATACAGACTGACTAAACATCTGGCATACTTCTATAAACGTTCAAGGCATAAACTGCCCACCACCAACTATCCTCTAATGGACAAAAAGTGAGGATTCACTACCATCTACCCCTTTATCAAAATAAAAGTTGGGGTCTAACTACCGCCATATGCATACAGCAAGGCATAAGGATTTACAACAACTAAACAGTCCCTATTAGAAACAAAAGTGGGACTATATCGAACATGAATACAAATCAACGCCTGCTCTTACTGCTGGATGGCATCTCTATCCACTCAACATCGAACTTCATAAAGGCGATGTCTAAAGCTTGCTCCAAAGTGTATATCTTCGCATCTTTAGCTTCCACCTCAACTCTCAACTGTCCTAGTTGTAGCTCTCTCTGCCCCAACCTCCTTCGCAAATCGGCTAACTCAAATCAGGCTCGTAAGTCGCGTCCCCTGCATTTCATCGCTTCTCCGAACTGGAGGGTGTGGTTCTGCGCCTCTACTCACTCAACCCTAACCTCTAGCTCGACGTTCCTCACCAATAAGTCTCCTATCAGATCATGCTCCATGGACTCCTCACTAGAGTATCTTGACTCTTGGTTCACTGAATAGCTATCTTGACTCTTGTCAGCCATCCTATGCACACAATAAACAATCAAAACAACATCAATACCACAGTAAAATATATTCATTGATAAAATGAAATAATATTTTATTAAGTACAACACAAACTCGATGAATTTCCACAATCCATCTCCTAACATACTCTATAAGAGTTTTCTACTAAGGTTATAACCTAGGCTTCGCATTCCTAATGTTTATAACCTACAGCTTTGATACCAACTTGTGACGCCCCCAAATCCAGGTTCTTTAACCTCAGATTCGGTGCTCAGGATCTATCATCATCATCATAAGCATTCTATAACTGTTACGGAATAATAAACATACATTATCCATTATAATAAAGTTCCATAACATGGTCCCAAGGTTTTTATAACCTTAACTTTAAACACACCATTCATATTACAAAAGGTTTATAAGAAATTCCATCAGATAATAATTAAATTAACATTCATTCTAAGCTACTCCTGGATCTTGCCCTTGCCTTTGTCTTTCGTGTTAGATCCTTCTGCTTAAATTGAAATAGTTGTCATGATATAGCTAGGTAAACAACTAATTTGCTTAGCAAGTTATATACAAGGAGATATATCATGACTAGAAAAAGTTCAACTTTCAATGTTCAACAATAGTATAAGATTGTGAAGGAACATGAATTAATAATCAACAACCAATATATGAATAATTGAATAACATGTCTCGAGTGGTTTTGAAATAACCATGAACATTTGCCAAGGTTCTCGATCATTTAAACTGGACCTCTTAATAAGTTTTGGTATTCAAGGATCACCTTTTCATATCTCGTGATTTATGCATAAACACTTAATAATCCTAAGCATTGATATCATGCCTTAATCAAATTCGACCTTTTCTCGACCAAGAGTTCTTATCATATCAATTTAATAAGAAATGACTTTTTTAAAATACATTTTATTTAACAAATTTAAACATGCTTGATCTAAATGATATACAATTAGCATAGATCTATCTCATAAAATGCTTTATGAATGAAAAACTTTAATTTTAATTCACAGTTCAATAATAGTAGAACAAGAATTCAATTGCACAAAGTGCGAATTTCAATAATCATTATAGATGTAAATAATCATCAATAATTATTCACTAATATGCTTTAAAAATAATAACTCGAGTTTGAGTTAGGAAACTTTCCTCGTCTGTAGATTACGGCTACGCAATTAATTTATATCCACTATGCAGTTAAATTATCTTCCTTTGAGAGACATATAGTTAATCATTCAATTAGTCATAGTATAACATAAGATTATGTAATTACATAAATATTATACATTACATTTAGTTCTTATAAACATTATCCTGTCTTGAAAATGTTACTATTAAATAACAACATAATATTATTAATCTTGATAATATTTAATTCACCTCTTAGTAATATTAGTTCCCTAATAATACTTTTATTTGCTTACTAATATTATTAACATCTTAATAATATTTTAATACCTTACTAATATTATTAATCCTCTTAATAATATTTTAATTATGCATTAATATTATTACCTTAATAATATCATACTTATGCTTTAGTATCATTAATCATTTACTAATATTATTAATCATTTAATAATATTTTATTCATTTACTAATATTATTAATCATTTAATAATATCTTATTCCATTACTAATATTATTAATCATTTAATAATACTTTAATCATTTATCAATGCTTAAATCAAATATTATTAACCATTTAATAATATTTTAAAGAAATTTTAATCTTAATATTTTTATTTACTTATCAATATCATATTCTAATAGTATTAATATCATAATAATATTTTAATAATTTATTGGATTAATAAACAATTTATTCTAATTGTTCACCCTTTATTAAACCTCTTATTTAATATCCATAAAAGGTCATAAATAATATTTCTTATCATAAATTACCAAAGTGCTCTAAGATAGTCATGATATGATATATTATGAGTATTCAAGCATAAAAATCATATTTGTCTTATTAAGGACATCATTTAACTATTTATTTCTTTTTATTCATAACTTAATCATTTTTTGGAAAAATAGCAAACTGATTCCAAAATTTGCAACTTCTGTATTTTGACAGAATATGAACCCACAAGGATCCCCAAATTTTTCTGGAATTTTAGAAAATGATCTACTATTTTTAAAGTTCCCAAAACACTCGGATCTTGCTTTATTTTTAATAAATTGAGTCTGGCTCAGAAAATGCTGAAATTTTCAGGGTATGCTCTCCTAACATATATAAACCTACTGTAAAACTTTCGGAATTTTCCAGTGTATACACAGTGAGATTTCCAAAGGTAAAGTTTTAGGAGTCCTTTACGGAAATAGTCATTACACACAATCTATAACTCGAAACGTGTCCGTTCTTTTTCCTACGTGTAGATAACTTCTCAAGGTACCTCTGTGAAGTTTCCCAGATTTTTGAGGGACATGAAACTGTCCGAAACAGACCCAAGAAAAATGGGACAGAAGCTATTTTATGGTTTTTGAACCCTTAACATTCTAAGTGGGCTGTTTTGTTGAAATCAGCTTCAAAGGATTCAAAACTTGCTAGATTTGTATTCTATCACTTGGGTTTACTAGATAACTCATGTATATAGCACCCCCTTCGACGGATCACAAATCTAAGTTGGAAAACTTGAGTTACACAAGATTTAGTGGAAGAAAACAAGAGTTTTCACCCTTGGAGAACATATGCTCATATTCTTCCTCTAAGCCTTTGATCTAACACTCAAGATACTTAGTTCCTTACATGATGATATGTGGGACTAGGGTATCTTGAGTATTTGTTCATAACCCCAAAAAAACTCAAGCTAAATAAATAAAGTAGAAGAAGAAGATAAAGGTTAGGTTATACCTTGATTTAATGGCAACTTTCCTTGATTTACCAAAGTAAGTGATTAACCTAGGATGCATGAACAAACTAACACTCCTCTCTCTCTCTAAATGGCCGAACCTCTCTCCCTTTTCTCTCTCTTGAAGTTGCTAGCTTGGGAGGAAATTATAAGAGGAAGAATGAGAGGAGAAATGTAATGAAAAAAATGAAATAAAAGGGATACTTGCAAAAATATAGATACACTTAATGTACCTAGCTATTATCCCCCACACCTTCCTTGTCTATTAGACAAAACTCCGTATCTTGCTCTTAAGTATGATTAGTGAGATTTCCCACCAATGAGGTATAGACAACATTGTACTTTGTGTAAGAAATAAAGAAAAGTAATGTCATTAATTAGCTATTTAAGGAAAGTGGGTTATCAAATATATTTACTTTATATAGCCACAAGGGTGGCCGGCCCCAAGCCCTCCTAAATCCCCCTTTTGCTTTTATTTTTAATGCCCAATTTTGATTAATCAAATGTCTACAATACCCTTAATCAAGTGGCCTAAGTATTGGTTTGCATTTTATTTCATTTGGGCTACCTCCTTAATTGTTTTGGGCTATGTAATAAACATAGTCTAGCAATTTTAATATATGTTACCCAATTTGATTGTTTAGGGTTTCTATTCCTAATCTTACGAAATTTAATTACCTATACATGTGACTTTAGCTCATAACCCAATTAGGTTCACAAGAATTAGGTTTAAATTATTAGTCACTTGAAATAATAAGATTACCCACTTAAGTTAGTATACATATTAAATACTAACATCTCATTATCACCATAACCCTTAGGTTATTTAATTGTCTCACCTAATGTATAATTAGGTTACGAAGCTTTCATTTTTAATGAAATCTATAAATGTATATATCCATAACTATAACATATGTAAGACCCCAAATTATTAATAAATAAAATTTATTTTTCTATTTATTATTTTGAAATAGTAAGGGTTGATTTGATTAATGTGGATAGTTATGGGTAAAATACGCAAATATTTCGAATAAGCAAGTGGTTATAAAATATTCATTATTGTTTGGGAATATTCGTTTTGGTCGTGGAATATTCAGATCTTTGTCGGGAATATTCGTATTTACGACACCAGCTTTTTTTTTTGTGGGCCCCATAACGGAAAAGCGATTGGATGAAGAAAATGACAAATATAAGTTATTTATAAATAACTACGTAGTTGTTACCAAGTATCACCGTTGGAATACCCGTGATTAAAACACACTAATACGCGTTGTTGAACAAGAAGACATTTCATTGCACCAATTATTGATTCATACGTAAGAAGGCACTACTCAATAATTGTTACGAAGAATTACTATTCAATATTTTATTTTATTGATCCAATAATTGTTTGCATTGATATTTTATATTATCGTTGTTTCAATAAATTGTCATTACACAAGATTTTCCATTATCGAAGCAATAATTCATATTATCCTAATAATATTATTAGAAAAATTATTGGCAATGTCTAGAAAGTTCGCTCTAAGGAGAGGTTTGGTCACCTAATCATGCCGCCAAGAAGGAGAAATCTTTATTGAAAGCCCCTCTTTCTTGGGAACTACCGTTGCAAGATCGTGATTCTCAGTAATATTATTTATGAATAATTAATTATTGATTTATATGATGAGGAAAATATTGATTTTATGTGGATATAGATGGAGAAAATTTTTAAAATGACAAATTGTTGAAAATTAATATTTTATCTTTTTCTGATAAAATAATTCATTTAAATATATTATTTTAATAATGGTGATATTTTTATAATGAATGTGGGATATATGAGTATATGAGGAGGAAGAGTATTTTTGTGGCATTAAATGTTTAACACATATTTTGTGTGTTGGTGGACACAATTATTGACCGAAATTTGATTATAGCTTGTAAAATCGTCCGTTTATGGATTTCGGTCAATTTTTGTTTGGAATTTGGAAAACCTTTCTTCTGCAAAGTTGTAGAGAATTGAATTTCCTATAAAAATTCGCGAGATTCGAATTTTCTGATAAAAGGGCTATTTATTATGAATTATTGAAGTTTCGAAGCTCCAAAATAATTGATTTTTGGAAGTTTAAAATAATTTAAATAAGAAAAATGTTTTTTGTGTTTGGTGGGCATCTTTAACATATGCTAAGTTGCTGAATTCAGATGATTCTAAGTGGACGTAGACAAATTAATATATATTATTATTATTATATTAAATTTTCTGCTTTGGTGTTCTAAGCAATTTCCTATAAATAGGGTGCTTAGGTTAGAATTGAAAATCACACCAGAAACTGAAGTTTTCTCTCTCTATATTATCGAGCGTATTTTTGTGAGTATTTTGAGTATACTTTGAGTATTGATATACGGTGCAAGTTCAAGTCATAGCCTATATCTAGTGTTTCAACTAGAAGTACTGTCTTTCGAGGTAAGGGATGTTATTTTATTCGAAAATGATATTATTTCTTCAATATCATTATACCGAAATATTGGTTGGAAATTTTATCAAATTTGGAACTTTTTCATGATTTTAAGTTACTATTCAGAGTTACTATTCATGAGTTACTATTCACGAGTTACTATTCATGAGTTACTATTCACGAGTTACTATTCACGAGTACTATTCACGAAGCGTGAAGATGTTTTTGTGAAATTTCTATCTTCCGGTGTTTGAGTTACTATTCACGATACGACACTATTCACGAATCACGGCTTATTCAATTAAAAATGAAATTTCTTCTTTTTGTCCAAAATATCTATTATGGATACTAGCTTTGATTGTATCCATGTTTTGATCATTCTTGAATTTTACTCCACTCTGATTACTTATGAAGTATTTTTGACCTTGGATTGTTTAAAATACAAATCCTTAATATTTGTTCTTTTATTTCACTGGATTCGTTTTCTTTGAAATATTTTTCATCATCCTCACCCCTAAATGTTGATATTATCGAATATCTTTGGCTCATGTAGTGCAAAGATGAATGATTTCTTGATGAATATCTTTGGTAGTAGTGCAAAGATGAACAGGTGTTGAGATGAACATGACCTAATTGATTAATATCTTTGGCCCGTAGTGCAAAGATGAACAGTGTTTAGAACGAACATGACCAACTGATGAATATCTTTGGCCTATAGTGCAAAGATGAATATTTGATTCCAGATATATATTGATTGATGTTACAGGGATAAAATATCGACGATGAACTTTTAAATTCATATATAGAAGATAGTAGTTTGCATTCTCTACTTAACTCTTCTAATGAATTGTTGTTTCCATTGCGCATTGTTGATTTAAAACCGGTTGTCTATTGAATTCTATCGATTTTTCCTCAAGAAGACTAACGATAATTTGTTGTATATTATCTTAGTCATAATATTCTTTACTGGGCTAGTTGAGCTCACCCTTTTCCTTTTTGTTCCATTCTTCTTCTCAGGAGGCGAGAATGTAGCAAGTACTAATCGGGGTATGGAATGAAGGTTCTAGAGAGAGTTGTTTAGTAGTCCTCACCATTTTTGTAAAATAATGTATCAATAATTATGATGGGGATTTATTTGCGTGTGGATATTGTCTAGAAGACAATAATTGTATTTAAACTCACAGTTTATATGTTGTAGCAATAAAGTTGTAGTTATTTCTGTACCATGTATTTGGCGACTCAGAATTGGTTGGATGGAATGGACCTATTTTGGGGGCGTCACAACATACATGTTAATTGACCCATGCACCACTTCACATATGTTGTCATATATTAAATCACTGTATAACACAAAGTTTTAAATATCAATAATGTTCATACATATATAGTGACTTAAAATTCACGGTTATAACAAAAATCGTGCACCTAAGTGTTATGGATCCATGATCCAACAACCCAGAACATTAAAAGACACCCTATTACACAACTTTAACCAACAAATTACAACATCTAACATCAGATCTAATGATTTTGAAAATTATGGTTTTATACCTTTAAAACTTTGATCTTTGATTCTGGTCCTTTGAATCTATTCTTGGTAAGCTGAGATATGGTCAAGGCTTATCTTATCACTCTATATCAGTCTTGCTCCCGAATTTTTAGAGAGAGAAGGAAGTTGGCAAGTATGTCAAGTAAAGTAAGAGACTTTCTCTTATTTTATTTGGTTTATGAATTTGATTCAATGCATGGAGCTGATATAGCTGCTGAGTGTTGGACAATAAGTCATAAGCTACGGCTAGGAGTTATTCACCAACTTCTTTAGGGTTAGATCTATAAGCAACCTAATAATAATGCATTAAGGGCATTTTAGTCTTTATGCAATCCATTTTAAGGGCATTTTGAACATTGGCCAAACCATTAGGGTTTAGGGTTTAGAACCATTAGGGTTTAAGGTTTTGACCCTTAAGGGTTTGAATTTCTAGGATTTCAAAAATTAGGTTTCCAAAAATAGAAATTTAATATTTTAAAATTATAATTAGGATTTTCTAATTATATTAAAATTTCTTAATTATAATTTAAATCTTGCTAATTAGGATTAGTATTTCCTAATTAAAATTGCTAATTAAGCAATTAGGGTCGAAATGGTCATTAGAGTTTATAAACCACGAATTAAGGTTTCTATTAGAAAAATATTTTTTCTAAATTCGAAATTAGATTTCGTAATTAGATTACGGTTTTCTAATTACTTAACTTGAAAATTAGAATTAATATATCATAATTAACATTAAAACTATTTAATTAACACTTAGGTTTTCCCTAATTATAAATTAGGGTTCCTAAACCAGAAATTAGGGTTTAACAAATTTTAGGGTTTGCTAACTAATTAAGATTTACCCTAATTAATATTATAATTAAGATCACTTAAGAATTATAATTATCCTTTAAGTTCTTATATTAGGGTTTTAAATTCCTGAATTAGGGTTTTGTATTCCCGGAATTAAAATTAGGGTTTTCAAAATCGGTTTGAGGGTTTCTTGTTAATCGTTAGGGTTTTATAACCGAACGTTGACGTTCTTAATATATAATTAGGGTTTGTTACAGATATCGTTTATCTGGTCAACCCTTGAGCCTTAACCACATACTGTACACATATACACAGAACATATTCACGTATTCCTTAATCTTGAATAATTCACCTAAATCATTCACAGAATTTTGAAATCCTCAAAATTCTATCTTAAAAATATCAAACGCATACACTTTTTTTCTGTCTAGGTTCTAATATTGAACCTTAAATCAATAAATTAAAATTTTAAAAATATTCAAAATTCTCGGGTTGTCACACACGCCCACGCCATCAGAAATGAAAATTTGTCGTCGTGCGCCTCCACGCTATTTCTAGCGCCGCCTCATTGCTTCTCGTGTGCCCTGTACGCTTCTATTTTCTCGCTCGATGTCCTTTGGTAAAACTAGCATAACGTTTGATTCGCTAGGAGTTACGAGGCCTGCCGCTTATCAAATTGAAGATATCGACGGGATCTACAACTTTCATTCTTTGAGAATTGACAGATTCTGACCGGGTCAAGATCTAAATTGGGCTTGAAGTAGATGTTATGTAAATTGCAAGCACGGCAACTTTGAGCTTTGATCTTTGTTGATAAAAAGGCCATAACTCTCGCATCCGAACTTCGATTGGGACGATTCAAGATGTTCCGAAAAGCTAAGAAGTAGGTATACAATAAATTCAAGTTCCAAGCCAAGAACATGCATGCAACTTGGTGTTAAAAGCCCTGAAAGTTTCCCTTCTTGCATTTGCTTTCATATTTTAGTCCAAAATATGTTTGAATTGATTTTACTTACTTCTTTATGCCAATGTCGTGTCATAGTCTACAAAATAACATAAAATGTATGAAATGAACACACAATGCATGCAAAGTAACTACAAAACATAGGTTTAAGCAACTAATTCAAGTAATAGATACTGGATAAGTAGGTATAAAACCTACTTATCACATTCCCAGTTTGGAGCGAATTTTCCTTTGGATTGATTTTGGTTGTCAAGAATTTTTTTCAATACCAAGTTATGCTCTTTGAATTACCATAGCCGGACTTTCTTATTGTAGGATCGAGCGATCCTCTGTTGGTATAATTGACCATGGAAGATGGCAGCGGCAAACCTTTCATCTATTAGAGACAATTGGGGGTACCTATCTTGTAACCATTGGTCTTCATCCAGCTGAGCGCCTATCAATACTCTAAGGGATTCCATTTCCACCTCTATGGGGAGCACTGCTTCCATTCCATAGGTTAATGAGTAGGGGGTTGCTCCAGTGGAAGTGCGTAATGACGTTCTGTAGGCTAATAGAGTCATATGGAACATGTCAGGCCATCCTTTGTGATTAGCGAACATCTTCTGCATGATCTTTTTGATATTCTTATTAGCCACTTCAACAACACCATTCATATTTGGACGATAGATGACAGAGTTGAGGTGTTTGATGTGGAATTTACTGCATAACTCCTCCATCATTTGATTTTTGAGGTTTTTGGCATTGTCTGACACAATCACCTCTGGTATCGACAAATGAAATTATTTCTGATGAAACCAATGATAACTTCTTTTGTAACCCTGGGGGAAGAGGCTGCTTCTACCCACTTGGTGAAGTAGTCGATCATGGTGAAGATAAATCGATGCCCATTACTGGCTTTGGGTTCGATAGGCCCGATCATGTCCATTCCCTACATTGAGAAGGGCCAGGGCGAACTCATATTGTGGAGCTCCCTTGGAAGGGGCGTGGATAACATTCCCATGAATTTCACATTGGTAATATCTCTTGACGTGATCATCACAATCAGCCTTGAGAGTGAGCCAATAATGCCATGTTCTTAGGATTTTCTTGACAAGTAGAGGGGCCACTCATGTGTGGGCCGCATACTCCACCATGGATTTCATCCATAACCCTTTGAGCTTGGTCTTTGTCTAGACATCTGAGAAGACCTAGTCCCACATCTCTTTTTTAGAGTGCGTCTCCGCTCAGGTAGAATTTCATAGCCATTCGATGGATCCACTTTCTCTCAGCCTGACTCGCCTCAACGGGTGTAGATCCATCTCGTAGATACTCCTTGATATGCTGATACCAAGGGTTTTAGATGGGAGTCAGCTCATCCAATACTTCTCCAATGTAATTCCTATAGGCTGGAGCCTTTTGCAGGGAAAATGTGATATTTGGCATGTCTTCCTTGTCAAGTATGTTGATCAAGGAGGACAAAGTTGCTAGTGCATCCGCAAAGTCATTCATATTCCGAGGAATGTGGAGGAAGGATATTTCTTCAAACTTCGAAGCCATCTGTATAACCTGCCGATGGTAAGGCAGTAAATGTAGCTCTTTGGTGTGATAGATTCTTGTAGTTTGTCTGATTACCAATTCAGAATCTCCAAAGACAGTTAACCATCTGATGCCTATGGATTGGGCTAGTTTCAACCCCATGATACATCCTTCATACTCAGCTGTGTTGTTGGTGCTGGTAAACTATCATTTGATGGCGACGGGATGCTGCTCCCCCGTAATGGATACTAGAATTGCTCCAGCTCTAGAACCTTCCATGTTCACAGCTCCATCAAAATTTTTCTTCCATAGTTGGTATGTATCGTCCTGACGGTGTTGCTGAACTATCATTACCACTTCATCGGGGAAGTATGTTTCTAAAGGTTTGAAATCCCTATAGGCGCGGCATCAAGTTGATTCGCAATTCTATGACATTTGATAGACTTTTGCGTAACCTAGACAATGTCAAATTATTATAAAATCAACTGCCATTTTGATAGTCGGTAATTTAACATGGGATTGCTAAACACGTACTTGAGAGGATCCACGCGGGATATGAGATGGGTTGTGTGACCATGGAGATAATGTTGTAATCTCACGAAAGCCCATGCTAAAGCACAACAAGTTTTCTCAATATGAGTGTACTTGTGCTCACTGCTGCTGAATCTTTTGCTGAGGTAATAGATAGCTCTTTCTTGGCCTCTATTGTCCATGGCATTGTCATTTATTTACATGTACATGAACAGGGGAACACCATCCCTAGGAGGTACCAAAACAAGAGCTTTGATTAGCTGCTCTTTGATTGTAAGGAACGCTTTCTGACACTCGTAATTCCATTTCATGGAGGAGTTCTTCCTTAGTAACATGAATATAGGCTCACAGATTGCTGTGAGTTGGGAGATGAATTGGCTGTTAAAGTTGATTCTTCCCATAAATCCCTGTATTTCCTTCTCTGTCTGAGGTATGGGCATTTCCGTGATGGCCTAGATTTTTGTAGGATCTAGCTCAATTCCTTTGTGGCTGACTAGGAATCCTAGAAACTTGCCTGATTTAACACCAAAGGCGCACTTGGCCTGGTTCTACTTCAAGTTGTACATTTGCAATCTGTTGAAGAGCTTTTTAAGATGATCTAGGTGGTCTTCCTCCCTTCAGGACTTGACAATGATGTCATCCAAATAGATTTCTATCTCTTTGTGCATTAGATCGTGGAAAAGAGCCCGCATGGCTCGCTGATAGGTAGCTCCAACATTGATGAGGTGGAATGACAACCGTCTGTAGCAAAAGGTTCCCCAAAGAGTGATGAATGCAGTTTTCTCATGATCCTCTTTAGCAACCATGATTTGATGGTACCCCACAAAGCAATCAGCAAAGGAGTACATGTCATACTAAGTTTTATTGTCAATGAGTATATGGATGAATGCCACAGGAAAGATATCTTTAAGATAAGCTTTGTTCAGATCCCTATAGTCCACGCAAACTCGCACCTTCCCTCCAAGTTTAGGCACGGGAACTATGTTGGATAGCCACTCAGGGTATGTTGACACCATGATGATGTCGACTTGAAATTGTTTTACAAATTCTTCTTTAACTTTTAAACTCCACTCATGCTTTAATATCTTGAGTTTCTGCTTGACTGGCTAGAATCCCTCTTTGATGGGCAGGCGATGAATGACAATGTCAGTGGACAAACCGACCATGTCTTCATGAGACCATTCAAACATAACCTGGAATTGGGTCAATAGAGTAACCATGTCATTCCTTTGGTTTGGAGTAAGGTCCGTACCAATCTGGATTTGTTTGGGATTTTCTGAGGTTCCGAGGTTAAAAGAGGTGGTTTGATCAAGATTTGGTTTAGGTTTGTCTTCGACCCATTCTATGATCTCTTGAGGTATCTCATAGTCCTTTTGTTCAATCTCCATCAAGTCTGAGTCCAACTTTACATCAAAGTTACAGTCCTTGTGAAGAATAGGCACCTCATCAGTAAGTTTAGGCACATCTAACTTTAGAGTCCTGAAACAAAATGCTTTCATTTATTATATAAAATTGTTCAATCATACAAAGTGTTAGCATGAAATGAGAAAAAAACAACTGCTAATATTATACAACAAAAGTAAGCAGTTATTGTTATCTACAGGGCAGAGGGAGTTTCTGCCCTTTTTACCCTTGTCGATAAATGCAAGGAGTGTTACTCCTATAGCCAAGGGTGAAGTCCTGGTGGACAGTAGTGATAAAGGGAATGTTGTCGTCCTCCTTCTCTTGAATGATGACCATGATGTCTGGACAATCATCATCTGGGATGTCTCTATTCATACCATCCGTATGGACTAGGACGCGCATCTTTGATAGATGTCTAGCAATCTCTTGTTTGCGCCTTCGATTCCTTTCTTCCATTTCTGGGTTTGGAATCAAGACTTCCTTTCCTTTGACCGGTATCGACTTAGGAAACAACATAGCTACCACATGGGCAGGAACCTTTAATGAAGGCCGTACAGGCTCAACCTCTATAGGTTTAGGCAATTGCCTTGAAGATGAAGGAACATGTTTATTCTTGTGAGGGTTCCTGTGACTGGACCCTAGAGAATAGCCTAGTCCGGTTATCCCTGTCTGATTGGGAACTTGAATTGGGCATTTGATTCCATGATGATCCATTCCTAACCCTTGTCCAGTTTGAAAACCCAAAGATATAATCTCTTGACTTGCCAACATTACCTCGGCAAAAACTCTAGGTATTAGAGGTGGCACCCCAATGGGTTGATAGTGAGTGTTGCTCACCTCAAGTGCCTAGAAGCTGACAGGCTCAACTTCTGCATTGAAACTGATGAGTGGTATGTCACTTTGTATAGGACATTCTGTCTCAGCATTAACAATGACCAGGCTACTGTTAATGATGTATTTGAGCTGCTGATGGAGAGTGGACGGGACGACTCCAACCATATGAATCCACGGTCTTCCCAAAAGTAGATTGTATCCTGTAGCTATCTTGAGCACATGAAAGGATACGTAGAATGTATGTGGACTAATCTCTACATGTAGTTCAATCTCTCCGACAACATTTCGTTGGGATCCATCAAAAGCTTTGATAATTGTATGGCTGCTTCGGATCCTGTTGAGATTGATGTTCATTTTCTCCAACGTGGCGTAGGGGCAGATGTTTAAGGATGATCCCCCATCTATGAGTGTAATACCCGAGAATTTCCACGTATTATTAAATGAATATATTAATGGAAATAGTATTTATATGAATACAAGTGTTATTATTTTGTGAGTCGGTTAAACCAATTTATTCGTATTAGATCAATGAATATTAAGATGTGTGAATTGACAATGAGAATTGTGAAATGCCTTGTGTGGCATATTGTGAAACGAGTAAATCCATTAAGCGAATTAAAACAGGAATTAGAAAGAATAATCAGGTTGATCATGTAATTTCATATAGTTAATGAGTACGCTCTTAGACTTATAATATTACTCACGTGGACAGTAATTCATGTCGTATAAAATGAGTTTAGCGATGATAATTGGCACAGGCTTGAAGCTAAACCACCTTGACCTTTGTCGAGTACTGCAATAAACTCTGTGGTCCTAGTAGTATAAATCAAGCGCAACTTGCTACCATGAGTCGATTGGAGAAAAGTTTATTTTTCTACTTTGGAAATTAACTAGAACAATTATATGATATATGTGACATTGATAAACCATGAAATAAAGTACGTTATGTTTGACGAAGGAATTATTAAGTAAGCCGCTAATTAATATTAATTGATTGTGGTAGAACATTGATTACTTGGTAATTAATGAATAATATGTGATTATTATTATTTGCAGTATATCTATAAATATAATAAGAATTTTATCGATAATTAATGGTTATGAAAATCCGTAATTTCATCAATATGATATAGATTAAATTATATTAGTGGTAATTAATCAAGGAAAGGAATAAATTATTTATTTGACATAAATAAATAAGTTATTAATATAATAAGGTTATAATATGGTTATATGAGTGGTAGAGATAATTATGGAACTACCCGAACAATAATATCTGACTGCATTATTTTATTGCATGTATTTAATGTACATGGACTATATGATGTGAGTATATAAATAACCGTAATTTCTCATAATATGGTAAAACTTGGACATTAAAACCATTTTTGGATAACAAAGTAACTAAATGGGATGTAGCTAAGTGTTGCTTAGATTTTCATTTTGTCCCAAAATGAGTGGCACAAGTACATGAATAATAACTCAAAGCTAGAATACGTATTCTTCCAAAAGGCTAGCTCTAGGAGAATGATGGTTGAGTTTTGGGTGGTTGGCTAACCCTTGAGCAACCATTGTTATATCTCATTGCACCATGGATTCCCACCTTGTGTAAAACCAATACCCAGTCCAAGACTTCTTCTATAAATGGCAGACACAAATTCTCAGTGGTGTCGCTTGAAGTTATCTGATATTCGCTAAGTTGGAGTTTAAGAGCATACAAGTGATCTAAGAGATTAGGAGTTCAATTGGAGCAAGTTCCTTTCACATTTGTAGAGGTATAACCCCTCTTCCTTGCTTCCATTTCATTCTCTGTAAAAATGGAGTTTGAGTTCTTGAAATTCAAATTTTTGATTCCATGGAATTAGATGTTAATGAGGTTGGGTATGGGTTATATAGTTGTTATATGGCCATATAAATATGTTTCAGCTGTAATAGGAATGTTTAGAATCAATTTCGTGAGTAATTTCTGTGTTAGGGCTAAATAGTTGCCAACATCAACTGTTCCTCACTCGAACCGGTGCGTGGCCAGCTTCTGCAAGTATTAACACTCGAGGTGTAGCCTTGCAATTTGTTAGATTCTGAGAGTTCAGTTGGAGCTTCTGTTTTGAAATCTGCTATGTGTTGATCAACCATTATGGCTTAAACTAGCATTAAAGCATGTGTAATGTGTAATGTGTATGTATAAGTATATTAGTCTAAGTTGGGCATGCTTTAATAGATTTGCATGATTAACGAAAACATATGGTTTAGATGGAGATTTGGACTTTAAGCTTTGAAAACAAACTATGTTAGAGATCATGTTCTGCAAATTGTGAGCCTAGTAATCTATACATGACTGATTTTTCACATAAATGAGCATGCTAGAGTGTACATAGTTCCTTTGTTCATAACCACCTTATTAGACTTTGTATTAGAAATGTTTTCAAGAAAAGGCTTAGCCTAGTGAGCTAACATGCATGATTCTATATAATGTATATTCTGACTTTGCAAGCATGTTAGTATGACTTAGAAATGCATGAATAAACCTTTAGCTTGTGTTTATGTGATTAGCAAGGAAGTATGAACATGTTGAACTTAATAGTAAGCTTTGAATGTGAAAATTGTCAAACTACCTTGAGGGTTAGAATCAGACATTTGTGATCATGTTTGATGACCCTCTTAGACTCACTCATGCAGTATAACCATAGATATACCATGCTTGTGTATCACATTTCAAGAAAAGCATAAACGAAGCATATTTTTAACCAAAACAGTGATAATTTCACATATGTGTTATAAATACTCACAAGCATGCCTAATATGAGTTTTATAACTATTTTGTATGTTTAGAGAGCAAGCATGATAGACTAGTTTGTTGTATGACGTGTTAAGCTTTAAAATTTCATAGAAAGTCATAAATTAAGAACTTGTGAAGATGAGCACAAGAATGATAATGTGGTATATGAAAGCTTCTAGCATGCATGTATGTTAAACTATAAGTGTAGTGGTATGTTAGAGTGGGATTTGAATTCAGAAGGCAGTGGCTCAATACACAATGCAGCGAGGGACGGCAATGTGTTTATGCACCGTCCCCTTAGCTTTAGAGCAGTGCAACTTGCCAGCCGTCTTGCCGATCGTAAAGGGCTTCTATTTCTGAACTGATGCTTGAAGCATGCCTATATGATTACTTTAACTTGTAGTATATGACCAATATGCTATGTAATGTGTTAAGAGGCAGGCTATGTGATGAAAATAAAGGTTAATCTTGACTTTCGAATGATAAGTCCAAAAGAATGTTTGCATACTATCAAAACAATGATACGTGGGTTGAATTTGTGATGACTTATAAACTGATTTTGTACCATATGTGCATACTTGAAATCATGTCAAGTTTGATTAAAGACTTTGTTAGGTAATGAACATCTTGAACATATAACACGCTATAAATAGGATTCGAAAGTGTTGATTTCTTAACGTGGATAAACTACGCTTAAGGCAAGTATCCGAACCCTACTTTACATTGTGCAAGTATTCTAACTCTTGCGTTACTTTATTCAATAAATATCGTAAGCTTATCTCATTGAATGCAAATTATCCTACTTATTCGTTCAATTGAGCTAGTTTTTTAAACTCTTGAGAAAAACTATTATACATGTGAACTTGGTATTGTTTCTTGAATATTGTTAAAGTATCTACACCATTTGATTCGGCTAGATTATATGCATGTTTATAAAACTGTCCAAACCAATTGATTTGTGCGAAAATCTTGAAAATTGGGTTGGACAACCCTTAAGGTATGGGGAATGTATGTTGTTGGAAACCCCGACACATGAGTATATTATTACTGTGGTGTTATGCATAACTTAAAGTATTTTAGACTGATCATCTATAATACTTGATTCTTTGGGTTATCAGTTTAATATTGGTAATTCTAGTAGATGTTCAATAGTCCTTAGTGATTGCTCAGTATAAATTATTATCAAGTCGGATACCTTAATAGTCTTTGAATTCATATATATCTGTTGATTTATATTGAATTGTCGTTCTTATTCCAAGAATTGTTGATATTCATTATTCATGATATTATTCTGAAACTCTGAACTATCTTAGAGATGATACTTCGATATTTCAAACTTGTGTTATAAAACTCCTTACCCTTGTTGTATATTACTTGATAGTCAATTTGTACTCATTCTTGTTTATTTAAAACCTTTCAGTTAAGGCGGAACAGGGAGGTGTCTATGGGAAAAACAAGGGCAAGGGCAAGGCTACCGACTAGCTTGTCCTTTTATGTTTAAATCTATTATGTTGTATTAAGACTATTTTTAGACAATGTTTAAGCTTAAGTAGGATTATGTAATAAGTCTTTATTCGATATTATTATGTAATCTATTAAGAACTGTAGGTTGCGAGACTTGGGGGAATAATTATAATAAAACATTGTATATTATTCTAAATTAGATCTTTCGTTATGAATGTTTGATTTTAGTTATTATGGTGTTACCATGAGAATGTGACGAGATAAATTCGAGTGCCTTGAAACATAAGATCCAAGATTTGATTGATAATGGTGAGATCGTGGTGACTAAACCTGACCAACCCCACGTGCAAGACAACCCTCTTCCTCAACACAAAGAAGAGGAGGTTAACATGATTAATTGGAGTAATGGAAAAACTTCCCATTACAGTGGTGGATCCTCCCAAAGTAGCAAGGACAATGCTAATAAATGGGATTTTGCACAGTTCCAGTTTACAATGAAACACAAAATGAAGGCTTTGTGTGAGCAAGTCGAACAATTGACTGAACTGGTGGTTCACCAGCACCAAGTGACACGTCAATTCTTCAGCCAGGAGCATGCTAGCCTCCTTCCTTTTGGTATAAGTACTCCATCATTGATTTCAGCAGGTGAATTGTTGGAAGATAAAATTACAAAAAGAGCAAATGTCAAAGCCTGTCTGGATTTTGCCAACCAAAGGGAATTTACATACCAAGGCCAACCAATGGAGGAAATATTCCAGATGCTGATTAATGAAGGAAGAATCATAGCTCTGATACCTCCAATCAACCCTCGTTCAAAATGGTTCAATTATAATGTAGTATGTCAGTACCACTCCCAATCTCGCGGTCATAGAACAGAAGAATGATGGGCACTCCGCCACTTAATTCAGAATCTAATTGACAGTGGTGTCCTGTAGATGGCAAATATTAACACTGTGTTACTTGAGAGTGGGGAAACAGTTCCTACAAAATGGAAATAGGTTGTAGCAGTTATATCTTCTGAGGGGGATTTGGCTACCACATCACATATAATTTAACCTATTCAACTGAAAGGTCCTGAGAATCCTGTGCAGATGAGTATGCCAAAGCTAATTCTCCTGCCATTTAGACCACAACATCCTGTTGTCAGTCTCCAGAAAGTTCCATGGAATAATGGAGAGGTTAAAGGATCTACATCACACAAAACTGCTGCAGTGTCGAATGAGAATCCATTGTATCTTCCGCAACGGGTGATGAAGCCTAACATCAAGTCAAAGGGAAAAATTCCCATGGAGAAGATTGAAGAATTCCTTCGTACTATGGGCTACAATGAAGCCAAGGTGGTTTTAAGCTTCAAAGAAGCTCCACAACAAATTTCCATACTGGACTTGGTTTTATCTTCCGAGGATCACAGGAAGGTTTTGCTAAGGGTTTTAGAAGAAGCCCACTTACCTAAATAAGTTGATGTTGAAAAGTTATGTCACCTGGTAGATCACATTTTTAACAACAATGTGATATCTTTCACTGACGATGACATACCTCCTGAAGGGACTAGTCATTGCAAACCGTTGCACATAGTGGTTATGTCCTCCAGATATGTGGTAGCAGGAGTATTGATAGATGGAGGATCATCGTTGAATGGATGCCCTTATGCCACCTTTGACAAGATGAATATCAATGTCAATAGGATCCGAAGCAGCCATACGGTTATCAAAGCTTTTGATGGATCCCGACGAAATTATGTCGGAGAGATTGAATTACCTGAGGAGATTAGTCCACACACATTCTGCGTATCCTTTCATGTGCTCAAAATAGCTACAGGATACAACCTGCTCTTAGGGAGACCATGGATTCACATAGCTAGAGCCGTCCCGTCTAACCTTCATCAGCAGCTCAAATACATCATTAACAACAGCCTAGTCACTGTTAATGCTGAGATAGAATGTCATAAACAAGGTGACATCCCACTCATAAGTTTCAACGAAGTTGTGCCTATCAGCTTCCATGCCCTGGAGGTGAGCAACACTAACTACCATCCCATTGGGGGCACCACCTCTGATACCCAGATTTTTTGCCGAAGTAATGTCGGCAAGCTAAGAAATGATATCTTTGGGTTATCAACCTAGATAATGGTTGGGCAAAAATCATCAGGGCATTAAGTGCCCCATTCAAATTCATAGTCAAACAGGGACAGCCGGGCTAGGCTATTCTTCTAGCTCTAGTCACAGGAATCCTCACAAACATAAATAGGTTCCTTTAACTTTAGCCATATGGCGATTGCATGCACCTACATAAGTTGAATCTATACAGACTTCAGTAAAGGTTCCTGCCCATGTGATGACTATATTATTTCCTATGCCAGTATCGGTCAAAGGAAAAGAGGTCTTGACACCGAATTTGGAAGCGGAGGAAGAGGACCGGAGGTGTATGCAGGACATTGCAAAGCGCTTATTAAACATACGCATCATAGTCCACAAGAATAGTACAAATAGGGTCACCCCAGATGATGATTGTCCAGATGTCATGGTCATCATTTAGGAGAAGGAGGACAATAACAGCCCCTTCATCACTGCTGTCCACCAGGACTTCACCCTTGACAATTGGAGCAACACTCCTTGCATTTGTTAACAAGGGTAAAAAGGGCATAAACCCCCTATGCCCTGTAGATAGCTACAACTGCTTAGTTTTCTGTACAGTATTAGCAGTTGTTTTATCATTACATGCTAACACTTTGTATGATTGAATAGTTTTATATATTAAGTGAAAGTATATTTTGTTTCAGGACTCTAAAGTTAGATGTGCCTATACTTGTTGATAAGGTGCCTTTTCTCCACAAGGACTGTAACTTTGATTTAAAGTTGGACTCAGACTTCATGGAAATACGATAGGACATTGAGATACCTCAAGAGATCAAAGAATGGGTCGAAGACAAACACAAGACAAATCTTGATCAAACCACCTCTTTCAACATCGGAACCTCAGAAAACCCCAAAAAAATCCAGATTGGTACGAACCTCACTCCCAACCAAAGGAATGACATGGTTACTCTATTAACCACATAGTCCCCGTGCCTAAACCTAGAGGAAAGTTACGAGTTTGTATGGACTACCGGGATATGAATAAAGCTTGTTTCAAAGATAGCTTTCCCGTGCCATTTATCCACATACTTATTGACAATACAACTCAATACGACATGTACTCCTTTGTTGATTATTTTGCGGGGTACCATCAAATCATGGTTGCTAAAGAGGATCGTGAGAAAACTGCATTCATCACTCCTTGGGGAACCTTTTGCTACAGACGGTTGTCATTCTGCCTCATCAATGCCGGAGCTACCTACCAGCGAGCCATGATGGCTCTTTTTCATGATTCAATGCACAAAAAGATAGATATCTATGTGGATGACATCATTGTCAAGTCCCGAAGGGAGGAAGACCACCTGTGACCATCTCCGAAAGCTCTTCAACAGGTTATGTAAGTACAAATTGAAGTTGAATCTAGCCAAGTACGCCTTTGGCGTCAAATCAGGCAAGTTGCTAGGTTTCCTAGTCAGCCACAAGGGGATTGAGGTGGATCCCACCAAAATCCAGGCCATCGTGAAAATGCCCATTCCTCAAACAGAGAAGGAAATGCGGGGATTTTTGTGAAGGATCAACTTCATCAGCAGGTTTATCTCCCAACTCACAGCAACCTGTGAGCCTATCTTCAAGTTGTTAAGGAAGAACTCTTCCATGAAATGGAATAATGAGTGCCAAAAAGCCTTCCTTACAATCAAAGGGCAGCTAGTCAAAGCTCCTATTTTGTACCACCCAGGGATGATGTTCCCCTGTTCATGTACCTGTCCATCAATGATAATGCCATGGGCTGCATGCGGTGATAGAAAGACGATAGAGGCTAAGAGCGAGCTATCTACTACCTCAGCAAGAGATTCAGCAGCATTAAACACAAGTACACTCTGATTGAGAAAACTTGTTATGCTTTAGCATGGGCTTCCATGAGATTACAACATTACCTCCATGGTCACAGAACCCATCTCATATCCCGCGTGGATCCTCTCAAGTACGTGTTCAGTAAACCCATGTTAAATTGTCAACTGTCCAGATGGAAGTTGATCCTAAAACAATTTGACATCGTCTACGTGACGCAAAATTCTATCAAAGGTTAAGGAATTGCGGATCAACTGCCCGCTGCACCTTTATGGGATTTCAAACCCTTGGAAACATACTTCCCTAATGAAGGGGTAATGATAGTTCAGCAACACCATCAGCACGATTCACACCAAACATGGAGGATGTATTTTTATGGAGCTGTAAACATGGAAGGTTCTAGGGCTGGAGCAGTTCTAGTATTCGTTATGGGGGAACATCATCTCGTCGCCGTCAAATTACAGTTTGCCAACACCAACAACACAACTGAGTATGAAGGCTGTATCATGGGGTTAAAACTAGCACAATCAATGGGCATCAGACGATTAACTGTCTTTCGAGATTCCGAATTGGTAATCAGACAAACCGCATGAATATATCACACCAAAGAGCTACAGTTACTGCCTTACCATCGATAGGTTCTACAGATGGCTTCGTAGTTTGAAGAAATATCCTTCCTCCACATTCCTCAGAATAGGAATGACTTTGCGGATGCACTAGCAACCTTGGCCTCCTTGATTTACATAATTGACAAGGAAAACATGCCAACCATCACATTTTCCCGACAAAACACTTCAGCCTATGGGAATTACATTGGAGAAGTATCAGATGAGCTACCTCCCATCCACCACCCTTGGTATCAGCATATCAAGGAGTACTTACAGGATAGATCTACACCCGCTGAGGAGAGTCCTACTGAAAGAAAGAGGATTCATCGAATGGCTATGAAGTTCTACATGAGCAGAAGCGCACTCTGCAAAAGAGATGCAGGACTAGGACTCCTCAGATGTCTGGACAAGGACCAAGCTCCGAGACTCATGGATGAAATCCATGGTGGAGTATGTGGCCCACACATGAGCAGCCACCTACTTGTCAAAAAGATCCTAAGAACTAGGCATTACTGGCTCTCTCTCAAGGCTGACCGTAATGATCATGTCAAGAGATGTTATCAATGCCAAATTCATGGGAATGTTATCCACGCCCCTCTAAGGGAGATCCACAATATGAGTTCTCCCTAGCCCTTCTCAATGTGGGGAATGGACGTGATCGGGCTCATCGAGCCCAAAGCCAGTAATAGGCATCGGTTTATCTTCACCAAGATTGATTACTTCACCAAGTGGGTAGAAGCAGCCTCCTTCCCCAGGGTTACAAAAGAAGTTATCATTGCTTTCATCAGAAATAATGTCATTTGTCGATATGGACAACCAGATGTAATTGTAACAAACAATGCTAAGAACCTCAACAACAAAATGATGAAGGAGTTATGTAGTAAATTCCACATCAAACATCTTAACTCTGTCATCTACCGTCCAAAGATGATTGGTGTCGTTAAAGTGGCTAATAAGAACATCAAGAAGATCATGCAAAAGATGTTTGCCAATCATAAAGGATGGCCTAACTTATTGCCTCTGACTCTATTAGCCTACAAAACATCAATGCACACTTCCACTGGGGCAACCCTCTACTCTTTAACCTATGGAATGGAAGTAGTGCTCCCCATAGAAGTGGAAATGGAATCCCTCAGAGTGTTGATAGATGCTCAGCTGGATGAAGACCAATGGTTATAAGATAGGTATCGCCAATTGTCTCTAATAGAAGAAAGGCGAGCCACTGTTATCTTCCACTGTCAGTTATAACAACAAAGGATCGCCAGTTACTACAACAGAAAAGTCCGGCTACGGCAATTTAAACAACATGACTTGGTTTTGAAGAAGATCATTTACAACCAAGATCAATCCAAAGGAAAATTCTCCCCAAACTGGGAAGGACCATTTGTTGTCAAGGAGGTATTGGCAGGAGGCACTCTCAAATTGCAGGAGATGGATGGCGATGAATTTCCACAGCTTATCAACTCAGACGTCGTGAAATGGTACTATGTCTGAGGTTACCATCAAACAAACATCCTGGTTTTGGATCACCAGATCCCCAGTCAATTCAGGTTTTCTAAACCCTTCACTACATACAACCTTTCTTCACACCCATTTACCCCATCAGGGACAATCACACTTTTCAACCAGCAGCCTAATTTCGGATCAGTAGATCCTCCACTCAACTTCATTTTCAAAACGTTTCACACCTGCAGTTTTGTCCCACCAGGGATAAAACTTTTCACCCCTGCAGTTCTGTCCCACTAGGGATAAAACTTTTCACATTCTCAGTTTATCCTGCACATGGGATTAAACATTTTGTTTGCAATCCGTCCTGCACATGGCGCGAAGTACGCCGACTTGATCTCCTTGATACATGGGAGTACATAGGCAACCATTTTATATGGTCCGGTCGCAATAAATCAAAAATAACAAAAAACATTTCTACACCCTTCCCATTATAAAAACAACAAAAATAAAAACATCTCTACACCCCTTTGCCACAATACATCGTTTAACCTTTACATCAGGTTTGAACTACGCTGACCTGATCTCTTCTTCAATAGGAGTACATAGGCAGCCATTTATGGTTCGGTCTCACCCCCTACCAAGTAACAAAAACTTGTCAACGGTACTGGGATCATCCTTCAATCAATCACACTTTATCGGCTTTAGACCAAAGGGATGGAACAACCTTACCTCCCCATGTAAACGGGAGAATCGATGACCATCTAAGCTGTGGTTGACTCCTCAAAGAGAAACACCCATCCATAAGTGATGGAACTAACTAGGCTCCCCATAAAAAGGAGTACTGACGACCATCTGTGGTGCGGTCAACCTCAGAGAGGAAAGCTACAATCCTCTTCATATATCTATACATCAGTCCCAAGACACCATAGATGGTAGGGAATGTACACAGATTAACCATCCGTTCTGAAAATCCAGAGACATCTCAATGTCCGTCCATCAAGGAGGAGTTCAGAATACATCAAGATCATAAGCCCTGGAGAAATAGGCAAATATCAAGCAAGCAATAAGGCATAACTAAGAGGGAAGTGATCAAAACATGTTTCCCTTCTATATATAATGTTGTTTGATATATACAATGTGTACTATACATGACCAAATGGCTAATCTAGTCTATACAGTAAAATACAAGTCCATCTATAAGTCAGTGTGTATACGGACTATCAAGCCCAACATCGCATCCCTCTCAAAAGAAGGAGGTAACGCTGTGATCTCCTGCCCAAGGGTCTCTACATGAATCAACAGATCTACAACCAACTGCATGGTGGCACTATGCTCATCAATATATGTGTTCATCTCTGTAATGATGCCAAAAGTGAGGGACCTCACTACAGTACTATCTGTAACAGCGATGTCTCGGGCAGATATAGCGTTATCCCGCTCAATAATCATTGCATCTCTAGATGATCTAGCCTCATCCCGCTCAGCAACAGCAGTGTCTCTATGAGCTAATGCCTCATCTCTCTCTAATAGAGCAACATCTCTTTCATCAAGAGCTGTCCACATCAAGGCTCTAGCCTGATCCCTCTCAAAAGTCATCGACATAAAGACTCGCTAGGTATTATGTATTATGTTTGGATCTTTGAATCACGTGCTTTTCGTCTTAGGAGAATTTACAAGAGCTATTGACAACCCAGTGAATCGCTTCTCCTTAGTGGTAAAATCAATGTCCTCCATGGGTGCTCCACCATCTAACTCAATCCCTAACACTGTGGATACTACCGCAACAGATGCAGTCTCTGTCTCCATCCACACAGAATACTCTGTTGAACAGCCTGGATGGCTAACAGGAAAACTCAGCACGCTCACGCTGATCCCAACAGGCATAAGAGCATTCACAACAGTTTCCCCAATAGACTCTCTATCCCCACATTTGAAGAATATATCAATAAATCAGTATCCAACAGTTTCCTTATCCTTATATAATTCTCTATTTTAATCCCTATATATGATTTGACACCTCAGAGTAAGGGAATCAAAAGAGCGTCCCCTATTTATATAAAATGACATTTTACACCCTATTTATTGCGATTTTATGTTGGTTAAAGGATCTTATCTCACTTAATTACTGATTTGGGTATGTATATCAAATTCATTCATTTTTATTTTTTAAACAGAGGATTTAGAAAAGAAAAAGAACTATAAAAAAATTAAAAATCAGTTAGATTTTGATTTTGATCTTTTTGTAAAAAATATTACTACTAATTATAAATTTTATTATTTTATAATTAAAATAATGTTGTTTTAGTTCTCATAAACACATAATGATCGTTGCACATTTTGATTTCTAGCAATATCTATTTTTAAATTAAAATAATTGCAAATTTAATTTTAAATTCAAACAATAATTACTTTTAAATAAAAAATAGTTACAACATTAAAAAATTTGATTGTTGGAGCTTTCAAATTTTAAATTTTAAATTTTAAAATTTAAAATTTAATATTTAAGGAATTAATATAAGGAATCAATATAAGGAACCTGTTGGGTACATAGTGAAAAAATTGAATCTCTATCCTACGGAATGGCCCAATAGCATTGCAGAGTAGGGATAGAGATAAAGAAACTGTTGTGAATGCTCTAAACCTTGGATCTGTCATTTGCTGACAAATGGAGAGAAGCCAAACGTTGGCCTAATGCCCCCTAAAAAGGATGAACATCGTGAAACTGGTCAAACTGTGACATCACAGCCAGTGGGTGGTAAGTAGTCATGCCCCTCAAACCAGCCAGAGGGGGATAATCTATGCCCGGTGCATGAGTAATGAAACTATAGGGAGAGCTGAGCCCTGTACACGGCAAAATATCAAAAGGATCTCCAATCCCTGCCAAGAACACCGACCAGGATGTAGCGTCTACGCACTCCAATGGCTAAAAGGAGTAAGACATGGCTTTCTAATAGGAAAAACAATACACATGTCGTCGGAACGTGCCAATCGGTCTCAAATTTGACATGAACCACACCTACAACAAGACTGAGCTACTTATAAATACCCCTAAAGGGTGGATGCTGCAATACGTGGCTAACCTCAATGTCTTTGCCACAATTATCAGAATAATGGTATGACCCTCTTTGAGAGCTCTCACTGCCAGAATAACATCGATGTCCAGCTCATCCATATATAGTGGCATGTACAAATAAGCCACTATACACATCATGAGTACCTGTACTCTGACCACATACCACTGATCCTCTGGTGTGGTGAAATCCCCAGAGTATCATGCATAACTGTCCACTGAGCCAAATCTGTCAATCATAAAATACTGGGACACTACATGACCAGATGTAATCTCATCATGCCCTACTCTACACCGTAACCCGGTGAGGGTCATGAACTACTAGCGTATATCTCTGATAGCCATCCGAGCACAAGGCCTGTCTAAGGGCAAAGTCGTCAACTGCTCATACTCCTCTAGCGTAGGAGTCAACTCATGGGTCCCAAACCGGAAAACCTGTTGTCGACGTCGGGATTTTTATTTGTCATTTTCTGTTCTTGTTCTTTGGTGTTCTCATGTTAGGTGAGATTTGTTTGAAAAAACAAGTTATGAAAAGGTCCGACATTTATATGTCGACGATTGGACTGTAAGAGTCGTCATTTAGTTTTTTATATGGTTGGACCAACATATCCGAGAAAAGGTTTGCACATTGACCCAATGATGTGACACTGTTAAACTGGTCTGTGAAATCGAGATTCATTAGGGTCCGGGGGCTTGATTATGCGGAGGGAAGGTGTTAGGCACCCCGCGACATCCGTGTTACCACGGTGAACGCATCTTTTTAAGAAACTGTTATATGAATATGTGTGTGTGTGTGGGTCAATGAGCTGTTTATATGGAAGTAGTGCGAGGCCTCGTTCGCACCTATATACACAGGGTTTGAATTAATGTGAAAATTCATTTTTAAACAAGATATGGCAGTGATGTTTTGTAAGAAAAAGTTTTTTCAAACCCTTGTGTTCAATAGTAATTGAGGCCTTTTACATTTTTATTTGTATTAAATGTTCGGCTTGATTGCTTTTAATTTTTGAGATGTGAAGCATCTTCGAGAAAATAATATACAAAGCAGTGCCGAACTCCTCACGGGCATGAAAACCATCTGAGGAAATGCAAACGCCGTGAATAAATTTACAAGTTGTTTACAGCTGAAAATATCCACCACGAGAACCGAATCTAGATCCAGTAGACTGAATCTGTTGTCACATGATTCCTAGGCTCACATGATGCCGCAATTGATATAAAAGCAGGTATATATATATAAAAGCTATAAATATATATCTATACAGACATGATTAGCCACCACGAAGCACCTCCATGGGGGATCAGAAATGTAAATAAAGCTGTAAAAGCGATCAACCGCCATGGAGGAAACTCCAAGCGGGACGAAAACTAAATAAATAAATATAAATATATATATATATATATATATATAAGAGGTAAATGCACCAGATGTAAAATCCAGGCTCATCGAACAAAGTCAGACAACAGGTAATATATATATATATATATATATATATATACAAAAGCAAGTAAACGCTCCAGACTTAACTCTAGGCTCATCGAACAGAGTTTGACATACAGTTCATATATATATATAGTATATATATATATATATATATATATATATATATATATATATATATATATACTAAAGCAAATAAACGCTCCAGACATAAGTCTAGGCTCAAACGAGGCATAACTCGATAATGTTAGTCCATATATATATATATATATATATACAAACTGGAATGAAATCACGGATCGATGTTCGGGCAAAAACACGCAACGCGAGTCTCAACGTGAAGAATGGTATGTGCAAAGAGGAAGATAAAGGTTTTAAAGTGTGTAAGAAGGCTTATACTGGTTTGCCAAAGAAGACTTCTATAACTTTAAGTGGATGAACACTCGGCTCCTGCCGGTACAAATAGTAGCTATATGTGAGCTCACAAGTGTTTAAAATGAGAAAGCACTCAGTTTAGGGTGTGTACAGAGCAAATTTGATATGGCTTCCTCGCCTTTTTCTCATACAAAATGGCCACCCCAAGCCCTCTATTTATAGAGGGGGGAGCCATACGTGTACCTGCAGGTAGCCGCAGATTTACCTGCTGCAAGGTGTCCCAGGCTCCGCGGGTCTCTCCGTCTCATAGTACGTGCATACGTGCATTGTGATGTCCACTCGAACTTTCAGAATTATAATCCGGGCATCCGACTGAGGTATGTAAGACCTATTTCGGACTGTCGTTGTCGAGAGTTACGCAATAACATGGGATTAGAGGTTGTACGAAGTTAGGAAGATGGGACCATGCCCTCCAGTCTTCAAGCTTCAAATTCTATCTGTTGCCCTGCGCAATAGTAACTCGGGATTGGACCTCCTTGGTTCTTGTGGGACATTGCTGTGTAGAAATGTATGTATAAAATGTTGAGACGGTGCGATGTGGCGTTAAGGTGGCAGGATGATGACTTTGCCGCTCAACGGGGTTATCTCCTATTTGGGCTGATAAAATAGACGTTGCTCAGGGTTATCTCTGAGATTGGACTGCTACAAGTGTTAAAGGTCTTCAGTGTCATCCCTGAGGTGTGCCTGTCTTCCTGGTGTTATCCTCGGGTGTTGTACTGAGTGTCTCGATATGAGTGCCGAAGTTGAAGCTGCATGCATTTGAAACAAGCATTTCTGGGGTTATCTCTAGAACTGCAACTACACTCCTTGGGGTTATCTCCAAGGTTTGATATGCTACTCCCAGTGTTATTTCTGGGACAGAGACTGAATATCTCGGGGTTATCTTCGAGATGAATCGGCCTTCTCCGATGGAATTTCTGGTATTTGAACTCCATGCCTCGAGGTTATCTCCGAGGTTGGAACTGATATTCTCGGTGTGTATTCCGGGTTTGTGACTGAACTTCCGGTAGTATCCGGACTGGATATGAGTTGTCTTATAGGGTTATCTTTGAAAGACGAATCTGCCCTCCTACAATATCAGTAACAAGTGTGTAGAAAATTTTGAGTGTCTACAAATGCCCCTCTTTATCATATTCATGCAATGCAATGGCTTGGATATGATAAAGAATCCTGGATACTTGAAATGTAACAAGATAAACATGATGCCTTGTGAAGCAACATGATGCAAATGTATAATGCATGTGGATTGTTGGATTGCTCTCCAACATGATGGGATGATTGTCGGTTCCCTGTTGCTTCTGCCTGGGATTGGCAACAATGATAAGATTGGACTTCCGGTAGTATCCGAATTGGATATGAGTTGTCTTCCAAGGTTATCTCTGAAAGACAAATCTACCCTCCCGCAATGTCAGTAATAGGTGTGCTGAAAATTTTGAATGTCTACACCTGCCTCTCCGGTACCTAATGCTCTAGCATACCATCTACGAAGCTCAATGGAACGTGAAATGTCAGGAGGGTCATGGAATGCTGCAATAGCTGATCTATAATCACCTTGTCTGAAAGGGATGCATTGTTATACCAAGATCTTAAGCGTGATGCCACCAATACTGGTGGGGTGTGATCAATACGGCTGACTATCAAGCAATACATCTGTGTGGGCCGTATCATAAGACCATCCAAGGGTGAATGCTTAATATCTTTGGATGTACATATGCATGCCATACAACATGCATGACAAATAATAGATGGCAATATGATGTAGGGAATGGAAAATAGTACATACAATCCTAAGTTAATCATCATCTAAATACATCATCTCTGTACAACTAAAAATACAGGGAAATGGGGCACAGACGCCCTACAACTAACAGAGGCCTATCAAAAGATATAATGAGACTGGGGCACAACCACCCCGTATCTAACAGAGGCCTATAAAAAAATATACCGAGAATACTCACAAGAAGAAGATAATGGTGTCTATATCTACATCACCAATCTTGTCCACCTGATGTAACTCTTCTTGAGTCGCTGGATCTCCGCTAAGAGGGATGTTAGGCCTATACAAGGGAGGATCTTCACTGACAAAGTCATATGGGTCATCTGAAGGGCCAGCCCCCGAGCTAAAAAGATCAAAAGTATCCACCTCTGAAGGATCTTTGCCCAAATGCCGGATGAAAAAATGTGTCTGGTCCAACTGCCGGGTCAAACTGTCAATCTGTGTCAAATGAGTCGGATCTCGGACACAGGCCATCCAATCCATTATCATCACGGATCCAGGAACCATATTTCCCATGAACTGAGTGGTGCGGGTCTGGGCTCTGATGGTACGAGGGGACCACCAGTGGTATAATGCCTCCTAAGTAAACGGACCCTCTAACAAAGTGTAGCCGTCAATGCCCATCAATGGGATATCATCAATAGGTGACTAGAACACAGACCAATAATGCATGGCAGGAGGCAAGATCGGTACACGAATCTATCATGTGGTGCTCTTAATAGCATGCTCTTTTAAATAGAGCTCCCATCCTCCATCTATGAAGAGAGGAATCCTATGGGTGGATATCACATACTCGACACCAGTCGGGAATCCATCGTTAAATCCAACTGAAAAATGGTCCCCCGAATAGGGAACCCAAGTGATGGCATCAGCTGTCAACAACTCCAACTATAAGCGACAATGGGTGAAACCCTCAGCTATAGGAACCTCCGCCAAAATGGAGTGATGCAATCGCCATCCTTGTGGATAGGTATCTAAACCTAACAAACTAATAGGATGCAAACATGGAAGCCTCTCATAGTCCCAAAACTGCAACACAAAGGAAAAACATATGCGGTCAGTTAACACTCTTAACATGTACATGGGAAATCAAAAGAGAAATGCTCACAAGCAGAAATGGGTAAAATCCTAGCCAAGCCTCTGTCAAGCCCTGCGAATGCATACGCATTCCCCTGAGGAAATAGGCAAAGGTGTAGGAGCCCTAATCATACTCTCCAATACAGTCAACTTACCGAGTGGCGCTGATTAAAGCGAATAACACCGTGGAAGAGTTGTCTGCTATGAAACAACCCCTGATAATAACCAGGAACAATCACCGAAGAATGCGATCCGTGACTCTCACATCATTGGGCATGGGCTCACTCAACATCCCACTCATAGCATCTACGCTCAAAGGATCTATACAGAAGGTCCTACCCTTGAGCGCCTCAGCCGGAACTCCTAGCAAGGATCTGACGGTAGTAGGGGTAATGTTCGTCGCACATGGCACTGGTGCCCCTCCAAACTTCATGTCGATGATAAACCGCCAATCCATCGGCGTCATCATCACCTCACAATCCAACAAATTGAGATACTAAGTTTGGTGAAACCAGCACTCAGACAATGCTCTGAGGTAACCCCAGTGACAATTGCAGGGGAGTATAGAAAAGAACGGCTCAAAACCCCAACCATGCACAATACCTCGGAAATCTAGATACAGAGCTTGATACAAGTAATGTATGTTGACCCAGTTCCCTCGAGGTTGTGTAAAGTCGGGAACCTACATTAAACACAAATCAAAGTCAGAATCCTTACTCCTCATCAATAGGAAAAAGGAAGATTAAAATCTAGCTTTTACCTCGTTTGCATGCAAGTAAACCGAGGGGTGGCGACTCAAATCACCCAGAAGATCTTGACTCCTCACAACAATGCCTAGACAATCCCTTTGGGGAGCTTTAGAAGCAGGAGCTGGAGCCATAACTGGTACGTCCTCCCCGTCCTCAACATCTGGTACATCTACCCGAATAGGACGTATCACCACCTCCGCCAAACGAAGAGGCTATCTGACTTAACGGGGTCGAGACACTTCAAAAGCCATCCTCCTCACTCCTAAAGTGGTCCTGCAAAAACTACTCGGCTGATCTAGATCCATAATATCTGGACACAAGTCTCCAAATCACCTCAGAAAGGGTGTGGCAAATTCTAACCTGGAGCTTTTCAAAATGCATTTTATGACTACATGCATGCATGCATTACTTTAATATACGGCTACAGTTGAGTTAAAAATGCATGAATACCCAATGCTTAGACTTTTGGAAAATTTTTCCAGAGTCTCCTTTGTAAACAGGACTATCCACATGCATATAGGCATGACTAGGTGGCCATTTAGTAGCACACCTACCCACAGTCATAAAACGTCCTATATACATGGACATGTCAAAGTTATAATCCATTATGGTAGGCTAATTACTAGGATTACTTTGCTTTACAACCTTTGCTTATTTGTCCTCAAATAGGATAAGAAATAGCAAAAAAAGGTGCCCATTTGACTGTTTCAAAAGTTAAATTTTTTCACATCATTATGTTTAGCATGGTTAAATACTAACATTTACTATGTTGAATATTTTTTATCAAGTCATATGAGCATGCATATTCACTACTATGCGTTTAGACGCATTTCATGTGATAATTCATTTTTCGACGGACAAAAACTAGAAAAGAAGACATGTATACATTACCAGGATAGTATGAAACACTTGTATGGTGACAGAATTTGCAGAAAGACGCCCAAAATCAGTAGATCTGAAGAAGAGCTCTCGGATTTCCTGTATGGCGTAGTATAAAAATGACTTGTGAAAGCAACAGGTGCCTTAAAACCACCCACTGTTGGCCGCAGGTGTACCTGTGGCTCCGTTGGGTGGGTCCCACATCTCCGGCTCGGTCCAGTTTGAGTTGCAAAGGAGGTCTCACATGCTGGAAAAGTCAGATCAGGAAAAAGGATGCTATGCGATTAAACAAAAAAACCAAAAATCCTGTTTTTTAAAGACCAAATTGCGGGTCTACACATCACTCATTGGTATTCGCCCAGACACAGGATTCACTACACTGATGATCACAACTATTTCAAACTACACTCGGCAATACCTCACAAAGGTCCGATGCCATGATTTTGGGGTCGTCACTCCAAAACACTTCTCCCCAACGGAAACTACATACACTTCAACCGTTGAAGCACATTTCAATGAAGGTCAAGCAACCGACCTTGACGTTATCTTCAGCCATTGGTAAATAAATCCAACGAAGTGTTGGAAGTCATCCGATGATTTCAGTCATTGAAGCACATTTTAACGAAGGTCAAGCAACGTTGACGTTACTTTATTCATTGGCAAGTAAATCCAGCGAAGCATCGGAGTTCATCCGTTGATGCACACGTCAACGAAGGTCAAGCAGCCTTGACATTATCCCCAGCAGGGATCTCATCCGTTGAAGAACATTTCAGTGAGGGTCAGGCAATCCTGACGAACATAGACTCTTGGCAGGAACTCCTACAGATCACTAAAAAGACCTGGCGATACAAACCAGAGAGTGACATCTTCATCGGGGAGGACCGATGATGGAATCTGTTATACACATCTTCCTCAAACAAAACACAATCCCCCCAAGTCTCTTGCACATGAGAGGAAAATCTATGGTGGAAAGTTTGTACCAAGGATTAAAGAATTTGGTGATAACCCTAAAGTCAACATCCTGGTGTTTCCTGGGAACTTTGGAATACACATCCAAGAAGTTCTTCAGAGACATCCAAGAAGTCATGGGACCAGACAGTCATCACATCCTGTTGGAAAGTAGTCCAACAAACCACATACATCATTTGCATCATGCTGCAGTACATTGTATCATGAATATCTTGTCATATTTCAAGTGTCTAGTGTTCTTTATCATATCCATGTCATTACATTGCATGAATATGATAAAGAAGGGCTTCTGTAGACATTCAAAAATTTATGCATTCCTGTTACTAACATTGCAGAAGGGCAATGTCATTTTCCAGAGGTAACCCTGGAAGTCAAAGCAGCACAGTCCCGAAGACAACCCCGGGATACTCAGTTTTTCATCTCGGACACAACTCCGAGATATTCAGTCTAGTCCCAGAGCCAACCCTGGGATACTCAGTCTTTACCATCTTGGAGACAACCCCGAGATAGTCAGTTCTAACCCCAGAGACAACCCCTGAGATCTTCAGTTTGAACCTCGGAGATAACCCCGAGGAATGCAATTCCAGTTCCAGAGACAACCCCGGAATCCTTAGTTCCATCTTGGAGACAACCTCGAGATCTTCAGTTCTAGTCCCAAAGATAACCCCAGGAGATATAGTTTAAACCTCAGAGACAACCCCGAGGCATGCAGTTGCAGTTCCAAAGATAACCCCAGAAATGCTTGTTTCAAACTCCTGCAAACAGTTTCAACACTCAGTGATAGCCCCGAGGCACTCAGTCCCAAACTCGGAGATAACCCCGGGAGGTCAGGCACACATAAGAGACAACCCTGAGGACGTTCAGCACTTGCAACAACCCACTCTCAGAGATAACCCTGAGCAACGACTGCTTAAATCAGCCCAGAACCGGAGATAACCCCGGTCAAGGGGCAAAATCATCATTTTGCCACCTCAATCCCATAAACGCGTCGTCTCAACAACATTTCAACATACATGTTACACAGAAGTATCCCATAAGAACCATAGCTCCAATCCCGAGTGACTAATACACAAGACAGCACACCAGATAGAATTTAAAGCCTGAAGACCATGGCATGGACCCATCTTCCTAACTTCGTATAACCTCTTATCCCATGTTGTTGTGTATCTTTCGATAACAACATTCTGTAAAAGGTCTTAAACACCTCGATCGGATGCCCAAATTGAAGTTATGAAGGTTCGAGTAGACAACGCATTGCACGAGTGCACGTATTTTGAGATGGCGGGACCCACGAAACCCGGGGCATCCCGGGCAGCCACAGCACCTGCGGCTCGCCCTTCTATAAATAGAGGGCTTGGGGTGGCCATTTTGGAAGAGAAAAAGGCGAGAAAGCCCTGTCCAATTTGCTCAATACACACTATAAATTGAGTGCTTTCTCATTTCAAACATTTGTGAGCTTATATTTGGCTACTTTTTACCGGTGGGAACCGAGTGTTCATCCATTTAAAGCTATTGAAGTCTTCTTTGGCAGTCCATTGTAAGCCTTTTTACATTATTTAAAGCTTTTTCTCCACTTTTGACACACAGTCATTCACGTTGAGAGTTGTGTTGCCTGTGTATGCCCGGATTTCGGTCCGTTGCTTTTTATTTCTTTTATAAATATGTATATGTATATATATATATATATATAAACTGTTATCGAACTCTGTTCGGTGAGCTTGGATTTTATATCCAGAGCGTTTACTGCTTATATATATATATATATATATATATATATATATATATATATATATTCTCGAACGCGACATGATGAAACGAGCTTGGATCAATATATATCCAGTGTGTTTATCGCTTATATATATATAACTTATATATATATATATATAACTATTTACAGCTTTTATACAAATTGATGTATCATGTGAGCCTAGAAATCATGTGATCACAGATTCAGACTCATAAATCTAGATCCGATTCCCGTGATGGACATTTTCAGTTGTACATAGCTTGTAAATTATTCACGGTGTTTGAATTTCCTTAGACGGCTCACACGCCCATAAGGAGTTTGGCACTGCTATGTATCTTATTTTCTCGAAGATGCTTCGCATCTCGAAAATAAAAGCAATCAAGCCGAACACACAATAAAATGGAAGTATCAAAGGCCTCAATTACTATTGAGCATAAGAGTTTGAAAAACCTCTTTTACAAAACCTCATTGCTATATCTTGTTAAAATTGAACTTTTATACAAAATTCAAACCCTTTGTATATAGGTGCAAACGAGGCAGAGCACTACTTCCAGATAATTGCACATTGACCCACACACACACACACATTCAGATAATAGTTTAATTGAAAAGTGGCAGTCACCGTGGTAACACGAATGTCGGGGGGGGGGGGTGCCTAACACCTTCCCTCTGCATAATCAAGCCCCTGGACCCCAACAAATCTCGGTTTCATTGACCAGTCAAATAGTGTAACATCACTTGGTGAATGTGCAAACCTTTTCTCGGTTGAATTGGTGCAACCATTTTAAAATACCAACTGGCGAATCTTACAGTCCAATCGTCAACATATACATGTCGGACCTTTTCACAACTTATTTTTTCAAACAAATCTCACCTGACATGAAAACACCAAAAGACAAGAATAGAAAAGGGACAAATAAAAATCCCGACGTTGACAGGATTAATGATCAAATGTTGATCAGATAAGGTAAAAGCTCAGTAAACCCTAATGTTAGATTAAAAACCCTAATATGTTGTTAGGAAACCCTAACGAACAATTATGAATCCTAATTTCTTATTCGGGAACCTTAAACCCTAATTAGCAAACCCTAATAGTGATTATTAAACCCTAAGGGTTAAGATTAAAGGGAATTATGTCAAATGACTAAACTATCCTTAAAATTATGTGGGAGATTACCAAAATACCCTTTTGGATGCAAAATTATTAAAATATTATTTACTTAATTTTAAAGTAAAGAGATATAATCACATCTAGTGACTCACCACTTGAGATATCACCATGTGCTCCAAATCCAAGCTAAATCAGCCATTTCATGCGACCTAACATCATTCCCATCCATAGAATCAAAGATTGAGAGATTAAAGAAAGAGAAAATATTAAAGAAGCCTCGTTTGTGTTCAATACACTAGCCAAGTCTATCTCTCTCAACCCATGAAAATTAGATAGATATTCAGTCCTAAGATAAGCTAAGAACACCCTAAAATAAGATTAGGAAGTAAAAATCAAATGTTGTTCAAGAAAGGTATAAACCCAAACCCTAAGCTAGATCTTATATGCTTAGAAAATATTTGTGTTTTTATGTTTATTTATGTGTTATGGGATGTTATATAGTGATCTATGATGATATATCATGGATCAATAACATCTAAGTGCATGAAAATGAAGATTTTATAAACTGTCAAGAACCCTAGAAATATGGCCTAACAGTCAAATGTCAGAGGCCATAGATCCAAATTTGTTACTTGTTAGACTTGCTAAGTGTATCATTGTTGTTGTATGCTATGAGGAGAGTAAACTGGAAGTGGAATCACGTCCATATCATGTCCAGATTTCAAGTTATTAATGGTCAAACTTGGTTGACCAGTCATGCTTATGAATTTCTGGGTAACCCGGAAAATTCCCCAGAAAGTGTCTGACAGGTTTTGATGTGATTAGATCTTGCATCTGATATGTGTTTAGCTTGTGTGAGTGTATCATTGATATACCCTGACATATGGACTATAGAATCATGACATCAAAACACCTAAACAATTAACATGATCCAAGTTATTAGTAGTCAAAGTAGGTTGACCAAGCACAAAATGAGTTTTCAAAAATTTCCAGAAAACTGAAGAACCAGTTTCTGACAAGCTTTTGACCAATCCAGATCTTCCTATTGTGACGTATTTAAACTACCTAAGTGTATTACTTTTGTACTTTGACATGTAAACTATAAGAGTGTGACACTCTAACATTCAAACAATACACAGGAATCCAGTTGTTGAAGCTCTAAAGTAGCTATCTAATACTGTCTGGGTTTCTGGGTAACCCAAAAACTCTAGAACAGCCCTGACAAGAACTTTGAACACTTAGATCTTAATGCTATAAAGTAGATAGACCCTGAAATTGGTTTGTATGTGTAGTATTACACTAGTAGAACACCATGAATACACTCTAATGCCCAGAATCATAACCATATAAAAATTAACCATGGTCAAAATAGCCCCCAGGGCATTGACCATGGATGTTCTTCATTGATGAAGAACACCTATCGCGACAGTTTTCGTCGCTAAAGCTTATAACGACAGTTTTATTAAAAATTAATTAATTAATTTAAAAATCAAGAAAAATAGAAAATAATTAATAAAAATTCATAAATGAGTTTTAAAAATTATTTTAAGTTATGAAAATTAACTTTTAATAATTTGTCATAAATTTCATTAATATTTTAATTTATTTAAATATTAATGATATTTAATTTATTTAATAATTATATTAAATAAATTACTTGAAAATAATTTTAATATTTTAAAATCATTTTAAATGATAGTAAATTGTTAAAAAATATTTTAAGTTATAAAAATGACTTTTAATATTTTGATATAAATTTTATTAATAACTTAATATTAATGATAATAAATGTATTAAATAAATTGTTTAAAAATGATTTTTATGCTTTAAAAATCGTTTAAAAATATTTTAAGTTATAATAAATAACTTTTAATATTTTGATAAAAATACATTAATATTTTAATATTAATGCTAATTATTTTAAAATAATTTAAAAATTATTTAAAGGTGATATTAGTGTTTTAAAAATATTTTGAGTTATTATAAATAACTTTTGTTATTTTGACTTGGATTTCATTAATATATTAAATTATTTAAATATAAATGATAATGGAATTATTCAAGATTTAATTCATTTAAAATGATATCGGTGTTTGAAAAATCATTTTAAAAATAATAATTATTTGAAAATTATTATGAGCTTCCGATAAATATTATAAAGGATAATTAGATTATTTAAAATAATATTGAAGTTGTGGAGTAGAATTTTATTGAAAATAAACTCGTAAATTATTTGATAAGGTAATCGGGAGACCGAAATGATACCGAAATACAACCAGAGTGAAATAGTTTGACCTTATATGTGTTTTTATAGGTTCAAAACAATGTTGTAAATACATGATAATGTGTCTAAGTTATATAATGACTTTAAATAATAGTTTTATGTGACATATGTATTACGCTAATTGCGAGACCAATATTATTGATGATAGGTCTTTCAAAAAAAGCTAAATTATATTGTGTAGCAGTAGTCAACGACCAAGGCAAGTTTCCTTAACTCAAACTCGAGTTATTATTTTACCAGCATATTAAGTGGATAATTATTGCTGCTTATTCCACATCTAAATTATTATTGAGCATTCACATTTATTGCAATTTCATTAACTCAAATTGAGTTTCACAACATGATTAATGAATAATTATTGTTGGTTATTCATATCTATAATGATTATTGTTATTTTCACATAGTGCAACTGATTTTTGTATATTATTGAACAGTTTATGAGCTATGTCTCGGCTAATTGTTTTGGTGAGACTAATATTTGATAAAGCATGAAAAGTTCTATTATTTGAACTAAGTTATTATTGGAAGATCTAAGCCAACTATTTCTGCTAGATCAGTATGTATATTATATATTGAAATCGTTAGCATTTATTTTAATTCAATCTAAGCCAAATTATTGTGGTACAGACTCATGATGTAAGACTGAGATGAACAACCTTTATAAAAAGGGAAACCTTATTGTCGAAAAATAACACGCGCGATACATGTGAGTATTATACATAATATAGGGTACAATGAAGCTGATCACTTCATGCACTTGCAGGAGAGAATGATTTAATCTTTATGGTTAAATGATAACCTTGAGGTAATTCAGTATTGAATGTCTGATAATTTCTCTATTAGTTCATGATCCAATTGTGATCACTCAACATAAAATCTTGGAATATCCCACTTTATTATTGCAGTAGTATTATCTCTTGATAATTAATTAAATAGTATTTAAACTCCAAAAGAGTTTTACTTTCATCATTGAATTGTTATTCAACATGTATTTTAATAAAGTCTTGATATTGATAAATGATTTATCCGGCTACTTCTAAGTCCTTTGACCATTGTTGAAGTCATATCGAATCTAGACTCTTATATTCTTGATTCATATCCCTTATTGTATGCTTTAACTTGTGGAGCAAACTTCTTGCTCACCATTGCTTAAATATAATATTTCAGCTAAGGACGAGGTAGTTGGAGGGTCAGAGAAAGACAAGGGCAAGGGCAAAGTGCAGGAATAGTTATTATAACTCTAATTATTATGTTATTATATGTAAACCATTTTGTATATCTGAAGGTATGTAAGTTATGTCAAGGTTAGACAACCTGTGATATTGTTATAATTATATTAATTAATGGTATGTATGATGAAATTCATAACTGAATGAGTAGTTAGATGTGATATGTATGATGAATCGTGAGCACTAAACCCTAGGTTAGGGAACCTGGATTTGGGGGCGTCACAGAAGCTGAGAAGGGCAAGGCAAGGAAAGAAAGGCATTACCAGAAAAAAGTAATGAAAGGGAAGCCTCGGGTCGCGTTTGTTGTTGCATGTATAGCTTTCTAGAGCAGAGATCTAGCAAGGCATTCTAGACACAGCTCATTGGTATTGGATGTATCGTTAGGTTGGGCCGAGTCAAATCTGCTCCGTATTTTTTACGTTGTAGAAAAAGATCCCTTCACCCCATTTGTCGCCGATTTTATATCTTCTCTATAATTCCATAGAACCTTTTTTTGATTGGAAATGATGATCTACGGCCGAGGAGCTAGATTTGAACCAGCGTAGACATATTGCCAACGAATTTATAGTCCATCCCCATTAACAGCTCAGGCATCGACCCACGTCTTTGCTCGTGATCACTTAGAGCCCCTCGTCCATCAATAGGCACTCCAAAAGCATCGACCACATGCCCTAGCATAACCTTTCTCGCAGGAACATCCATAATAGATCCAGTGCGCTTAACAAGATCTCCTTCTTTAATAGCAGTATTACTACCAAAGACAACAATCTCAACATTTTCATTCTCAAGATTCAAGGTTATTCCTTTGACACCGTTAGCAAATTCAACCATTTCACATGCTTGAATCCCATTCAATCCATAAACGCGTGCAATCCCATCACCACATTCTTGTAATAATATAAGGAAGGCGTATTCGGGGCCAAAAGAGAACTTCTATTTATACTGGGACCCTACTAGGGGAGGCCTTACTCTATTTAGATTTATGCCTGGCCGCAGGCCAAGTCCAAGTGGATCGAGGAGGATTTTGGGAGAAGGTAGCGCACTAATTCTATCCTCCTTTCCTGCTACTAGGGAAGCGCATGCTACTGCTATTTATTATAGTGGAATGAACTTCTACGCCCAGAACTCCTCTATACTGCATTTTTTTCCTTCTGTAAGAGCAACTGCAAGAGTCATATTCACTGCTTCTGCACTTCAAACTCTGAACACAGTGGTTTGACTGCTGGGATCACAATCGGCATGCATCATTGGAAAAATAGAACTATCAAATCAAGGGTAGGTCCCCCGACTGATTTTACCATAGAAACCAACGATAGACAATAACACAAGTGCTATAAGTATGCATCTTTGTCGGCGTTGTAGATAAGTATTTTACCAAAATACACAACAACAAACTTGCCAATGTATGGTATGCATTTGATAGAAGAGCAAAAACACAAACAACATATATTCTTACAACACCATGTAAGCATTTAGTTAGCTTTCAACTATATCAAGCTAGGAGCAAAAAAGAAACAGAATCAGCAGTTGATGCTTCCAGTGGAGCTTTATCAGACCCTCTTCCCGATGATCAGAGGGAGAGAGACCACATTCTTTGACGTTTATTTCTGACTATCGTGAGGGGTTGTTTCATTGCAGAAAACTCCTCGACTATCTCTTTCGCCTTGATCGGCTCTCTTCGCGAGGTAGACCGCATATGGGATTTTGACTGGGGATCCTTTACCTTTGCGTATTTCCTTCGCGGAATGCGTTTTTGCTCTGAGGGTGTTACAGAGGCTTGGTTGGGTTTCTATCCATTTATGTTGGTGAGTAAATATAATTGACTTTTGATTCCCACCTTTGGGTATTTTTGATTTATGGACTGATGTAGTTGATTTATGTCTTTTTAATTCTGGACTTATAAAAGGCTTCCTTGCATTTGTCCAGTTACTACTTTAGGCCTGGAGACATATTCGCAAGGACGCCAATGGCACCATTCTACCCTGACTGAGGTTCCTGTATCAGATGGATTTACTCACTATCGCTTGCAGCTGATGTTAATGACCATTGTTGGTCGATATCGCAATCAATAAAACATGCGCAAGTATACGCAATCCACAAGTAATACAGTAATAAGTTGAGTGTCGAACCCATAGGAAAATAATATTAAAACTATTCAAATACTAAAAATGTATCATTATGATCTTATCCAAATAGTTGATTAAAGATGGTTTGTATTAAAGCAATATAATTAAAACATTAAATGGTGAGCAATGATTTATATCAAATAAGACAAGCTAAGATTACAACTCCCCTAATGGTTCGTATAATCTCCTAACTCTTCCTCTTATCTAACAAATTAGCAGAATGGTCAACCAAGAATTCTATGTATACATAAGCCTCTTCCGATGGTCATATGAAATCCCCTAGCTAAATAAATTACTATATTCCTATGGTGAAATAAGTTAGATTAGGAATCATTAAACTTTAATTTTCATTAGCTACACAAGGAAAATATATATATTCCTATTCTATTATGCGAAATATGCTCTCAATCCATTAGGAATGATCATAACAAGTGTTATCATATTTCGGGTTAAGCATTAAAGTACATTTTCCAATATCAAAATAATACTCATAATAATTACTTGGCTAAGCAATCAATAACTAAAGCATGAAATACAATAAACCATTCACAACTGATTCATTATAATAAATAGGAGAGAAAGTCAATTAAACTAATCATTAGGTTACATTGTAACCTTAGAAACGAAGTTAGTTCATCACTATGAAGCTAAACATCATTATCAGTATCATACACGTGATTAGGCTATACAAAATGAATGGAAAATTAGAGAAAGAAAGGCCCTTGATAGAAATATTCAACTCTAAATCCTCTCTTCAAATGTTATGGCCAAACTTGTGGAAGGCAAAAGATCTTCTCTTCCTTAATATCCAAGCTCCTTGCTTTCCCAAACTATCTGATATGCTAACTAAATTAATATAAGACTTGATGATCTCAAAATATGAAAGAGGATGCTCTCTATATCCCCTTCCATTAGTTCATCTGATTAAGAATTTCACTCTACTTGGGAACCGGTGGTGGCGCTACATCACCAAGCTTTGGCCTTGTTCGTGCACTACAAATACTGGGCATTAATGAGGCAATCGCAACACCGGTTCCATCAAGAAAAGAGGCTCAACAAAGGCTTGACTTGAAATGGCACTAGCCTAGTCTTTGCAGTCAAGGAAAATGACTAGAACAAAGCGATGTATGGCGTTAATAGTGAAAAAATGATAAATAAGCCCTTGAAAGCTGGAAATTACCTAATAAACCTCCTGTAATGCACTTTAGCGTGTATTAACGTGTCCGATTTGCGGGTATAAATCTCACTCATCAAATACCCCTAAACTTAAGCCTTTGTTTGTCCCCAAGCAAGAATATCTGAATAAAAAGATTAAAAGAAAATATAACCGCGAATCATGTGTTGAATTACAATATACCTGCATTGTGGCCTCAAAGATCATAATAACAATCTCAAAGAAAAAGCAAAGTCATGAATAAGGCTTCGATCAAATATATATCTCAAACTGTTACTAATCCAAATTTGTGTGTGCGTACTTACCAACTATTTTAACCAATTATAACTCATACACATAAAGAATTGCAAAAAGGAAAATGCTAACTCTATAAACTCATGCTACATCAAGTTTTCAGAACAAGACAACAAATGCAAGAACAGACCACTAGGCATTAACATGAAAAAGGCTAAATTTGACTTGTGCAAATTTCAACGACGTTAGGCCATACAGAGTTACCCATGTAACGAGCTTCTGATCAATGACTCCCAAGCCAGATGGCTTTAGGGCACTAGGTGTAGAACACCCTTAAGGATCTATTAACTCGATCAACAAAAGCCACGTAATCAAACTTAAGCCAAACTAGAATTTTATTCATTATAGTTTACCTAACACAACCTCTAGCATGACCGCGCAATGTCTAATTACATTAGACTATTTAGAGTTACTCGTGTAATGAGATTTTGATCAATGACTCCCAAGCCAGATGGCTTTAGGGCACTAGGTGTAGAACACCCCTAAAGATCTATTAACTCGAGTAACTAAAGCCATATAATCAAACTTAGTCAACTAAGGTTATCATAATTTCTTTTTTCACAATAATATATGCCACTAGACCAAGAATGTATCCGAACTTGCATAAAAATCTAATTCTTACTATCATTGACTCACTTAAGTTAATAAGAGTTAACCCAAAAAATTTCCATAGCAATTAACCAATTAAGCATATTAGAAGTATAAATAGCTATAACAGTTGGTATGTGCTCAATGGAATAGATAGGATCAACAGCAGTCTCAACCAATAATTAATCTAAGAATCTCATCCATAAATGCTTGACATCTTTGAAAAAACATTACCACAAGCGTATCATTCGCCACAATCAAAAATTCAAAATCTATATAACCCAAAAATTCAAATTCTATATAACCCATTCCTATCATATAAACAGTTCATGACAGGGTTTATCAAAGCCATGGCAAGACCCAAAAAGATAGATCTAAATAAATATATATACCCTTGAAAAAATAAAATCTTAAGATAAGGTCTAATAAAGCCATAGTATGGCACAAAAGATAGAAGCTGTAACATGGCCCAAAAATGGATATCACAAGTATAATTAAAACATAATAATCTATATAATCCCAATATGCATAAGCCCCAAAAATTGCTATAATCCAAACATGCATCAAAACACGATGATAATATGCATCCATACATAATAACTTGTAAACCATCCATCAAAAAAATAATTTATGGCTATAACAGTTCAATGAAGCCTAAAATACTAACAAAGCCCAAAAGATATCATATTAACAATTCGTAACAGTTCATAGATAATAATATAATTAAAAGACGGATAAGATGATAACTCCCCCCAAACTCGAATATGGCAATGTTCACATTGGCTGGGAATGTAGAAAGCCATATTAGTCCATGTCGTCACCCTCTGAAGCCTCATTGTTGCCTTCTTTATTGCCATCATCGTTGCCCTCATTGTGGCCTAGAGATAGTGGAGGATATGGTGGAAAGACATGAGGCTCAGGAAACTGAAATGGCATGGCATCAACCTCGTCTCCACCAGATGTTGAGTAGATATTGGTTACGGTGTTGGTGAACTCGGTGTGATACTGCGAAAATAGATTATGTCTCAAAGCCATTGTATCAACCTTTTGGTGTAAGAAGCTCAAGGATACCATAATGTCCACCAATGGCCCGGCTGAAGAAGAACAAATCTCTAGATTATGTGAAGAAGGTCAAGCCTGATGAAGGCGGTGGCTGAGTGGCTGGTAAGTACCCCTCACCCCAAATCCAGGTACTTCGATTCCACAGGATTTGGTGTTCACTGTACAAATATCATCTATCTATCTACCCATAGTAAATGCAAACCATGCAATAGATAGAAATAAATCTCCCCCTTATGGGTTACAACATCTGAATAATAAACATAATCCAAGGTTAAACTAACCTTAAACATCTGTGCAGAAACATAAACAAATAAGTCTTAAACAACATCATTAACTTAAGTCTTAAACAGAAATACATCATCATATTAAATAACAAGTCTTCATCACTTGTTAATCTTACCCTTGCCTTTGCTAGTAGAAGGCTCGTCGGACCTTTCGTTCTTAACTACAACGTTATTATCACGCAAGAGTGAGCACTATTGCCCACAAGTAAAATAATGAAATAATAATGTATAATAACATGCGAGTGAATCAAAGACTTCTGAAATAAAAGCTCAACTTTTGAATCAAGAATGAATAAAAAGAATCAAAAGATTTAAAGGGTCATAAGACCTTGAACTATGTCCTAGGTTATCAAGGGTTATACTTGAAACCTTTAATACCATAAGACTATGGACTCTTCTTCTCGCGTGCTTGGGGGATCAGCCCTTAGTACCATACTGTGCACAATATCTTAACGCTAACGCATAAGTAATTCCCCTACACAGGGTTGTTCATCTCAGTTTTACATTCGAGTCCGCACCAAAGGAAGTTTGGTTTGGATAATTCATCACGGGTTATGAAATTTAGAACACTCATCAACTATGGACTAGTCGAATCATAAAAGGGTTCGCTAGTCTAACAAGGTTTAACAATAATTGATAACTTAACTTGAATAGAATGTGACGCCCCCAAAATTAGGTATACATCACCCATCTTGGGTAGTCAGATACATGGTGCGAAATTTAAATACAACTTACTAATATAAGCTGCTGTGTATAATAATCTGACATAAACGTGAGTTTGAATACAAATATTGTCTACTAGATATTATACAAACTCAAAAGAAGTCCTCATTAAAATTATTATCACACTATTTCACAAAATAGTGAGGACTACTAATGCTATCCTCTGGACCATTACTCCGTTCCCCGACTCGTCCCGGCTATATTCTCATTTCACGAAGAGAAACGTGAAAAAGAAAGGGTGAGCTCAACTAGCTCAAGAAGAAATATTATGACTAAGATAATGCGAGAATAAATTATCATTAGCCTCTGTGATGTTAAACTGATAAAATATAATGAACATCAAGTTTAACTACAGCGGAACCAGTAATCCAATAAAACATTCAAGTAGAAAATAAAATCTACTATCTTTTATGATTTAAAAGGTTTTTCATCATTTATTATAAATTTGAGACTCAAACTTTAATAAATATTCCACATCATCGAATCACCCCTCGCACTACTCTGGCCAGGATATTCTTTGGTATCACGACCACAATTATTCATGCACTACGGGCCAAGAATAGTTGTGTATTCATTAATGGTCATGATCATGCCAACAACTGTCCATCAATGCACTACGGGCCACTGAGGATTTTTACCACATCATTTGTAACATTACGGTCATGATTACACCGAATAGTCTCTGGTCATAATCATACCAAGTCCATCTATGCACTACAGGAGACAGATGACTTTCAACATAATATAAACATGAGGATGATGACAATGATATAAGAATTCAATAAAACAAGTTCAAGAATTAATTTATCTAGGAACCAATAACATCCAAACTGTCAACAATGATATCTTCGCTTTGTAGAGTAAAATTCAAGAATACCGAGAAGAATATTTCCATGAAAGGATATCGGATGAAGCGCAAATATCAAGGATATTCCACTAATTTCATGGAGTATAGAAGTCAAAGTTTTAACCAACCGGGTATAATAAAGAATGGAATAACAAAAGAAATCACCATGCATGCGATAGAATCGCATAAAAGCGAGTTATTACACAATGAATAATAAATAACGGAACCAGTGTCTGAGTAAAACGCATGCATGGATATTCCAATGAATAATAAAGAATGGAACCAGTCCTGCGTAAAACACATGCAGGCAGGATGTTCCAATGAATAATAATAAAGAGCGGAACCAGTCCGATGTAAAACACATGCATGGGATGTTCCAACGAGAATAATAATAAAGATTTTAACCAGTCCGTGTAAAACACACGAGCATGTGATGTTCCAATGTAATAATAGAAGAATGTCACCAAGTATAGGGTAAATCACGTATACAAAGTTATTCCAATGAGAATAATAAGCAATGGAATAACAACAGTTCTCTTCATGAATAAGAAAGAATAACACCCTTACGAGTACAACAAATAATATTCCCTACCTTAGAAGAACCAATATTGGAAAAGTGAAGTAGCGAGAATACTTTTCTTCTTTCTCTCTATAGTTTCTCTCTCTGAGTTTCAATGAATTCATAAGAAATAATGAAAGAATGAGCTTTCTATTTATAGAAAAAGCGAGGGTGGCTCTTGGTCTTAACGAAGGGTCAAAATGACTCTTGGTAATATTGAAGAGACAACTACTATTTCATGAAGGGGTAATTAACCTTTGGAACAATCAAGAGGCGCTTAACTCTTGGTAATATTGAAGGGACAACTACTATTTGCGAAGGGGTAATTACTATTGACGAAGGTAAATACTATTGAAGAAGGTAATTACTATTGACGAAGGTAAATACTATTGAAGAAGGTAATTACTATTGACGAAGGTAAATACTATTGACGAAGGTAATTACTATTCACAAAGGTAATTACTATTCACAAAGAGACTCTTAGATGATGACAAATGGGCCCCCATAAAATAATCAAACTTACCACAAACGTCTCATAACAGACTCTTTATATACATCAAGGATTGAATAAATATTACCACAAATCATTTTATTTTTAATCAACACATTTTAATCTTTCAACAATTATTAATCATTTATAACTTGTCGTCGTCTCAATTAATAATATAACATTTTATACGAGATGATACCGTGACAATAATTGAATCAATAATATAAGAGATATGATGCATCAATTCTTGTGAGCAATAATTGAGTATAGCTAAGTGACTTCTCACGTAAGCATCAATAATCAATACTGTAGTGTACTATTATGCAACCACGCCAGATTCATCGTACTTTTTACCACAGGTGGTAGTTCAACAGTTTTAACGGTAACACCTCCGTAGTTATTTTATAGAAAGATAATTTTGTCGTTTTATAACTACGACAATACTTCCGTTTAGGGGGTCCACTTAATGATTAAGCCGCCGTCATCTAATATTCCCCGACAAAAAGAATATTCCCAGAGCCAAACAAATATTTTATAACAACTTGCTTACTTTGCAAAATTTATAAATATTACCCACAACTATAATATTATATCAAATTTATTCCATAATATTCAAAAATAATATTTATAGAAAATTCATCTTTATTTATAAAAAGTCAGGTCCGATAACCTCCCTTCTTATGAAATTTAAGCCCTCGAAATTAGGGTACGACTGGTATGTCGAAGAGGTAAGGATACCTTGATTTCATTTGATTCTAACTCCCAAGTCATTTCCTCAACATCGTGGTTCCTCCACAAAACTTTGACTTGAGGTATAACCTTGGGCGTAGAATATGTTCCTTCTTATCCAAAATTTGAACAGGAACCTCTTCATACGTCAAATCTTCCGCTATTTCGTCCGGTTCTAACTCAATAATATGGTTCGGGTCTTTCACATATTTACGTAACATGGATATGTGAAAAACGTTATGAACACGAGACATATTTGGCGGTAAAGCGAGTCTATAGGCCACAGTTCCTACTCGATCGAGGATTAAAAATGGACCGATGAATCGAGGATTAAGTTTTCCTCTCTTTCCAAATCTTGTAACTCCTTTCCATGGAGAAACTTTTAACAACACATGATCTCCTATATCGAATTTCATGTCCTTTCGATGAAGATCAGCATAACTCTTTTGTCAATTTTGTGAGGTTTTTATACGTTGTCGGATCGTTTGAATCTTTTCCGTAGTCATACGTACCAACTCCGGTCCCAACAACGCCGCTTCACCCACCTCATCCCAAAGATTGAGAACGACACTTTCTTCCATACAACGCTTGAATGGAGCCATGCCAATACTTGCTTGATAACTGTTGTTGTAGGAAAACTCCACCAATGGTAAGAACTTGTCCCAACTCCCCTAAAATCAAGGACACAGAGTCTTAATAGATCTTCAAGAGTTTGAATAGTCCTCTCCGATCGTCCGTCTGTCTGCGAGGATGATATCTTAGAGCTAAATCATAAGTCTGTGCCCATAGCTTTTTGCAAACTAACCCAAAATCGTGAAGTCAATCTTGGGTCTCGATCGAAAACTATGGATACCGCATACCATGCGCCCTTACAATCTCATTTATGTACATACGAGCAAGACGTTCAAGTGTATAAGTTTCTCGTATCGGTAGAAGAATGAGCGGACTTGGTCAATCTATCAACAATGACCCAAATCTCATCTATGCCTTGAGAAACCTTAGGAAGGCCGTGAACGAAATCCATGGTAATGTGCTCCCACTTCCATTCGGAATTTCAAGTGGTTGCAATGGACCTTTTGGTACTTGATGCTCCGCTTTAACTCGTTGACAAGTTAGACACCTTGAGATAAATGGGCCGCTTCTCTCTCTTTTCATATTGCTCCACCAAAATATATAGCGAATATCATGATACATTTTGGTACTCCCGGGATGGATTGCAAATGGTGTGTTGTGCGCCTCCATCATGATATATTATACTTTAAATCGTGGTCGTTAGAACACAAAGTCTGAGTTAACTCCAAGTATTCCTTCTTCATCGATTCTTGCTTCCAAAGATAGCACCTTCTTGCACTTTCTTCCTCATATGCATCGCCTCCGTGTCTATAGCTTGAAAGCGGCTTTAACTTTATCGATTAAAGTCGGTTCTACTCAGTATACTCACTATCATCACATGCATCCCTCGAGTCTTTAACTCTATCTCCATCCTTTTCAAGTCACACAAAATGGGCCTTTCTTGCGTTGACAATAACGCACTCAGATTTTGCATATGATCTTCTACTTCAATGCGTCATTTACCACGTTCGCTTTTCCAGGATGGTATTGGATGGTATGATCATAATCTTTCAACAGCCTCAAGCCAACGTCGTTGTCGCATGTTGAGTTCCTTTTGAGTGAAGAAATATTTGAGGCTTTTATGATCCGTAAAGATCTCCACTTTCTCCCCATACAAGTAATGCCTCCAAATTTTAAGTGCAAAGATAATAATGCTAACTCTAGATCATGAGTAGGATAATTCCTCTCATATTCTTTGAGTTGTCACAAGGCATAGGCTATAACTTTTCCATGTTGCATGAGAACACATCCCAACCCTTTTCCCGAAGCATCAGTTTAGATGTCAAATCCTCCGAGCGGATGGTATTGTCGTAACAGTCTTTGAAATAAGTCTCCTCTTGAGTTCTTGAAAACTCTTCTCACATTCTTCGCTCCAATGAACTTTGTATCTTTTCGAGTCACCGAAGTCAATGGAGAAGCGATTCAAGAAAATCCTTCCACGAATCTCCGATAATAACCAAATAAACCGAGAAAGCTACGTGCTTTCTACATCGATTTAGGTTGTTCCCGCTTTGAATTGCTTCAATCTTTCTTTGGGTCAATGATATTCCATGACTTGATACCACGTGCCCAAGGAATGCTACTTCTTCAAGCCGTAACTCGCATTTCTTCAACTTGGCATAAAGCTTATATTCACGAAGCTTTTGGAGTGTCACCTCAAGTGTTGCTCATGATCTTCACGGCTTTTAGAATAAATAAGGATGTCATCAATAAAGACGACCACAAAGTGATCCAAATATTCCTTGAATACTCTGGTTCATCATATCCATGAAGGCGGCGGAGCATTAGTCAATCCAAAGGACATGACTAGGAATTCATAATGCCCGTCTCGAGAGTTCCGGCCGTCTATGGAATGTCACGGTTCTCTAATCTTCAATTGGTGATATCCTAACGAAGATCAATCTTTAAAAAGAATTTGGCTCCTTGCAATCGGGTCAAACAGTCATCAATACGTTGTAATGGATACCTATTTTGATGGTGACATGATTCAACTCCCGATAATCAATACAAAGTCGCATACTCCCATCTTTCTTCTTCACGAATAGAACAGAGCACCCCAAGGAGAAGTACTAGGGGCGAATAAAGCCAATGTCTAACAATTCCTGCAGTTGGGTCTTTAACTCCTAAAGTTTAATAGAGCCATTCGATATGGGGCTTTGGAAATAGGTTTTGTCTGGGTTCAAGGTCGATACAAAATTCAATTTCACGCCTGGGGTAGGCCGGGAAGTTCTTCAGGGAATACTTCAGAAATTTATTAACAATAGAAATATCGTTCAAAACGGCGTATTTTTGTTTAAATCATGACATGAGCTAAGAAAGCTTGACATCCGCTTTTTCAATAAACGAATAGCTTTATGGCTTGAGATGACCGTGATTGATTTTAATGGTTTGGTCGTTTGAATTCGCATAATAGGTTGATTAGGAATATGAAAGCTAACAACCTTACGAAAACAATCAATTTTTGCATGATAAGTAGTTAACCAATCAATCCCTAGAATCACGACAAATGCAAGTATTTTTAATGAAATAAGATCGACAGGTAATGTGAGTGTACCGATTTGAACCAAACAAGACTTATAAACAGTGGATGTAATGAAGGTTTCTCCCAACGGAGTTTCGACAGATAAGTCAAAGTCTAATTTCTCCGGAGTCAAATTTAATCGATGAGCGCAAGTAGGAGAAATAAAAGAATGGGTAGAACCGGTTTTCAAATAAAGTATAGACTTCATTAGAGTTTATGATAAGCTTACCCGTGATGACCTCATTCGGGTTCCTTGCTCTCTGGGAGGTCACAACAAACGCTCTCCCTTGCACTACCGGTTTTGACTTTTCTGGAACGGCCTTTGGTGCCTCCATCCTTGTTGAATTTGTCTTCGGTAAACGACAAAATCGAGCTAAGTGACCTTCTCTTCCACAATTATAACATGCTTTGACTGGCATGGCGCAGATTCGATCGATGTGTCCTCTCCTCCGCATTTGAAGCATATGATAGGTGGTCTTTCTCCTTCCTTAACAACGGTGTCTTTGGTCTTGACGTCTTTCCATCATTGTTGAATCTCCTTTTCTTGAAATGTCCATTCTTATTGTTTTGGCCCGATTACCACCAAGTGGTTACCATATTTGGCTTGTTGATTCCTCCACGCTTGTTGTCACCGCCTGATGACTACTCTCATTTGGTATTATAATTTTGCCGGTTGCTCTCTTTTAGTTGTGTTGACTCGTTATCGCGCTCCACTAACTGAGCCCTATTTACAACATCTGAATACAAACACAGTTTATGAGAAATAAGATGTTGACGTATCTCCGACTTCAAACCTCTTAAAAACATTCGCGCCATTCTCTCTTCATTATCCACCAAGTGGGACGCAAACCGTGATAACTCCGCAAATTTTGCCTCGTATTGCGACACGGTCATATTGTTTTGTTCCAACTTGATAAACTCCACCTCCTTCATGTGGTGAATACTTTCAGGAAAGTATTTGTCTATGAACGACTCCCGAACTTCTCCCAAGATATCTTCAAGACAAAGAAGTTGAGTATGTTTTACGATTCCCACGAAGAATCTCTCCTCCGCACAACATAAAGGCGTGAAAGGAACCTTTTGCTCCTCGAGCATCCCAAGACATCAAATATCTTGGTAATCTGCTTTATCCATGCTTCCGCCCAAGTGGTTTTGGCTCTCCCTTAAACTCCGGTGGTCCCAAATTCTTGAATTGTTTAGCGGTGACCGCCTTGAGAGTTTTCCGTGTTTCCACCCACGTTTTGGGCGAGAGTCGCTCTCGCTTGTCATTGTTGCATAAATTGCATAAAAAGCTCTAACATTTGATCATTCATCATTTGGTCGGTGTTGTTGTTTGCATGAGGATTGTCGCCTTCACGATGCACATTATCCCGATTATTGATATGTGGTGAATCAACGATCGCTCAGTGCTCCATTGCTATTCTCAACATTCTCGGATGTCATTTTCAGATCTCGCCACAAAACAAAAGGTTAATCGACATTTAACATATTATCCCTATATTCGTGAGACCAACAAAATATAGCACATAAACTTAGGTAGGTCATACTAGCGAAGGTATTCCCTGCCTCTCCCCTCCTAGTACTATTCTCACACCTTAGCTGTGGATCATATCCCTAAGCTCGATACTAACCGTGGCGCCCCCAAAATTAGGTATACATCACCCATCTTGGGTAGTCGATACATGGTACGTAATTTAAATACAACTTACTAATATAAGCGTAGTGTACAATACTGACATAAATCGTGAGTTTGAATACAAATATTGTATACTAGATATTATACAAACTCAAAAGGAGTCCTCATTACAATTATTATCACACTATTTCATATAATAGTGAGGACTACTAATGCTATCCTCTGGACAATTACTCCTCCTCCCGAATGCGTCCCATTATATTCTCGGTTGGTCAGCGATCATACCAACAATCGTCCATCAATGCACTACGGGCCAATGAGGACTTTTATCACATCATTTGTAACATTACGGTCATGATTACACCGAATAATCCCTGGTCATAATCATACCAAGTCCATCTATGCACTATAGGCCACAGATGACTTTCAAAAAAATATAAACATGAGGATGATGACAATGATATAAGAATTCAATAAAATAAGTTCAAGAATTAATTTATCTAGGAACTAATAACGTCCAAATTGTCAACATGATACTGCTTTGTAGAGTAAAATTTAAGAATGCTCAGAAGAATATTTCCATGAAAAAGATATGGATGAAGCGCAAATATCAAAGATATTCCACTAATTTCACGGTATAAGTCAAAGTTTTAACCAACCTGAGTATAATAAAGAATGGAATAACAAAAGAAATCACCATGCATGCGATAGGCAAAATGCAGGCGAGTTATTCAAATGAATAATAAAGGATGGAACCAGTCCGCATAACGCATGCATGGTGATATTCCAATGAATAATAAATAATGGAACCAGTCCCGCAGTAAACGCATTGCATGTGATATTCCGACGAATAATAAATAATGGAACCAGTCCTACAGTAAATGCACAAAAAGGGATATTCCAACAGAATAATAAAGAACGGAATATTAGAAGAATGTCATCATGTATAGGGTAGCCCGCGTATACAGGTTATTCCAACAGAATAATAAATAATGGAATAATAGAAGTTCTCTTAATGAGTACAACAAATAACATCCCTTACCATAAAAGAAACCGAATATAAGAGTAGGGAAGTAGCAGAATACTTTTCTATAGGTTCTCTTATAATTCTCTCTCTAGAGTTTCAGTGAATTCTTAAGAAATAATGAAGGAATGAGCTTCTATTTATAGAAGAATGGATTGCATAGTAACTAATCCATGAACGGTCCAGATTGATTTACTATAAATGGACGATCCAGATTGGTTTATTATTAAAACTTAAAACAACGGTCCATACTGATTTACTATTAAAACTTTAAACCAGCGATCCATATTGATTTACTATTATAACTTCCACCAGCGGTCCATATTGATTTACTATTATATCTTCAACCAATGGTCTGAAAAATTAGCACATCTCCTCATGGAATAATATTGTACCCAAAAATGATTTGGACCGAAAATAAATATATCTTACGGGTGAATAGTACCCCGTGAATAGTAACTCATGAATAGTAACTCGTGAATAGTAACTCATGAATAGTAACTCGTGAATAGTTACTCATGAATAGTACTCCGACACGAAAAGTGTCTTGAATACCCAATTGAACAATATATCCTCCAGACATCAATTATACTAACACAAATAAGTCCAACACAATGGAACTATAAAATTCATCTTTAATCAACACGAACTTATTCATCATTAATATTATAATTCACAATATTTAACAACCAGGTCGTTCCTAGGAAAGAGGGGGCTTTCCAATAAGAATTTCTCCTTATTGGTAGCCGAATTAGGTGACCAAACCTCTCCTCGACGAACTTCTTGACATTGTCGATATTGCAAATAATAATATGAATAACTTTGCTGCCTTAATTATTGATTTAATAATATATCATATAATGCGGATGATATTGTAACAATAATTGAATCAATAATATGAGAAATATGATGCAAAGAATTATCGTAGCAATAATTGAGTATAGCCGAGTGACTTCTCACGTAAGCATCAATAATCAATACCGTGTCTTTCTTTGTCAGTAACTACGCGACATCGCATTTTTTACTACCGGGTAGTTCAACAGGTTTTAACGGTAACACCTCCGCCGTTATTTTCATAAAGTATTTTTGTCATTTTTTCAATCCGACAATAATTCCGCTAGGGGTCCACCAATGATTGTCTTAGTTGCTATATCTGAATATTCCTGTTAAAACGAATATTCCCCACCAATCGAATATTATATAACAACTTCATGCTTTTGCAAAATTTATAAATATTACCCACAACTATAACATTATATCAAATCAATACCATAATATTCAAAAATATAATTCAAAAAAAATTATTCTTTATTCATAAAAGTTGGGATCTTACAAGGAGCACCCCAAGGAGACGTACTAGGACGAATGAAACCAATATCCAACAATTCTTGCAATTGGGGCTTTAACTCCTGAAGTTCAATAGGAGCCATTCGATATGGGGCTTTGGAAATGGGTTTCGTACCGGGTTCAAGGTCGATACAAAATTCAATTTCACGCTTTGGGGGTAGGCCAGGAAGTTTTTCAAGAAATACGTCTGGAAATTCATTAACAATAGAAATATTATTCAAACTGACGTATTTTTGTTTAGATCTGTGACATGAGCTAAGAAAGCTTGACATCCATTTTTTAATAAATGAATAGCTTTATGGCTTGAGATGACAGTGATTAATTTTAATGGTTTGGTTGCTTGAATTCGCATAATAGGTCGATTAGGAATATGAAAGCTAACAACCTTACGAAAACAATCAATTTTTGCATGATGAGTAGTTAACCAATCAATCCCTAGAATTACATCAAATGCAAGTATTTTTAATGAAATAAGATCGACAGGTAATGTGTGGGTACCAACTTGAACCAAACAAGACTTATAAACCGTGGATGTAATGAAGGTTTCTCCCAACGGAGTTTCAACAGATAAGTCAAAGTCTAATTTCTCCGGAGTCAAATTTAAACGTTGAGCGCAAGTAGGAAAAATAAAAGAATGGGTGGAACCGGTATCAAATAAGGTATAGACTTTGCTATAGTTTATGATAAGCTTACTCGTGATGACCTCATTCGGGTTCCTTACTTTCTGGGAGGTCACTACAAACGCTCTCCCTTGCACTACTGGCTTTGACTTTTCTGGGACGGCCTTTGGTGTCTCCATCCTAGCTGAACTTGTCTTCGGTGAACAACAAAATCGGGCTAGATGACCTTCTCTTCCACAATTATAACATGCTTTGGACGGCATCGCGCAGTTTGGACTGATGTGTCCCTCTCCTCCGCATTTGAAGCATATGATAGGTGGTCGTTCTCCTTCCTTAACAATGGGTGTGTTGGTCGACGGCGTCTTTCCATCATTGTTGAATCTCCTCTTCTTGAAATGTCCATTTTTACTGTCATGGCCATGATTACCACCGAAGTGGTTACCATTTCTGGTATGTTGATTCCCTCCACGTTTGTTGTCGTCGTTTCGATGACTGATAACACTGGTATTTTCATGCTGCCGGCTTCTTTCTCTTAGTTGCGTTGACTACATTCTGCTTCCAATAATCGAGCCCTATTTACAACATCTGAGTACAAACACAGTTTATAAGAAATAAGATATTGACGTATCTCCGATTTCAAACCTCTTAAAAACATTCGCGTCATTCGCTCCTCATTATCGACCAAATGGGATGCAAACCGGGACAACTCCACAAATTTAGCCTCGTATTGCGACACGGTCATATTTTTTTGTTCCAATTTGATAAACTCCACTTCTTTCATGTGACGAATACTCTCAGGAAAGTACTTGTCGTTGAATAGCTCTTGGAACTTCTCCCAAGACATCTTGAGTGCGTCAAGTTGGGTACGTTTTATAGATTCCCACCAGTAATCTGTCTCTTCACGCAACATGAAGGTGGCGAAGGGAACCTTTTGATCCTCGGAGCATCCCAAGACATCAAATATCTTGGTGATCTGCTTTATCCATGCTTCCGCCTTAAGTGGTTTTGGTTCTCTAATAAACTCTGGTGGTCCCAGCTCCTTGAACTGTTTAGCGGTGACCGTCCGAGAGTTTCTAGTGTTTCCACCTATATTTTGGATAGGAGCCGTTCACGCCTGATGTTGCATGAATTGCATAAAGCCTCTTAACAATCCACCATTCATCATTTGGTCAGTGTTGTTGTTTGCATGAGGATTGTCGCCTTCCTGATGCACATTCTCCTGATTATTGATATGTGGAGACTCGACGGTCTCCTGTGCTCCATTGCTATTCTCAACTTTCTCGGATGTCATTTTCAGATACTACCACAAAACAAGGGTTAGTTGACATGTAACACATTATCTCTAAACTCTGACCAACCAATTAAATACCAAATAAATTTAAGTAGGTCATACTAGCGAAGGAATTCCCCGTCCCTCCCCTCCTAGTTCTAGTCTCACATCTTAGCCAGGGATCATATCCCTAAGCTTTGATACCAACTGTGACGCCCCCAAAATTAGGTATACTTCACCTATTATGAGTCACCAAATACATGGTACAGAATACAAATACAATCTTTAACATACAACAAGAGAGCTGTGAGTTTAAATACAAATACTGTCTTCTAGACAATATCCACTCTCAGAATAAGTCCTCATTATATTTATTATCACACTATTTAACGAATATTGAGGACTACTAGCTAATACTATCATCCCACCATCACTCCGTTCCCCGACTCAGTCTCAAATCCCACGCTCTCAATTCACGAAGAGAACAAAGAAAAGAAAGGGTGAGCTCAACTAGCCCAATGAAATATTATGACTAAGATAATGCGTAATAATTTATCGTTAGCCTTCAACAAAGTGTTAAACCGATAAAATATAATAACAATCAAGTTTAACTGCGCAGGAACAAGCAATCCATTAAGAGTCAAGTAGGGAATAAAATCTACTATCTTCTATGATTTAAAAGGTTTTTTCATCACTTTTATCATTGGGACTCGACAATAAATAATCCACATCATCGAATCACCCATGCACTACGGCCAAGGATATTCTTTAGTATCACGACCACAAATTATCCATGCACTACGTGTAACAACCCCAAAATAGGTCCATTCCATCCAACCTATTCTGAGTCGTTAAATACATGGTACAGAAATAACTACAACTTTATTACAACAATTGTCGTGCAAAATACAACAACACATATGCTGTGAGTTTGGATACCAATATATACCAAATGTAACTCTGGACACCAACTTGGATAACACGTCACCATGACACCTTACATAAAGGTACAGTCAAAAACTGTTTTAGAAATTAGAATCTTTGGGAAGTGCTCAAGGAAACCTTCGTACATGGGAGGCCATGCTTTTAGGTTATGGTAGATATCATATGGCCACAGAATTATCCTTGGTTGACCCAATAGACCCCAAAGAAAAACGAGAAGATTACTATCATATTCTTCCCAATGGCGAGTCTTCTCTTGATCTATCATTATCTCCACTGTCTCAAATTGAGAATTATACTTCAAACAAACACCAAGATCATATAGGTAGTGCTCATAAATATACTCAAAGAAGTGGATGAGCACAACCATGTCTTATGATAACACGAGTTTGTATGTCATTAGACATCTTGTATGATAGTGACAAAACACCCTTCCAAAGTTGGGTTCGCCTCACCCTATTTAATTCACCAAAAATAACTATTAAATGATGTATAAAATACAACACACTAAAGCCCTCAATAAAATTATTTTCATACTCTTTAGGGAGAACCTCAATAACTATAGACCACCGTTCTATTCCCTTGTTATCTCCGCTCAACCCAGCTACACTTTTATTACCTGAAAGGAATTGTGAAAAGGGTGAGCACAACTAGCTCAGTAAAGAATATTATGACTAAAGATAAATAAATTATCAATAGTCTTCATCAAGATGTAAATCGAGATTTAGAACATATGGTAGATGATAAAACTTTTCAACCATAGTTGCGGTGAACGAAAGCAATCCATTAAAAGAGTCAAATAGACTATAAAGTCTATTGTCTTCTCCGTTAAAAGTCCACCAACAATGTTTTATCCTCAGTAACATCAATCATCAGGTTCCTTTCCACAATCATATGAAAAACTTCATAATCATAATGGTGATTCTAAATTCCTCTTCCCATCTAGGGCGAAGATAATTTTCATCACTGTCTTTACCTGAAACATCAAATATCATGGTTATACCAAATCACGTTCTGCTCATAATCATACTAATAAATTCATCTTTTTGCACCACGAAGGTCAAAGATATTCATCAACAGTTCATCTTTACACTACAAAGCTAAAGATATTCAACAACGGTCATCTTTGCATTACGAGCCAAAGATATTCATCAATAATTCATCTTTGCCTCACTACGCAAAGATATTCAACAACAAAAGTCATCTTTTGCATTACGAGCCAAAGATATTCATCAATAATTCATCTTTGCACTACAAAATTTAAAGATATTCAACAACAGTCATCTTTGCGGCGACGAGCCAAAGATATTCATCAATAATTCATCTTTGCACTCATGGTGCAAAAGATATTCAACAACAGTCATCTTTGCATTTCGAGCAAAAGATATTCATCAATAATTCATCTTTTTGCTACAAAGCTAAGATATTCATACATAATCATCTCAGAAGTTATATAACAATAATTATAACCATGTTGATCAATTCACCTTTGCACTTAAGCTAAAAATATTCAATTGTAAATTCAATGGTCATGATCATACCAGTCAACAATTCAACTTTTGCACTACTGGCCAAAGAGAACCTATGGTCACGATCATACCACTAATCTACCCATCTTTACACTCAAGTCAAAGAGAAATATCATCATTAGGGTTATAAGAATGTTATATAAAAATAATATAATCAAAACATGGTTTTAATTTCAAGAGTAAGATTCATAAATCAACGATAATTTGGTCAGAGAAGAAACCAATTTGTCGTGAATAGTACCCCGTATTCGTACATAGTACCGTATATATGCATAGTAACCTCGACACGAAAAGATAAAGTTTCATAATAAAATTCATATCCATATTTATAACACCTTAATCCAAATGTTATAAATCACTTAGAAATCTCATAATCTAATATTATTAATATTATAATAATATTTTAATCATTTCTAAAACTTATAAACAATTTAATTAAATTGTTTACACTTTACTAATTAATGCATTTAATCATCATAAAATGCCAAACTCATAAAATTTCATCACCAATAACCAAAACCCTCATCAAAAATCTGCATATACCTCATATATGATTCTCAAACCATAAAATCATATTTTCTAATTTTCTTACTTCACATAACATATTTAATTCATTTACTCATAACTAGAATATTTTCATGAAAAATACCAAATCAGTCCCAAAAATATTTCTTTTCTGGGATTTAGCATAACATAGTCCCATATTGAACATATATTTTCTCAAATTTTAAAAATTCATTTACTATTTTTCATATGGCCAAAACCATCGAATATTTAAACATTTATCATAAATTATACTTTTATCCAAAAATTCTGAAATTTACACGGTATACTGATATTATATAGATGTACTCCCAATAAAAATTTCATCAATTTTGGAGTTAATCACAAGGAGTTATAAGCAGTTACTTTTAAAATAGTCTTTTCTCATAAAATCCATAACTCCTAATCTATATATCCAAAATCGCCATTTTGGACACACTCTCTAAAACTCATCAAAATATCATTTCAAATTTTTCCAGAATTTTGAAGGTTCAGAAAAATTTTGAAACTAAAAACATAATAACCCTTAAAATCCCTTTACTATCCCTTACCTCAAAAGAGCGATGCTTACTTTGGAATAACGAATCTAAACGAACTTGCACTTGTATAGCAATACTCAAAGTATACTCAAAATACTCACAAGAATACGCTCAAAATATCGAGAGAGAAATAGAGAAAACTTCGTTTACGGTGTGATTTTCAATTCTAACCTAAGCACCCTATTTATAGGAAAATGCTTAGAACACCAAAGCGAAAAATTTAATATAATATTAATATAATTATACAAATTTTCCTTAGCCCGCCTTTTGGTCAAAACACCAGCCACACATGTTAATGATGTCCAAAAATACAAAAACGTTTTTCTAACAAAAATAATTTAAACTCCAAAAATCAATTCACACCCGATATCTTCAAAACTTCAATAATTCACAATAAATAGCTCTTTTATCGAAAAATTCGAATCTCACGAGTTTTTATAGGAAATTCAATTCTCTACAACTTTACGGAAGAAAGTTATTCCAAATTCCAAATATAAATTGACCAAAATCCACAAACGATCGATTTTACGATTATATAATCAATTTTCTATTCGAGAAATGGATCCACCAACACACAAAACATGTGTTAAACAATTAATGCCACAAAATACTCTTCCTCCTCATATACTCATATATCCCACATTCATTATAAAAATATCACCGTTAATATATTATTAAAATAATATATTTAAATGAATTATTTTATCGAAAAAAGATAAAATATTAATTTTCAACAATTGTCACATTAAAAATTTTCTCCATCTATATCCTCATAAAATCAATATTTTTCTCATCATATAAATTAATAATTAATTATTCACAAATAATATTACAGAATCACATTATTGACAACCAGTGCGGTTCCTGGAAAGAGGGCTTTCGAATAAGAATTTCTCCTCTTCTTGGCCTTGATTAGGTGACCAAACCTCTCCTTAGGCAGAACTTTCTAGACATTGCCAATAATGTTATCTAATAATATTATTCAGATAATATGAATTATTGCATCGATAATAAAAAATACTGTGCCGTGACAATTATTGAAACAACAATAATATAAAATATCAACGTAGCAATTATTGAATCAATAAAATAAAATATTGAGCAAGAATTCTTTATAACAATTATTGAGTAATGCTTTCTTACGAAAAAAATTATCATGCTTCATGAATAGTACTTTGAATAATAGTAACTCGTGAATAGTAACTCATGAATAGTAACTTCGTGAATAGTAACTCATGAATAGTAACTCGTGAATAGTAACTTTCGTGAATAGTAACTCATGAATAGTAACTCATGAATAGTAATTAAAAAAATTGAATACTTTTATTTCATAAAATTCGGGGTCTTACAATCTCCCTCCTTATGAAATTTCGTCCCCGAAATTACGTACACAGGTATTTCAAAGAGTTGAGAATACCTTGTTTTCATTTCGATTCTATCTCCCACATCATGTTTTCTCCATTGCTCATCTCCTCGTATTTCGGATATCATTCTAGAATACAAACTTTCAAAACAAGGGTTAATTTAACAAATTAACATATCACATAATATCCCGATATTATGACTGACCAACAAATAAGCTTAGGTAGGACACACTAGCGAAGGATTTACTCATCTCTCCCCTCCTAGTTCTAATTCCGATCTCCGCCAGAGATCATATCCCTAAGCTCTGATACCAAATGTAACTCTCATGGTGCTTCAACCACAGCACCTCACAATGGTACCTATCAGTTTGCCACCGCAGAACGGCGTCCCCTACGGAGAGTCTGGCTTCGGTGCATCCCCCATCAACAGGAAGTCACCAGCGAGAGGCTCGGGGCTCTTTACTTATAGCTCTGATACCAAATGTGACCCCCAAAATAGGTCCATTCCATCCAACCTATTCTGAGTCGTTAAATACATGGTACAGAAATAACTACAACTTTATTACAACAATTGTCGTGCAAAATACAACAACACATATGCTTTGAGTTTGGATACCAATATATACCAAATGTAACTCTGGACACCAACTTGGATAACACGTCACCATGACACCTTACATAAAGGTACAAATAAAAACCGCTTTTTAGAAATTAGAATCTTTGGGAAGTGCTCAAGAAAACCTTCGTATATGGGAGGCCATGCTTTTTAGGTTATGGTAGATATCATATGGCCACAGAATTATCCTTGGTTGACCCAATAGACCCCAAAGAAAAACGAGAAGATTACTATCATATTCTTCCCAATGGCGAGTCTTCTCTTGATCTATCATTATCTCCACTGTCTCAAATTGAGAATTATACTTCAAACAAACACCAAGATCATATAGGTAGTGCTCGTAAATATACTCAGCAAGTGGATGAGCACAACCATGTCTTATGATAACACGAGTTTGTATGTCATTAGACATCTTGTATGATAGTGACAAAACACCCTTCCAAAGTTGGGTTCGCCTCACCCTATTTAATTCACCAAAAATAACTATTAAATGATGTATAAAATACAACACACTAAAGCCCTCAATAAAATTATTTTCATACTCTTTAGGGAGAACCTCAATAACTATAGACCACCGTTATATTCCCTTGTTATCTCCGCTCAACCCAGCTACACTTTTATTACCTGAAAGGAATTGTGAAAAGGGTGAGCACAACTAGCTCAGTAAAGAATATTATGACTAAAGATAAATAAATTATCAATAGTCTTCATTAGTAATAAATCAGAGATTTAGAACATATGGTAGATGATAAAACTTTTCAACCATAGTTGCGGTGAACGAAGCGATCCATTAAAAGAGTCGAATAGACTATAAAGTCTATTGTCTTCTCCACGTTAAAAGTCCACCAACAATGTTTTATCCTCAGTAACATCAATCAGCAGTTCCTTTCCACAATCATATGAAAACTCATAATCATAATGGTGATTCTAAATTCCTCTTCCCATCTAGGGCGAAGATAATTTTCATCACTGTCTTTACTGAAACATCAAATATCATGGTTATACCAAATCACGCCTCTGCTCATAATCATACTAATAAATTCATCTTTTCTGCACCACGAATCAAAGATATTCATCAACAGTTCATCTTTACACTACAAAGCAAAGATATTCAACAACAATCATCTTTGCATTACGAGCCAAAGATATTCATCAATAATTCATCTTTGCCCTACAAAGCTAAAGATATTCAACAACAGTCATCTTTGCATTACGAGCCAAAAAGATATTCATCAATAATTCATCTTTGCACTACAAAGCAAAGATATTCAACAACAGTCATCTTTGCGATGCGAGCCAAAGATATTCATCAATAATTCATCTTTGCACTACAAATTTAAAGATATTCAACAACAGTCATCTTTGCATTTCGAGCAAAAGATATTCATCAATAATTCATCTTTGCACTGAAATAAGAAGATATTCATACATAATCATCTCGAAAGTTATATAACAATAATTATAACCATGTTGATCAATTCACCTTTGCACTTAAGCTAAAAATATTCAATTGTAAATTCAATGGTCATGATCATACCGGTCAACAATTCAACTTTTTGCACTCTTGGCCAAAGAGAACCTATGGTCACGATCATACCACTAATCTACCCATCTTTACACTCAAGTCAAAGAGAATATCATCATTAGGGTTATAAGAATGTTATATAAAATAATATAATCAAAACATGGTTTTAATTTCAAGAGTAAGATTCATAAATCAACGATAATTTGGTCGGAAGAAGAAACCAATTTGTCGTGAATAGTACCCGTATTAAATACATAGTACTAGTATATATGCGTAAATAACCTCGACACGAAAAGATAAAGTTTCATAATAAAATTCATATCCATATTTATAACACCTTAATCCAAATGTTATAAATCACTTAGAAATCTCATAATCTAATATTATTAATATTATAATAATATTTTAATCATTTCTAAAACTTATAAACAATTTAATTAAATTGTTTACACTTTACTAATTAATGCATTTAATCATCATAAAATGCCAAACTCATAAAATTTCATCACCAATAACCAAAACCCTCATCAAAAATCTGCATATACCTCATATATGATTCTCAAACCATAAAATCATATTTTCTAATTTTCTTACTTCACATAACATATTTAATTCATTTACTCATAACTAGAACATTTTCATGAAAATACCAAATCAGTCCCAAAAATATTTCTTTTCTGGGATTTAGCATAACATAGTCCCATATTGAACATATATTTTTCTCAAATTTTAAAAATTCATTTACTATTTTCATATGGCCAAAACCATCGAATATTTAAACATTTATCATAAATTATACTTTTATCCAAAAATTCTGAAATTTACACGGTATACTGATATTATATAGATGTACTCCCAATAAAAATTTCATCAATTTTGGAGTTAATCACAAGGAGTTATAAGTTACTTTTTAAAATAGTCTTTTCTCATAAAATCCATAACTCCTAATCTATATATCCAAAATCGCCATTTTGGACACACTCTAAAAACTCATCAAAATATCATTTCAAATTTTTCCAGAATTTTTGAAGGTTCAGAAAAATTTTGAAACTAAAAACATAATAACCCTTAAAATCCCTTTACTATCCCTTACCTCAAAAGAGCGCAGATTTACATTTGAATAACGCCGAATCGAACTTGCACCGTATAGCAATACTCAAAGTATACTCAAAATACTCACAAGAATACGCTCAAAATATCGAGAGAAAATAGAGAAAACTTGAGTTTACGGTGTGATTTTCAATTCTAACCTAAGCACCACTATTTATAGGAAAATGCTTAGAACACCAAAGCGAAAATTTAATATAATATTAATATAATTATACAAATTTTCCTTAGCCCGCCTTTTGGTCAAAACACCAGCCACACATGTTAATGATGTCCAAAAAAATACAAAAAACGTTTTTCTAACAAAAATAATTTAAACTCCAAAATCAATTCACACCCGATATCTGAAACTTCAATAATTCACAATAAATAGCTCTTTTATCAGAAAATTCGAATCTCACGAGTTTTTATAGGAAATTCAATTCTCTACAACTTTACGAAGAAAGTTATTCCAAATTCCAAATATAAATTGACCAAAAATCCACAAACGATCGATTTTACGATACATAATCAATTTTCGATCGAGAAATGGATCCACCAACACACAAAACATGTGTTAAACAATTAATGCCACAAAAATACTCTTCCTCCTCATATACTCATATATCCCACATTCATTATAAAATATCACCGTTAATATATTATTAAAATAATATATTTAAATGAATTATTTTATCGAGAAAAAGATAAAATATTAATTTTCAACAATTGTCACATTAAAATTTTCTCCATCTATATCCTCATAAAATCAATATTTTTCTCATCATATAAATTAATAATTAATTATTCACAAATAATATTACGAATCACATTATTGACAACGAGCGGTTCAGGAAAGAGGGGCTTTCCAATAAGAATTTCTCCTTCTTGGGCGCCTTGATTAGGTGACCAAACCTCTCCTTAGACGGAACTTTCTAGACATTGCCAATAATGTTATCTAATAATATTATTCGAGATAATATGAATTATTGCATCGATAATAAAAATCTCGTGTACGTGACAATTATTGAAACAACAATAATATAAAATATCAACGTAGCAATTATTGAATCAATAAAATAAAATATTGAGCGATGAGAATTACCGTAACAATTATTGAGTAATGCTTTCTTCTGAAAAAAAATTATCATGCTTCATGAATAGTACTCGTGAATAGTAACTCGTGAATAGTAACTCATGAATAGTAACTCGTGAATAGTAACTCATGAATAGTAACTCGTGAATAGTAACTCATGAATAGTAACTCATGAATAGTAATTAAAAAAATTGAATACTTTTATTTCATAAAATTCGGGGTCTTACACTACGGGCCAAGGACATTCATGTATTCATTAATGGTCATGATCATGCCAACAACTGTCCATCAATGCACTACGAACCAATGAGGACTTTTATCACATCATTTATAACATTACGGACATGATTACACCGAATAATCCCTGGCCATAATCATACCAAGTCTATCTAAGCACTACATGCCACAAATGACTTTCAAAAAAAAATAACATGAGGATGATGACAATGATATAAGAATTCAATAAAACAAGTTCAAGAATTAACTTATTCAGGAACTAATAACGTCCAAATTGTCAACATGATCTTTGCTTTGTAGAGTAAAATTCAAGAATGCTCGGGAAGAATATTTTCATGAAAAGATCTTTGGATGAAGCACAAATATCAAGAATATTCCACTAATTTTATGGAGTATGAAGTCTAAACTTTAACCAACCGAGTATAATAAAGAATGGAATAACAACAAATCACCATGTATGCGGTGCTTGGATGTATACGTTATTCAACGAATAATAATAACGGAACCGTGTCGAGCAAAATTACATGCAAGCGGGATGTTCCAATGAATAATAAAGAATGGAATAACAATAGAAATCACCATGTATGCGGTATGCCGCATGACGCGAGTTATTCAATGAATACTAATAAGGGCGAAATCAGTCCGGCGTAAAGCGTGCAGACGTGATATTCAACGAGAATAATAATAAAAGGCGGAACCAAATCCCACTTAAAGCGCATGAACAAGATATTCCAACGAGAATAATAAAGACGGAATCGGTCCCACAGAAAATGCATGACGGATATTCAAATGTAATAATAAAGATTGAATAAGTGAATAATATCACCAAGTATAGGGTAGACTGCGTATACATGTTATTCCAACAGAATAATAAGAAATGGAATAACAACAGTTCTCTTCATGAATAAGAAAGAATAACACCCCTTACCGTAAAAGAAATTGAATATAAGAGTAGGGAAGTAGCAGAATACTTTTCTATAGTTTCTTTATAATTTTTTTCTCTGGAGTTTTAGTGAATTCGTAAGAAATAATGAAGGAATGAGCTTCTATTTATAGGAGAATGGAAGTGCACTGTTCATGAACGAAATTATTTTGCAGAATACAAATTCTCAAATTCAATCAACCAAAAATTAAAATATAATATATATATATATATAAACACATGCTATATATCAATATTTTATATACCACTAGATTTTTTCCCCCATAACCAACATCAATCCCCCCCCCCCCAAACTCACTTTCACTACACTCTTACACATCACTAGCACACTACCACTTTTCCACCATTTTTCACTCACACACACATCACACACCTATCACTTTCACCTATCCTTTTCTCCCACCATATACTCAATACATACATATATAAATAACTTCCATACGTATACTCTTTCTCCATTTTTAAAAAAAAAATCATTTTTCCAACACAAATGGACCCCACATGTGGGCCCCGCTTTTTTTATAAAAATTTTCTACCGAATATTTTGGAAAATGGGTAAATAGGGGTCCATAAAATAAGCAAAACTTCATAGAAATCACCTTAATAATTTTAACAACATTTATCACCTTTATTATAATTCACAATATTAATCGACCAGGTTGTTCCCAGGAAAGAGGGGGCTTTCCAATAAGGATTTTTTCCTATTGGCGCGCAATTAGGTGACCAAACCTCTCCTTGACAGAACTTCTAGACATCGTTAATATTGCAAATAATAATATTAATAACTTTGTCGTCTCAATTATTGATTTTAACAATATAATAAATATCGACAATAATTGAATCAAATAACGCGAGATACTATGCAATAATTACTATAGCAATAATTGAACAAAACTGAATGACTTCTCACGTAAGTATCAATAATCAATATCGTGTGCTACTATGCAACCACGCCAGTATTCATCAGACTTTTACTACTGAGAGTAGTTTAACGATGATCAACGGTAAAACTTCTGCCGTTATTTTCATAAAAATATTTTTGTCGTTTTCTCAATCCGACAATAATTCTGTTATGGGGTCCACCAATGATTGCGTCGTTGTACGAATATTCCCTGCTAAAACGAATATTCTCCGACCAATCGAATATAATATAACAACTTGCATACTTTGCAGAATTTATAAATACTACCCACAACTATAACATTATATTAAATTTATTCCATAATATTCAAAAATGATAATTATAGAAAATTCATCTTTATTCAAAAAGTTGGGGTCTTACAATTAAAACCATTTTTGGATAACAAAGTAACTAAATGGGATTGATGCAAAGTTTGTTGTTGAGAGTTTCCATTTTGTCCCTAATTAATCATTTAATTAACAAATCTGTTAAGTTACTCTTTGAAAGAAAAAAATTTAAAATATCTATTCAACTCCCTTCTAGATAACTTTTATATATATATATATATATATATATATATATATATATATATATATACGGTAAGGATCAAGAGTATTCTCCTTAAATAGCATTCCGCCTTAAATAGCATTCTTTTATTAAAACTACGTCGTTTTGGAGGGGCGCGGTTGCAGTATTTACAAAAATGTCACCGCGTCCCTCCAAAACGATGTAGTTTTAATAAAAGAATGTTATTTAAGGAGAATGCTCTTGATCCTTACTGTATATATATATATATATATCCTTTCTTAATACTGATATATTTTAATTATTATTTTATTTGTAATTAAGACTATCTCGTTTAAATAATTTAATTTAATTAACACATATTTTTGGATAAGCGATACAAATATTAAGATTTTTAAATTAAATTAGTAATGGTGGTTTTCTAATTAAAGTGATTCAATATGTTGATAGTTTAATTTTTGGTGTTTAACAACAAAAATTATTATTTAATTCTTAATTTCATATTATGATTTTTATATGTTTAATTTTCTTGAGTATATGTCAAAATTTGGGATGTTTATGATTTTAATTATATTTTTAATATACGATTGGTGTTGTTTTTATACAATATTGAATACAAAAATATAATAATATTTATTACTACTTATATCTGATTAAAAGAATTTTTAATGTATTTTTCCTTTTTTGAGTAAAAAATTTGTTATTTTTATTCTAAATAATTATGCTCAAGTATGACTTATGTTAAGTTTAATAATTGAGAAAATAATTAATATATTTTTAATACTGTTTTATATGAATAATAAGATTCATTATGTAATAATATGTTTATTTTACGTAAATTTTAATATTTGAGAAAAATAATTATAATTATTTTTATGTTAATTTGTACTTTTATGCTTCTTAAAATTTTACTTTTTAATTACAAAAAATATATTTAAATGTATATTACGTAAATTTTAATCTTTAAGAAATTTAATTAGCAAAAGTTGTGACTTTATTTTCTTGATGAAATAAATATTTATTATTTTTTTGACATTTGTGTTATTTATTGTACAAATTCATAATTTAATTAATTACATCATGTTAAGTTAAAATTATAACATACAAATTTATATTTAGTGGATATATTGAACATTATAATTTGAAAGGTATATTAGACACTATATTAAAAATATTTTTGAATATTAGTTAGTCATCCACACTAAGAATAGTGAATGTTACATATTATAAACTAGTAAACTAGAGGAGTACTTATTATTACTTGAAAAACTAAAAAAGTGGTGAGCATTATTATAGTTATCTACACGAGGGTGTTAATATATTTTAGTTAAAAAAAAATTGCCTAGCTCTTTGGTTCTAGCCAATGCCTAATAACTAAAACATCTTTTGGTGCCTGACTGAAAGTGATGGTCATTCAGTTGCTTGTTGTATATGAAACTTTAGCCTTATATAGCTCCATTTGGAAATAATAAGACACTCTTGAGTGACTTTTTTGACAATTAAATATTCCATATTTGATTATTTGTATAACAAGTTGTAGTTTTATTTTTTATCTCGCTGTCTTCGTTTATTTTCTAAAAAAATCAAATTGCCATTAATTTTATAAAATATGGGTCCATTTCAATCACAATGACAAATCTATAGTCAAGGTAATGAGATCAATTGAGCTCACTGATTATTTTGTTTTGTTTTTTAATATATGCAAAAGAGAATAAATTTTGAGGGTAATATATTAAAGGAACCCACTGAATTGTTTTTCAAATTTCTTATATATGGGGCAAATTAAAATTGTATAACTCTCTATTACGTCTCAATTCATATATATATATATATATATATATATGGGTAATGATTCATAGCATCTATTTGCTATGGATCAAAAAGTGACATATAGCATCTATATCGTCCATTAAAAATATAAACGGTCCAGATTAGAAATTGATATGCTCCGTCCGCTAGTAATACTAGCGGACGAAGTAATGACAAATTTTGTACAGTTATGCCCCTAGCTTAGCCAAGAAAAATTGAATAATACAGAATTTTCAATATCCGCTAGGCATACTAGCGGATGAAGACATACAGAATCTCCACTATCCGCTAGGCATACTAGCGGATGAAGACAGTACATAACATTTTAAACAGTGCAGCGCAAATCTTCCTCCAATACCCAATACCCAATACCCAATACCCAATACATAACAATTCAATTACAACACGAATAGCAACAGTTAAACAAATCTTCCTGCAACAACTACAACACGAATTCCTGCAATTCCCACGAATAGCAACAGTAAAGCAAGAAAAAAGATATGGAATGGTTACTGTACATCAACAGTTAAGCAACATCACATCCCCAGTACACCTTTGATTGAGTTGTATACATATCAGGTTTATCAAGATGATTTTGACTACAACTAATGAAAGTTTTCCACTGCCTGTGTCCTGGGTAGAGATATTCCGAACCAAACATTAGCACAGTGTAACACAAGCATAGAGCTGAAGGGGAAGTTTTTCAGTCAGATGTAGAACCAAGCATACGTTATGGGACAAACCTACTAGTTAAGGACCAATATGCTTAACATATAAAATCTTGTCCCTTGATTTTAAATTTAATACAGCATGTCAGTTTTGTAGTGTGTGCCCTGGACAATCTCCAGCTCAACGTTGAACAGCTAGAAGATGTGACAAATTTCTTAGAAAAAATGCCTGAAATAAAAAGCAAAAAAATAATTAAAAGAAAAGGTAATTGTGAGAACAACTGAATAAGTAGTAATAGCATGTCAAGGTATTGTTTAAGAAAATCATACGAGTATAAGAGAGAACAACATTTCTCTCCGTGGAAAAAAGTAAAAAATAAGTGTTTTGAGAGAATGAGCAGCATTACTATTGATGCTAGGCTGCTACAATAGATCTGTACTACCAATCACATGCACCAACCAGATGTATTATTTCTTTTGAACGAAAACAAACTAATATTTACTACATGCCAAATGCATATTAATCCCTATTGTGCTAGACATTTCAATGAACAAAATAAAAAAATCATGTCAAACTGTCGCATGTAACATTATCTCACCAGAATAACTTTTATTATTAACAACATCATCTTGTAAATGAGTACACTTTTTCTCAACCTGTCCACTTTGAAGGATCTTAACCTCACTATGATTATTAGAATCATCAAATATAATAAAATATTGCAACTGCCATAAATTGTCGTCACTTGCTGCCCCATTCCATGATCTTCTCCTAGATCATTTAAAGTGTGTTACTAGATAAAAGAGAAGAAAAGCTCAGATACAGAAGAAATAACACTTCCCTTAACATAATGCAGACATAGGAACAGTTGTTCTCAACTTATTATTGAGAAGCTAAGAAACACAGAATATATGGGAAACAATAAAACCTCAACGTAAAACCTGAAGCAAAAAAATTAAAATTAATCATAAAGTAATCAGAACATTCAAAACTGAAATATTTCCAATTACTGAATCAATAGATTACCAAATCTTTCAGGCTGATTATTGTTTCATAGGCTCCAAGTGGAAGACACCATTAATCACCAGTTGCATAGTACTGAACAAAGCAAGCATCAACAATTTAAGATAATAGCAGCCAGCGTTAGATTATAGTTCGGGTAATCAGTTCACACACTATGGTCAGTTGGTAATTAAGTGTCAAGATACAAACTTCTTCCATAAATATCGTAGAGCACTAAGATAAACTCAAATTATACATACTTGGTTATAGGCTAACTAATCAGTTCACACAATGGTCAGTTGGTAATTAAGTGTCAAGATACAAACTTCTTCCATAAATATCGACAATCGTAGAGCACTAAGATAAACTCAAATTATATATACTTGGTTATTGGCTAACCTATCAAAAAACAAATTCACTGATGCCCCAAAGCACAAATAATAATTTGACTGTTGGAAAAGGATATATACACACACACACACATCTTCCATCAAGTTTTTAAATCACCAACAAATTATGGGCCTTAAACTTATTCTCCTCCTAATAACCACAACTTGAGAAGTATATAAGCCCTCACTGTAGACAATTTTCAACACATACCACCAATGGAGAAGAAGGATTGAGATATTTACCATTGACTTGCTAACATCCATGATCAGGATTCTCGGAAGACCAACACGAACATGATCAAATTTAGATCATGGGGAAACATTTTCTACAGCAAGAACAATAGTAGTATTTGGCATTGAAGCACAGAAATAAAAATGTTGTATAGTAGTAGAATCTTTCAAATCGATAAGAATGATTAAAAAACAATCTGAACAATCTAGAATGTATATGAAACTTCATAGCTGCAAGTACAAAATTGAAAAAACAGAGATATTACTCCACAAAGAGACACTTTTACAAACATCTTATGTGCATTCTAAAGTAAAAACAAATTTCATTAACATAAATAAATGTTTCAAGCCATGTATAGTAACCCACCAATTTTACGAAAATCTCAAATAAACTCATAACAAACCTACGATTTGCTGTGACTAATCTTTTTATTAGTGCTTTGCTGAAGTTTCAATGCCAATTACAGCTATAAATTATTTTGTAGAAGCTCCTGACCTCCTACAGGCTATAACCGAACCAAAAATAGCATCAGAGATTCATAGTATAGTCTCGACCGAGAATTAATGGAGAATCGCATCACGTTACAAATTTTGGAGGTTAAATAACACAATTAACGATTAATTTCGACAACTTGTTGCCGATTTGCTGTATTTTGCTTGTAGGGTTCTAGCAGTTCGCCCAAATCGCGCAGAATGGCACTGTAGCGTAGTACCTTTGTTGTCGATTTTGCTGTAGTACTTTGTTGCCAATTTTGCCTATTTGCTGTAGCATAGTACCTTTGTCCAGCGGATATGGGAGATTCTGTGTATTATTCGATTTTTCTTGGCTAAGCTAGGGGCATAACTGTCATTACTTCGTCCGCTAGTATTACTAGCGGACGGCGCATATCAATTTAGAAATTAGATACTTTTTTGATTCATAACAAATGGATCATTCTCATATATATATATATATATATATATATATATATATATATATGGATAAGAAAATCATGATTCAATGAGATCGTACAAAATTGTTCGAAAGAATTGCACCTGGAACGTTGTCCCTAGACCTTGTCAATTAATCAGTTTGTGACTAAACCTACTGACCAAAATTCCTGACTTGGTCACTATATGTGGAGTATTGAGTGACATGTTTAATTTTTATTACTTTCAGTTTCTTTTTTTAGACACAAGTAATAATACTATTTTTCTATTTGCATATTGCAGTCTAATAATATGACTCTTATTTCTAAACAAAGGTGGTAAACAACACATGTTCAATGCTAAACTGAACCATAACACAATATTTCACACAATATTTTTCTTTTTGTACAAAAAACACTAGAAGCACCTCTCCTATTATATGAAAGGTTCTGCTTCCTTATTCACTAATATATTACACGGATTTCAGTCATATGTAACTGAATCAAATGTCTCCAAGCACCAAAAATGACCATTTCTATAGATCTCGGATTAAACTTTCTCATTGTTGTTGATCATCGGTTCCTCTTTCTTACTACCACCATCTTTCCTAACAATGATGCTAACCAATCTACCTGGTTCAGCTTCCTCCAGCATTTGAACCACCCTCCTCATCGTCGGCCTCAGCGCTGGCAGCCTAGCTGTGCAAAGAATCGCGATTTTCAAAACCTTGATCGCCTCTTCCTTGTAAGCTTCCTGTATACGCGAATCGACCACGCTTAATACAGTCTCTTTGGTTTTCAACTTGCTGCATACCCAATTCACTATGTCCTTATTTTCTCCATATTCGGGCTCAATCGGCCTTTTCCCAGCCACAAGCTCCATCAAAACTACTCCAAAACTGTAGACATCACTTTTCTCATTCACTTTGTATGTGTATCCATATTCTGCACAATCAATTGCAAACATTAGTCATATATATAAAAATTTAATTAGTGCTATACAAATTGAACTTAAAATAAAAATGTGTAATGCTAAATAACTAGACAAAATTTTGTTTAATTTTGTCTAGTTAGCATTTTCCAATAAAAAATGGCTACAAATCATTGAAAACCAACTTACCAGGAGCAATATAGCCATGTGTTCCCGCAATAACATGAGTTGAATCCTTAGTCGAATTTGCTTTAACAATTTTCGCGAGCCCAAAATCTGCAATTCTCGGCTTCATAAACTCATCCAACAAGATGTTACTAGACTTGACATCGCGGTGAATCACCGGCCTCTCGCAACTATGATGTAAATACTCTAACCCTTTTGCTGCGCCAACAGCAATTTCATACCTAGTGTCCCAATCAAGTGCCATTTTCCCACAAGCATGCAGCCTATCCCATAAACTCCCATTAGGCATATACTCGTATACTAGCAAGCTCGAGTCCTCGCTTGTAATGCTGCAATACAGTTTCACCACATTAACGTGTCGGATTGAGCTCAATGTTTGCACCTCTGCGTCAAACTCAGGCGATTTCTGTCTACCTTTCGACAGCATAGGGGAGCTGCTCCGGGACTTTTTTAGGCCATTGGCATCCGAATTCCATATATGTTTAACTGCCAATTCGACGCCATTTGGGAGCAAAACCTTGTATACTTTCCCTGATCCGCCTTTTCCGATTAGATTCTCTTGCTTTATGGAATCAAGAACCTCATCTTCCGTAAAATTTAATACATGAAATGATTTCACATCCCATGAATCTTCCTTCAAAGAACGATCATGAATATCTTTTTGACTCTTCTTTATGTGGAAGTAACACGCAAGTGAAACAAGCAAAGCCAATGATCCAACTGCAAAGCAAGTAACAAGGGTTCGGATCTCCGGGGAAACACCGGAATCAGACGTACACCGCCGGAAGAACTTAATATTCTGGCTGCAAAGACCTTCATTACCTGCGAAACTACCATTATACGCCTCAATAGAAAGAGACTTGGGAATTAGTCCGGTCAATCTATTGTAAGATAAATCAAGGAGGCTGAGCCTTAGTGATGATAAGCTCGATGGAATCGGACCCGAAAGCTGATTTCTCGACATGTTCAACGAATTAAGTGTTGGTAATGACCCTAGAGTAGCCGGAATATTGCCTGAAAACAAATTGTGGGCCATATTAATGTCATTGAGAGATTTGCAAGACTCTAGTGAACTTGGTATTGAGCCAGAAAACATATTCACTTGTAAATGAAAGCTACTTAGCTGGCCTAATTCACCAATATTCACCGGAATTTTGCCCGAAAACTTATTATAGCTCAAATCCATTTTAACCAATGAGGAAGCCTTTGATATCTCTGGCGGTAATTCACCGGAAAATTGATTGTTAGCCACATTCAACTCCCCCAAAGACTTTGCACCTCCAATTTGGGACGTAATTGGCCCTGCAAAATTATTCATTGCAACATCAATAATGTTTACATTAGGTAGCCCCCAAATTCCACTCGGAACAACCCCAGAAAGCGAATTGTTGCCAACCCGAAAACGGGTTAATGTTGTACAGTTAGCATAATTCGCAGGAATTTCGCCGGAGAAATTGTTCTGAAGTACCAAAAGCTCCTCCATCTTGCCATTTTTGCACATATCAGCCGGAATTTGACCGGAGAAAAAATTCTCCGATATATCAATGAAGTTGAAATCTGCCCAAGAGCCCAGATTTGGAGGCAGTGAGCCGGTGAGTTTATTTGTGTAAAGGGATAAGTCTGCAAGCTTTTTGAATTCTCCAAACTCCGGCGGCATTTCGCCGGACAATTCATTTTCAAAGAGTTGTAGAGACACCAACTGAGTCAAAAATCTGAGCTCGGAAATATCACCTTCCAGAAAATTAGTGGAAGCGTCGAAATTCTGCAAGTTTGAAAGTTTTCCAAATCCCGGCGGAATTTTTCCGGTCAACTGGTTGTTGTAGAGTTCAAGTTGCCATAGATTCCGAAGATTTGTTATCTCAGCCGGAATTTCCCCTGTTAAAAAATTACCAGATAGCTCTAGATTTATAAGCTCTGTTAAATTCCCAATTTCTGGGGGAATTTTTCCTTCAATACTACAATCGGTCAAGTACATCCAATTCAACTTCTTCAGCTTCAAGATTTGATTCGGAAACGGACTCCGACCAAACAGGTTATCGCCGAGGCTTAAGACAGTGAGAGTCGTCATGTTTTTAAGTGAATTCCAGGGAAAAGTCCCTGAGAATCCACTTTTGTTCAAATAGAGAACGGATAATCCTCCAAGTGAAGATATGTCGGGAATAGATCCTGAGAAATTGTTATTACCGAGGTCCAAATATCGTAACTGAGTACAGTTATTTAGATCGTCGGTAACAGAGCCAACTAATGTGTTGGCCCCTAACGAGAGCTTTTCCAATGATTTCAGCTCACATATGGAGTCGAAAGGAACTGAACCGCTGAGATGTTGGTTGGTGAGTTCGATTTTTTTAACCAAGCTCATCTCGTTGCAGGTGATTCCTCTAAAGTTACATACGGACTTATTCGATTCCCAAGAATCAAATATGTCCGTGTTAGAGTTTTTGAAGGCGATTTTGATGGTTAGAAGTAGATGGAGTTCGTCAGAGTTTGCTATGGAGAAAAGGGAGAGGATAGAGAGGAGGGAGAAGAAGTGAATGTTTAGCCGGAGAGTGGTGGCTGCCGACATATCAGGGCAGTTGACAGAGGGGAGAATTTTGTTAGTCATGTTTATACGACATGTATGAAAAGAAGACTAATGGGAGCGCCATTTAATCTGATTTTGGGCATTCACACTGACTTCCTTGTAAGGAACTGTTTGTTTGTTAGTGCGACAAAGTTATCACTTTGTTGTGACATTACTATAAAATATTGAATAAAATATAACTTCCTTTAAAAGGTGAATGATTCAAAAACACCTCTTGGAGATACTATTTTTACTTTTTTTTTGTTCTCATTATGTTACAATTTAAGAGATACAATTTTGATTTTTGAAGGTAATTTAACGAAATTTTAAAAATTGATAACGCATTTAAATTTTAAAAATAATAAAAATGATAATTATTAATATTTCTTTCGTTCTAAAATTTAAAATTATTATTAATTTTTCAATGATGAGATGTTTTCAAACTCAAACTTAAGAAGAATTATTAGAACATGAAACAATAAATATTTTAATTAATAGTATTTTTAGAAGTTTATAATATTAATTATACTGAATAGAATTAAATGAATTAATGTCAAATTTGAGTTTAAAAACATATCAAGTTGACTCAAAAAGTCAATAATAATTTATATTTTGAAACAGAGAATGTATTTATTTGTTAATTTATAATAGTTTTAGTTGTTCGTACAAAAATTCACATTTGTTTTGAATTTTAAAATTGCACAAATTAACTTATAATTTTAAATTTTATCACTAATTTTGGAATGAGGTATATGACTATTGATTTTTTTTTTTTTTTTTTGTCAATAACTCTTGAGTTCTAATTCTTTCTCCATTAAATTCACTATTTTAAGTTCTCTTATTTTCTTTTTTATCCTTCTGGTACTTTATTCTTGATGTAGTTTGGTGTTTACTCCCACTTAAAAAAATGATTTGTTTTATTTATGTTATATACTACTACTTGATATAGGTCGTTTTAGAGAAATATTTTTGTTCGTAATATAAGTCGTTTAAATTTCAAGAAACATTAATTGTTTACTTTTCAATATTACTTCAAAGTATTAAATGTAACTTTGGTTACTACCACTATTTTATGTCCAATAAATAACAATCTCTTCTTCCAATACTGGTAAAAATGTAGGCAATTGATATTATAGTTAATCTTTATCTGATCGTTTCTTTTAATATTTGTCTTGTAACTTCTAAAAAGCACCTATATTAAGGAACCCAGTTTAGATGTTGTACGCTACTACATTTGTCGAATTCTATGATATTTTATTGACGTCATCTTATGTAAATGTCAATTAAATTGGTGCCACTGCCACATGCTTCTTCTCATGCTAACACAAGTCTCTTTCTATGAATTTGAAAGGTGAATAGAGCAAAAGGAAAGACATAGCAACAAATAATTGGATTATTGGAGGTGAACATATTTACTCATAAGTTACTTCACCATATATGAATGTAATCAGAGAAATAAAATAAGGGAAGAGAAAAACACTCGCATGCTCAAAATAGATTTTCACTTTAAAAATTGACTAATTAATTCAATATTATATTTCAAATATGCCCTTAATAAAAAGTGGTTAAATTTTACATTATTTAACCGATGTAATTATTAGGGATTTATACCCAGATCCCCTTAGGGAACAATACTCTGAACCCCCTCTAAAAGACACTTCCATAACCCTCTTGAAGGATCTCGAATACAGTCAATATGGGTGAATCTCCACAACGCGTGAAAAACGAATGAATTAGATTCCTTCCCACTTAGGTCTCTTAATTATCTATATCAGTCCATCTATATTTGAATTTATCTAAAATTTATCAATATATTTTAGAGTTGTGTATAAGTATTAATGAAATAATTATATAACATTAAATATAATATCAATTATTTATATTATCCTTATATTTAAAAAGAGAGTTATTTATTAGGCAAAAAATAATGAGAGAACCAAAGTTATATTTAATACCTGAAGTAATATTAGAAACTAAGAAATTAATTGTGACGCCCTCAAAATAGGTATACATCACCCATTTTGAGTCGTCAAATGCATGGTACAGAAACAACTACAACTTCATTATTACAATTATCGTGCAAAATACAATAACACATATACTGTGAGTTTAAATACAAATATTGTCTAATAGACAGTATTCAAACTCAAAAGAAGTCCTCATTACAATTATTGATACACTATTTTATAAAATAGTGAGGACTGCTAAACAACTATCTTGATCCATCATTCCATACCCCGACTAGTTCCCACGATATTCTCTCCTCTCGAGAAGAAAAATGGAACAAAAAAAAAAAGGGTGAGCTCAACTAGCCCAGTAAAAAATATTATGACTAAGATAATGAACAACAAATTATCGTTAGCCTTCAACAAATCAGATAAAATATAATGGACAACCAGTTTTAGATCAATATTCGCAGAGAAAATAATAATTCATTAGAAGAGTTAAATAGAGAATGAAATCTACTATTATCTTTTAATTTAAAAGTCCATCATCAATATTTTATCCCTGTAACATCAATCAATATACATCTTGCATCAAATATTCATCTTTGCACTACGAGCCAAAGATATTCATTTGTATCACCAGTTGGTTATGTTCATCTCAACACCCGTTCATCTTTACACTACGGGCCAAAGATATTCATCAGGTAATCATTCATCTTTGCACTACAGGCCAAAGATATTCAATTATATCATCATTTAGGATTGAGGATGATGAAAAATATTATAAAGAAACGAATCTAGTGAGATAAAAGGATACAAATTAGGGATTCGTACTTTAGATAATCTAAGTTCAACAATACTCCGTAATAAATCATAGTGGAGTAAAATTCAAGAATGAAGATCAAAATATGGATACAATCAAAGATAATAACCATAATCGACATATTGGATAAAGAAGAGAAAATTTTATTTTTCTGTGAATAGTGTCGTATTAGTGAATAATGATGTATACATGAATAGTAACCCTGACACAAAAAAGGTAGAAATTCTATAAGAAAATCATACTTCGTGAATAGTACTCGTGAATAGTACCGTATTCGTGAATAGTGTCGTATGCGTGAATAGTATCATATATGTGAATAGTAACTTTAACATTAAAGGTAAAAATTTTACAATAAAATTCATACCAATATTTCAGCATAATGATATTGAAAGAAATAACATCATTACAAAGAAAATAACATCCATTACCTCAAAAGAACAGTACTTCCGGCTGAAATATCAGGTATAAGTGTAAGACCCCAAATTATTAATAAATAAAATTAAATTTCTTCTATTTATTATTTTGAAATAGTAAGGGTTGATTTGATTAATGTGGTTAGTTATGGGTAAAATGCGCAAATATTTCAAATAAGCAAGTGGTTATAAAATATACTCATTGTTGTAGGAGAATATTAGTTTGGTCGTGGAATATTCTTCTTTTTCGTAGAATATTAAATGCAATGACAGTGCGACCTTAATGTGTGGGCCCCATAACTAAAAGCGATTGGATGAAGAAAACGCACAAGTATAAGTTGTTTATAAATAACTGCCCTTGATTATTCACAGATTATCTTGTTGGAATACCCGGTGGTTAAAATACGATGTCTACGCGTTGTTGTTGCAAGAAGACACTGCGGTATTGCACCAATTATTGATTATTACGTGAAGGCACTACTCAATAATTGTTATAGTAATTACTACTCAATATTTTATTTTATTGATTCTATAATTGCTACGTTGATATTTTATATTACTGTTGTTTTAATAATTGTCACTACACAGTATCTTCCATTATCGAAGCAATAATTCATATTATCCTAATAATATTATTAGATAACATTATTGGCAATGTCTAGAAAGTTACATACTTAAGGAGAGTTTGGTCACCTAATTGCGCGCCCGATGGAGAGATCCTTATTGGAAAGCCCCTCTTTCCTGAGGAGCAGTGCAGTTGCCAAGATCTTATGATTCTGTAATATTATTTGTGAATAATTAATTATTGATTTATATGATGAAGAAAATATTGATTTTATATGGATATAGATGGAGAAAATTTTAATGTGACAATTGTTGAAAATTAATATTTTATCTTTTTTTGATAAAATAATTTATTTAAATATATTATTATATTTTAATAATATAATAATGGTGATATTTTTACAATGAATGAGGGATATATGAGTATATGAGGAGAAAGAGTATTTTTGTTGCATTAAATGATTAAAACATGTTTTGTGTGTCGGTGGACCCCATTTCATGACTGAAATTTGATTATAGCTTGTAAAATCGTCCGTTTGTGGATTTCAGTCAATTTCTGTTTGGAATTTGGAAAATTTTTCTTCTGCAAAGTTGTAGAGAATGGAATTTCCTATAGAAAGGACATGAGGTTCAAATTTTTCTGATAAAATGGTTATTTATTATGAATTATTGAAGTTTTGAAGTTCCGAAATAATTGATTTTTGGAAGTTTTAATTATTTATTTTATGAAAAATGTTTTTTTTTCATTTGTGGGCACGTGTTAAATGGTTGAAATCAGCTGGTGTGGTGTGCTAAGGAAATTAAGAAAATTATATTATTATTTTATTAAATTTTCTGCTTTGGTGTTCTAAGCAATTTTCTATAAATAGGGTGCTTAGGTTAGAATTGAAAATCACACCAGAAACTGAAATCTTCTTTCTCTTTCTCTCTCTATAATATCGAGCGTATTTTTGTGAGTATTTTAGTACTTTGAGTATTGCTATACGGTGCAAGTTCTTTCAGCACTATATCCAGTATTATAGTCAGAAGTACTATCCTTTTGAGGTAAGGTGTAAGACCCCAAAAATTTTTAAATAAAAAGGAATTTCCTTTATTTATTATTTTGAAATAGTAAGGGTTGATTTGATTAATATGAATAGTTAAGGGTTAAATACGCAAATATTTCAAAATAAGCAAGTGGTTATAAAATATTCATTATCGTCGGGAATATTCGTTTGGTCGTGGAATATTAAATCTTGTTTGTGGAAATATTAAATGCGACGGTAGCGACCATGTGTGGGCCCCATAATGGAAAGCGATTGGATGAAGAAAGCGACAAATATAAGTTGTTTAAAAATAACTACGTAGTTATTCACAGTTAACACTATTGGAATACCCTTATGGTTAAAACACACGATGTCTGGCGTTGTTGCTACAGTATTGCACCAATTATTGATTCTTACGTGAAGGCACTACTCTCAATAATGGTTACAGTAATTACCGCTCGATTATTTTATTGAGTTAATAATTGTTGCGTTGATATTTTATATTCACATTGTTTCAATAATTGTCATTACACGATTTTTCATTATCGAAGCAATAATTCATATTATCTCAATAATATTATTAGATAACATTATTGGCAATGTCTAGAAAGTTACATCTACAGGAGAGGTTTGGTCACCTAATTGCGCATGAAGAAGAAGAAATTCTTATTGAAAGCCCCTTTTCTCTGAGGAACCTGCACAGTTGTCAATATTGTGATTACGTAATATTATTTGTGAATAATTAATTATTGATTTATATGATGAGGAAAATATTGATTTTATGTGGATATAGATGGAGAAAATTTTTAAAATGACAATTGTTGAAAATTAATATTTTATCTTTTCCGATAAAATAATTCATTTAAATATATTATTTTAATAATATATTAACTTGATGATATTTTACAACGAATGTGGGATATATGAGTATACGAGGAGGAAGAGTATTTTTGTTGCAATAAATGTTTAAAACATGTTAAACATGTCGGTGGACTCCATTTATTGACCGAAATTTGATTATAACACAAAAATTGCCCGTTTGTGGATTTCGGTCAATTTCTATTTGGAATTTGGAAAAACTTTCTTCTGCAAAGTTGTAGATAATTGAATTTCCTATAAAAACTCGCGAGATTCGAATTTTCTGATGAAAGGGCTATTTATTATGAATTATTGAAGTTCTGAAGCTCAGAAATAATTAATTTTTGAGTTTTAAATATTTTAATAAGAAAAACGTTTTTTTTTTTGTTAGGCAAGGTGAGTCACTCTTGGTGGCTGATGATTTGAATCAGATTTTGGAGTGCGTAGGAATTTAATAAATATATATTAATATTTTATTAAATTTTACGCTTTGTGTTCTAAGCGATTTCCTATAAATAGGGTGCTTAGGTTAAATTGAAAATCACACCGTAAACCCAAGTTTTCTCTCTATATTATTGAGCGTATTCTTGTGAGTATTTTGAGTATACTTTGAGTATTGCTAGGCGGTGCAAGTTCCTTCAAAGACTATTCCTTATTCTAGCTAGTAATCTTGATCTTTCGAGGTAAGAGATATTATTTTTTTTTTGTAATGATATTATTTCTTCAATATCATTATCTTTGTAATGTTGATCTGAAGTTTTATCAAATTTGGAACTTTTTCATGTCTGGGTTACTATTCATGGGTTACTATTCATGAGTTACTATTCACGAGTTACTATTCATGAGTTACTTATTCACGAGTTACTATTCACGAGTACTATTCATGAAGCGTGAAGATGTTTTTTGTGGAATTTCTATCTTTTGGTGTCGAAGTTACTATTCACGTGTACTGCACTATTCACGATATCAAAGACTATTCACGATACTCTGATTATTCATTCACTTAAAAAATAAAATTTCTTCTTTTCGTCCAAAACATCTATTTTGGATACTAACTCGATTGTATCCATGTTTTGATCATTCTTGAATTTTACACCACTATGATTATTTTTGAGGTATTTTGGACATGGATAAAACCAAGTACGAATCCTTAATCCTTAATCCTTGTCATTTTGTTTCACTTTGGATTCGCTTTCTTTAAAAAAAATATTTTCATCATCCTCGGTCTTAAATGATGATATTATGGAATATCTTTGGCTGTAGTGCAAAGATGAATGATTTCTTAAGAATATCTTTGGCCCGTAGTGCAAAAGATGAATGATTTCAAAGAATATCTTTGGCACAGTAGTCTGCAAAGATGAAATGAGTGTTTAAATGAACATGACTAATCGATGAATATCTTTGGCTGTAGTGCAAAGATGAATATTTGATTCGGATGTATATTGATTGATGTTACAGGGATAAAAGATAGAGCGATGAACTTTTAAATTCATACATAGAAGATAGTAGTTTGCATTCTCTACTTAACTCTTCTAATGAATTATTATTTTTCATTGCGAATATTGATTTAAAATTTGTTGTCTATTGTATTCTATTATATTTTTCCTGTTGAAGACTAACGATAATTTGTTGTATATTATCTTAGTCATAATATTCTTTTCTCGAGCTAGTTGAGCACACCCTTTTCCTTTTTGTTCCATTTTTCTCGGGAGGCGAGAATATAGCGAGTACAAGCTCTGGGTATGGAATGAAGGTTTTAGAAAGGATTGTTTAGTAGTCCTCACCATTTTGTAAAATAATGTATCAATAAATGTGATGAGGATTTATTTGAGTATAGATATTGTCTAGAAGATAATATTTGTATTCAAACTCACGATTTCTTGTTGTAATAATAAAGTTGTAGTTGTTTACGTACCATGTATTGACAACTCGTAATAGGTGATGTATACCTATTTTGGGGGCGCCACAAATGGTATCGAGCTTAGGATATGATCTTCAAGCGAGATCGGGAATAGAACTAGGAGGGAGAGACGAGTAAATCCTTCGCTGCTAGTGTGTCCTACCTAAGCTTATTTGTTAGTTGGTCAAGATATAGGGATATTATGTGATATATTAATTTCCTTAATTAACCCTTGTTTTATGGCATAAAGATTTGAGAATGTCGAATCGAGAATATTAACAATGGAAATGAGGCCGTGGAGATGCTGTACTCACCAACGAGGAGAGAATGCAACAGGTGACAATGTTCCTCCGTGAACAACACCATTGAAGCGATGATGAACGAGGGATGTTTAGAAGTTTTTGCGATTCATGCAAAATCGAGATTTAGGGAACTTCGTGTTCAAAATACTGAGGAGGAAATGATAGCAATTCACGGGTTGTCACAAATGACCAAGCGATTCAAAGAGTTGGGACCACCGAATTTAAGGGAAAGCGGATCCGATCATGGCGGAAACATGGGTCAAACAAATTACCAAGATATTCGATGTCTTGGGATGCACGGAGGAACAGAAGGTTCCATTCGCCACCTTTATGTTCCGTGGCGAAAGCGGACTCATCGGTGGAGTCGTGAAGCGTACCATCCATCCATTGCACTTAGCATGTCTTGGGAGACGTTTGAGAACTATTTAATGACAAATACTTTCCCGAAAGTGTTCGTCGTATATGAAGGAAGTGGAGTTCATCGATTGGAACAAAACAACATGACGGTGTCTCGAAGACGAGGCAAAGTTTGCGAGTTATCCGGTTTGCACCTCATTTGGTGGAGAATGAGGAACGTATGACGCGGATGTTTCTTAGAGGTTTGAAACCCTAGATACGTCAAGATCTCATTTCTCATAAATTTTCTCTTTATTCAGATGTTATAAATGAGGCTCAATTATTAGAGCGAGATAACGAGTACTAGTCAACCGAGGACCACAACCAGGATCGTACTCGAGATAGCGAGTCAATGAATAATGATAACCAAATGAAAGAAAAGCAGACGGACAAAAATGGTAACCACTCGGGTGGTAATCATGGCCATGAAAATAGAAGAAGCGAGTCGAGGAGGAGATTTTAAAAGAGGAGATTTAACAACGACCATGTGAAGACGACGGTCTTGGCGAAGAATCGGGTTCTAAGGGAGGAGAACGACCACCGGTCATATATGCTACAAATGCGGAAAAGAGGGACATAGCGATCCAAACCGCCCACAACAGCTCAAGGTATGCTATAATTATGGAAAGGAAGGACATATCGCTCGAGATTATGACGATGAATGTAAACCTAGTTCAATGGGGACGGTGACTCAAAAGATCGTCCTGAAAAGTCAAAGTCAACGATTCCGGAAGAGCGTTTTGTTGTATTTGGTCATAATGCGAGGAACCCAAACGAGGTGATCACGGGTAAGCTATTTATAAATTCTTGCGAAGTTTATACCTTACTTGATCTGGGTCTTACCCATTCATTTATCTCTCCTGCATGTGCTCAACGTTTAAACTTGACTCGGGAGAAATTAGACTTTGACCTATCTGTGGAAACTCCGTTAGAGAAACTTTCATCACATCTACATTTTATAAATCTTGTTTGATTCAAGTTGGCACCATTACCTTACTGTTGACCTTATCTCTTTAAAGATACTTGCTTTTGATGTGATTTTAGGGATTGATTGGTTAACTACTCATCATGCCAAAATTGATTGTTTTCGTAAGGTTGTTAGTTTTCATATTCCTAACCAACCTGTTGTTATGCAATTCAAGCAACTAAACCATTAAAATCGATCATCATCATATCTAATCATAAAGCTATTCGTTTATTAAAAAACGGATGTCGAGCTTTCTTAGCCCATGTTATGGATTTGAATAAAGACACGTCAAATTTGAATAATATTCTGTTGTTATTGACTTTCCGACGTATTTCAAAGAACTTCCTGGTCTACCCCGAACGTGAAGTTGAATTCTTTATTGATCTTGAACCCAGTACAAAGCCCATTTCTAAAACCCCATATCGAATGGCTCCTATTGAACTTGAGGAGTTAAAGGTCCAACTACGTGAATTGTTGGACATCGGTTTCATTCGTCTAGTACATCTCCTTGGGGTGCTCTGTTATATTTGTAAAGAAAAAAGACGGAGTATGCGACTTTGTATTGACTATCGAATTGAACCATGTCACCATCAAGAATAGGTGTAAGACCTCAAAATATTTTTTAAATAAAAAGGAATTTCCTTTATTTATTATTTTGAAATAGTAAGGGTTGATTTGATTAATGTGGATAGTTAAGGGTTAAATATGCAAATATTTCAAAATAAGCAAGTGGTTATAAAATATTCATTGTTGTTTGGGAATATTCGTTTGGTCGTGGAATATTCGTGATCGCTTCGGAATATTCGTATTTACTACAGCAAAACCATGTGTGGGCCCCATAACTAAAGTGATTGGATGAAGAAAACGACAAATATAAGTTGTTTTTAAATAACTACGAGTTATTACCAATTATCACTCATGGAATAATACCTAAGTGGTTAAAACACACTAATACGCGTTGTTGAACAAGAAGTTACTGCAGTATTGCACCAATTATTGATTCTTACGTAAGAAGGCACTACTCAATAATGGTTACGTAATTAATCGCTCAAAGATTTTATTTTATCGAGTTAATAATTGATCGTTGATATTTTATATCTTTGTTGTTTCAATAATTGTCATTACACAAGATTTTTCATTATCGAAGCAATAATTCATATTATCCTAATAATATTATTAGATAACATTATTGGCAATGTCTAGAAAGTTCTGCCTAAGGAGAGGTTTGGTCACCTAATTGCGCGCCAAGAAGAAGAAATTCTTATCGAAAGCCCCTTTCCTGAACCGCCTCTCGGTTGTCAATATTGTGATTCTCAGTAATATTATTTGTGAATAATTAATTATTGATTTATATGATGAGGAAAATATTGATTTTATGTGGATATAGATGGAGAAAATTTTAAAATGACAATTGTTGAAAATTAATATTTTATCTTTTTCGATATAAATAATTCATTTAAATATATTATTTTAATAATATATTAACTGTGATATTTTTACAACGAATGTGGGATATATGAGTATACGAGGAGGAAGAGTATTTTTTATTGCAATAAATGTTTAAAACATGTTAAACATGTCGGTGGACCCCATTTATTGAATCGAAATTTGATTATAATCAAAAATTGCCCGTTTGTGGATTTCGGTCAATTTTGATTGGAATTTGGAAAAACTTTCTTCTGCAAAGTTGTAGAGAATTGAATTTCCTATAAAAACTCAAGAGATTTCGAATTTTCTGATGAAAGGGCTATTTATTATGAATTATTGAAGTTCAAGTTCAAATAATTAATTTTTGAAGTTTAAAATATTTAAAATTAGAAAAACGTTTTTCTTAATTTTTTCTAGAAGGTGGCATGTGTTTGATGGCTGAAATCAGATTCTAGACATGTGTAGAAAATAATATAATTATATTATTAATTTATTAAATTTTCTTTTTGGTGTTCTAAGCAATTTCCTATAAATAGGGTGCTTAGGTTAGAATTGAAAATCACACCGTAAATCAAGTTTTCTCTCTCTATATTATCGAGCGTATTCTTGTGAGTATTTTGAGTATACTTTGAGTATTGCTATACGGTGCAAGTTCAAGTCATAGCTTATATCCTGTTTTTAAATTTGTAAGACCGATCTTCGAGGTAAGGGGATATTATTTTTTTCAGAATGATATTATTTCTTCAATATCATTATATTGAAATGTTGATCTGAAGTTTTTATCAAATTTGGAACTTTTTCATGCTCGGGGGTTACTATTCATGGGTTACTATTCATGAGTTACTATTCACGAAGTTACTATTCATGAGTTACTATTCACGAAGTTACTATTCACGAGTACTATTCATGAAGCGTGAAGATATTTTTGTGGAATTTCTATCTTTTGATGTCGAGTTACTATTCACGATATCGGCACTATTCACGATACTCAAGACTATTCACGATACTTGCACTATTCAATCAAAAATAAAATTTCTTCTTTTGTCATCAAAATATCTATTCGGATACTAACTCGATCAGATCCATGTTTTGATCATTCTTGAATTTTACACCACTATGATTATTTTTGAGGTATTTTTGGGCGTGGATAAAACCAAGTACGAATCCTTAATCCTTAATCCTTGTCATTTTGTTTCACCGGATTCGCTTTTTTAAAAAAATATTTTCATCATCCTCGGTCTTAAATGATGATATTATTGAATATCTTTGGCCAGAGTGGCAAAGATGAATGATTTCAAGAATATCTTTGGCTTCAGTGCAAAGATGAACAGTGTTGAGATGATGAATACGACCGATTGATTAATATCTTTGGCCCAGTAGTGCAAAGATGAACAGTGTTTAAATGAATACGACTAATCGATGAATATCTTTGGCCCAGTAGTGCAAAGATGAATATTTGATTCCGTATGCATATTGATTGATGTTACAGGATAAAATATTGATGATGGACTGTTAAATTCATAGATTATAGTAGATTTCATTCTCTACGTAACTCTTCTATGAATTATTATTTCACGCGAATATTGATCTCAAACTTGTTGTCTATCAGATTCTATCGATTTTTCCTCGTGAAGACTAACGATAATTTGTTGTATATTATCTTAGTCATAATATTCTTTACCGGGCTAGTTGAGCTCACCCTTTTCCTTGTTGTTCCATTTTTCTTCTCGTGAGGCGAGAATGTAAAGAGTACTAGTCGGGGTATGGAATGAAGGTTCTAGAGAGAGTTGTTTAGTAGTCCTCACCATTTTGTAAAATAATGAATCAATAATTATGATGGGGATTTATTTGCATGTGGATTTTGTCTAGAAGACAATATTATATTTAAACTCATTAAGATATATATGTCGTATTTCACACGACATTTGTATTATTGAAGTTGTAGTTTGCTTCTTGTACCATGTATTTGGCGACTCGTAAATGGGTGTTGTGTATACCTATTTTGGGGCGCCACAGCTTGGTATCGAGCTTAGGGATATGATCTCCATGAGATCTGGAATAGAACTAGGAGGGGAGAGACGAGTAAATCCTTCGCTAGTGTGTCCTACCTAAGCTTATTTGTTAGTTGGTCAAGATATAGGGATATTATGTGATATATTGATTTCCTTAATTAACCCTTGTTTTATGACAAGATTTTTGAGAATGTCGAATCGAGAATATTAACAAAGGAGTAAATGAGACCGTGGAGATGCTCAGACTTTCCAACGAGGAGAACGTGCAACAGTCGGCAATGTTCCTCCCGTGAACAACACCACCGAAAGCGAGATGATGAACGGGGATGTTTAGAAGCTTTTTGCGCTTCATGCAAAATCGATTTAGGAGACTCGTGTTCAAAATACGAGGAAATGATAGCAATTCTCGTGGTGGTCACAAAGCAGCTTCAAAGAGTTGGGACCACCGTGCACTCGGGGAAAGCCGGATCCGATTAAGTGAGACGTGGGTCAAACAAATTACCAAGATATTCGATGTCTTGGGATGCACGAGGAACAGAAAGTTCCATTCACCGCTTTTATGTTCCGTATGGCGGCAGGCAGACATCGGTGGGAATCAGGAAGCGCACCCATCCAAATGCACTCAAAGATGTCATGGGAGACGTTTGAAAATGGGTTCAATGACAAGTACTTCCCGAAAGTATTCGCTATATGAAGGAAGTGGAGTTTATTAGACTAGAAAGCAGTAATAACATGACGGTGTCCCAAAGACGAGGCGAAGTTCATGAGTTATCCAGTTTGCACCTCATTTGGTGGAGAATGAGGAACGATGACGCGGATGTTTCGAGAGGGTTTGAAACCCGACATACGCCAAGATCTCATTTCTCATAAATTTTCTCTATTCAGATGTTGTCAATGGGCTCAATTGTTAGAGCGAGATAACGAGTACGTTCAACCGAGGGACCATAACCGTGGATCATACCAAGATAGCAATCATCGTAATAACGATAACCAAATGGAGAAAGAAGAATACGAGACAAAGGCGGTAACCACTCCGGTGGTAATCGTAGCCATGAAAATAGAAGAAGCGAGTCGGGAGGAGATTTTAAAAGAGGAGATTCAACAACGACTCATGTGAAGACGCCGGCCACCAAGAGCAACTAGTTTTAAGGAGGAGAACGACCACCGGTCGTATGTTACAAATGCGGAAAGAGGGACATATCACCCAAACCGCCACAACAGTTCAAGGTATGCTATAATTGTGGAAAGGAAGGACATATCGCTTTCGAGATTGTACGATGAATAAACCTAGTTCAATGAGGATGGTGACTCAAAAGATCATCCCGTAAAAGTCAAAGTCAACGATTAGGGAAGAGCGCTTGTTGTGATCGGTCAAAATGCGAGGAACCCGAACGGTTAGCACGTTAGTTAATTATAAATTCTTGCGAAGTATATACCTTACTAGATATTGGTTCTACCCATTCTTTTATCTCTCTTACTTTACGCTCAACATTTGAACTTGACTACGGAGAAATTAAACTTTGACCTATCTCGTGGAGACTCCATTAGAGAAAACTTTCATTACATCCGTTGTTTAAAAATCTTGCTTGATTCAAGTTGGTACTATCACATTACCGTTAACCTTATTTCTATAGAGATATTTGTTTTGATGTGATTTTAAGGTTAACTACTCATCACGCCGAAATTGATTATTTTCGTAAGGTTGTTAGTTTTTTTCATATTCCTAAGCAACTCTGTTATTCAATTCAAGCAATCAAACCATTGTAGTCAAACATTTTCATATCAAGCCATGAAGTCATTCGCTTATTACGGATGTCAAATTTTCTTAGTCCATGTTATGGATTTGAATAAAGACACGCCGATTTGAATAATATTCCTGTTGTTATTGATTTTTCCCGACGTATTTCTGAAGAATTTCTTGGCTTACTCCCAAAGCTTCGATATTAAATTTTGTATCGACTTTGAACCCTAAGACAAAACTCATTTCTAAAATCTCATATCGAATGGCTCCTATTGAACTTCGTGAGTTAAAATTCAACTATAGAATTTGGTACCGAGCCTTTATCTTGTGACTTCCTTTGTGGAATTCACCTAAGCCGCACTCTCTGTAGGGGGACGCCATATTCGTATGATAGTAAATCGATAGGTGTCATTGTGACGTGCTATCCAAGATTGGGATATGAGTCACAGCTTGAGAGCAACCTAAGTCGAATCGAAATACGTAGCTTTGTAGGCTTAGTTGGTTATTATCGGAGATTCGTTGAAGGATATTCTCGAATCGTTATTCCATTAACGCAATTGACTCAGAGAGATACAAAATTCGAATGGAGCAAGGAATGTGGGAAGAGCTTCAAGAACTCAAGAGGAGACTCATTTCAAAGACATGTTCGATCCATGCCATCCTCGAAAAGCGAACGTGGTAGCCGACGCGATGAGTAGAAGATCATATGCGGAACGAGTGCGATGATGTCAAGTATACGACAGAGCCAACTTTAATAGAAAAGTTAAGGTCGCTTGCCACCGACTTTAATAGAAAAGTTAAGGTTGCTCAAGCCAGGAGAGCTATTCCTAAGTTGATGCGTATGAAGAAGAAATACTACCAAGAAGGAGCTATTCCTAAGTACGAGAATTATGATGGAGGCACACAATAATCGCCATTTGCAATCCATCCTCGAAGTACTAAAATGTATCGTGATCTTCGACATACATTTTGGTGGAACAATATGAAGAGAGAGATTGCAAAGTTTATCTCGATGTGTTTAACTTGCTAACGTGTAAAGGCGAGCATCTTGTACCTAAGGGTCCGCTTGCAACCACTTGAGATTCCGGAATGGAAGTGGGAACACATTACTATGGATTTCAAGATGGGTCTTCCTGCGGTTTCTCAAGGCATCAATGCTATTTGGGTTATTGTTGATAGATTAACCAAGTCCGCTCATTTCTTACCGATACGGAGACTTATTCCTTGAACGCCTTTTCTAGTATGTGACGTGAATGAGATTGTGAGGTTGCATGGCATGCCTATATCCATAGTTTCAGATCGTGACCCAAGATTCACTTTAAGATTTTGGGTTAGCTTGCAAAAAGCTATGGGCACGGATTTACGATTTAGTTTGGTATACCATCCTCAAACGGATGGGCAATCAGAAAGGACTACTCAAACTCTTGAAGATATATTAAAACTCTGTGTCCTAGATTTCAAAGGAAGTTGGGATAAGTACTTGCCATCAGTGGAATTCTCATACAACAATAGTTATTAAACAAATATAGGCATGGTTCCATTCAAGCATTATATGGACGAAAATGTCGCTTCCAATATGTTGGGATGAGGTGGGTCAAGCAACATTGTTGGGACCCGAAGTTAAGTACGTATATGACTCACCGAAAAGATCCAAATGATTCGACAACGATACAAACCACAAAGATCGACAAAAGAGTTATGCGGATCTTCATTGAAAGGACGTGGAATTTAATGTAGGGGATCATGTATTGTTGCGAGTTGCTCCATGGAAGGGTGTTACAAGATTTGGGAAGAGAGGAAAGCTCAATCCACGATTTATCGGTCCATTTCAAATTCTTGACCGAGTAGGAAATGTAGCCTATAGACTTGCGTTACCTCCGAGTATGTCTCGTGTTCATAATGTGTTTCACATATCTCAGTATTTCAAATATGTGAAAGACCCAAACCACGTTATTGAGTTAGAACCGGACGAGATAGCCAAGACTTAACGTATGAGGAGGTACCTGCAAGATTTTGGATAGGAAGGAGCATGTCCCTACGCCAAGAAAGGTCATACCACAAGTTAAAGTTTTGTGGAGGAATCATGCTATAGAGGAAATGACCGGGAATTGGAAACGGAAATGAAAGCGAGGTATCCTCTTCTTTTTCAAACACTGTGTACGTACGTCAATTTCGAGGACGAAATTTCATAAGGAGGGAGGTTGTAAGACCCTCAAATTTTTTTTAAATAAAAGGAATTTCCTTTATTTATTATTTTGAAATAGTAAGGGTTGATTTGATTAATGTGGATAGTTAAGGGTTAAATATGCAAATATTTCAAAATAAGCAAGTGGTTATAAAATATTCATTGTTGTTTGGGAATATTCGTTTGGTCGTGGAATATTCGTATCTTTTCAGGAATATTCGTGCGACGGCCAGCATGCATGTGTGTGGGCCCCATAACTAAAAGTGATTGGATGAAGAAAACGACAAATATAAGTTGTTTTTAAATAACGCAGTAGTTGTTACCAAGTTAATCTTCGTTGGAATACCCGGTGGTTAAAACACACTAATACGCTGCTGTTGTTGAACAAGAAGACACCAGTATTGCACCAATTATTGATTCTTACGTAAGAAGGCACTACTCAATAATGGTTACGATAATTATCGCTCAAAGATTTTATTTTATTGAGTTAATAATTGTCGCGTTGATATTTTATATTGTTGTTGTTTCAATAATTGTCATTACACAAAGATTTTTCATTATCGGCTAATAATTCATATTATCCGAATAATATTATTAGATAACATTATTGGCAATGTCTAGAAAGTTCTGCCTAAGGAGAGGTTTGGTCACCTAATTGCGCGCCAAGAAGAAGAAATTCTTATCGAAAGCCCCTCTTCCTGAAACCGCCTCGTCATCAATATTGTGATTCTCATAATATTATTTGTGAATAATTAATTATTGATTTATATGATGAGGAAAATATTGATTTTATGTGGATATAGATGGAGAAAATTTTTAAAATGACAATTGTTGAAAATTAATATTTTATCTTTTTCTCGATAAAATAATTCATTTAAATATATTATTTTAATAATATATTAATCTGTGATATTTTTACAACGAATGTGGGATATATGAGTATACGAGGAGGAAGAGTATTTTTGTTGCAATAAATGTTTAAAACATGTTAAACATGTCGGTGGACCCCATTTATCGACCGAAATTTGATTATAAATGTAAAATTGCCCGCTTATGGATTTCTGGCCAATTTCGATTGGAATTTGGAAACACTTTCTTCTGCAAAGTTGTAAAAAATTGAATTTCCTATAAAAACTCAAGTGAGATTCGAAATTTTCTGATGAAAGGGCTTATTATTATGAATTATTGAAGTTCAAGTTCAAATAATTGATTTTGAAAGTTTAAAATATTTAAAATTAGAAAAACGTTTTTCTTAATTTTTTCTAGAAGGTGGCATGTGTTTGATGGCTGAAATCAGATTCTAGACATGTGTAGAAAATAATATAATTATATTATTAATTTATTAAATTTTCTGCTTTGGTGTTCTAAGCAATTTCCTATAAATAGGTGCTTAGGTTAGAATTGAAAATCACACCGAAATCAAGTTTTCTCTCTATATTATCGAGCGTATTCTTGTGAGTATTTTGAGTATACTTTGAGTATTGCTATACTATGCAAGTTCAAGTCATAGCCTATATCCTGTTTTAAATTTAAAGTACCGATCTTTCGAGGTAAGGGATATTATTTTTTTCGTAATGATATTATTTCTTCAATATCATTATCTTTGAAATGTTGATCCGAAGTTTTTATCAAATTTGGAACTTTTTCATGTCTGGGTTACTATTCATGGGTTACTATTCATGAGTTACTATTATTCACGAGTTACTATTCATGAGTTACTATTCACGAAGTTACTATTCATGAGTACTATTCATGAAGCGTGAAGATATTTTTGTGGAATTTCTATCTTTTGATGTCGGAGTTACTATTCACGATATCGGACTATTCACGATACTAAGACTATTCACGATACTCGACTATTCAATCTAAAAATAAAATTTCTTCTTTTCGTCCAAAATATCTATTCGGATACTAACTCGATCAGATCCATGTTTTGATCATTCTTGAATTTTACACCATTATGATTATTTTTGAGGTATTTTTGGGCGTGGATAAAACCAAGTACTGAATCCTTAATCCTTAATCCTTGTCATTTTGTTTCACCGGATTCGCTTTCTTTAAAAAATATTTTCATCATCCTCGCCTTTAAATGATGATATTATTGAATATCTTTGGCCAGTAGTGCAAAGATGAATGATTTCTGAAGAATATCTTTGGCTCAGTAGTGCAAAGATGAACAGTGTTGAGATGAACACGACCGATTGATTAATATCTTTGGCTCAGAAGTGCAAAGATGAACAGTGTTTAAATGAACACGACTAATCGATGAATATCTTTGGCCTCAGTAGTGCAAAGATGAATATTTGATTCCGTATGCATATTGATTGATGTTACAGGATAAAATATTGATGATGGACCGTTAAATTCATAGATTATAGTAGATTTCATTCTACGTAACTCTTCTATGAATTATTATTTCACATGCGAATATTGATCCAAACTTGTTGTCTATTGTATTCTATCGATTTTTTCCTCAAGAAGACTAACGATAATTTGTTGTATATTATCTTAGTCATAATATTCTTTTTTCGGGCTAGTTGAGCTCACCCTTTTCCTTGTTGTTCCATTTTTCTTCTCAGGAGGCGAGAATGTAGCGAGTACTAGTCGGGGTATGGAATGAAGGTTCTAGAGAGAGTTGTTTAGTAGTCCTCACCATTTTTGTAAAATAATGAATCAATAATTATGATGGGGATTTATTTGCATGTGGATTTTGTCTAGAAGACAATATTATATTTAAACTCACAGTATATATTGTCGTATTTCACACGACATTTGTATTATTGAAGTTGTAGTTTGCTTCTTGTACCATGTATTTGGCGACTCAGAATGGGTGTTGTGTATACCTATTTTGGGGGCGTCACAATAGGTATCCTCTACCTCGTATTGATGACTTGTTTGACCAGTTGCAAGGGGCACAATTCTTTTCAAAAATCGATCTTCGCTTCGGATATCATCAAATTTGAAGATTAGAATCGAGGATATTCCAAAGACCCTTGAAAACTTCGGTATGGGCATTATGAATTCTTAGTGATGTCGTTGGATGACTAATGCTCCTGCTGACTTTTATGGATATGATGAACCGAGTATTCAAGGAATATTTGGATCAATTCGTTGTTGTCTTTATTGATGACATCCTCATATATTCCAAAAGACGTGAAGATCATGAGCACCATTTGAAGTCGGTACTCCAAAGGCTTCGTGAAAACCATCTATATGCCAAATTGAAGAAATGCGAGTTCGCGGCTTGAGGAAGTAGCATTCCTTGGGCACGTGGTGTGTCGAAAACATGGAGTATCTGCTGATCCGTGAAGATTGAAGCAATACAAAGTTGGGAGCAACCGAAGTCGGTGGATCAAGTACGTAGCTTTTTGGCTTAGCCGTTATTATCGGAGATTCGTGGAAGGGTTTTCTCGAATCGCTACTCCATTAACTCAAATAACTCGGAAGGATACAAAATTCGCTTGGAGCGAAGAATGCGAGAAAAGTTTCCAAGAGCTTAAGAGGAGACTTATTTTGGCACTGTTTCTAACAATACCATCCGGTTCGGATGGATTTGTTATCTACTGATGCTTGAGCAAAAGGGTTAGGATGTGTTCTCATGCAACGTGGAAAGTCATAGCCTATGCCTCGTGACAACTTAAAGAGTATGAGAGGAATTATCATACTCATGATCAAGAGTTAAGCGCGATCGTTTTTGCTAAAAAATATGGAGGCACTATCTATATGGGGAGAAAGTGGAGATATATTCGGACCATAAAAGCCTTAAATATTTCTTCACTCAAAAAGAACTCAACATGCGGCAATGACGTTGGCTCGAGCTATTGAAAGACTACGACCACACTATTCAATACCATCCCGGTAAAGCGAACGTGGTAGTGACGCATTGAGTAGAAGATCATATCATACGCGAACGAGTGCGATGATGTCAAGTATACGATAGAGCCAACTTTAATAGAAAAAGTTAAGGTTGCTCAAGCCACCGACCCGAGCCGATGCGTATGAAGAAGAAAAAGTACAAGAAGGAGCTATTCCGAAGCGAGAATTGATGAAGAAGGAATACTTGAGTCCACTCTAGACTTTGTGTTCCTAACGACTCGATTTGAAGTACAAGATTATGATGGAGGCACACAATACGCCATTTGCAATCCATCTCGAAGTACTAAAATGTATCGTGATCTTCTACATACATTTTGGTGGAACAATATGAAGAGAGAGATTGCAAAGTTTATCTCGATGTGTTTAACTTGCCAACGGTAAAGGCGGAGCATCTTGTACCTAAGGGTCCGTTGCAACCACTTGAGATTCCTAATGGAAGTGGGAACACATTACTATGGATTTCAATTCTCGGTCTTCCTATGGTTTCTCAAGGCATCAATGCTATTTGGGTTATTATTGATAGATTAACCAAGTCTCGCTCATTTCTTTCGCCGATACGGAGACTTATTCCTTGAACGCCTTGCTAGTATGTACGTGAATGAGATTGTGAGGTTGCATGGCATGCCTGTATCCATAGTTTTGGATCGTGACCCAAGATTCACTTCAAGATTTTGGGTTAGCTTGCAAAAAGCTATGGGCACGGATTTGTGATTTAGTTCGCATACCATCCCCCAAACGGACGGACAATCGAGAGAGACTATTCAAACTCTTGAAGATCTATTAAGACTCGTGTCCTAGACTTCAAGGGTAGTTGGGATAAGTATTTACCATTGGTGGAATTCTCCTACAACAACAGCTTATCGTGCAAGTATAGGTGTGGCTCCATTCAAGCATTATATGGACGAAAATGTCGCTTCTCCAATATGTTGGGATGAGGTGGGTGAAGCAACATTGTTGGGACCCGAAGTTAGTACGTATGACTCACCGAAAAGATCCAAATGATTCGACAACGATACAAAACGGCACAAGATCGACAAAAGAGTTATGCGGATCTTCATCGAAAGGACGTGGAATTTAATGTGGGGGATCATGTATTGTTGAGTTGCTCCATGGAAGGGAGTTACAAGATTTGGGAAGAGAGGAAAGCTCAATCCACGATTTATTGGTCCATTTCAAATTCTTGACCGAGTAGGAAATGTAGCCTATAGACTTGCGTTACCTCCGAGTATGTCTCGTGTTCATAATGTGTTTCACATATCCGTATTTCAGAAAATATGTGAAAGACCCAAACCACGTTATTGAGTTAGAACCGGATGAGATAGCCAAGACTTAACGTATGAGGAGGTACTGTCAAAGATCTTGGATAGGAAGGAGCATGTCCTACGTGCAAAAGGTTATACCACAAGTTAAAGTTTTGTGGAGGAATCATGCTATAGAGGAAATGACCGGAATTGAAACGGAAATGAAAGCGAGGTATCCTCACCTTTTCAAACACCAGTACGTACGCCAATTTCGAGGACGAAATTTCATAAGGAGGAAGGTTGTAAGACCCCAAAAATTTTAAATAAAAGGAATTTCCTTTATTTATTATTTTGAAATAGTAAGGGTTGATTTGATTAATATGGATAGTTAAGGGTTAAATACGTAAATATTTCAAAATAAGCAAGTGGTTATAAAATATTCATTATCGCTTAGGGAATATTCGTTTGGTCGTGGAATATTCAGATCGCTTCGGGGAATATTCGTAATGCGACGGTAGCGACCATGTGTGGGCCCCATAATGGAAAGCGATTGGATGAAGAAAACGACAAATATAAGTTGTTTAAAAATAACTACAGAGTTGTTACTGTTAACACTATTGGAATACCTTTGGTTTAAAACACGATGTACGGCGTTGTTGCTGCGGTATTGCACCAATTATTGATTCTTACGTGAAGGCACTACTCAATAATGGTTACGATAATTCTTCGCTCAATATTTTATCGAGTTAATAATTGCTGCGTTGATATTTTATATTGCTGTTGTTTCAATAATTGTCATTACACAGTATTTTTCATTATCGAAGCAATAATTCATATTATCTGAATAATATTATTAGATAACATTATTGGCAATGTCTAGAAAGTTCTGTCTAAGGAGAGGTTTGGTCACCTAATCAAGCCCAAGAAGAAGAAATTCTTATTGAAAGCCCCTCTTCCTTTGAACCTGCACGGTTGTCAATATTGTGATTCTGTAATATTATTTGTGAATAATTAATTATTGATTTATATGATGAGGAAAATATTGATTTTATGTGGATATAGATGGAGAAATTTTTTAAAATGACAATTGTTGAAAATTAATATTTTATCTTTTTCTGATAAAATAATTCATTTAAATATATTATTTTAATAATATATTAACGGTGATATTTTTACAACGAATGTGGGATATATGAGTATACGAGGAGGAAGAGTATTTTTGTTGCAATAAATGTTTAAAACATGTTAAACATGCTCTGGTGGACCCCATTTATTGAATTGAAATTTGATTATAAATTGTGAAAATTGCCCGTTTGTGGATTTCGGTCAATTTCTGATTGGAATTTGGAAAACTTTCTTCTGCAAAGTTGTAGAGAATTGAATTTCCTATAAAAACTCATGAGATTCGAATTTTCTGATGAAAGGGCTATTTATTATGAATTATTGAAGTTCAAGTTCTCAAATAATTGATTTTTGGAAGTTTAAAATATTTAAAATTAGAAAAACGTTTTTCTTAATTTTTTCTAGAAGGTGGCATGTGTTTGATGGCTGAAATCAGATTCTAGACATGTGTAGAAAATAATATAATTATATTATTAATTTATTAAATTTTCGCTTTGGTGTTCTAAGCAATTTCCTATAAATAGGGTGCTTAGGTTAGAATTGAAAATCACACCGAAACTCAAGTTTTCTCTCTATATTATCGAAAGTATTCTTGTGAGTATTTTGAGTATACTTTGAGTATTGCTAGATTTAAAGTTCCTTCAAAGACTATACCCTATTTCTAGCTAAGAAGTCTTGATCTTCAAGGTAAGGGATATTATTTTTTTTGTAATGATATTATTTCTTCAATATCATTATCTTTCAAATGTTGATCTGAAGTTTTTATCAAATTTGGAACTTTTTCATGTCGGGGTTACTATTTCATGGGTTACTATTCATGAGTTACTATTCACGAGTTACTATTCACGAAAGTACTATTCATATAAGCGTGAAGATGTTTTTGTGGAATTTCTATCTTTTGGTGTCTGAGAGTTACTATTCACGATACTGGCACTATTCACATATAAGACTATTCACGATATACTGGTACTATTCACCTTAAAATAAAATTTCTTCTTTTCGTCTAAAACATCTATTCGGATACTAACTCGATTGATCCATGTTTTGATCATTCTTGAATTTTACACCACTATGATTATTTTTGAGGTATTTTTGGACATTGATAAAACCAAGTACGAATCCTTAATCCTTAATCCTTGTCATTTTGTTTCAATCGGATTCGTTTCTTTAAAAAAATATTTTTCATCATCCTCGGTCTTAAATGATGATATTATGGAATATCTTTGGCTTTGTAGTGCAAAGATGAATGATTTCTTAAGAATATCTTTGGCTCAGTAGTGCAAAGATGAATGATTTCTCAAGAATATCTTTGGCCCGTAGTGCAAAGATGAACAGTGTTTAAATGAACATGACCAATCGATGAATATCTTTGGCCTGTAGTAAAGATGAATATTTGATTCCGATGTATATTGATTGATGTTACAGGGGATAAAAGATAGATTTATGAACTTTTAAATTCATACATAGAAGATAGTAGTTTGCATTCTCTACTTAACTCTTCTAATGAATTATTATTTTCATTGCGAATATTGATTTAAAATTTGTTGTCTATCAGATTCTATTATATTTTTCCTCTCGTGAAGACTAACGATAATTTGTTGTATATTATCTTAGTCATAATATTCTTTTCGAGCTAGTTGAGCTCACCCTTTTCCTTTTTGTTCCATTTTTCTCAAGAGGCGAGAATATAAGCGAGTACGCAGTCTGGGTATGGAATGAAGGTTTCGTAAAGGATTGTTTAGTAGTCCTCACCATTTTGTAAAATAATGTATCAATAAATGTGATGAGGATTTATTTGAGTATAGATATTGTGCAGAAGATAATATTTGTATTCAAACTCACACAATTTCTTGTTGTAATAATAAAGTTGTAGTTGTTTACGTACCATGTATTGACAACTCGTAATAGGTGATGTATATACCTATTTTGGGGCGTCACATAAGGGATGTTATTTTCTTAAGTAGTGATATTATTTTTCAATATCATTATCTTAAAATATTAGTTGGAACTTTTTATCAAATTTAGAACTTTTTCATGTCGAGGTTACTATTCATGAGTTAATATTCATGAGTTACTATTCACGAGTTACTATTCATGAGTACTATTCACGAAGCATGATGATTTTATTATGGAATTTCTATCTTTTAGTGTCGGAGTTACTATTCACGTATACGACACTATTCACGTATACGACACTATTCACGAATATGACACTATTCACAGAAAAATTAAATTTTCATTTTTCGTCCAAAATATCTATTATGGATACTAGCTTTGATTGTATCCATGTTTTGATCATTCTTGAATTTTACTCCACTATGATTATTTATGAGGTATTTTTGGCCATGGAATAGCTGAAATACGAATCCTTAATATTTATTTTTTGTTTCAATTTGGATTCATTTTCTTTAAAATATTTTTCATCATCCTCACCCTAAATGATGTTATTCTTGAATATCTTTGGCCCAGTAGTGCAAAGATGAATGATTAATCGATGAATATCTTTGGCCCGTAGTGCAAAGATGAACAGTGTTGAGATGAACATGACTAATCGATGAATATCTTTGGCACAGTAGTGCAAAGATAAATATTTAATTCGGATATATATTGATTGATGTTACAGGGATAAAATATCGACGATGAACTTTTAAATTCATATATAGAAGACAGCAGTTTGCATTCTCTACTTAATTCTTCTAATGAATTATTATTTTCGCTGCGAAGATTGATTTAAAACTGGTTGTCTATTGTATTCTATTAGATTTTTCTTTGTTGAAGACTAAGGATAATTTTTTGTACATTATCTTAGTCATAATGTTCTTTACTGGGCTAGTTGAGCTCACCCTTTTCCTTGTTGTTCCATTTTTCTTCTCAGGAGGCGAGAATGTAGCGAGTACTAGTCGGGGTATGGAGTAATGGTTCAAGACAGTTGTTTTAGTAGTCCTCACTATTTTGTAAAATAGTGTATCAATAATTATAATGAGGACTTATTTGAGTGTGAATATTGTCTAGAAGATAATATTTGTATTTAAACTCACAGTTTATGTGTTATCATATTTTGCACGATAATTGTAATAATGAAGTTGTAGTTGTTTCTTTACCATGTATTTGGCGACTCAGAATGGGTTGTGGATTGGACCTATTTTGGAGGCGTCACAGTTGGTATCAGAGCTTAGGGATATGATCTCTGGCGGAGATCGGGGAATAGTACTAGGAGGGAAGAGACGAGTAAATCCTTCGCTAGTGTGTCCTACCTAAGCTTATTTGTTGGTCGGTCATAATATAGGGATATTATGTGAATGTTAATTTGTTAAATTAACCCTTGTTTTATGGCAGTATTTGAGAATGTCAACTGAAAATATTAACAATGGAGTGAATGAGACCGTGGAGAAAGCTCTGATCGCCAACCAAGATAATGTGATGTCAGGCGAAGAAAGAATTAGAGATATCCATGTGGTGAGTGAAGAATTAATAGTTGCACCCGAGATAGTCGCAGAGGTAGCAGCTAAGAGTGAGGAAGAAGAGGAACCCGAGGAGAATTTATTAGAAGAATTTTATGATCGAAATTTAGAATTACAAAATCGTATTGATGAGTTAGAAGAGCAGGCTGAAGAACGGCAGGCGGTCGTGGAGCAAAGAAATGCAATAATTCTAAATTGTGTTACCCGATGTGCGATGTTTGAACAGAAGCACTCTTTGGCAGAGTATAAGATATTAGAGCTGGAATCTGAGAATGATATGATCAAAGTTCTGATGAAAGAAGAAGCAACCAAATGAATGAGAATGGAGGATGCATGGGTAAAAGCTACACGACAAGTTGATATTGTAGAAAAAGACGTCCGATCCAATAAGGCCAAAATAGATGAAATGGATTCCACCCAGTTGACACATAATCAACTGCTAATAAGATGTACAGATTTCTACATGAAGAAATGAAAGGACCCATGAAGTCTATCCCCCAAACATCAAAAATTTCCACCTCGAGGATAGTATTCAATGGCATTTCATTCCTTTTCGAAATGTTCCCTACTCTTTGACATCTGTCATATCTTTGTACGAAACTGTAAGCATCCTTGAAAATTACCGGCCAATAAAATCCTGCTTGTAACACTCTAGCCGCTGTTTGCTCTCCACCATAGTGACCACCATATAAAGAAGCATGACAATCCTGCAAAATCCCCTCAGTCTCACTATATGGGATACATCTCCTTATCATCTTATCAGAACATTGCTTGAACAAATATGGTTCATCCCATATAAACCACTTCACATCATGCAATAATTTCTTCTTTTGATAGCCAACCAAGTCAGAAGGTAATATCTTACTCACCAAGTAGTTCGCATAATCTGCAAACCATGGCACTTCCCTTTTTACCACAAACAACTGCTCATCTGGAAAGGATTCATTAATCATCACCTTGTTATCTGCCTCCCTTCCCAGATTCTCCAGTTGAGATAAGTGGTCCGCCACTTGGTTCTCAGTTCCCTTTCTGTCCTTGATCTCTAAATCAAATTCTTGCAATAGTAGTACCCATCTGATCAACCGAGGCTTTGGCTCCTTCTTTGTAAATAAATGTCGAATTGCCGCGTGATCCGTGTACACTATCACCTTTGTACCAATCAGATACGATCTAAACTTATCAAAAGCATACACAACTGCTAGTAATTCCTTCTCTGTGGTGGTGTAGTTCAACTGTGCATCAATAAGGGTCTTGCTCGCATAGTATATCACATGAAAAATCTTTTCCTTCTGTTGACCCAAAACACCCCCCCACAGCATAATCACTGGCATCACACATCAATTCGAATGGTATGTCCCAATCTGATGTTGTGATTACTGGTGCTGAAGTTAACCTCCTCTTCAAATGCTCAAATGCAGACACACAATCCCTGTCAAACTTGAACTGTGCATCCTTCTCCAATAAACTGCAAAGTGGTTTAGTTATCTTGGAGAAGTCTTTAATGAATCTGTGGTAAGAGCCTGCATGTCCTAGAAAACTTCGAACACCTTTTACTGAAGTTGGTGGTGGCAAATTCTCAATGGTTTCTAATTTAGCTCTGTCCACCTCAAGTCCCTTCTTCGATACCTTATGTCCCAGAATTATTCATTCTTGTACCATAAAATGGTCCTTTTCCCAATTCAATACCAAGTTTGTCCCAACACATCTTCTCAAAACCATGACCAAATTTTCTAGACATAGATCAAATGAATCCCCAAATACTGAAAAATCATCCATAAATAACTCTATATTTTGCTCCACCATATCTAAAAATATAGCCATCATACACCTCTGAAAAGTTGTTGGGGCATTACAAAGACCAAAAGACATCCTCCTGAAAGCAAAAGTACCATATGGACATGTAAAGGTTGTCTTTTCTTGGTCCTCTAGAGCTATAACAATCTGATTGTAGCCTGAATAACCGTCCAGAAGACAATAGATGTAAGACCCCAACTTATTATTAATGAAATTTAATTTTCTCTATTTATTATTTTGAAATAGTAAGGGTTGATGTGATTAATGTGGATAGTTAGGGGTAAAATACGCAAATATTTCAAAATAAGCAAGTGGTTATAAAATATTCATTGTTGTCGGGGAATATTCGTTTGGTCGTGGAATATTAAATCTTTGTGAAATATTAAATGCGGCCAATGCTGCAAGACCATGTGTGGGCCCCATAACTGGAAAGCGATTGGATGAAGAAAACGACAAATATAAGTGGTTTAAAAATAACTTGGCGTAGTTGTTACCATTAATCTTTGTTAAAATACCCGTGGTTAAAACACACGAAGACACTACAGTATTGCACCAATTGTTGATTCTTACGTCGAAGGTATAAGACCCCAAAATTTTTAAATAAAAAGGAATTTCCTTTATTTATTATTTTGAAATAGTAAGGGTTGATTTGATTAATATGGATAGTTAAGGGTTAAATACGCAAATATTTCAAAATAAGCAAGTGGTTATAAAATATTCATTATCGCTTGGAATATTCGTTTGGTCGTGGAATATTCAATCTTTGTGGGAATATTCGTACAACCATGGCAAGCAACCATGTGTGGGCCCCATAACGAAAGCGATTGGATGAAGAAAACGACAAAATATGAGTTATTTTTAAATAACGCGTAGTTATTCTTAGTTAATCATTGTTGGAATACCCGTTGGTTAAAACACACTAATACGCTGCGCGTTGTTGAAATTGCTTACCAGTATTGCACCAATTATTGATTCTTACGTAAAGAAGGCACTACTCAATAATGGTTACGATAATTACATCGCTCAAAGATTTTATTATTGAGTTAATAATTGCCGTGTTGATATTTTATATTCTTTGTTGTTTCAATAATTGTCATTACACAAAGATTTTTCATTATCGAAGCAATAATTCATATTATCCTAATAATATTATTAGATAACATTATTGGCAATGTCTAGAAAGTTCTGCCTAAGGAGAGGTTTGGTCACCTAATTGCGCGCCAAGAAGAAGAAATTCTTATTGAAAGCCCCTCTTCCTGAACCGCACGGTTGTCAATATTGTGATTCTCGTAATATTATTTATGAATAATTAATTATTGATTCATATGATGAGAAAAATATTGATTTTATGTGGATATAGATGGAGAAAATTTTATAGTGACAATTGTTGAAAATTGAAATTTTATCTTTTTCTCGATAAAATAATTCATTTAAATATATTATTTTAATAATATATTAACGATGATATTTTTACAACGAATGTGGGATATATGAGTATACTGACGAGGAAGAGTATTTTTGTTGCAATAAATGTTTAAAACATGTTAAACATGTCGGTGGACCCCATTTATTGACCGAAATTTGATTATACACAGTAAAATCGACTTTGTGGATTTCTATCCAATTTCCATTTGGAATTTGGAAAAACTTCCTTCTGCAAAGTTGTAGAGAATTGAATTTCCTATAAAACACACGAGATTCAATTTTCTGATGAAAGGGCTATTTATTATGAATTATTGAAGTTCAAGTTCAAAATAATTGATTTTTGAAAGTTTTAATTATTTATTTTATGAAAAACGTTTTTTTTCTTACTTTTCTAGAAGGTGGCATGTGGGAAATGCTAGGATCTGAATTCTAAGGTTGGCGTATGAATTTGATATATATATATATATTAATTTATTAAATTTTCTGCTTTGGTGTTCTAAGCAATTTCCTATAAATAGGGTGCTTAGGTTAGAATTGAAAATCACACCAGAAACTGAAGTTTTCTCTCTCTATATTATCGAGCGTATTCTTGTGAGTATTTTGAGTATACTTTGAGTATTGCTAGACGGTGCAAGTTCCTTCAAAGACTATACACCCGTTCTAGCTAAAGTCTTGATCTTTCGAGGTAAGAGATATTATTTTTTTTCAGATGATATTATTTCTTCAATATCATTATCTTTGAAATGTTGATCCAAGTTTTTATCAAATTTGGAACTTTTTCATGTCGGGTTACTATTCATGAGTTACTATTCACGAGTTACTATTCATGAGTTACTATTCACGAGTTACTATTCACGAAAGTACTATTCTATTCATGCGAAGCGTGAAGATGTTTTTGTGGAATTTCTATCTTTTGGTGTCGGAGTTACTATTCACGATATCGACTATTCACGATATCTGGCACTATTCACGTGTACTGGTACTATTCAATAGAAAAATAAAATTTCTTCTTTTCGTCTAAAACATCTATTCGGATACTAACTCGATTGTATCCATGTTTTGATCATTCTTGAATTTTACACCACTATGATTATTTTTGAGGTATTTTTGGACATGGATAAAACCAAGTACGAATCCTTAATCCTTAATCCTTGTCATTTTGTTTCATCGGATTCGCTTTCTTTAAGAAAATATTTTCATCATCCTCGCCTTAAATGATGATATTATGGAATATCTTTGGCACAGAAGTGCAAAGATGAATGATTTCTTAAGAATATCTTTGGCCTGAAGAGTGCAAAGATGAATGATTTCTGAAGAATATCTTTGGCCCAGTAGTGCAAAGATGAACAGTGTTTAAATGAACATGACTAATCGATGAATATCTTTGGCCCAGAGTGCAAGATGAATATTTGATTCCGATGTATATTGATTGATGTTACAGGATAAAAGATAGACGATGAACTTTTAAATTCATACATAGAAGATAGTAGTTTGCATTCTCTACTTAACTCTTCTAATGAATTATTATTTCATTGCGAATATTGATTTAAAATTTGTTGTCTATCAGATTCTATTATATTTTTCCTGTTGAAGACTAACGATAATTTGTTGTATATTATCTTAGTCATAATATTCTTTATCGAGCTAGTTGAGCTCACCCTTTTCCTTTTTGTTCCATTTTTCTCAAGAGGCGAGAATATAAGCGAGTACTGCAGTCTGGGTATGGAATGAAGGTTTTAGAAAGGATTGTTTAGTAGTCCTCACCATTTTGTAAAATAATGTATCAATAAATGTGATGAGGATTTATTTGAGTATAGATATTGTCTAGAAGATAATATTTGTATTCAAACTCATAGTTTTACCGTTGTAATAATAAAGTTGTAGTTGTTTCGCATACCATGTATTGACAACTCGTAATGGGTGATGTATACCTATTTTGGGGGCGTCACAGTTAGTATCGAGCTTAGGATATGATCTCCAAGGAGATCGGGGAATAGAACTAGGAGGGAGAGACGAGTAAATCCTTCGCTAGTGTGTCCTACCTAAGCTTATTTGTTAGTTGGTCAAGATATAGGTATATTATGTGATATATTGATTTCCTTAATTAACCCTTGTTTTATGACGATGATTTGAGAATGTCGATTGAGAATATTAACAATGGAAATGAGACCGTGGAGATGCTCGTGTACTCACTAACGAGGAGAACGTGCAACAGTCGGCAATGTTCCTCCCGTGAACAACACCATTGAAAGCGAGATGATGAACGAGGGATGTTTAGAAGTTTTTTGCGCTTCATGCAAAATCGACGAGGAAACTCGTGTTCAAAATATAGGAGGAAATGATAGCAATTCACGGGTTGTCACAAATGCAAGCAGCTCAAAGAGTTGGGACCACCGAATTTAAGGGAAAGCGAGATCCGATCATGGCGGAAACATGGGTCAAACAAATTACAAAGATATTCGATGTCTTGGGATGCACGGAGAACAGAAGGTTCCATTCGCCACCTTTATGTTCCGTGGCGAGGCGGATCACTTTGTGGGAGTCTCAGAAGCGTACCCATCCAAACGCTTTCAAAGATGTCTTGGGAGACGTTTGAGAGCTATTTAATGACAAATACTTTCCTGAAAGTGTTCATTCATATGAAGGAAGTGGAGTTCATCGATTGGAACAAAACAACATGACTTGTCTCTCAATGACGAGGCAAAGTTTGCGAGTTATCCGAGTTTGCACCTCATTTGGTGGAGAATTAGGAACGTTATGACACGGATGTTTCTTAGAGGTTTGAAACCCTAGATACGTCGAAGATCTCATTTCTCATAAATTTTCTCTTTATTCGAGATGTTGTAAATAGGGCTCAATTATTAGAGCGAGATAACGAGTACGGTCAACTAAGGGACCACAACCGTGGATCGTACAGTAGATAGCGGTCAATGTAATAATGATAACCAAATGGAGAAAGAAACAGACGGACAAAATGGTAACCACTCTGGTGGTAATCATGGCCATGAAAATAGAAGAAGCGAGTCGGGAGGAGATTTTAAAAGAGGAGATTTAACAACGACCATGTGAAGACGACAAAGGTCTGCAAAAGCGGGTTCTAAGGGAGGAGAACGACCACCGTCATATGCTACAAATGCGGAAAAGAGGGACATATCACCAAACCGCCCACAACAGCTTCAAGGTATGCTATAATTATGGAAAGGAAGGACATATCGCCGAGATTGATGATGCGAAACCCTAGTTCAATGGGGATTGGTGACTCAAAAGATCGTCCCGAAAAAGTCAAAGTCAACGATTCCGGAAGAGCGTTTGTTGTGATCGGTCATAATGCGAGGAACCCAAACGAGGTGATCACGGGTAAGCTATTTATAAATTCTTGCGAAGTTTATACCTTACTTGATACCGGTGCTACCCATTCATTTATCTCTCCTGCATGTGCTCAACGTTTAAACTTGACTTCGGAGAAATTAGACTTTGACCTATCTGTGGAAACTCCGTTAGGAGAAACTTTCATCACATCTACTGTTTATAAATCTTGTTTGATTCAAGTTGGCACCATTACCTTACATTGACCTTATCTCTTTAAAGATACTTGCTTTTGATGTGATTTTAGGGATTGATTGGTTAATTACTCATCATGCCAAAATTGATTGTTTTCGTAAGGTTGTTAGTTTTCATATTCCTAACCAACCTGTTATGCAATTCAAGCAACTAAACCATTAAAATCGATCATCATCATATCTAATCATAAAGCTATTCGCTTATTAAAAAACGGATGTCAAGCTTTCTTAGCCCATGTTATGGATTTGAATAAAGACACGCCAAATTTGAATAATATTCCTGTTGTTATTGACTTTCCCGACGATTTCAAAGAACTTCCGGCCTACCCCGTAACGTGAAGTTGAATTCTTTATTGATCTTGAACTGGTACAAAGCCCATTTCTAAAACCCCATATCGAATGGCTCCTATTGAACTTCAGGAGTTAAAGGTCCAACTACGAGAATTGTTGGACATCGGTTTCATCTCGTCTAGTACATCTCCTTGGGTGCTCTGCTTTATTTGTAAAGAAGAAAGACGGGAGTATGCGACTTTGTATTGACTATCGGAATTAAACCATGTCACCATCAAGAATAGGTATCCTCTACCTCGTATTGATGACTTGTTTGACCAAATTGCAAGGGGCACAATTCTTTTCAAAATCGATCTTCGCTCGGATATCATCACCAAGATTAGAATCGAGGATATTCCAAAGACCGCCTTAACTCTTCGGTATGGGCATTATGAATTCTTAGTCATGTCTTTCGGACTAACTAATGCTCCTGCGCTTTCATGGATATGATGAACCGAGTATTCAAGGAATATTTGGATTAATTCGTTGTTGTCTTTATTGATGACATCCTCATATATTCCAAAAGCCGTGAAGATCATGAGCACCATTTGAAGTCGGGTACTCCAAAGGCTTCGTGAAAACCAACTATATGCCAAATTGAAGAAATGCGAGTTCGCTTGAAGAAGTAGCATTCCTTGGGCACGTGGTGTCGAAACATGGAGTATCTGTTGATCCGGCCAAGATTGAAGCAATACAAAGTTGGGAGAACAACCAAGCCTGGTGGATCAAGTACGTAGCTTTTGGGCTTAGTTTGGTTATTATCGGAGATTCGTGGAAGGGTTTTCTCGAATCGCTACTCCATTAACTCAAATAACTCTTAATACAAAAATTCGCTTTGGAGCGAATAATGCGAGAAAAGTTTCCAAGAGCTTAAGAGGAGACTTATTTCTAAGACTGTTCTAAACAATACCATCCGGTTCGGATGGATTTGTTATCTACAATGATGCTTCGTGCAAAGGGTTAGGATGTGTTCTCATGTAACGTGGGAAAGTCATAGCCTATGCCTCGCATGACAACTTAAAGAGTATGAGAGGAATTATCCTACTCATGATCTAGAGTTAGCGCATCGTTTGCTGCTAAAAAATATGGAGGCACTATCTATATGGGGAGAAAGTGGAGATATATTCGCACCATAAAAGCCTTAAATATTTCTTCACTCAAAAAGAACTCAACATGCGGGCAATGACGTTGGCTCGAGCTATTGAAAGACTACGACCACACTATTCAATACCATCCCGGTAAAGCGAACGTGGTAGCCGACGCGTTGAGTAGAAGATCATATGCGGAACGAAAAGCGATGATGTCAAGTATACGACAGAGCCAACTTTAATAGAAAAAGTTAAGGTTGCTCAAGCCACCGAATCGGGAGTCGATGCGTATGAAGAAGAAAGTACAAGAAGGAGCTATTCTAGAAGCGAGAATTGATGAAGAAGGAATACTTCGAGTCCACTCTAGACTTTGTGTTCCTAACGACTCTGATTTGAAGTACAAGATTATGATGGAGGCACACAATACGCCATTTGCAATCCATCCTGAAGTACTAAAATGTATCGTGATCTTCGACATACATTTTGGTGGAACAATATGAAGAGAGAGATTGCAAAGTTTATCTCGATGTGTTTAACTTGCCAACGTGTAAAGGCGAGCATCTTGTACCTAAGGGTCCGCACATTGCAACCACTTGAGATTCCGAATGGAAGTGGGAACACATTACTATGGATTTCACACGGGTCTTCCTACGGTTTCTCAAGGCATCAATGCTATTTTGGTTATTGTTGATAGATTAACCAAGTCTCCGCTCATTTCTTGCCGATACGGAGACTTATTCCTTGAACGTCTTGCTAGTATGTACGTGAATGAGATTGTGAGGTTGCATGGCATGCCAGTATCCATAGTTTCGGATCGTGACCCAAGATTCACTTCAAGATTTTGGGTTAGCTTGCAAAAAGCTATGGGCACGGATTTGCGATTTAGTTCGGCATACCATCCCCAAACCAGACGGATAATCGAGAGGACTATTCAAACTCTTGAAGATCTATTAAGACTCGGTCCTAGACTTCAAGGGCAGTTGGGATAAGTATTTACCATTGGTGGAATTCTCCTACAACAACAGTTTATCGGCCAAGTAAAGGTGTGGCTCCATTCAAGCATTATATGGACGAAAATGTCGTTCTCCAATATGTTGGGATGAGGTGGGTGAAGCAACATTGTTGGGACCCGAGTTAGTACGTATGACTCACCGAAAAAGATCCATATGATTCGACAACGTATACAAACCAAGCACAAGATCGACAAAAGAGTTATGCGGATCTTCATCGAAAGGACGTGGAATTTAATATAGGGATCATGTATTGTTGCGAGTTGCTCCATGGAAGGGAGTTACAAGATTTGGGAAGAGAGGAAAGCTCAATCCACGATTTATCGGTCCATTTCAAATTCTTGACCGAGTAGGAAATGTAGCCTATAGACTTGCGTTACCTCCGAGTATGTCTCGTGTTCATAATGTGTTTCACATATCTCGTATTTCAGAATATGTGAAAGACCCGAACCACGTTATTGAAGTTAGAACCGGACGAGATAGCCGAAGACTTAACGTATGAGGAGGTTCCTGTCAAGATCTTGGATAGGAAGGAGCATGTCCTACGTGCAAAGGTCATACCACAAGTTAAAGTTTTGTGGAGGAATCATGCTATAGAGGAAATGACCTGGGAATTGGAAACGGAAATGAAAGCGAGGTATCCTCACCTTTTCGAAACACCAGGTACGTACGTCAATTTCGAGGACGAAATTTCATAAGGAGGGAAGGTTGTAAGACCCCAAAAATTTTTAAATAAAAAGGAATTTCCTTTATTTATTATTTTGAAATAGTAAGGGTTGATTTGATTAATATGGATAGTTAAGGGTTAAATACGCAAATATTTCAAATAAGCAAGTGGTTATAAAATATTCATTATCGTCTTGGGAATATTCGTTTGGTCGTGGAATATTTATGTCTTTGTCGGGAATATTCGTATTTACGACAAATATGACCATGTGGGGCCCCATAACTGAAAGCGATTGGATGAAGAAAATGACAAATATGAGTTGTTTTTAAATAACTGCGTAGTTGTTGTTCTTAAGTAATCTTCATTGGAATACCCGGTGGTTTAAAACACACTAATACGCAGCGTTGTTGACGGCAAATTACTACCAGTATTGCACCAATTATTGATTCTTACGTAAGAAGGCACTACTCAATAATGGTTACAGAAATTACCGCTCAAAGATTTTATTGAGTTAATAATTCTTTGTGTTGATATTTTATATTGTTTGTTGTTTCAATAATTGTCATTACACAAGATTTTTCATTATCGAAGCAATAATTCATATTATCTCAATAATATTATTAGATAACATTATTGGCAATGTCTAGAAAGTTCTGCCTAAGGAGAGGTTTGGTCACCTAATTGCGTGCGATGAAGAAGAAAAAATTCTTATTGAAAGCCCCTCTTTCCTGAACCGCACTGTTGTCAATATTGTGATTCAGTAATATTATTTATGAATAATTAATTATTGATTCATATGATGAGAAAAATATTGATTTTATGTGGATATAGATGGAGAAAATTTTATAGTGACAATTGTTGAAAATTAAAATTTTATCTTTTTCGATAAAATAATTCATTTAAATATATTATTTTAATAATATATTAACTATGATATTTTTACAACGAATGTGGGATATATGAGTATACGAGGAGGAAGAGTATTTTTGTTGCAATAAATGTTTAAAACATGTTAAACATGTCAAGGGACCCCATTTATTGACCGAAATTTGATTATAAATTTGTAAAATCGACCGTTTGTGGATTTCGGTCAATTTTCATTTGGAATTTGGAAAAACTTTCTTCTGAAAAGTTGTAGAGAATTGAATTTCCTATAAAAACTCGCGAGATTCGAATTTTCTGATGAAAGGGCTATTTATTATGAATTATTGAAGTTCAAGTCTCAAATAATTGATTTTTGAAAGTTTTAATTATTTATTTTATGAAAAACGTTTTTTTCTTACTTTTCTAGAAGGTGGCATGTGGGAAATGCTAGGATCTGAATTCTAAGGTTGGCGTATGAATTTGATATATATATATATATATATTAATTTATTAAATTTTCTGCTTTGGTGTTCTAAGCAATTTCCTATAAATAGGGTGCTTAGGTTAGAATAGAAAATCACACTAGAAATCAAGTTTTCTCTCTATATTATCGAAATTATTCTTGTGAGTATTGTGAGTATACTTTGAGTATTGCTAGACGGTGCAAGTTCCTTCAAAGACTATACCCTAGTATTCTAGCTAAAGTACCGATCTTTCGAGGTAAGGGATATTATTTTTTTTGTAATGATATTACTTCTTCAATATCATTATGCTGAAATGTTGATCTGAAGTTTTTATCAAATTTGGAACTTTTTCATGTCAAGGTTACTATTCATGGGTTACTATTCATGAGTTACTATTCACGAGTTACTATTCATGAGTTACTATTCACGAGTTACTATTCACGAGTACTATTCATGAAGCGTGAAGATGTTTTTGTGGAATTTCTATCTTTTGGTGTCGGAGTTACTATTCACGATATCGGCACTATTCACGATATCTGACACTATTCACGATACGGTACTATTCAATTTAAAAATAAAATTTCTTCTTTTCGTCCAAAATATCTATTCTGGATACTAACTCTGATTGTATCCATGTTTTGATCATTCTTGAATTTTACACCACTATGATTATTTTTGAGGTATTTTTGGACATGGATAAAACCAAGTACGAATCCTTAATCCTTAATCCTTGTCATTTTGTTTCACTGGATTCGTTTCTTTAAAAAAATATTTTCATCATCCTCGGTCTTAAATGATGATATTATGGAATATCTTTGGCCCAGAAGTGCAAAGATGAATGATTTCTTAAGAATATCTTTGGCTGCGATGCAAAGATGAATGATTTCTGAAGAATATCTTTGGCCCGTAGTGCAAAGATGAACAACAGTGTTTAAATGAACATGACCCGGTGATGAATATCTTTGGCTCAGTAGTGCAAAGATGAATATTTGATTCCGATGTATATTGATTGATGTTACAGGATAAAAGATAGACGATGAACTTTTAAATCCATACATAGAAGATAGTAGTTTGCATTCTCTACTTAACTCTTCTAATGAATTATTATTTCATTGCGCGAATATTGATTTAAAATTTGTTGTCTATTGTATTCTATTATATTTTTCCTGTTGAAGACTAACGATAATTTGTTGTATATTATCTTAGTCATAATATTCTTTATGAGCTAGTTGAGCTCACCCTTTTCCTTTTTGTTCCATTTTTCTCGTGGAGGCGAGAATATAGCGAGTGCAGTTACGGGTATGGAATGAAGGTTTTAGAAAGGATTGTTTAGTAGTCCTCACCATTTTGTAAAATAATGTATCAATAAATGTGATGAGGATTTATTTGAGTATAGATATTGTCTAGAAGATAATATTTGTATTCAAACTCACAGCTTTTACTGTTGTAATAATAAAGTTGTAGTTGTTTACGCACCATGTATTGACAACTCGAATAGGTGATGTATACCTATTTTGGGGGCGTCATGAGGCACTACTCAATAATGGTTACGTAATTACTGCTTAGTATTTTATTGAGTTAATAATTGTTGCGTTGATATTTTATATTCATTGTTGTTTCAATAATTGTCATTACACAAGATATTTTTCATTATCGAAGCAATAATTCATATTATCTCAATAATATTATTAGATAACATTATTGGCAATGTCTAGAAAGTTCTGTCTAAGGAGAGGTTTGGTCACCTAATTGCGGCGCCAAAGGAGAAATTCTTATTGAAAGCCCCTCTTTCTTAGGAACCTGCTGGTTGTCAATATTGTGATTCTCGTAATATTATTTGTGAATAATTAATTATTGATTCATATGATGAGGAAAATATTGATTTTATGTGGATATAGATGGAGAAAAATTTTAATGTGACAATTGTTGAAAATTGAAATTTTATCTTTTTCCTCGATAAAATAATTCTTTTAAATATATTATTATATTTTAATAATATAATAATGGTGATATTTTTACAACGAATGTGGGATATATGAGTATCTGAGGAGGAAGAGTATTTTTGTTGCAATAAATGTTTAAAACATGTTAAACATGTCGATGGACCCCATTTATTGATCGAAATTTGATTATAAACTTGTAAAATCCCGTTTGTGGATTTCTACCAATTTCATTTGGAATTTGGAAAAACTTTCTTCTGCAAGTTGTAGAGAATTGAATTTCCTATAAAAACTCATGAGATTCGAATTTTCGATAGAAGGGCTATTTATTATGAATTATTGAAGTTCAAAGCTCAAATAATTGATTTTTGGAAGTTTAAAATATTTTAAATAATAAAAACGTTTTTTGTTTGTTTTGTGGGCTACAACATGTGCATAATGAGCTGAGATCAGATCTAGGAAGGTGGGCGTAGAAATTTTAATATATATATATTAATATTATATTAAATTTTCTGCTTTGGTGTTCTAAGCATTTTCCTATAAATAGGGTGCTTAGGTTAGAATTGAAAATCACACCAGAAACTGAAGTTTTCTCTCTCTATATTATCGAGTGTATTCTTGTGAGTATTTTGAGTATACTTTGAGTATTGTTAGACGGTGCAAGTTCCCTTCAGTATTATATCCGGTATTCCAGCTAGAAGTACCAATCTTTCGAGGTAAGGGATGTTATTTTCTTCTCAAATGATATTATTTCTTCAATATCATTATGCTGAAATATTGGTTGGAACTTTTTATCAAATTTGGAACTTTTTCATGTCGGGGTTACTATTCATGAGTTACTATTCACGAGTTACTATTCATGAGTTACTATTCACGAGTTACTATTCACGAGTACTATTCATGAAGCGTGAAGATATTTTTTGTGGAATTTCTATCTTTTGGTGTCGGAGTTACTATTTAAGTATACGGCACTATTCACGAATACGACACTATTCACAGAAAAATTAAATTTTCATTTTTCGTCCAAAATATCTATTATGGATACTAGCTTTGATTGTATCCATGTTTTGATCATTCTTGAATTTTACACCACTATGATTATTTTTGAGGTATTTTTGGACATGGATAAAACAAAGTACGAATCCTTAATCTTTGTCATTTTGTTTCACTGGATTCGTTTCTTCAAAAATATTTTTCATCATCCTCAGTCTTAAATGATGATATTATTGAATATCTTTGGCACATAGTGCAAGATGAATGATTTCGATGAATATCTTTGCCCGTAGTGCAAAGATGAACAGTGTTTAGATGAAACGTGACCAATGATGAATATCTTTGCTTTGTAGTGCAAAGATGAATATTTGATTCCGTATGTATATTGATTGATGTTACGGGGATAAAAGATAGACGATGAACTTTTAAATTCATACATAGAAGATAGTAGTTTGCATTCTCTACTTAACTCTTCTAATGAATTATTATTTCATTGCGAATATTGATTTAAAATTTGTTGTCTATTGTATTCTATTAGATTTTTCCTGTTGAAGACTAATGATAATTTGTTGTATATTATCTTAGTCATAATATTCTTTATTTGGGCTAGTTGAGCTCACCCTTTTTCCTTTTTGTTCCATTTTTCTCTCGGGAGGCGAGAATATAAGCGAGTACGAGTCCTGGGTATGGAATGAAGGTTCTAGAGAGTTGTTTAGTAGTCCTCACCATTTTGTAAAATAATGTATCAATAAATGTGATGAGGATTTATTTGAGTATAGATATTGTCTAGAAGATAATATTTGTATTTAAACTAACAGCTTTTTGTTGTAATAATAAAGTTGTAGTTGTTTACATACACTGTATTGACAACTCGTAATGGGTGATGTATACCTATTTTGGGGGCGCCACAGTTGGTATCGAGCTTAGGGATATGATCTCTGGCGGAGATCGTGGAATAGAACTAGGAGGGGGAGAGACGAGTAAATCCTTCGCTAGTGTGTCCTACCTAAGCTTATTTTTTTAGTTGGTCAAGATATATAGGATATTATGTGATATATTGATTTCCTTAATTAACCCTTGTTTTATGACAAAAGATTTGAGAATGTCGATGAGAATATTAACAATGGAAATGAGACCGTGGAGACGCCTTTGTACTCACCAACGAGGAGAGAACGTATAACAGTCGGCAATGTTCCTCCCATGAACAACACCACTGAAAGCGAGATGATGAACGAGGGATGTTTAGAAGTTTTTTGCGTTTCATGCAAAATCGAGACAAGGAGACTCGTGTTCAAAATACTGAGGAGGAAATGATAGCAATTCACGGGTTGTCACGCCCAGCGATTCAAAGAGTTGGGACCACGAAATTTAAGGGAAAGCCGATCCGATCATGGCGGAAACATGGGTCAAGCAAATTACCAAGATATTCGATGTCTTGGGATGCACGGAAGAACAGAAGGTTCCATTCGCCACCTTTATGTTCCGTGTGGCGAGGCGGACTCTTCGGTGGGAGTCTGTGAGCGCACTCCATCCAAATTACTCAAAGATGTCTTGGGAGACATTTCAGAAATTATTTAATGACAAATACTTTCCCGAAAGTGTTCGTCATATGAAGGAAGTGGAGTTCATCGATTAGAACAAAACAACATGACGGTGTCTCAAAGACGAGGCAAAGTTTGCAGAGTTATCCGTGTTTGCACCTCATTTGGTGGAGAATGAGGCGTGATGACGCGGATGTTTTGAGAGGTTTGAAACCCGGCATACGACAATATCTCATTTCTCATAAATTTTCTCTCTATTCGAGATGTTGTAAAATGAGGTTCAATTATTAGAGCGAGATAACGAGTACGGTCAACCGAGGGACCATAACCAGGATCATACCGAAGATAGCGAGTCAACAGAATAATGATAACCCAAATGAAAAAAATGACGGACAAAAATGGTAACCACTCTGGTGGTAATCATGGCCATGAAAATAGAAGAAGCGAGTCAGGAGGAGATTTTAAAAAGAGGAGATTTAACAACGACCATGTGAAGACGACAAAGTCTTAAGAAGAATCGGTTCTAAGGAGGAGAACGACCACCACCATCATATACTACAAATGCGGAAAAGAGGATATATCACCAAACCGCCCACAACAGTTCAAGGTATGCTATAATTATGGAAAGGAAGGACATATCGCTCGAGATTGTATGGTAGCGAAACCTAGTTTAAGCGGGACGGTGACTCAAAAGATGTCCCGGAAAAAGTCAAAATCAACGATTTCGGAAGAGCGTTTGTTGTGATCGGTCAAAATGCGAGAAACCCAAACGAGGTGATCACGGGTAAGCTATTTATAAATTCTTGCGAAGTTTATGCCTTACTTGATACCGGTGCTACCCATTCATTTATCTCTCCTGCGCATGTGCTCAACGTTTAAACTTGACTCGGAAAAATTAGACTTTGACCTATCTGTGGAAACTCCGTTAGGAGAAACTTTCATCACATCCACTTGCTTATAAATCTTGTTTGATTCAAGTTGGCACCATCACCTTACCCCATTGACCTTATCTCTTTAAAGATACTTGCTTTTGATGTGATTTTAGGGATTGATTGGTTAACTACTCATCATGCCAAAATTGATTGTTTTAAATAAGGTTGTTAGTTTTCATATTCCTAACCAACCTTTTGTGCGAATTCAAGCAACTAAACCATTAAAATCAATCAACGTCATATCTAATCATAAAGCTATTCGCTTATTGAAAAAGCGGATGTCAAGCTTTCTTAGCCCATGTTATGGATTTGAATAAAGACACGTCAAATTTGAATAATATTCCTGTTGTTATTGACTTTCCCGACGTATTTCCAGAAGAACTTCCCTGGTCTACCCCCCGAACGTGAAGTTGAATTCTTTATTGATCTTGAACTTTGGTATAAAGCCCATTTCTAAAACCCCATATCGAATGGCTCCTATTGAACTTGAGTTAAAGGTCCAACTACGGAAATTGTTGGACATCGGTTTCATTCGTCCCTAGTACATCTCCTTGGGGTGCTCTGTTTTTATTTAGTAAGAAGAAAGACGGGAGTATCGCGACTTTGTATTGACTATCTGGAATTGAACCATGTCACCATCAAGAATAGGTATCCTCTACCTCGTATTGATGACTTGTTTGACCAACAGGCAAGGGGCACAATTCTTTTCAAAAATCGATCTTCGCTTCGGATATCATCTGCTGAAGATTAGAATCGAGGATATTCCAAAGACGCCTTTAGAACTCGATGCGGGCATTATGAATTCTTAGTCATGTCTTTCGAACTGACTAATGCTCCTACGACTTTCATGGATATGATGAACCGAGTATTCAAGGAATATTTGGATCAGTTTGTTGTTGTCTTTATTGATGACATCCTTATATATTCCAAAAGTCGTGAAGATCATGAGCACCATTTGAAGCTGGTACTCCAAAGGCTTCGTGAAAACAAACTATATGCCAAATTAAAGAAATGCGAGTTCTGGCTTGAGGAAGTAGCATTCCTTGGGCACGTGGTGTCGAAACATGGAGTATCTGTTGATCCGGCGAAGATTGAAGCAATACAAAGTTGGGAGCAACCGAAGTCGGTGACTGAAGTACGTAGTTTTTTGGGTTTAGCTGGTTATTATCGGAGATTCGTGGAAGGGTTTTCTCGAATCGCTACTCCATTAACTCAGCTAACTCGGAAGGATACAAAATTCGTTTGGAGCGAAGAATGCGAGAAGAGTTTCCAAGAGCTTAAGAGGAGACTTATTTCGGCACCTGTTCTAACAATACCATCTGGTTCGGATGGATTTGTTATCTACAAATGATGCTTCGTGCAAAGGGTTAGGATGTGTTCTCATGCGAACGTGGGAAAGTCATAGCCTATGCCTCATGACAACTTAAAGAGTATGAGAGGAATTATCCTACTCATGATCTAGAGTTAGCGCAATGCTCGTTTTCAGCTTAAAGATATGGAGGCACTATCTATATGGGGAGAAAGTGGAGATATATTGCACCATAAAAACCTTAAATATTTCTTCACTCAAAAAGAACTCAACGTGGGCGTGACGTTGGCTCGAGCTATTGAAAGACTATGACCACACTATTCAATACCATCCCGAAAAGAGCGTGGTAGCCGACGCGTTGAGTAGAAGATCATATGCGAACGAAAAGTGCGATGATGTCAAGTATACGACAGAGCCAACTTTAATAGAAAAAGTTAAGGTTGCTCAAGCCACCCAATCTTGAGCCGATGCGTATGAAGAAGAAAGTACAAGAAGGAGCTATTCCTAAGCGCGAATTGATGAAGAAGGAATACTTGAGTCCACTCTAGACTTTGTGTTCCTAACGACTCTGATTTGAAGTACAAGATTATGATGGAGGCACACAATACACCATTTGCAATCCATCCTGGAAGTACTAAAATGTATCGTGATCTTCGACATACATTTTGGTGGAACAATATGAAGAGAGAGATCGCAAAGTTTATCTCAATGTGTTTAACTTGTCAACGTGTAAAGGCGGAGCATCTAGTACCTAAGGGTCCGTTGCAACCACTTGAGATTCTGAAATGGAAGTGGGAACACATTACCATGGATTTCGTTATGGGTCTTCCTACGGTTTCTCGGGCATCAATGCTATTTGGGTTATTGTTGATAGATTAACCAAGTCTCGCTCATTTCTTGCCGATACGGAGACTTATTCACTTGAACGTCTTGCTAGTATGCATGTGTGAATGAGATTGTGAGGTTGCATGGCATGCTGTATCCATAGTTTTGGATCGTGACCCAAGATTCACTTCAAGATTTTGGGTTAGCTTGCAAAAAGCTATGGGCACAGATTCTGATTGATTGGCGCATACCATCCTCAAACGGACGGACAATCGAAAAGGACTATTCAAACTCTTGAAGATTTATTAAGACTACGTGTCCTAGACTTCAAGGGCGGTTGGGATAAGTATTTACCATTGGTGGAATTCTCCTACAACAACAGCTTATCGAGCAAGTATAGGTGTAGCTCCATTTGAAGCATTATATGGACGAAAGTGTCGCTCTCTAGTATGTTGGGACGAGGTGGGTGAAGCAACACTGTTGGGACCCGAGTTGGTACGTATGACTACGGAAAAGATCCAAATGATTCGACAACGTATACAAACGGCACAGGATCGACAAAAGAGTTATGCGGATCTTCATCGAAAGGACGTGGAATTTAGTGTAGGGGATCATGTATTATTGCGAGTTGCTCCATGGAAGGGAGTTACAAGATTTGGGAAGAGAGGAAAGCTCAATCCACGATTTATTGGTCCATTTCAAATTCTTGACCGAGTAGGAAATGTAGCCTATAGACTTGCGTTACCTCCAAGTATGTCTCGTGTTCATAATGTGTTTCACATATCTGTACTTCATAAATATGTGAAGACCCGAACCACGTTATAGAATTAGAACCCATTTAAATAGCCAAGACTTAACGTATGAGAGGAGGTAATCTGTCAAGATCTTGGATAGGAAGGAGCATGTCCCTACGCCAAGCAAAGGTCATACCACAAGTTAAAGTTTTGTGGAGGAATCATGCTATATAGAGGAAATGACCTGGGAATTGGAAACGAAAATGAAAGCGAGGTATCCTCACCTTTTCGAAACACCAGGTACGTAAGTCAATTTCGAGGACGAAATTTCATAAGGAGGGGAGGTTGTAAGATCCCAACTTATTATTAATGAAATTTAATTTTCTCTATTTATTATTTAGAAATAGTAAGGGTTGATGTGACTAATGTGGATAGTTAGGGGTAAAATACGCAAATATTTCAAAATAAGCAAGTGGTTATAAAATATTCATTGTTGTTTGGGAATATTCGTTTGGTCGTGGAATATTAATCTTTTCGGGGAATATTAAATGACGGCGGCAACCCATGTGTGGGCCCCATAACTGAAAGCGATTGGATGAAGAAAACGACAAATATAAGTGGTTTAAAAATAACGGGCGTAGTTGTTACCATTAATCATCATATTAAAATACCCTTATGGTTAAAACACGTGAAAGAGCACCAGTATTGCACCAATTGTTGATTCTTACGTGAAGGCACTACTCAATAATGGTTACGATAATTACTTTATTCAAAGATTTTATTGAGTTAATAATTGTTTGCGTTGATATTTTATATTCATTGTTGTTTCAATAATTGTCAATACACGATATTTTTCATTATCGAAGCAATAATTCATATTATCCTCGAATAATATTATTAGATAACATTATTGGCAATGTCTAGAAAGTTCTCGTCTAAGGAGAGGTTTGGTCACCTAATTGCGGCGCCAGAAGGAGAAATTCTTATTGAAAGCCCCTCTTCCAGAACCTGCACGGTTGTCGATATTGTGATTCTGTAATATTATTTGTGAATAATTAATTATTGATTCATATGATGAGGAAAATATTGATTTTATGTGGATATAGATGGAGAAAAATTTTAATGTGACAATTGTTGAAAATTGAAATTTTATCTTTTTCGATAAAATAATTCTTTTAAATATATTATTATATTTTAATAATATAATAATGGTGATATTTTTACAACGAATGTGGGATATATGAGTATACGAGGAGGAAGAGTATTTTGTTGCAATAAATGTTTAAAACATGTTAAACATGTCAAGGACCCCATTTATTGATTTGAAATTTGATTATAACTGTAAAATCCCCCTGTTTGTGGATTTCGGTCAATTTCTGCTTGGAATTTGGAAAAACTTTCTTCCGCAAAGTTGTAGAGAATTGAATTTCCTATAAAAACTCATGAGATTCAATTTTTCGATAGAAGGGCTATTTATTATGAATTATTGAAGTTCAAGCTCAAAATAATTGATTTTTGGAAGTTTAAAATATTTTAAATAATAAAACGTTTTTTGTTTGTTTTGTGGGCTACAACATGTGCATAATGAGTGAGATCAGATCTAGGAAGGTGGGCGTAGAAATTTTAATATATATATATATTAATATTATATTAAATTTTACTAACTTTGGTGTTCTAAGCATTTTCCTATAAATAGGGTGCTTAGGTTAGAATTGAAAATCACACCGAAAATCAAGTTTTCTCTCTCTATATTATCGAGTGTATTCTTGTGAGTATTTTGAGTATACTTTGAGTATTGTTAGGCGGTTGCAAGTTCCTTCAAATTATATCCTAGATTCCAAATTAAGTACCAATCTTTCGAGGTAAGGGATGTTATTTTCTTCTCAAATGATATTATTTCTTCAATATCATTATCTTTGAAATATTGGTTGGAACTTTTATCAAATTTGGAACTTTTTCATGTCGGGGTTACTATTCATGAGTTACTATTCACGAGTTACTATTCATGAGTTACTATTCACGAGTTACTATTCACGAGTACTATTAATGAAGCGTGAAGATATTTTTTGTGGAATTTCTATCTTTTGGTGTCGGAGTTACTATTTAAGTATACTGCACTATTCACGAATCACGACACTATTCACAGAAAAATTAAATTTTCATTTTTCGTCCAAAATATCTATTATGGATACTAGCTTTGATTGTATCCATGTTTTGATCATTCTTGAATTTTACACCACTATGATTATTTTTGAGGTATTTTTGGACATGGATAAAACAAAGTACTTAATCCTTAATCCTTGTCATTTTGTTTCATTGGATTCGTTTCTTCAAAATATTTTTCATCATCCTCGGTCTTAAATGATGATATTATTGAATATATTTGGCACCAGAGTGCAAAGATGAATGATTTCTAATGAATATCTTTGGCCCAGTAGTGCAAAGATGAGCAGTGTTTAGATGAACGTGACTAATCGATGAATATCTTTGGCTCAGTAGTGCAAAGATGAATATTTGATTCCGGATGTATATTGATTGATGTTACGAGGATAAAAGATGATTTATGAACTTTTAATTTCATACATAGAAGATAGTAGTTTGCATTCTCTACTTAACTCTTCTAATGAATTATTATTTCATTTGCGAATATTGATTTAAAATTTGTTGTCTATTGTATTCTATTAGATTTTTCCTGTTGAAGACTAACGATAATTTGTTGTATATTATCTTAGTCATAATATTCTTTATCGGGCTAGTTGAGCTCACCCTTTTCCTTTTTGTTCCATTTTTCTCGGGAGGCGAGAATATAAGCGAGTACGAAGTCTGGGTATGGAATGAAGGTTCTAGAGAGAGTTGTTTAGTAGTCCTCACCATTTTGTAAAATAATGTATCAATAAATGTGATGAGGATTTATTTGAGTATAGATATTGTCTAGAAGATAATATTTGTATTTAAACTCACAGTTTTACTGTTGTAATAATAAAGTTGTAGTTGTTTCTGTACCATGTATTGACAACTCAGAATGGGTGATGTATACCTATTTTGGGGGCGTCACAATAGAACTCATGTCCCGCTATTCTATCCAGCATTTGATCGATAAAAGGCAGTGGAAAGTGATCTTTCCTTGTAGCTTTGTTAAGCCTGCGATAATCCATGCAGACTCTCCACTCCGTCACAGTTCTTATCAGAATCAACTCATTGTTCTCATTGGAAATCATGGTCATACCACCTTTCTTCGGTACACACTGTACCAGGCTCACCCATTAACTATCTGAAATTGGATATATAATGCCTGTATCGAGCCATTTTAACACTTTCTTCTTTACAACTTCCTTCATGATCGGATTAAGTCTTCTTTGATGTTCCACTGAAGGCTTGCTCTCATCTTCCAGCAGGATCTTATGCATACAAAAAGATGGGTTGATCCCTTTTATATCTGCTATAGTCCACCCAATAGCTGACTTGAACTCTCTAAGGACTCTTAGCAATTTTTCTTCTTGAAAAGATGTTAGTGCAGAAAATATAATCACAGGTAATTTTGAATTTTCATTTAAAAATGCATACCTCAAATGATCTGGAAGTGGTTTCAAAACAAGTTTTTGGCACTGTTGCCGGGGAGATGCGTTTAATTTTACTATTATTATCATCAATTTTAAGCTAAATTGTATGACTTAGACAATTCTAATCTTGTCTCATTTCTATTTTTGCTTCTTGTTTTAGGCACTCTTATATAGTATATGCGTACTCGATCCTCCAATCCTGAGTTAACACCTTCACAGGACAACATCAACGGTAGGGGTTGGAAATCAAGAGCACGTAGAAATATACAAGCAGAGTTAGAGACCACAACATCTAATATGGCAGCCGAAGAGCAAAGGGAGGAGCAAAGGGCTTTAAGAGATTATTCGATGCCAAATATTAATGGATTGCAGTCAAGTATAGTCAGACCAGCGATAGCAGCCAACACCTTCGAGATTAAGTCGGACACTATTCAAATGGTGCAAAATTTGGTATAATTTGGGGGTGCTGCTACAGACGATCCAAATGAACACCTATTGAGCTTCATTGAAATATGTGATACTTTCAGATACAACGGGGTGATAGAGGATGTAATCAGACTTAGACTATTTCCATTTTCATTGCGGGATAAAGCAAGAAGTTTGCTTCACTCTTTACCTGCGGGATCTATCACCACATGGGAAGACCTAGCACAGAAATTCTTAGCCAAATTCTTTCCAATGGCTAAAACTGCCAAGATGAGGACATCAATTTCCCAGTTTGAGCAGCAACAAGGTGAATCATTATATGAAGCCTGGGAGAGATATAAGGAAATGCTAAGGAAGTGTCCACACCATGACATGCTGGATTGGATGGTTATTAACACATTTTATAATGGATTGGGATGGCAGTTAAGACCGATTATAGATGCAGCTGCAGGAGGAGCTCTATGAGTGAAGAGCTATGAAGAAGCATATAATCTCATAGAGACGATGACAGCTAATGATTTCCAAAATCCGTCAGCCAGACTTCCACTATGAGGGCCCCGGATCCAAGGTCCCGAATCACCGCGGATCCGGTTCGATCATTCTATAAAACTATTACTATTTTTGCGGAAGATATAAACATAAATTGTTTATACATTAAACTTACACACTTTTTCCCAAGGTCGAGTAACCTTAATTAACTTAATACACAATACATAACTTATTTAACTTACAATATCATTAATATATAATACTTATTACAACTCTAATCGCACACATTAACTTTAAGCTGGAACTGTCTTTAACCTTTCCTTGTATCCGACGTATTCGCCTTAATCTGCAATGTTTATCATGATATAGCAAGGGTGAGCATAAGATTACCCAACAAGTTTAAGTTCAATAATTTAACGATATATCATGATTGAAAGAATCTGAATAATAAGCTGGCTATAATTCAACAATATAATTGTGAATTAGCAGGAACAAACTTTTGACTGAATAAGTATATAACATGAACAAATATATCTGGACCGAAGGGTAATGAAGGTGATCAGCCTTTTATACCTGACTTATACATGCAATATGTATAGAGTACAATTCTACAATGGCAATCAAAAATGATTATCCATAAGCATATCTGAATGAAACAACTCTTAGTAGAGTTAAGTAAAAACAAACTTGCTCGAATCATAATTATTATACGCGCAATTTATAACACTTTATCCGAAGACCTAATATTAGTAATATAGATCTCCAATATTAGAATACTATCATCACAATATAATACTATTATATATATAGATATACATAGAATAACCTAAACACATAACATATAACACATAATCCTATCAGTCTATAACACACATAAGACTCAGTATCAGGTCAAACTATTTCAGTCTGACTTGAGTTCGACAAAGTTCTAACGTCCCGACGGTCTAGTCGGACAATTCTTCAAGTTTAAGTTCAATGAAACTCTGCCTAACACTTAACAATTATTTTAAATAATTTAGTAATAGTAAAAATATTTTTCAAAGTCTCGTAATAATTTTTAAATAATTATTACTATTTATCACGAATTTTCCATTATTAATATCGTATTTAAATGAATTAAATACCATATAATTCTTTTATCATTAATATTTATTTATTATCAAATATTAATGAAATACATGTCATAATATTATAATATATTTATAATATCACAAAGTATTTTTAATACTTTAAAATCACCTTTATATGATTTTTAAACAATTAAATTCTTTATCCGATAATTGCTATTAATATTAAAATATTAATATTTTCATGACAAAATATCAAAAGTTATATTTTATAACTTAAAATATTTTATAACACTTAAAATCATTTTATATGATTTTTAAATCATTTATTCTATTTTTCCATAATTTATTTAATATATTTATTAAATAAACTAATTATCATTAATATTGATTAATTAATGAAATTCATCCTAAAATATTAAAAGTCACTTTAAAATAACTTAAAATATTTTATTATACCTTAATATTATTTTTCATGATTTTTCATGTATTTAAATCATTTTTAAATAATTTATTTAATATTATAATTAAATAAATTAAATACCATTTATATTCCAAAAATATTAAATATTTATGAAATATACTCAAAATAATAAAAATTTTTTCGTACTATTTTTCAGAATTTATTATGTATTTTTAATAATTAAAAACTATTTTTTTCTATTTTATTTAATTAAAATAATTAATTTCTAAAACTAATCGCTATTAAAAAGGTACCATATAGCGACAAAAAATGCCATCAATAATGGTGTTCTCGAAACATTCTTTCAACAAACCCGAAAACTTATGTCGACTTATTCGAGTTCAAGGTATACACTTTGACCACAATTTAAACTTTGATTTTGTTGCTATCTGGGCTGGTTATGGTGTTAAGACTGTAGTGTTCGTGTAATACTGCAATTAGAATCAAGTTTCAAGGCCATTACACAACATCACAGCTAGATCTAAGCTAGCAAAATGTCTGACAACGTTGTTCTTCATTTCCTGGGTTTTCCAGAAAATGAAGTACAGACGTAGGTGCTACTTTGGTCCTTTTAATCTACACATCTCCGGCTTGTTTAGGGTGAGCTATTGGTTCAATATTGTAGAGCACATGTCAGGGTACATATATATTCATCACAAAATCAGTTCAAACACCTCACCAAAAGAAAACCTGGGTCGGTCAACGTAGGACAAAAAATAACTGGCGTTGAACATTTCTGGGTTTTTCAAGAAATGTTCTTCGACAGATGGTCAACCCTATTTTGACCGGGCTTAGTTTCGTTTCTGTTTATGATATGAGCAATCTAAAGGAAGGATCGTGTAGTCCTTATACCTGTCTGCAAAATCAAAACCACAACTCGTCCAAAACATTAAACCACAGCAAGATTAAGAGCCTTGAAAAGCTTGTCAGACGAAATCTGGGCAAATCTGGGCTGCCCAGATTCCAGATTTCGTGGTTGGTCAAAGGGTTTTGACTGCTTATAACTTTAAATCTACACCTGTTGTGGACTTAATTCAGCTTGCAGAGCAAAGACCACATAACATACTACACGTTCAAATATTTAAAACACAAAAATAATTAACAGACACCAATCTATTAGGTCCGACATTTGACTATCAGACACTAAATTTCCATATTTCCAGATTTAAGAAATCTCCAAATTCGAGGATCAAGATGATATGGATCTAAGTTTTGGCAACCCAGATCATCAAATGACACCCTCTAACACATATCTAACCAACAAATTACAACATATAACATCAAATCATGAGATTTCTAGTATTAGGGTTTTATACCTTTAAAACTTTGATCTTTGATTTCTGATTATTGAATCTGATTATGGAAAGCTATACACTGATCATCGCTCAATATTTTACTCTCTCTCACTCTAGATTTTGAAGATGGTGGAGAAAGAATGACTTGGAGAAAAATGAGAAGTAAGTGCCCTTTTTTTCTCTCTTTAATCTATATAATGTATTATGTAATGTATGATGTAGTCTGTCAAATTAATTTTGAGATTCTTTGGATAATAGTCACATCTGATAGCCTTAGTTAGTCGGTCAACAACTCACTACTAATGGCAAGTCTTTCAAGTTAAGTCACAATAATGTAACAAAGGGTAAAAATGTTATTTCGCACACAAAATTAATGGCATAATGGACATTGTCCAAACCCTTAAGGTTTAGGGTTTGGAAAACTTAGGGTTTATGATTTGAACCCTTTAGGGTTTGCAATTAAATTTCCAAAATTTCAAATTTAGGTTCCAAAAATCGAAAATTAATATTTTTAAATTATAATTAGAATTTTATAATTATATTAAAATTTCTTAATCATAACTTAAATCTTGCTAATTAGGGTTAGTATTTCCTAATTAAAATTGCTAATTTAGCAATTAGGCTCAAAATGGTCATTAGTGTTTATAACCCACAAACTAGGGTTTTAATTAGAAAAAGAATTTCAAATTTAGAAATTAGGTTTCGTAATTAGATTAGAGTTTTCTAATTACTATAACTTGAAAATTAGGATTAACATTTCCTAATTATCATTACAATTATTAAATTAACACTTGGTTTTTCCCTAATTATAAATTAGGGTTTCTAATCCAGAAATTAGGGTTTTCTAAATTTGAAATTAGGGTTTGCTAATTAATTAAGCTTTTCCCTAATTATTATTATAATTATTTACACTTACGCAATTAAGTTCTTAATTTAGGGTTTTATACACCGAATTAGGGTTTTGGATTCCCGGAACTAAAATTAGGGTTTCCAGAATAGGTTTTAGGGTTTCTTGTAATTCGTAAGAAATATCTAACCGAACGTTGATGTTCTTAATATATACTTAGGGTTTGTCACAGATATCATTTATCTGGTTAACCCTTGACCCTTAACCACATACTGTACACATATACAACCATATACACAGAACATATTCCCTTATTCCTTAATCCTGAATAATTCACCTAAATCTTTCACAGAATTTTGAAATCCTCAAAATTCCTTTTTAAAAATATCAAACGCAAACACTTATTTTCTGTCTAGGTTCTAATATTGAACCTTAAATCAATTAATAAAATTTTTAAAAATATTCAAATTCTCGAGTTGTCACATTCACTCCTTCTTCTAAAAATTTCGTCCCCGAAATTTACCTTACACCTTACACCTTACACCATACTGCTTACAGCATTCACACACATTATCACATGCTACCCAATACACCACTCACAAGAGTAAAAATTTTCAAATTATACTGAGGACTCATATAGACTATTTGTTTGTCATTTTCGCAAAGATTTTATGGAAATTCATCCGCAAACCGTCATAACTTACATACACAAAGGGTGATTATCCCATATGTCTGTATCTTATAAGTAATAATTGATTTATCTGCTTTCTTCATTTGCCTTAGGCACAAAATTCTAACTCAGTCTTATTGGATTCCGCACAAAAAGAATTTGGTTTGGGAAATTTTTTCAAAGAATCTTAGAGTTTTATAAATGTTTGTCTAGCTGAATCAAATAGCATAAACTCATATCAATAATTCAATTCAATCGAATTATTTAAGTGTAGCCAAACCCCGTTGGCAAATTATAATTTTTGAAAATATTTTTGAGAATGACGTTATGATGTCGTCTCAGATTAACAAATCCGCTTGAGGATGCCGTCATCGAGTGACTTTGTCATAACACATCATACAATAGTGGAACAATGATTTTAGATCAAATTCACACTAAGTATTCCTGTATTTACAACTCCATCAACTTTTATCATCTCTCGCACTTTGAGTTACGTACACATAAGTGATAAATAAAATATATTTTGATATTTCAAATCATTTAATTTCTAGTCAAAATAAGTAGCTTAGACTATACTTTAAACCGCTTTCAAAATTGATTACGAGTCTACATATATATATATATATATATATATATATATTTTTTTTTCAAAAGCAAATAGTGTGTATTTAGCTTGATGTCAAAATTTCGAAGTCTAGCATAGCTAGGAGTTTTGGAAAACTTATGTCTCCACTAATAATTATTTGCTTAACAATCTATCTGTTCCTATTATCCTCTATATTACGTTTACACACAGCTATACCCAGTTCGTCAAACCACACTTATGAGTTCATTTACTTGTCACAATCATATGAGTTTAAGAACTTGTCCTAGTCAGACCTTTGGTGTCCATTTGCTGAGGGGTTCATAAACATTTCATATAACTATGAATCAAGAATGTCACATAAGTATGAGTTTTAAGAACTCGTACTTAACCTTATAGTCTCTACCTATAACCTATCTATCCGTTATACACATGAGAAAGGAATCACCCTCTTAATATGCATATAGAAAATAGCGCGACACAAATATTTTAATGATTATCATTGCCAGAACTAAGTAGTTTTTACACCAAGTACAATTCCCCGCCCACACAAGGAACCATACAACTCAGTTGCTGACACGAGTCCTCAATTGAAATTCCCACCTAATCTTAACTCCCTTCTCAATATGAATTTCATTCAACTCGTATTCATAATCCTTTCCTGAATCTGTACCAATTCATAGTACAACTGATACCCAGCAATCTTGCTATAAACTTTTCAATCCTTCGCTTGATTCTTCTCCATACTAAAACCTTATCCGATCACGGGGTGATCTCATCGTATACGTTACGATTCTTTCTATATCTTGATCATTTTGTTTTACGATCTCATATCACTGTGCTTTTAGTCTTTTAGACTTGATCAATTCATCACTACTGTTCAACTTTATTATCAGAGTTACATAACTCTGTATCTTTTATAACCCGCCGAGATTCATCTTTGAATCTTAAAGAGCAACTAATTCTATGTGAGTTAGTACTTATCCTAATCACCGCGGTTATTAGTCTAAGGTATCACTACCCTAAGTTCATAACCTACAGCTTTGATACCAACTGTGAGAGCCTCGGATCCGAGGTCCCGAATCACCGCTGATCCGGTTCGATCATTCTATACAACTATTACTATTTTTGCGGAAGATATAAACATAAATTGTTTATACATTAAACTTACACACTTTTCCCCAAGGTCGAGTAACCTTAACTTAATACACAATACATAACTTATTTAACTTACAATATCATTAATATATAATACTTATTACAACTCTAATCGCACACATTATTAACTTTAAAGTCGGAACTATCTTTAACCTTTCCTCAGTATCCCACGTATTCGCTTTTTATCTGCAATGTTTATCATGATATAGCAAGGGTGAGCATAAGATTGCCCAAAGAAAGTTTAAGTTCAATAATTTAACGATATATCATGATTGAAAGAATCAATAATAAGTCGTGGCTATAATTCAACAATATAATTGTGAACTAGCAGGAACAAACTTTTGACTGAACAAGTATATAACATGAACAAATATATCTGGATTGAAGGGTAATAAAGGTGATCAACCTTTTATACTTGACTTATACATGCAATATTACAAAGTACAATTCTATAATGACAATCAACAATGATTATCCATAAGCATGTCTGAATGAAACAACTCTTAGTAGAGTTAAGTAAAAACAAACTTGCCTGAACCGTTGATTACCGCTACACAATTTATAACGCTTTATCCGAAGACCTAATATTAGTAATATAGATCTCCAATATTAGAATAATATCATCACAATATAATACTATTATATATATATATACATAGAATAACCTAAACACATAACACATAATTCTATCATATATATACATAACACACATAAGACTCAAAGATCGAAGTCAAACTATTTCATCGACTTGAGTTCGATTAAAAAAATAACGTCCCGATGGTCTACAATCGACAATTCTTCGAGTTTAAGTTCAATTAAACTCACTTTAACACTTAACAATTATTTTAAATAATTTATTAATAGTAAAAATATTTTTAAAGTCTCGTAATAATTTTTAAATAATTATTACTATTTATCACTGAATTTTCCATTATTAATATCGTATTTAAATGAATTAAATACCACATAATTCTTTTATCATTAATATTTATTTATTATCAAATATTAATGAAATACATATCATAATATTATAATATATTTATAATATCACAAATTATTTTTAATACTTTAAAATCACCTTTATATGATTTTTAAACAATTAAATTCTTTATCCGATAATTGCTATTAATATTAAAATATTAATATTTTTATGACAAAATATCAAAAGTTATATTTTATTACTTAAAATATTTTTTAACACTTAAATCATTTTTATATGATTTTTAAATCATTTATTCTATTTTTCCATAATTTATTTAATATATTTTTTAAATAAACTATTTATCATTAATATTGATTAATTAATTAAATTCATCCTAAAATATTAAAAGTCACTAAAAATAACTAAAAATATTTTTTTATACCATAATATTATTTTCATATTTTTCATGTATTTAAATCATTTTAAAATAATTTATTTAATATTATAATTAAATAAATTAAATACCATTTATATTACAAAAATATTAAATATTTATTAAATATACTCAAAATAATTAAAAACTATTTTTCAGAATTAAAAATAATTTTTCAGAATTTATTATGTATTTTTAATAATTAAAAACCATTTTTTCTATTTTATTTAATTGAAATAATTAATTTCCAAAACTAACTATCGCTAAAGGTACCATAGGCGACAAAACTGTTGCTAATGGTGTTCATGGGCTGTTATTCAACAATTCCAGAAACTCATGTCAGAGTTCAAGGTATACACTTTGACCACAATTTAAACTTTGATTTTGTTGCTATCTGGGCTGGTTATGGTGCTAAGGTTTTAGTGTTCGTGTAATACTACAATTAGAATCAAGTTTCAAGGCCATTACACAACATCACAGCTAGATCTAAGCTAGCAAAATGTCTGACAACGTTGTTATTCATTTTCTGGGTTTTCCAGAAAATGAAGAACAGACAGGTGCTACTTTGGTCCTTTTAATCTACACATCTCCGACTTGTTTTGGGTGAACTATTGGTTCAATACTGTAGAGCACATGTCAGGGTACATATATTCATCACCAAATCAGTTAAAACACCTCACCAAAAGAAAACCTGGGTCGGTCAACGTAGGACAAAAAATAACTGGCGTTGAACATTTCTGGGTTTTTCAAGAAATGTTCTCCGACAGATGGTTAACCCTATTTTGACCGGGCTTAGTTTCGTTTCTGTTTATGATATGAGCAATCTAAAGGCAGGATCGTGTAGTCCTTATACCTGTTCACAAAATCAAAACCACAACTCGTCCAAACATTAAACCACAGCAAGATTAAAATCCTTGAAAAGCTTGTCAGACGAAATCTGGGCAAATCTGGGCTGCCCAGATTCCAGATTTCGTGTTTGGTCAAAGGGTTTTGACTGCTTATAACTTTAAATCTACACCTGTTATGGACATGATTCAGGTTACAGAACAAAGACCACATAACATACTACACGTTCAAACATTTAAAACACAAAAATAATTAACATACACCAATCTATGAGGTCTGAGATTTGACTGTCAGACACTAATGTTCCAGATTTCCAGATTTAAGAAATCTCCAAATTCGAGCTTCAAGATGATATGGATCTAAGTTTTGGCAACCCAGATCATCAAATGACACCCTCTAACACATATCTAGCCAACAAATTACAACATATAACATCAAATCATGAGATTTCTAGAATTAGGGTTAAAATCTTTAAAACTTTGATCTTTGATTTCTGATCATTGAATCTTATTATGGAAAGCTATACACTGATCATGGCTCAATATTTTACTCTCTCTCACTCTAGATTTCAAAGATGGTGGAGAGAGAATGACTTGGAGAAAAATGAGAAGTAAGTGCCCTTTTTCTCTCTCTTTAATCTATATAATGTATTATGTAATGTATGTGGCTGTCAAATTAGCTGAGATTGCTGGATAATAGGCACATTGTGACGTCCCCCAAAATAGGTCCATTCCATCCAACCCATTCTGAGTCGCCAAATACATGGTACAGAAATAACTACAACTTTATTAATACATTTGTCGTGCAAAATACGACCACATATATACTGTGAGTTTAAATACAATTATTGTCTTCTAGACAATATACATACCCAAATAAATCCTCATCACAATTATTGATACATTATTTTACAAAATAGTGAGGACTACTAAACAACTCTCTCTAAACCTTCATTCCATACCCCTACTAGTACTCGCTACATTCTCGCCTCCCCGAGAAGAAAAAATGGAACAAAAAGGAAAAGGTTGAGCTCAACTAGCCCAAAGAAAGAATATTATGACTAAGATAATATACAACAAATTATCGTTAGTCTCAACAGGGAAAAATCTAATAGAATACAATAGACAACCAATTTTAAATCAACAATCAATGAAACAACAATTCATTAGAAGAGTTAAGTAGAGAATGCAAACTACTATCTTCTATATATGAATTTAAAAGTTCATCGTCGATATTTTATCCTCAGAACATCAATCAATATATATATCTGAATCAAATATTCATCTTTGCACTACAAAGCCAAAGATATTCATCACCGTCATGTTCATCTAAACACATGTTCATCTTTGCACTACGGCCAAAGATATTAATCAGATCATCATGTTCATCTCAACACTGCTCATCTTGCACTACGGGCCAAAGATATTCATCAAGAAATCATTCATCTTTGCACTACTGTGCCAAAGATATTCAAGAATATCATCATTTAGGACCGAGGATGATGAAAAATATTTTAAAGGAAATGAATCCAAAGGAAACAAAAGAACAATTATTAAGGATTCGATTTTAAACAATCCAAGTTCAAAAATACTTCATAAGTAATCAGAGTGGTGTAAAATTCAAGAATGATCAAAACATGGATACAATCAAAGCTAGTTATCCATAATAGATATTTTGGACGAAAAAGAAGAAATTTCATTTTTCGGTGAATAGTGCCGTATTCTTGAATAGTTCCATATATCGTGAATAAAGGCCGTATACGTGAATAAGAATAACTCACACCAAAAGATAGAAATTTCACAAAAACATCATCACGCTTTCTGAATAGTACTCGTGAATAGTAAATCGTGAATAAATAGTAACTCATGAATAGTAACTCGTGAATAGTAACTCATGAATAGTAACCCCAACATGAAAAAGTTCCAAATTTGATAAAATTTCCAACCAATATTTCTAAGATAATGATATTGAAGAAATAATATCATTTTCGAATAAAATAACATCCCTTACCTCGAAAGACAGTACTTCTAGTTGAAACACCGGATATAGGCTATGACTTGAACTTGCACCATATAGCAACACTCAAAGTATACTCAAAATACTCACAAGAATACACTAGATAATATAGAGAGAAAAAAACTTCAGCCTACGTGTGATTTTCAATTCTAACCTAAGCACCCTATTTATAGGAAAATGCTTAGAATACCAAAGTAGAAAATTTATTAAAATATTAATATATATATATATATATATATATATATATATCTTCACGCACATCCTTTGAATCTGAAATTCAAATGTTGAACACATGCCTCACACATGCAAAAAAACGTTTTTGTAAAAAAAAATATTTAAAACTTCAAAAAATAATTATTTTGGAGCATCGAACTTCAATAATTCATAATAAATAGCCTTTTGTCGAAAAAATTTGAATCTCATGAATTTTATAGGAAATTAAATTCTCTACAACTTTACAGAAGAAAGTTTTTCCAAATTCCAAATGTAAATTGACCGAAATCCACAAACAGGCGATTTTACAAAAGCTATAATCAAATTTCCGTTTAATAATTGTGTCCACCAACACACAAAATATGTGTTAAACATTTAATGCCACAAAATACTCTTCATCCTCATATACTCATATATCCCACATTCATTATAAAATATCACCGCTAATATATTATTAAAATAATATATTTAAATGAATTATTTTATCGTAAAAAGATAAAATATTAATTTTCAACAATTGTCACATTAAAAATTTTCTCCATCTATATCAATATTTTTTCTCATCATATAAATCAATAATTAATTATTCACAAATAATATTACGTAATCACAAGATCGCAACCACGCCGCTCCTGTGAAAGAGGGGCTTTCCAATAAGAATTTCTCCTCATCTTGCCGCAAGAATTAGGTGACCAAACCTCTCCTTGTATGTAACTTTCTAGACATTGCCAATAATGTTATCCAATAATATTATTCAGATAATATGAATTATTGTCTCGATAATGGAAAATACTCGTAATGATAATTTATCAAACAACAAGAATATAAAATATCAATGCAAAGAATTATTGAATCAATAAAATAAAATACCGAATAAGAATTATCGTAACAATTATTGAGTAGTGCCTTCTTACGTAAGAATCAATAATTGGTGCAATACCGCAGCTACTGCTCAACAACGCCAGATATAGTGTGTTTTAACCATCGAGTATTCCAACAAGATAATCTGTGAATAACTACGCCGTTATTTATAAACAACTTATATTTTTCGCTTTCTTCATCCAATCGCTTTTCATTATGGGGCCCATAAAGATCAAGCTACGTCAGCATTTAATATTCCCCGACAATATTTAATATTCCACGACCAAACGAATATTTCCCGACAATAATGAATATTTTATAACCACTTGCTTATTCAAAATATTTGCATATTTTACCCATAACTATCCACATTAATCAAATCAACCCTTACTATTTCAAAATAATAAATAGAGGAAAATAAATTTCATTTATTAATAATTTGGGGTCTTACAACCTCCCCTCCTTATGAAATTTCGTCCTCGAAATTGACGTGACGTACACGGTGTTTCAAAAGATGAGAATACCTCGCTTTCATTTCCGCTTTCTAACTCCTAGGTCATTTCCTCAATAAGCATGGTTTCTCCACAAAACTTTAACTTGTGGTATAACCTCAGTACATAGGACATGTTCTTTCCTATCCAAGATCTTGACATGTACCTCCTCGACGTTAAGTCTTCTATATCTCGTCCGGTTTCTAACTCAATGACGTGGTTCGGTCAGTCGTCCACATATTTACGTAACATCGATACGTGAAAAAAACGTTATGAACACGCCATACACTACTTGGCGCAGTAAAACGAGTCTATAGGCCACGCTTCTATTCGATCGAGAATTTCAAATGGATTAATAAATCAAGGTTTGAGCTTTCCTCACCTCACCGATTCTCGCTTTTGAAATAACAACTTCATTGCATCTTCTTCTTCATATTTCATCAACTCCAGTGCAGTAGCTTGATAAGCTTTAAATTTATCGATTAAAGTCGATTATACTCAGATATCATCACGCTGGGTACCTAGAGTTTTCATCTCCATCTCTATTATTTGTAAATTATACTGAAATGAGTCTTTGACAATATCGTACTCGTGATTTGTATATGATCTTCTACTCAACACGCCGCCTACCACGCTCGCTTTTCCAGATGGCATGGTCGTAACATGTGTTTGAAATGAGTCTCCTCTTGAGTTCTTCAAGCTCTTCCCACATTCCTCGCTCCATTCAAATTTCGTATCTCTACGAGTCACCAAGCAATGGAATAGCGATTCGAGAATATCCTTCAACGAATCTCCGATAATAACCAACTAAGCCTAAAAGCTACGTATTTCGATTATCGACTTAGGTTGTTCTCAATCGTGACTCATATCCCAACCTTGGATAAGACGTTACAATGACACCTATCGCTTTACTATCGCATGAATATGGTGTCCCCTACGAGAGTCTCGGCTTTGCAGCATTCCACAAAGGAAGTCACCAGATAAAGGCTCGTGTACCAAATTTATAGTTGAATTTTTAACTCCTCGAAGTTCAATAGAGCCATTCGATATGAGATTTTAGAAATGAGTTTTGTACCGTTCAAAGTCGATACAAAATTTAATATCGTGCTTTGGGAGTAAGCCAAGAAATTCTTCAGAAATACGTCGTGAAAAATCAATAACAACAGAATATTATTTAAATCGACGTGTCTTTATTCAAATCCATAACATGGACTAAGAAAACTTGACATCCATAATAAACGAATGACTTCATGGCTTGATATGAAAATGTTTGACTACAATGGTTTGATTACTTGAATTCAATAACAAAGTCTTAGGAATATGAAAACTAACAACCTTACAAAAGTAATCAATTTGGCATGATGAGTATTTAACCAATCAACCTAAAATCACATCAAAAGCAAGTATCTTTAAATAAATAAGGTTAACGTGTAATGTGATGGTGCCAACTTGGATCAAACAAGATTTCTAAACAACTGGATGTAATGAAAGTTTCTCCCTAAACTGAGTCTCCATAAATAGGTCAAAGTCTAATTTCTCCGTAGTCAAGTTCAAACGCTGAGCGCAAGCAAGAGAGATAAAAGAATGGGTAGAATCGGTATCTAGTAAGGTATAAACTTCACAAGAATTTATAATTAACTAACCCGTATAACTTCGTCGTTCCTCGATTTTTAATTCTGGCCACGACAAACGCTCTTCCAGAACCGCTGACTTTGACATTTCCGGGACATCCTTTTGAGTCACCATTCCTCACCGGATCTGGTTTCGATACCGCATAATCTCGAGTGATATGTCCTTCTTTTCCACAATTATAGAATACCTTAAACTGTTGTGGGCGCTTTGGGTTGATATGTCCTCTTTCCCAAGATTTGTAACATACGACCGGTGGTCTTTCTCCTCCTTGAACCAATTACATCATCACGCCGATGTCTTCACACATGGTCGTTTTTGAAATCTCCTCTTTTAAAATCTCCTCCCGACTCGCTTCTTCTATTTTCATGGCCACGATTACCACCAGAGTGGTTACCGCCTTTGTCCGTATTCTTCTTTCTCCGCCGGTTATCGTTATTCGATGATCGCTATCTTCTTCAGTATAATCCTCGGTTATGGACCCTCGGTTGAACGTACTACGTTATCTCGCTTCTAACAACCGAGCCCTCATTGACAACATCCTAATAGAGAGAAAATTTATGAGAAATGAGATACCGACGTATGCCGGGTTTCAAACCTCTCGTAAACATCCGCGCTATACATTCCTCATTCTCCACCAAATGAGGTGCAACCTCGATAACTCCGCGAACTTCGCCTCGCATCGGGACACCGCCATGTTATTCTCGCTCCATTCTAATAAACTCCACTTCCTTCATATGACGAATACTTTCGTGGGAAGTATTTGTCATTGAACTGCTTCAAACGCTCTCATGACATGCCGAAAATGGATGGATGGGTACGCTTCACGATTCCCACCAAGAATCTACCTCGTTACTTTAACATAAAATTAGCGAATGGAACTTTCTCTTTCCTCCGCATCCCAAGACATCGAATATCTTGGTAATTTGTTTGACCCACGCCTCCGCTTTAATCGGATCCGCTTTCCTGCACTTCGTGGTCCCAACTCTTTGAATCGCTTGGTCGTGACCACCACCCGTGAATTGCTATCATTTCCTCCTATTTTTTGAACACGAGTCTCCTCGTCTAATTTTGCATGAACCGCAAAAAGCTTCTAAACATCCCCTCGCTCATCATCTCGCCGGTGGTGTTGTTCACAGGAGGAACATTGCCACCACAATGTACGCTCTCCTCGTTGGTGAGTACAGTAGGCTCCACGGTCTCATTTAATCCATTGTTAATATTCTCAGCCGACATTCTCAAATACTGTCATAAAACAAGGGTTAATTAAGGAAATCAATATATCACATAATATCCCTATATACTGACCAACTAACAAATAAGCTTAGGTAGGACACACTAGCGAAGGATTTACTCGTCTCTCCCCTCCTAGTTCTATTCCCCGATCTCCGCCAGAGATCATATCCCTAAGCTCGATATTAACCGACGCCCCAAAATAGGTCCATTCCATCCAACCCATTCTCGAGTCGCCAAAATACATGGTACGTAAATAACTACAACTTTATTATTACAACATATAAACATGTATATACCGTGAGTTTAAATACGATATTGCCATCTGTACAATATCCACACGCAAATAAATCCCCATCATAATTATATATACATTATTTTACAAAATGGTGAGGACTACTAAACAACTCTCTCTAGAACCTTCATTCCATACCCCACTAGTACTTCGCCACATTCTCGCCTCCCGAGAAGAAAAATGGAACAAAAAGGAAAAGGGTGAGCTCAACTAGCCCAAGAAGAACATTATGACTAAGATAATATACAAAAATTATCGTTAGTCTCCAACAGGAAAAAAATCTAATAGAATACAATAGACAACCAGCTTTTAAATCAATCTTCGCAATGAAATAATAATTCATTAGAAGAGTTAAGTAGAAAATGCAAACTACTATCTTCTATATATGAATTTAAAAGTTCATCGTCGATATTTTATCCCTATAACATCAATCAATATATATCTGGAATCAAATATTCATCTTTGCACTACAGGACAAAGATATTCATCAGTTGGTCATGTTCATCTAAACACATGTTCATCTTTGCACTACGGGCCAAAGATATTAATCAGTTGGTCATGTTCATCTCAACACCTGTTCATCTTTGCACTACGAGCCAAAGATATTCATCAAGAAATCATTCATCTTTGCACTACAGGCCAAAGATATTCAGTAATATCATCATTTAGGACTGAGGATGATGAAAAATATTTTAAAGGAAACGAATCCAGTGAAACAAAAGAACAATTATTAAGGATTCGTATTTTAAGCAATCCAAGTTCAAAAATACTTCATAAGTAATCAGAGTGGTGTAAAATTCAAGAATGATCAAAACATGGATACAATCAAAGCTAGTATCCATAATAGATATTTTGGACGAAAAAGAAGAAATTTCAATTTTCGGTGAATAGTGTCGTATTCGTGAATAGTGCCGTATACGTGAATAGTAACTTCGACACCAAAAGATAGAAATTTCACAAAAAACATCTTCATGCTTCGTGAATAGTACTCGTGAATAGAAAATCGTGAATAGTAACTCATGAATAGTAACTCGTGAATAGTAACTCATGAATAGTAACCCCGACATGAAAAAGTTCCAAATTTGATAAAAATTTCCAACTAATATTTCAAGATAATGATATTGAAGAAATAATATCATTTTCAATAAAATAACATCCCTTACCTCGAAAGACAAGATTTCTAGTTGAAACACCTGATATAAAGCTATGACTTGAACTCAGCACCAGATAGCAACACTCAAAGTATACTCAAAATACTCACAAGAATACGCCGATAATATAGAGAGAAAAACTTCAGCTACGTGTGATTTTCAATTCTAACCTAAGCACCCTATTTATAGGAAAATGCTTAGAACACCAAAGTAGAAAATTTATTAAAATATTAATATATATATATATATATATATATATATATATATATATATATAATCTTCACGCACACCTTTGAATCTTAAATTCAAAGAATTGAACACATGCCTCACACATGCAAAAAAACGTTTTTGTAATAAAAAAATTTAAAACTTCAAAAATTAATTATTTTGGAGCATCAGAACTTCAATAATTCATAATAAATAGCCCTTTTGTCAGAAAATTCGAATCTCGCGAATTTTTATAGGAAATTCAATTCTCTACAACTTTGCAGAAGAAAGTTTTTCCACATTCCAAACAGAAATTGACCGAAATCCACAAACGAGCGATTTTACAATTTATAATCAAATTTCAGTCAATAATTGTGTCCACCAACACACAAAATATGTGTTAAACATTTAATGCCACAAAAATACTCTTCATCCTCATATACTCATATATCCCACATTCATTATAAAATATCACCGTTAATATATTATTAAAATAATATATTTAAATGAATTATTTTATCGTAAAAAGATAAAATATTAATTTTCAACAATTGTCACATTAAAAATTTTCTCCATCTATATCAATAAAATCAATATTTTCTCATCATATAAATCAATAATTAATTATTCACAAATAATATTACAGAATCACAAGATCGGCAACCAGCCGCTCCTGTGAAAGAGGGGCTTTCCAATAAGGATCTCTCCTTACTAAATACGCATTAGGTGACCAAACCTCTCCTTAGATGTAACTTTCTAGATATCGCCAATAATGTTATCCAATAATATTATTCAGATAATATGAATTATTGCTCTGATAATGGAAAATACTTGTAATGATAATTTATTGAAACAACGGTAATATAAAATATCAATGCAAAGAATTATTGAATCAATAAAATAAAATATCGAATAAGAATTATCGTAACAATTATTGAGTAGTGCCTTTTACGTAAGAATCAATAATTGGTGCAATACCGTGTCTACTTGCTCAACAACGCCAGATTAGTGTGTTTTAACCATCGTGTATTCCAACAAGATAATTCAGAATAACTACGCCGTTATTTATAAACAACTTATATTTGTCATTTTCTTCATCCAATCGCTTTTAGTTATGGGTCCCATAAAGATCATACCCACATATTTAATATTCCCCGACAAATTTAATATTCCACGACCAAACGAATATTTCCCGACAATAATGAATATTTTATAACCACTTGCTTATTCAAATATTTATGTATTTTACCCATAACTATCCACATTAATCAAATCAACCCTTACTATTTCAAAATAATAAATAGAGGAAAATAAATTTCATTTATTAATAATTTGGGGTCTTACAACCTCCCTCCTTATGAAATTTCGTCCTCGAAATTGACGTCACGATACTGGTGTTTTCAAAAGATGAGAATACCTCGCTTTCATTTCCGCTTTCCAACTCCTAGGTCATTTCCTCAATAGCATGGTTTCTCCACAAAACTTTAACTTGTGGTATAACCCCCAGACATAGGACATGTTCTTTCCTATCCAAGATCTTGACAGTACCTCCTCGTGACGTTAAGTCTTCTATTATCTCGTCCGGTTCTAACTCAATGATGTGGTTCGGGTCGTCCACATATTTACGTAACATCGATACGTGAAAAACGTTATGAACACGCGTCATACTTGGCGGTAAAACGAGTCTATAGGCCACAATTCCTATTCGATCGAGAATTTCAAATGGATTAATAAATCAAAGGTTTGAGCTTTCCTCACCTCACCGATTCTCTCTTTTGGAATAACGACTTCTTGCATCTTCTTCTTCATATTCATTAACTCCAGGTCTGTAGCTTGATAAGCTTTAAATTTATTGATTAAAGTCGATTATACTCGTATATCATCACGTGGGTACCTAGAGTTTTCATCTCCATCTCTATTATTTGTAAATTATACTGAAATGAGTCTTTGATAATATCGTACTCAGACTTGTGTACGATCTTCTACTCAACACGTCGCCTACCACGTTCGCTTTTCGAGATGGCATGGTCGAGATACATGTCTTGAAATGAGTCTCCTCTTAAGTTCTTGAAGCTCTTCCCACATTCCTTGCTCCATTCGAATTTCAGTATCTCTACGAGTCACCAAGTTAATGGAATAGCGATTCGAGAATATCCTTCAACGAATCTCCGATAATAACCAACTAAGCCTAGAAAGCTACGTTTTGATTACCGACTTAGGTTGTTCTAAATCGTGACTCATATCCCAACCTTGGATTGCACGTTACAATGACACCTATCAATTTACTATCGCATTTAATATGGTGTCACCTACGAGAAGTCTGGCTTCTGCATTCCACAAAGGAAGTCACCGGATAAAGGCTCGGTACCAAATTCTATAGTTGAATTTTTAACTCTCAAGTTCAATAGGAGCCATTCGATATGAGATTTTAGAAATGAGTTTTGTCTGGGTTCAAAGTCGATACAAAATTTAATATCGAAGCTTTGGGAGTAAGCGAATAAATTCTTCAGAAATACGTCAGAAAAATCAATAACAACAGAATATTATTTAAATCTGACGTGTCTTTATTCAAATCCATAACATGGACTAAGAAAACTTGACATCCATAATCAAGGAATGACTTCATGGCTTGATATGAAAATGTTTGACTACAATGGTTTGATTGCTTGAATTCGAATAACAGGTTGCTTAGGAATATGAAAACTAACAACCTTACAAAAGCAATCAATTTGGCATGATGAGTAGTTAACCAATCAATCCCTAAAATCACATCAAAAGCAAGTATCTTTAAATAAATAAGGTCAACAGGTAATGTGATGGTGCCAACTTGGATCAAACAAGATTTCTAAACAACGGATGTAATGAAAGTTTCTCCTAACGGAGTCTCCATAAATAGGTCAAAGTCTAATTTCTCCGTAGTCAAGTTCAAACATTGAGCGCAAGCAAGAGAGATAAAAGAATGGGTAGAACTGGTATCTAGTAAGGTATAAACTTCGCAAGAATTTATAATTAACTAACCCGTGCTAACTTCTCGGGTTCCTCGCATTTTGACCGCAAGAACGACAAACGCTCTTCCGAGAACCGCTGACTTTGACTTTTTTCGGGACATCCTTTTGAGTCACCATTCCCACTTGGATGGGTTTTCGATACTGCATAATCTCGGCGATATGTCCTTCTTTTCCACAATTATAGCATACCTTAATCTGTTGTGGGCAGTTTGGGCTGATATGTCCCTCTTTCCCGCATTTGTAACATTCGACCGGTGGTCTTTCTCCTCCCTTGGAACCAGTTGCTACTGGCGCTCTCGTCTTCACATGGTCGTTGTTGAATCTCCTCTTTTTAAAATCTTCTCCCGACTCGCTTCTTCTATTTTCATGGCCACGATTACCACCAGAGTGGTTACCGACTTTGTCCGTATTCTTCTTTCTCCGCTGGTTATCGTTATTCTGATGACTGCTATCTTTGGTATAATCCTTGTTATGGACCCTCGGTTAAACGTACTCGTTATGTCGCTCTAACAACTGAGCCCTGCTGACAACATATGAATAGAGAGAAAATTTATGAGAAATGAGATACTGACGTATGCCGGGTTTCAAACCTCTCAGAAACATCCGCGTCATACGTTCCTCATTCTCCACCAAATGAGGTGCAAACCTGTATAACTCTGCGAACTTCGCCTCGTACTGGGACATCGTCATGTTATTCTGCTCCAGTCTAATAAACTCCACTTCCTTCATATGACGAATACTTTCAGGGAAGTATTTGTCATTGCACTGTTTCTGAAATGTCTCCCATGACATCTTTGAGTGCAATTGGATGGGTACGCTTCACGTATTCCCATTCCCACCGATAATCTACCTCGTTACGGAACATAAAAGTAGCGAATGGAACTTTCTGTTCTCCGCGTGCATCCCAAGACATCGAATATCTTGGTAATTTGTTTGACCCACGTCCGCCTTTAATCGGATCCGCTTTCCCAGAATTACGGTGGTCCCAACTCTTTGAATCTGCTTGGTTTGTGACCACCCGTGAATTGCTATCATTTCCTCCTCAGATTTTGAACACGAGTCTCCTTCGTGCGATTTTGCATGAACTGCAAAAAGCTTCTAAACATCCCTCGCTCATCATCTCGCTTAGTGGTGTTATTCACGGGAGGTACATTGCCACTGTTGCACGCTTCTCCTCGTTGGTAAGTACAGCATCTCCACGGTCTCATTTACTCCATCATTAATATTCTCTCGTCGACATTCTCAAATACCTTGTCATAAAATAAGGGTTAATTAAGAAATCAATATATCATATAATATCCCTATATATCTTGACCAACTAACAAATAAGCTTAGGTAGGACACACTAGCGAAGGATTTACTCGTCTCTCCCTCCTAGTTCTATTCCCCCGATCTCCGCCAGAGATCATATCCCTAAGCTACGATACCAACCGTGACTCCCCAAAATAGGTCCATTCCATCCAACCCATTCTCGAGTCACCAAATACATGGTACGAAATAACTACAACTTTATTATTACAACATATAAATCATGAGTTTAAATACGAGATATTGCCATCTAGATAATATCCATACATAAATAAATCCCCATCATAATTATAGATACATTATTTTACAAAAATGGTGAGGACCACTAAACAACTCTCTCTAGAACCTTCATTCCATACCCCGACTAGTACTCGCTACATTTTTGCCTCCTGAGAAGAAAAATGGAACAAAAAGGAAAAGGTTGAGCTCAACTAGCCCAGTAAAGAACATTATGACTAAGATAATATACAACAAATTATCGTTAGTCTCCAACAGGGAAAAATCTAATAGAATACAATAGACAACTAGTTTTAAATCAATCTTCGCAGCGGAAATAATAATTCATTAGAAGAGTTAAGTAGAGAATGCAAACTACTATCTTACATATATGAATTTAAAAAGTTCATCGTCGATATTTTATCCTGTAACATCAATCAATATATATCTGAATCAAATATTCATCTTTGCACTCTGAGCCAAAGATATTCATCGATTAGTCATGCTCATCTAAACACATGTTCATCTTTTACACTCTGAGCCCAAGATATTAATCGATCGGTCGTGTTCATCTCAACACATGTTCATCTTTTGCACTACGGGCCAAAGATATTCATCAAGAAATCATTCATCTTTGCACTACGGCCCAAGATATTCAATAAATATCATCATTTATGATCGAGGATGATGAAAAATATTTTAAAGGAAGCGAATCCGATGAAACAAAAGAACAATTATTAAGGATTCATATTTTAAACAATCCAAGTTCAAAAATACTTCATAAGTAATCAGAGTGGTGTAAAATTCAAGAATGATCAAAACATGGATACAATCAAAGCTAGTATCCATAATAGATATTTTGGACGAAAAAGAAGAAATTTCATTTTTTAAATGAATAGTGCCGATATTAAATGAATAATAGTCTGATAGTATCGTGAATAATCTTGTATACATGAATAGTAACTCCGACACCAAAAGATAGAAATTTTACAAAAAACATCATCACGCTTCGTGAATAGTACATTATGAATAGTAACTCGTGAATAGTAACTCATGAATAGTAACCCCGACATGAAAAAGTTCCAAATTTGATAAAAATTTCCAACAAATATTTCGGCATAATGATATTGAAGAAATAATATCATTTTCGAATAAAATAACATCCCTTACCTCAAAAGACAGTACTTCTAGTTGAAACACCGGATATAGGCTATGACTTGAACTTTCACCGTATAGAAACACTCAAAGTGTACTCAAAATACTCACAAGAATACGCTCGATAATATAGAGAGAAAACTTGATTTACGGTGTGATTTTCAATTCTAACCTAAGCACCTATTTATAGGAAAATGCTTAGAACACCAAAGTAGAAAATTTATTAAAATATTAATATATATATATAATCTTCACTTTTTGCCTTTGAATCTGAAATTCAGCAATTGAACACATGTCTCACACATGCAAAAAACGTTTTTTGTAAAAAAAAATATTTAAAACTTCAAAAATTAATTATTTTGGAGCTTCAGAACTTCAATAATTCATAATAAATAGCCCTTTTGTTAGAAAATTCGAATCTCACATATTTTATAGGAAATTCAATTCTCTACAACTTTACGAAGAAAGTTTTTCCAAATTCCAAATGAAATTGGCCAAGAAATCCACAAGCAGGCGATTTTACAAATATAATCAAATTTCGGTCGATAATTGTGTCCACCACACACAAAATATGGGTTAAACATTTAATGCCACAAAAATACTCTTCATCCTCATATACTCATATATCCCACATTCATTATAAAAATATCACCGATTAATATATTATTAAAATAATATATTTAAATGAATTATTTTATCGAGAAAAGATAAAATATTAATTTTCAACAATTGTCACATTAAAAATTTTCTCCATCTATATCATATTTTTTCTCATCATATAAATCAATAATTAATTATTCACAAATAATATTACGAATCACGATCTTGTGCGGCCGGTAGTTCCGGGAAAGAGGGGCTTTCCAATAAGGATCTCTCCTTCTGGCGCATGATTAGGTGACGAAACCTCTCCTTGAAAGCGAACTTTCTAGACATTGCCAATAATGTTATCCAATAATATTATTAGGATAATATGAATTATTAGCCCGATAATGGAAAATATTGTGTAATGACAATTTATTGAAACAACGATAATATAAAATATCGATGCAGCGATTATTGAATCGATAAAATAAAATCTTTGAGCGATAATTCTTGTAACAATTATTGAGTAGTGCCTTCTTACGTAAGAATCAATAATTGGTGCAATCTGAATCTTGCTAATGTTGTTCAACAGCGTTATTGTGTGTTTTAACCATGAATATTCAACGATATTACTTGGTAACAACTTCTGGCAGTTATTTATAAATAACTTATATTTGTCGTTTTCTTCATCGATAAACTTTTCGTTATGGGGCCCACAAAAGACTTCATAGTCGTACGAATATTCCCGACGATGATCGAATATTCCACGACCAACGAATATTCTCCAAGACAATAATGAATATTTTATAACCACTTGCTTATTCGAAATATTTGCGTATTTTATCCGTAACTATCCACATTAATCAAATCAACCCTTACTATTTCAAAATATTAAATAGTGGAAAATAAATTTCATTTATTAATAATTTGAGGTCTTACAAATTATTAATAAATAGAATTATTATTATTGAAATTATTTTTATGATTTTGAATATATTATGAATATAATATTATGATATATGAATATTCTGAATATTATGATTGATATTGTTAATTAAATATTTTGATAAATGAATGTAAAATTTATAACATACAAATGATGGAGAAAGTTTTGACTGCTGGAAATTTCCCTTATTGAAAGTTGTAGATAATGGAATTTCCTATGGAAAATCATGAGTTTCAAATTTTTCTGATAAAAGAGCTATTTATTATGAATTATTGAAGTTCAATTGTTCGAAATAATTGATTTTGAAGTTTTAATTGTTTTAATTAACAAAATGTTTTTATATGTATGAGCCTCATTTTACATTTGTTGATTGCTAATTTGATTCTCAAAGGTTAGGCGTAACAAATTTTAAAATATATTATTATATAAATTTTTCATTGAAAATTCTAAACAATTTCCATAAATGGTGTTGATAATTCACTTAAGTTTTCTATAATATTTTTTTGATTAAAAACTTTATTTATATGATTATTTCAAGATTATAGATAATATATTTGGTTATGAAATAGAAGTTTCAAATTTTTACGATAAAATTATTTATTAAAATGTGATTAATAAAAATTGTTTTATTTGAATCTTTTAATTCACGAAGTTGTTTGCAGTTATATTAATTCATTGAGATTATAAAAGTATGTCAAATTTTATCTTTTGTATTTATATTACATTTCACGTGATACTAATTTAATACCCGTTAATATCTTATTTAAAATGAAATTTTTCACACCCGAATATTTCTATTGAGATTTATTGAACAATGAATTTTACTATATTTACTTATTGAGTATTTTTCAACTTGGATTGTTTTTTTCATTCATTTGATATTATCACGTAGTTCATTCAGTTTTTAATGCAGAGACAGAAGATGTTTAGATTGGTAAAATAAGTGTTTAGATTACTTAATTAATTGATGAAATATCCGTAGAAGAAATATTTGATTCTAGTATTGAATTATGTTACTTGATAAAATGACGATGAATCTGAAATTCATGTTTAGATAGTTTGCATTTCAAACTCTTCTAATGAATGCAGTTATTTCTCGTTGATTGTATTCATGAACATTTTTCCTGGATGAATTTGTTGATATTATCTGAGTGGAATTGAAATGATTTCTTTTTGTTCCATTTTTGGGAGGAATGAAATAGTGGATGGATTCTAGAGAGAGTTGTTTAGTAGTCAGATGGCATGGTCGAGAACATGTCTTTAAATGAGTCTCCTCTTGAGTTCTTGAAGCTCTTCCCACATTCCTTACTCCATTCAATTTTGTATCTCTACTGAGTCAATTTGCGTTAATGGAATAGCGATTAGAATATCCTTCAACGAATTTCCGATAATAACCAACTAAGCCTGAAAGCTACGTATTTCGATTACCGACTTAGGTTGTTTTCAAGCTGTGACTCATATCCCAACCTTGATATATGCGTTACAATGACACCTATCGCTTTACTATCACACGAATATGGTGTTCCCTACGAGAGTCCGGCTTCGTGCATTCTACAAAGGAAGTCACCGGATAAAGGTTCGGTACCAAATTTATAGTTTAATTTTTAACTCCACGAAGTTCAATAGGAGCCATTCGATATGAGATTTTAGAAATGAGTTTTGTCTGGGTTCAAAGTCGATACAAAATTTAATATCGAAGCTTTGGGCGTAAGCGAAATTCTTCAGAAATACGTCAGAAAAAATAATAACAACAGAATATTATTCAAATCGACGTGTCTTTATTCAAATCCATAACATGGACTAAGAAAACTTGACATCCGTAATAAACGAATGACTTCATGGCTTGATATGAAAATGTTTGACTACAATTGTTTAATTGCTTGAATTCGAATAACAGGTTGCTTAGGAGTATGAAAACTAACAACCTTACGAAAGCAATCAATTTTGGCATGATGAGTAGTTAACCTTTAAATAACATCAAAAGCAAATATCTCTATAGAAATAAGGTTAACGGTAAATGTGATAGTGCCAACTTAATCAAGCAAGATTTCTAAACAACGGATGTAATGAAAGTTTCTCCTAACGAGTCTCCATAAATAGGTCAAAGTCTAATTTCTCCGTAGTCAAGTTCAAACGTTGAGCGCAAGCAAGAAGAGATAAAAGAATGGGTAGAACCGGTTCTAGTAAGGTATAAACTTCGCAAGAATTTATAATTAACTAACCCGCTATAACTTCATTCGGGTTCTCGCATTTTAATGGGTCACGACAAATGCTCTTCCGAGAACCGTTGACTTTGACTTTTCTGGACATCCTTTTGAGTCACCATTCCCTACTGGATCGGGTTTCGATCTTGCATAATCTCTCAGCGATATGTCCTTCTTTTCCACAATTATAGCATACCTTAAACTGTTGTGGGCGGTTTGGTGATATGTCCCTCTTTCCGCATTTGTAACATACGACCGATGGTCTTTCTCCTCCTTGGAACCAGATTCTTTCTTAAGACTTTGTCGTCTTCACATGGTCGTTATTAAATCTCCCTTTTTAAAATATCCTCCCACTCACTTCTTCTATTTTCATGGCCACGATTACCACTAGAGTGGTTACCGCCTTTGTCCGTATTCTTCTTTCTCCGCTTGGTTATCGTTATTCTGATGACTGCTATCTTCGATATGATCCTGCTTATGGTCCCTCGGTTGAACGTACTCGTTATCTCGCTCTAACAATTGAGCCATGTTGACAACATCTGAATAGAGAGAAAATTTATGAGAAATGAGATCTTGGCGTATCTGCCGGTTTCAAACCTCTCGAAACATCCGCGTCAATACGTTCCTCATTCTCCACCAAATGAGGTGCAAACACGGATAACACCGTGAACTTCGCCTCGTCTTTGGGACACCGCTATGTTATTACTCGCTCCGGTCTAATAAACTCCACTTCCTTCATATGATGAATACTTTCGGAAAAGTATTTGTCATTAAATACTACTGAAATGTCTCCCAAGACATGCTTTGAGTGCGGATGGATAGAGTGCGCTTCACAGAGACTCCCACAAGTAGTATGCCTCGCCACGGAACCTAAAGGTGGCAAATGGAATATTCTGTTCCTCGTGCATCCCAAGACATCGAATATCTTGGTAATTTGCTTGACCCATGTTTTTACGCCATGATCGGATCCGGCTTTCCCTTAAATTCTGGTGGTCCCAACTCTTTGAACTGCTTGGTGTGTGACAACCCGTGAATTGCTATCATTTCCTCCATTATTTTGAACACGAGTCTCCTAAATGCGATTTTGCATGAACTGCAAAAAGCTTCTAAACATCCCTCGTTCATCATCTCGCTTTCGATGGGTTGTTGTTCACGGGAGGAACATTGCCCTGACTGTTATGCGTTCTCCTCGTTGGTGAGTACAGGCGTCTCCACGGTCTCATTTCCATTGTTAATATTCTCAGTCGACATTCTCAAATATTGTCATAAAACAAGGGTTAATTAAGGAAATCAATATATCACATAATATCCCTATATACTGACCAACTAACAAATAAGCTTAGGTAAGACACACTAGCGAAGGATTTACTCGTCTCTCCCCTCCTAGTTCTATTCCCCGATCTCCGCCAGAGATCATATCCCTAAGCTCTGATACCTACTGTGATGCCCCCAAAATAGGTCCACTCCATCCAACCCATTCCGAGTTGCCAAATACATGGTACAGAAATAACTACAACTTTATTAATACATTTGTCGTGCAAAATACGACAACATATATACTGTGAGTTTAAATACAATTATTGTCTTCTAGACAATATACATACCCAAATAAATCCTCATCACAATTATTTATACATTATTTTATAAAAATGGTGAGGACTACTAAACAATTCTCTCTAGAACCTTCATTCCATACCCCGACTAGTACTCGCTACATTCTCGCCTCCTGAGAAGAAAAATGGAACAAAAAGGAAAAGGGTGAGATCAACTAGCCCAGTAAAGAATATTATGACTAAGATAATATACAACAAATTATCGTTAGTTTTCAACAGGGAAAAATCTAATAGAATACAATAGACAACCAGTTTTAAATCAATCTGCAGTAGAAACAACAATTCATTAGAAGAGTTAAGTAGAGAATGCAAACTACTATCTTCTATATATGAATTTAAAAGTTCATCATCGATATTTTATCCCTGTAACATCAATCAATATATATCTGGAATCAAATATTCATCTTTGCACTACAGGCCAAAGATATTCATCAGTTGGACATGTTCATCTAAACACCTGTTCATCTTTGTACTACGGGCCAAAGATATTAATTAGTAGGTCATGTTCATCTCACACACTGCTCATCTTTGCACTACAGGCAAAAGATATTCATCAAGAAATCATTCATCTTTGCACTACGGGCCAAAGATATTCGATAATATCATCATTTAGGACCGAGGATGATGAAAAATATTTTAAAGAAAAGCGAATCCAATTGAAATAAAAGAACAAATATTAAGGATTAAGTATTTTTAAACAATCCAAGTTCAAAAATACTTCATAAGTAATCGAGTGGAGTAAAATTCAAGAATGATCAAAACATGGATACAATCAAAGCTAGTATCCATAATAGATATTTTGACGAAAAAGAAGAAATTTCATTTTTCTATTGAATAGTCTTAGTGATTCGTGAATAGTGTCAAGATCGTGAATAGTCTTGATATCGTGAATAGTAACTCCGACACCAAAAGATAGAAATTTTACAAAGAACATCTTCACGCTTCGTGAATAGTACTCATGAATAGTAACTCGTGAATAGTAAATTATGAATAGTAACTCGTGAATAGTAACTCATGAATAGTAACCCCGACATGAAAAAGTTCCAGATTTGATAAAAATTTCCAACCAATATTTCGACATAATGATATTGAAGAAATAATATCATTTTCGAATAAAATAACATCTCTTACCTCGAAAAACAGTACTTCTAGTTGAAACACCGGATATAGGCTATGACTTGAACTTGCACCGTATAGCAATACTCAAAGTATACTCAAAATACTCACAAGAATACGCTCGATAATATAGAGAGAAAAACTTCAGTTTCTGGTGTGATTTTCAATTCTAACCTAAGAACCCTATTTATAGGAAAATGCTTAGAACACCAAAGTAGAAAATTTAATAAATTAATATTATTTATTTTTTCTACATCTTCCAAACAGAAATTGACCGAAATCCACAAATCCATGCGTTTTACAAGCTATAATCAAATTTCTATTAATAATTGTGTCCACCAACACACAAAATATGTGTTAAACATTTAATGCCACAAAATACTCTTCATCCTCATATACTCATATATCCCACATTCATTATAAAAATATCACCGTTAATATATTATTAAAATAATATATTTAAATGAATTATTTTATCAAAAAAAGATAAAATATTAATTTTCAACAATTGTCATATTAAAAATTTTCTCCATCTATATCAATATTTTCCTCATCATATAAATCAATAATTAATTATTCACAAATAATATTACAGAATCACAGTACTGGCAACCAGGCCGTTCCCAAGAAAGAGGGGGCTTTCCAATAAGGATCTCTCTTTACTGGCGCGCAATTAGGTGACCAAACCTCTCCTTAGACAGAACTTTCTAGATATTGCCAATAATGTTATCCAATAATATTATTCAGATAATATGAATTATTGTCTCAGATAATGGAAAATAACGTGTAATGACAATTTATTGAAATAACGATAATATAAAATATCAATGCGTGAATTATTGAATCAATAAAATAAAATCTTTGAGCGATGAATTACTGTAACAATTATTGAGTAGTGCCTTCTTACGTAAGAATCAATAATTGGTGCAATACTGTGTCTTCTTGTTCAACAACGCGTATTAGTGTGTTTTTTTTAACCATCGGGCCCACAAAAGATCTACTAGTGATCGCATTTAATATTCCCAAGCGATGCGAATATTCCACGACCAAACGAATATTCCCCATGATAATGAATATTTTATAACCACTTGCTTATTCGAAATATTTGCGTATTTTACCCATAACTATCCACATTAATCAAATCAACCCTTACTATTTCAAAATAATAAATAGAGGAAAATAAATTTCATTTATTAATAATTTGGGTCTTCTAACACCGCGACTCCCCAAAATAGGTCCATTCCATCCAACCCATTCTCGAGTCACCAAATACATGGTACGAAATAACTACAACTTTATTATTACAACATATAAATTGTGAGTTTAAATACAGATATTGCCATCTGCACAATATCCACACGCAAATAAATCCCCATCATAATTATAGATACATTATTTTACAAAATGGTTAGACTACTAAACAACTTTCTCTAAAACCTTCATTCCATACCCCGACTAGTACTCGCTACATTCTCGCCTCCTGAGAAGAAAAATGGAACAAAAAGGAAAAGGGTGAGCTCAACTAACCCAGTAAAGAACATTATGACTAAGATAATATACAACAAATTATCGTTAGTCTCCAACAGGAAAAATCTAATAGAATACTGATAGACAACCAGGTTTTAAATCAATCTTCGGCAATGAAATAATAATTCATTCGGTGAATAGTGCCATATTAAGTGAATAGTCAAATTATATGTGAATAGTCTTTGTATACATGAATAGTAACTCAGACACCAAAAGATAGAAATTTCACAAAAAAAACAATCACGCTTAATGTGAATAGTACTCATGAATAGTAAATCGTGAATAGTAACTCATGAATAGTAACCCAGAGCATGAAAAAGTTCCAAATTTGATAAAAATTTCTAACGATATTTTGGCATAATGATATTGAAGAAATAATATCATTTTCGAATAAAATAACATCCCTTACCTCGAAAGGCAAGTGCTTAGTTGAAACAATGGATATAGGCTATGACTTGAACTTGCATGTATAGAAACACTCAAAGTATACTCAAAATACTCACAAGAATAAACTCGATAATATAGAGAGAAAACTTCGATTTACGGTGTGATTTTCAATTCTAACCTAAGAACCTATTTATAGAAAAATCTTTAGAACACCAAAGTAGAAAATTTAATAAAATATTAATATATATATATATATATATATATATATATATATATATATCTTCACGCACACCTTTGAATCAAATTCAAGAATTGAACACATGCCTCACACATGCAAAAAACATTTTTGTAAAAAAATATTTAAAACTTCAAAAATTAACTATTTTGGAGCTTCAGAACTTCAATAATTCATAATAAATTGCTCTTTTGTCAGAAAATTTGAATCTCACGTATTTTTATAGGAAATTAAATTCTCTACAACTTTGCAGAAGAAAGTTTTTCCAAATTCCAAACAAAAATTGACCAAATCCATCCACAAGCAGGCGATTTTACAAGCTATAATCAAATTTCTATTCAATAATTGTGTCCACCAACACACAAAATATGTGTTAAACATTTAATGTCACAAAATACTCTTCATCCTCATATACTCATATATCCCACATTCATTATAAAAAATATCACCGTTAATATATTATTAAAATAATATATTTAAATGAATTATTTTATCAAGAAAAGATAAAATATTAATTTTCGACAATTGTCACATTAAAAATTTTCTCCATCTATATCAATATTTTCCTCATCATATAAATCAATAATTAATTATTCACAAATAATATTACAGAATCACAAGATCGCAACCGGTAGTTCCCGAAAGAGGGGCTTTCAATAAGGATCTCTCTTCTTCTGGCGCCGCAATTAGGTGACCAAACCTCTCCTTAGATGTAACTTTCTAGACATTGCCAATAATATTATCCAATAATATTATTTAGATAATATGAATTATTGCTCCGATAATGGAAAATAGTGTGTAATGACAATTTATTGAAACAACGGTAATATAAAATATCAATGCCGCAATTATTGAATCAATAAAATAAAATCTTTGAATAATGAATTCTTCGTAATAATTATTGAGTAGTGCCTTCACGTAAGAATCAATAATTGGTGCAATACCGTGTCTTCTTTGCTCAACAATGCGTATTAGTGTGTTTTAACCATCGGCATTCCAACAAGATAATCTGTGAATAACTACTACATTATTTATAAACAACTTATATTTGTCGCTTTCTTCATCCAATCGCTTTTTAGTTATGGGGCCCATATAAAGATCGCTACCGTCGTATTTAATATTCCCGACGATTTGAATATTCCACGACCAAACGAATATTTCCGAATAATAATGAATATTTTATAACCACTTGCTTATTCAAAATATTTGCGTATTTTACCCATAACTATCCACATTAATCAAATCATCCCTTACTATTTTAAAATAATAAATAGAGGAAAATAAATTTCATTTTTAATGTGACAATTGTTGAAAATTAATATTTTATCTTTTTCTGATAAAATAGTTCATTTAATTATATTATTTTAATAATATATTAACGGTGATATTTTTATAATAAATGTGGGATATATGAGTATATGAGGAGGAAGAGTATTTTTGTGGCATTAAATGTTTAACACATATTTTGTGTGTTGGTGGACACAATTATTGACCGAAATTTGATTATAGCATGTAAAATCGTCCGTTTATGGATTTCGGTCAATTTTTGTTTGGAATTTGAAAAAACTTTCTTCTGCAAAGTTGTAGAGAATTGAATTTGCTATAAGAATTGCTAGATTCGAATTTTCTAACAAAAGGGCTATTTATTATGAATTATTGAAGTTCCGAAATAATTGATTTTTGGAAGTTTTAATTATTTTTTTCAAGTAAAACGTTTTTGGTGTGTTAAGTGGGTCTAGCATGTATTATTGATTGCTAAAATCAGATCTCCAAAAGTGGGCGTATAGAATTTTAACAAATAATAATAATATTATATTAAATTTTCTATTTTGGTGTTCTAAGCATTTTTCTATAAATAGGGTGCTTAGGTTAGAATTGAAAATCACACCAGAAACTGAAATTTTCTCTCTCTATATTATCGAGCGTATTCTTGTGAGTATTTTGAGTATACTTTGAGTATTGCTATACTTTAGGCAAGTTCAAGTCATAGCCTATATCCAAGTGTTTCAACTAGAAGTATTTGTCTTTCGAGGTAAGGGATGTTATTTAATTCGAAAATGATATTATTTCTTCAATATCATTATGCCGAAATATTGGTTGAAAATTTTTATCAAATTTGGAACTTTTTCATGTCGGTGTTACCATTCATGAGTTACTATTCATGAGTTACTATTCACGAGTACTATTCACGAAGCGTGAAGATGTTTTTTTTGTGAAATTTCTATCTTTTGGTGTTGAGTTACAATTCACGATACAAAGACTATTCACGATACTAAGACTATTCACTTAATCACGGCACTATTCAATTTAAAAATGAAATTTCTTCTTTTCGTCCAAAATATCTATTCTGGATACTAGCTTTGATTGTATCCTTGTTTTGATCATTCTTGAATTTTACACCACTATGATTATTTTTGAGGTATTGTTGGATATGGATAAAACAAAGTACGAATCCTTAATCCTTAATCCTTGTCATTTTGTTTCACTGGATTCGTCTCTTTAAAAATATTTTTCATCATCCTCAGTCTTAAATGATGATATTATTGAATATCTTTGGCTGTAGTGCAAAGATGAATGATTTCGATGAATATCTTTGGCCCGTAGTGCAAAGATGAGCAGTGTTTAGATGAACATGACCAATCGATGAATATCTTTGGCTGTAGAGTGCAAAGATGAATATTTGATTCCAGGATATATGTTGATTGATGTTACAGGATAAAATATCGAGGATGAACTTTTAAATTCATATATAGAAGATAGTAGTTTGCATTCTCTACTTAACTCTTCTAATGAATTGTTGTTTCCGCTTACTGATTGTTGATTTAAAAGCCTGGTTGTCTATTGTATTCTATTAGATTTTTCCCTGTTGAAGACTAACGATAATTTGTTGTATATTATCTTAGTCATAATATTCTTTACTAGGCTAGTTGAGCTCACCCTTTTCCTTGTTCCATTTTTCTTCTCAAGAGGCGAGAATGTAGCGAGTACTAGTCGGGGTATGGAATGAAGGTTCTAGAGAGAGTTGTTTAGTAGTCCTCACCATTTTTGTAAAATATTGTATAAATAATTATGATGAGGATTTATTTGGGTATGTATATTGTCTAGAAGACAATAATTGTATTTAAACTCACAATATATATGTTGTCGTATTTTGCACGACAAATGTATTAATACAGTTGTAGTTATTTCTGTACCATGTAATTGGCAACTCAGAATGGGTTGGATGGAATGGACCTATTTTGGGGGCGTCACAGTTGTTCTAAGCATTTTTCTATAAATAGGGTGCTTAGGTTAGAATTGAAAATCACACCAGAAACTGAAGTTTTCTCTCTCTATATTATCGAGCATATTCTTGTGAGTATTTTGAGTATACTTTGAGTATTGCTATACGGTGCAAGTTCAAGTCATAGCCTATATCCGGTGTTTCAAATAGAGGTACTGTTTTTCGAGGTAAGGGATGTTATTTTATTCGAAAATGATATTATTTCTTCAATATCATTATGCCGAAATATTGGTTGAAAATTTTTATCAAATTTGGAACTTTTTCATGTCGGGGTTACTATTCATGAGTTACTATTCACGAGTTACTATTCATGAGTTACTATTCACGAGTTACTATTCACGAGTACTATTCACGAAGCGTGAAGATGTTTTTTATGAAATTTCTATCTTTTGGTGTCGGAGTTACTATTCACGATATTACGACACTTATTCACGATATCTGACACTATTTCACGAATCACGCACTATTCAATAAAAATGAAATTTCTTCTTTTCGTCCAAAATATCTATTCTGGATACTAGCTTTGATTGTATCTATGTTTTGATCATTCTTGAATTTTACACCACTATGATTATTTTTGAGGTATTGTTGGACATGGATAAAACAAAGTACGAATCCTTAATCCTTAATCCTTGTCATTTTGTTTCACCGGATTTGTTTCTTTAAAATATTTTTCATCATCCTCGGTCTTAAATGATGATATTATTGAATATCTTTGGCTCAGTAGTGCAAAAGATGAATGATTTCGATGAATATCTTTGACGCGTGAGTGCAAAGATGAACAGTGTTTAGATGAACATGACCAATCGATGAATATCTTTGGCCTGTAGTGCAAAGATGAATATTTGATTCCGATATATATATGATTGATGTTACAGTGGATAAAATATCGACGATGAACTTTTAAATTCATATATAGAAGATAGTAGTTTGCATTCTCTACTTAACTCTTCTAATGAATTGTTGTTTCACTTCATGATTGTTGTTTTAAAACCGGCCATCCTATTGTATTCTATTAGATTTTTCCTGTTGAAGACTAACGATAATTTGTTGTATATTATCTTAGTCATAATATTCTTTACCGGGCTAATTGAGCTCACCCTTTTCCTTGTTGTTCCATTTTTCTTCTCGTGGAGGCGAGAATGTAGCGAGTACTAGTCGGGGTATGGAATGAAGGTTCTAGAGAGAGTTGTTTAGTAGTCCTCACCATTTTTGTAAAATAATGTATACATAATTGTGATGAGGATTTATTTGGTATGTATATTGTCTGTAAGACAATAATTGTATTTAAACTCATGAGATATATGTTGTCGTATTTTGCACGACAAATGTATTAATAAAGTTGTAGTTATTTCGTACCATGTATTTGGCGACTCGTAATGGGTTGGATGGAATGGACCTATTTTGGGGGCGTCACACGGTTATATATCGAGCTTAGGATATGATCTCCATGGAGATCGGGGAATAGAACTAGGAGGGAGAGACGAGTAAATCCTTCGCTAGTGTGTCCTACCTAAGCTTATTTGTTAGTTGGTTAGTATATAGGGATATTATGTGATATATTGATTTCCTTAATTAACCCTTGTTTTATGACAATGATTTGAGAATGTCGATCGAGAATATTAACAATGGAGTAAATGAGGCCGTGGAGATGCCTCAGATTTTACCAATGAGGAGAACATGCAACAGGCGTGCAATGTACCTCCCAATGAACAACACCACCGAGTAGATGATGAACGAGGGATGTTTAGAAGCTTTTTGCGTTCTTGCAAAATCGCATTTAGGAAACTTCGTGTTCAAAATACAGAGGAAATGATAGCAATTCACGGGTGGTCACAAATGCAAGCAGTTCAAAGAGTTGGGACCACTGTGCTTAGGGGAAAGCCGGATCCGATAAAGGCGAGACGTGGGTCAAACAAATTACAAAGATATTCGATGTCTTGGGATGCACGAAGGAACAGAAAGTTCCATTCGCTACTTTTATGTTCCGTAACGAGGCAGATTACTGGTGGGAATCTGTGAAGCGTACCCATCCAGCTGCACTCAACATGTCATGGGAGACATTTGAAAATGCAGCTTCAATGACAAGTACTTCCTCGAAAGTATTCGTCTATATGAAGGAAGTGGAGTTTATTAGATCGGGCGCGAGAATAACATGACGGTGTCCAAGCACGAGGCGAAGTTCATGGAGTTATCCAGTTTCAGCACCTCATTTGGTGGAGAATGAGGAACGTATGGCGTGGATGTTTCTAAGAGGTTTGAAACCCTAATACGTCAAGATCTCATTTCTCATAAATTTTCTCTCTATTCAGATGTTGACAACAGGGGCTCAAATGTTAGAAGCGAGATAACGAGTACATTCAACCGAGGGACCATAACCAGGATTATACTAGAAGATAGCGATCATCGAATAACGATAACCAAATGGAGAAAGAAGAATACTTGACAAAGGCGGTAACCACTCTGGTGGTAATCGTAGCCATGAAAATAGAAGAAGCGAGTCGGGAGGAGATTTTAAAAAGAGGAGATTCAACAACGACCATGTGAAGACGCCGGTACCGAGAGTAACCGGTTCCAAGGAGGAGAAAGACCACCGGTCGTATGTTACAAATGCGGGAAAGAGGATATATCATTGAAACCGCCCACAACAGTTTAGGGTATGCTATAATTATGGAAAAGAAGGACATATCGCTCGAGATTGTGCAGTATCGAAACCCAGATCCAAATGAATGGTGACTCAAAAGGATGTCCTTAAAAGTCAAAGTCAATCGGTTCTCGAAGAGCGTTTGTCGTGACCAATCAAAATGCGAGGAACCCGAACGGTTAGCAGGTTAGTTAATTATAAATTCTTGTGAAGTTTATACCTTACTAGATACCGGGTTCTACCCATTCTTTATCTCTCTTGCTTGCGCTCAACGTTTGAACTTGACTACGGAGAAATTAGACTTTGACCTATTTATGGAGACTCTGTTAGAGAAACTTTCATTACATCCGTTGTTTAGAAATCTTGCTTGATTCAGGTTGGCACTATCACATTACTCGTTAACCTTATTTCTATAGAGATATTTGCTTTTGATGTGATTTTAAGGTTAAACTACTCATCATGCCGAAATTGATTACTTTCGTAAGGTTGTTTGTTTCATATTCCTAAGCAACCTGTTATTCAAATTCAAGCAATCAAACCATTGTAGTCAAACATTTTCATATCAAGCCATGAAGTCATTCGTTTATTACGGATGTCAAGTTTTCTTAGTCCATGTTATGGATTTGAATAAAGACACGTCAGATTTGAATAATATTCCTGTTGTTATTAATTTTTCCTGATGTATTTCCTGAAGAATTTCTTGGCTTACTCCCAAAGCCTGATATTAAATTTTGTATCGACTTTGAACTCGGTACAAAACTCATTTCTAAAATCTCATATCGAATGGCTCCTATTGAACTTCAGGAGTTAAAAATTGAACTATAGAATTTGGTACCTGAGCCTTTATCTGGTGACTTCCTTTGTGGAATGCAATCGCGCCTCTCCGTAGGGGACACCATATTCGTCGCGATAGTAAACCGATAGGTGTCATTGTAACGTGCTATCCAAGGTTGGGATATTAGTCACAGCTTGAGAATAACCTAAGCTCGGAATCGAAATACGTAGCTTTCTAGGCTTAGTTGGTTATTATCGAGATTCGTTGAAGGATATTCTCGAATCTCTATTCCATTAACGCAAATTGACTCAGTAGAGATACAAAATTCGAATGGAGCAAGGAATGTGGGAAGAGCTTCAAGAACTTAAGAGAAGACTCATTTCAAAGACATGTTCGACCATGCCATCTTGGAAAAGCTTAACGTAGAATGACGTGTTGAGTAGAAGATCGTATACAAGTCTGAGTACGATATTGTCAAAGACTCATTTCAGTATAATTTTCAAATAATAGAGATGGAGATGAAAACTATAGGTACCCACGTGATGATATACTGAGTATAATCGACTTTAATCGATAAAGTTAAAGTCGCTTCAAGCTACACAACGGAGTGATGAATTTGAAGAAGGAGTGCAAGAAGTTGTTATTTCAAAAGCGAGAATCGGTGAGGTGAGGAAAGCTCAAACCTTCGATTTATTAATCCATTTGAAATTCTCGATCGAATAGGAACCGTGGCCTATAGACTCGTTTTATCGCCAAGTATGACGCGTGTTCATAACGCTTTTCACGATCGATGTTACGAAAATATGTGGACGAATTCGAACCACGCTCATTGAGTTAGAACCCAGACGAGATAGCCAAGACTTAACATACGAGGAGGTACTGTCAAGATCTTGGATAGGAAAGAACATGTCCTATGTACCGAGGTTATGCCACAAGTTAAAGTTTTGTAGAGAAACCATGCTATTGAGAAAATGACCTGGGAGTTGGAAATAGAAATGAAAGCGAGGTATTCTCATCTTTTGAAACACCAGTACGTACGTCAATTTCAAGGACGAAATTTCATAAGGAGGGAGGTTGTAAGACCCCAAATTATTAATAAATGAAATTTATTTTCCTCTATTTATTATTTTGAAATAGTAAGGGTTGATTTGATTAATGTGGATAGTTATGGGTAAAATACAAAATATTTCGAATAAGCAAGTGGTTATAAAATATTCATTATCGTCAGAATATTCATTTGGTCGTGGAATATTCAATGACGGCGGCAGCGATCTTTATGGGCCCCATAACTGAAAGCGATTGGATGAAGAAAATGACAAATATAAGTTGTTTAAAAATAACGTGGCGTAGTTATTACCAATTATCTTGTTGGAATACCCTGGTTAAAACACACTAATCGGCGTTGTTGAACAAGAAGTACCAGATTGCACCAATTATTGATTCTTACGTAAGAAGGCACTACTCAATAATTGTTACAATAATTCTTGCTTAAGATTTTATTTTATTGATTCAATAATTCTTTGCATTGATATTTTATATTACTTGTTGTTTCAATAAATTGTCATTACACAATTTTTCCATTATCTAGAGCAATAATTCATATTATCCTGAATAATATTATTAGAAAACATTATTGGCAATGTCTAGAAAGTTACGTCTAAGGAGAGGTTTGGTCACCTAATTGCACTTTTGAGGAGAGATCCTTATTGAAAAGCCTCCTCTTTCTGGGAGCTACTGGGTTGCCAAGATCTTGTGATTCTGTAATATTATTTGTGAATAATTAATTATTGATTTATATGATGAGAAAATATTGATTTTATGTGGATATAGATGGAGAAAATTTTTAATGTGACAATTGTTGAAAATTAATATTTTATCTTTTTCTGATAAAATAATTCATTTAAATATATTATTTTAATAATATATTAACGGTGATATTTTTATAATGAATGTGGGATATATGAGTATATGAGGAGGAAGAGTATTTTTGTGGCATTAAATGTTTAACACATATTTTGTGTGTTGGTGGACACAATTATTGACCGAAATTTGATTATAGCATGTAAAATCGCCCGTTTGTGGATTTTGGTTAATTTCTGTTTGGAATTTGGAAAAACTTCCTTTTGCAAAGTTGTAGAAAATGGAATTTCCTATGGAAAGTCGTGAGTTTCGATTTTTTTTGATAAAAGAGCTATTTATTATGAATTATTGAAGTTCCAAAGTTCCGAAATAATTGATTTTTGGAAGTTTTAATTGTTTTAATTAACAAAAACGTTTTTTAGATGTATGAGCCTCATTTTACATGTGTTAGGTTGCTGATTTCAGATTCTCAAAGGTTGGCGTTGACAAATTTTTATAAATATATTATTATATTAAATTTTCTGCTTTGGTGTTCTAAGCATTTTCCTATAAATAGGGTGCTTAGGTTAGAATTGAAAATCACACCGTAAATCAAGTTTTCTCTCTATATTATCGAGCGTATTCTTGTGAGTATTTTGAGTATACTTTGAGTATTGCTATACTATTGCAAGTTCAAGTCATAGCCTATATCCGGTGTTTCAACTAAAAGTCTTGCCTTTCGAGGTAAGGGATGTTATTTTATTCAAAATGATATTATTTCTTCAATATCATTATCTTGAAATATTGGTTGGAAATTTTATCAAATTTGGAATTTTTTCATGTCTGGGTTACTATTCATGAGTTACTATTCATGAGTTACTATTCACGAGTACTATTCATGAAGCGTGAAGATGTTTTTTGTGAAATTTCTATCTTTTGGTGTTCTGAGTTACTATTCACGTGTACGGCATTATTCACGTGTACTGAGACTATTCACGAAATACGGCACTATTCAATTTAAAATGAAATTTTTTCTTTTTGTCCAAAATATCTATTATGGATACTAGCTTTGATTGTATCCATGTTTTGATCATTCTTGAATTTTACTCCACTCGATTACTTATGAAGTATTTTGAACTTGGATTGTTTAAAATACTAATCCTTAATATTTGTTCTTTTGTTTCATCGGATTCGCTTTTCTTTAAAATATTTTTCATCATCCTCAAATCCTAAATGATGATATTATCGAATATCTTTGGCACAGTAGTGCAAAGATGAATGATTTCTTGATGAATATCTTTGGCCCATAGTGCAAAGATGAACAGTGTTGAGATGAACACGACCGATCGATTAATATCTTTGGCCGTAGTGCAAAGATGAATGTGTTTAGATGAACATGACTAATCGATGAATATCTTTGGCTCCGTAGTGCAAAGATGAATATTTGATTCGGATATATATTGATTGATGTTACAGGGATAAAATATCGACGATGAACTTTTAAATTCATATATAGAAGATAGTAGTTTGCATTCTCTACTTAACTCTTCTAATGAATTGTTGTTTCACTGCAATTGTTGATTTAAAAGCTGGGTTGTCTATTGTATTCTATTAGATTTTTCATTGTTGGAGACTAACGATAATTTGTTGTATATTATCTTAGTCATAATATTCTTTATTGGGCTAGTTGAGCTCACCCTTTTCCTTTTTGTTCCATTTTTCTTCTCAGGAGGCGAGAATGTAGCGAGTGCTAGTCGGGGTATGGAATGAAGGCTCTAGAGAGAGTTGTTTAGTAGTCCTCACCATTTTTATAAAATAATGTATCAATAATTATGATGGGGATTTATTTGCGTGTGGATATTGTCTAGATGGCAATATCTGTATTTAAACTCACAGTTTATATGTTGTAATAATAAAGTTGTAGTTATTTCTGTACCATGTATTTGGCGACTTAGAATGTGTTGGATGGACTGGACCTATTTTGGGGGCGTTACAGTTGGTATTAATAATTTCAGGATGGCATTGTCAGAACATGTTCTGAAATGAGTCTCCTCTTGAGTTCTTCGAAGCTCTTCCCACATTCCTTACTCCATTCGAATTTTGTATCTCTACGAGTTAGCTGCGTTAATGGAATAGTGATTCGAGAATATCCTTCAACGAATCTCCGATAATAACCAACTAAGCCTAGAAAGCTACGTATTTTCGATTCTGAAACTTAGGTTGTTCTCAATCGTGACTCATATCCCAACCTTGGATAGCATGTTACAATGACACCTATCGGTTTACTATCGCATTTAATATGGTGTTCCCTACGGAAAGTCCGGCTTTCAAAGTTCTACAAAGGAAGTCACCAGATAAAGGCTCAGGTACCAAATTCTATAGTTGAATTTTTAACTCCTGAAGTTCAATAGGAGCCATTCGATATGAGATTTTTGAAATGAGTTTTGTACCGGGTTCAAAGTTGATACAAAATTTAATATCAGGCTTTGTGAGTAAGCCAAGAAATTCTTCAGGAAATACGTCAAGAAAAATTAATAACAACAGAAATATTATTCAAATCTGACGTGTCTTTATTCAAATCCATAACATGGACTAAGAAAACTTGACATCCGTAAGAAACGAATAACTTCATGGCTTGATATGAAAATGTTTGACTACAATGGTTTGATTGCTTGAATTCGAATAACAGGTTGCTTAGTAGTATGAAAACTAACAACTTTACGAAAGCAATCAATTTTGGCATGATGAGTAGTTAACCTTAAAATCACATCAAAAGCAAATATCTCTATAGAAATTTGGTTAACAGGTAATGTTATAGTGCCAACCTGAATCAAGCAAGATTTCTAAACAATGGATGTAATGAAAGTTTCTCCTAACGGAGTCTCCATAAATAGGTCAAAGTCTAATTTCTCCGTAGTCAAGTTCAAACGTTGAGCGCAAGAAAGAGAGATAAAAGAATGGGTAGAATCGGTATCTAGTAAGGTAAAAACTTTGCAAGAATTTATAATTAACTAACCCGTGCTAACTTCGTTCGGGTTCCTCGCATTTTGACCGGTCACGACAAACGCTCTTCCAGGAACCGTTGACTTTGACTTTTCTGGGACATCCTTTTGAGTCACCATTGCCGCTGGACTGGGTTTCGATACCGTACAATCTCAAGTGATATGTCATTTTTTTCCACAATTATAGCATACCTTAAACTGTTGTGGGTTGTTTGGGCTGATATGTCCCTCTTTCCCGCATTTGTTACATACGACCGGTGGTCTTTCTCCTCCCTTGGAACTAGTTGCTGCCGGCACTGTCGTCTTCACATGGTCGTTGTTAAATCTCCTCTTTTTAAAATCTCCTCCTGACTCACTTCTTCTATTTTCATGGCCACGATTACCACTAGAGTGGTTACCGCCTTTGTCCGTATTCATCTTTCTCCGCTGGTTATCGTTATTCTGATGACTGCTATCTTTGGTATGATCCTGGTTATGGTCCCTCGGTTGAACGTACTTTCGTTATCTCGCTCTAACAATCGAGCCCTCATTGACAACATCCTGAATAGAGAGAAAATTTATGAGAAATGAGATAATGACGTATCTTAGGGTTTCAAACCTCTCGAAACATCCGCGTCATACGTTCCTCATTCTCCACCAAATGAGGTGCAAACCTGGATAACTCCGCGAACTTCACCTCGTACTGGGACACCGTCATGTTATTCTGCTCCAGTCTAATAAACTCCACTTCCTTCATATCACGAACACTTTCAGGAAAGTATTTGTCATTAAATAGTTTCTGAAACGTCTCCCAAGACATGCTGAGTGCGGCTAGATGGGTACGCTTCACAGACTCCCAAGTATTCTGCCTCGCCATACGGAACATAAAGGTGGCGAATGGAACCTTTTGTTCCTCCGTGCATCCCAAGATATCGAATATCTTGGTAATTTTCTTGACCCATATTTTCGCCATGATCGGATCTGGCTTTCCCTTAAATTCTGGTGGTCCCAACTCTTTGAACTGCTTGGCTATGACAACCCGTGAATTGCTATCATTTCCTCCTCAGATTTTGAACACGAGTCTCCTCGCCTCGATTTTTTTGCATGAACTGCAAAAAGCTTCTAAACATCCCCTCGTTCATCATCTGCTCAGTGGTGTTGTTCACAGGAGGAACATTGCCAGCCTGTTGCACGTTCTCCTCGTTGGTGAGTACAGGCGTCTCCACAGTCTCATTTCCATTGTTAATATTCTCAGTCGACATTCTCAAATATTGTCATAAAACAAGGGTTAATTAAGGAAATCAATATATCACATAATATCCCTATATACTGACCAACTAACAAATAAGCTTAGGTAGGACACACTAGCGAAGGATTTACTCGTCTCTCCCCTCCTAGTTTTATTCCCCGATCTCCGCCAGAGATCATATCCCTAAGCTCTGATACCAACTGTGACGCCCCCAAAATAGGTCCATTCCATCCAACCCATTCTGAGTCGCCAAATACATGGTACAGAAATAACTACAACTTTATTAATACATTTGTCGTGCAAAATACGACAACATATATACTGTGAGTTTAAATACAATTATTGTCTTCTAGACAATATACATACCAAATAAATCCTCATCACAATTATTTATACATTATTTTATAAAAATGGTGAGGACTACTAAACAACTCTCTCTAGAACCTTCATTCCATACCCCCGACTAGTACTACTGCTACATTCTCGCCTCCTCGAAGAAAAATGGAACAAAAAGGAAAAGGGTGAGCTCAACTAGCCCAGTAAAGAATATTATGACTAAGATAATATACAACAAATTATCGTTAGTTTTCAACAGGGAAAAATCTAATAGAATACAATAGACAACCAGTTTTAAATCAATCATATTGGAAACAACAATTCATTAGAAGAGTTAAGTAGAGAATGCAAACTACTATCTTCTATATATGAATTTAAAAGTTCATCATCGATATTTTATCCCTATAACATCAATCAATATATATCCGGAATCAAATATTCATCTTTTGCACTACAGGCCCAAAGATATTCATCGATTAATCATGTTCATCTAAACACTGCTCATCTTTGTACTACTAGCGAAAGATATTAATCAAGAGAGTCATGTTCATCTCAACACTGCTCATCTTCGTGACTACGGGCCAAAGATATTCATCAAGAAATCATTCATCTTTGCACTACGAGCCAAAGATATTCAAGAATATCATCATTTAGGACCGAGGATGATGAAAAATATTTTAAAGAAAACGAATCCAGTGAAACAAAAGAACAAATATTAAGGATTCGTATTTTAAATAATCCAAGTTCAAAAATACTTCATAAGTAATTAGAGTGGAGTAAAATTCAAGAATGATCAAAACATGGATACAATCAAAGCTAGTATCCATAATAGATATTTTGGACAAAAAGAAGAAATTTCATTTTTCGGTGAATAGTGCCGTTTTCGTGAATAGTGCCACATACGTGAATAGTGTCGTATACGTGAATAGTGACTCCGACACCAAAAGATAGAAATTTTACAAAGAACATCTTCACGCTTCGTGAATAGTACTCATGAATAGTAACTCGTGAATAGTAACTCATGAATAGTAACTCGTGAATAGTAACTCATGAATAGTAACCCCTGTTAGGTTTGTAATATTCAAGAACGCAATCAAATTGCATAAAAGTGCGGAAACGTGGAAAAATCAGAGTTTAAAAATTTTACAAACCATATACCCGGATCACCCTTTATGCACAATTATTAATTAAACGAAAAAGATAACGAATAGGAATCATACCCTTGAAGATCGAGCTTGCTCAGGTACAAGTTCACCTCCAATCCTTTTCGCGTTCAACTTGAATCCACCAGGTTTGGTTCCTTCTTTTGATCAACGTTAGCCACCCAAATGTTTGGCCTCTAGAGGTGATCCACCAAGGAAAAAGAATTTTCAAGAAGAAGGGGTATTGGCTCAAACCCTAGTTTTTCCTATCTGTATAGAAAAAGGGCGTACTCTCCAACTATTGGAATTATTACGTAGTTGTAAAAGTCAACCACCCCCCATCACCCATAATAAGACTCCTCTTATTTATAGATGTGGGCAACCCACCTTAACAATTAAGGAATTGGGTTTTTATTTAAATAATTAAATTCTTTTAATTAATTAAGCTCCCTAATCTTATTAGGGATAATTAATTAAACTCCTTTAACTAATTTTTCTTCCTAATCCAATTAGGAATAAATGAGAGTACTTATATTAAATTAATTCCTAAACTCTTTTAGAAATTAAAATAATAATAATAATTGTAATAATATTAATAAGACTCCTCTTATTAATTTATATTTAATATTTCTAAAATATTAAATAATAAATATTAAGCTATTTAATTTATTCTATCACCATAGATTAAATTAAATATACATAACATATATTATTACGATTATGTCATTAACTTCTTAAATAATTATTCTTCCTTTTATGATGTGACCCTTTAGGTTCTCCATATTAAACCTAGGTTGTGAATAAATCAATTAAAATAATTCTAATCTTATTTAAATAAATAAATTAAACAATTAATTTATTTAAATAAATAATATTTATTCTACAATAGGGATAAGCCTCCCTAGTGATCAACGACTTTCCGGATAATATAGATTTCAACATTAATCATTAAAGAACCTTTGAGTAAATAATTCTGCGTCTGATTCAATCCTTCCACCATACAATGTCCCAATTAAATATAAGATATGGAATTACCGTCAAGTCTTATTTTATTTAATTATATGTATTTCGATCCTTAAATGCACAACTCCAAATAATGCAAATTAGAAACTCCTTTCTAATTTCATTACGCCTTAACCAAGGACTACTTTGGGTTGTCATTTATCGAATCACATAGGACATTTCTCTTCTTTTTGTTAGAAGTGGTAGATTCTTTATTGATCATACATTATCTCCATATACAACTTATTATACCCAAGCATACCCTTTGATATACCCTAAGGGTCTTAAGGAATAAGTCAAAGTATAACTCATCATACACAAGACACTATGATGATCTCAAGTCCAAGGATTACTTGTACTACTATCACTACAGAATTCCTATTGGACAAAGTAAGTAAAACTCCATTAGGTATTCCTTAGCGAGCCACGTTCAGTGAACTTATTCTCTAATAAGCACCTACATACTTGCTTTAGTGTCTCCACACAAATGATCATGAGATCAATCATCCTCATCTAATGAGCAAGCAATGTATGTACCAATCTATCCGGATTCACTAATCCCCAATTTAGTAATCCAATGATTCGGAACTATTTTAGTTTTAAGCTTTCTAAGAATTTAGATCTCATTAGAATGATCATCATCATTATTCTAAAAGCATTGCTTAAAACTATGGGTTTATCACATATTAAAAAACAGCATCATGTAGATAATTAAAAGCCTTTAATAAATTAATACATTTTATTAATAAATGAATAAGATTGTTACAAAGTATATGCTTTATCATCAAACATGATTGGCTTGTGTGCATACTACTTTCAATCTCCCACTTGCACTAAAGCCAATCGTCATGGTATCTTATACTCTTCTTCTCTAAGTGACGATTATCCTGCTGTTGGATAAGCTTTAGTTAATGGATATGTAATGTTGTTCATGAGAGTCCACTATCTCTATAGTGATTTCCCATCTTTCAATGATTCTAATAATCAAATGAAAGTGCCACAACACATGTTTAGATCCAAGATGAGACTTAGGAACTATTCCTAGTTCTATAATGAACTTTTCATCCAAACAATCAACTTGTAGCTTCATTTATAGGTATATACATTGTCTTTATCACTAAACCAACAACTATTTGCTGTTTGGAACCTTTTAAATTCACTGCACCACCGTTCAAGGTAACACTTTACCTTAAAGTGGATTTTCTGTCATCTTGGTCTGTCTGAAAAACTTGAGTCTGTTAAGCCCTCTAGTTTTAATTCAGACCCACCATGTATGATCACATCCTTAGTCTTTGGTTAAGAACTTTAAGATGTTTTTCAACGACTCACGGTGAACTTCTCCAGAATATGACTGATCAACATCAGGTCTCGTATATTTCATTGCATACATGATAGTCACTCATGCGATCTCTCTTTTCAGGAGTCTATGGGGACTATAAAGAGAGATACACTCCATAGCTCATCAACATGAGACATCTCTTGGAGTTTTCCATGCTAAACGACTTTAGCATCAAATGAATATACGTTCCTTGGGTTAAGTCGAGCATCCTCTTAAATCTATCTATATAGATTTATATCCCCAATTAAGATACTCTTCCAAATCATTCATGGAGGAATGTTTAGACAACTTTATCTTTACTGATTGTAGCATTGGTATGTCATTCCTTATCCGTAGTATATCAACATATAGTACTAGGAATGTCACGATGCTCCCACTGACCCTTTTGTACACACTATGTTCATTCTTTTTTTTTGATAAAATCAAACTCTTTTGATTGCCCAATCAAAACGAATGTTCCATATTTGAGAAACTTGCTTCAATCCTTTTCTCTGAGTGTCTACAACACTTACCTCATCATATGTAACTGGATCATCATCTTCTATGATGCGTACCTCATCATCATCATCCATGATGAATCCATACCTCCTAGGTATTCTTCGGTACTATTTCAGATTTACGATTCGGTTGTGGTACAATAGGTATATCTATAGGTTCCTCTTATTTGACTTATAGTGTTTTGTGGTTCTTGAACTCTTCAAGATCTATTATCCTCCCACTAGCCCCTTCAATGATAAACACCTTTATCTTAGAAGGCAGCGTGTTTCGTAACAAACATCTTTTGCTAAGTAGAATTATAGAACATATACCCTAAACTTACTTTAGGATGTCCCACAAATCTGTACATGTCAAATCTTGTCCCAAGCTTATCCTTTGAAACCTTTTCACATAAGTTGGACAACCCCTTATCTTAACATACTTAAGATTAGGAATCCTCCTTGTCCATTACTTTTATGGAGTCTTGGGGCTGGATTTTGAGGTTACCTTTTCGTAGATATGCAGCCATTTCTAGGACATTGACCCTAGAGGGATACTAGAATGTCGGTAAAATCATTATGGACCGCACCATGTCCAACAAGGTACGATTTTTCCTTTCAGATACATAAATCATTTATTACATATCAGGAGGCGTCCATTATGAGAAAACCATTTGAGATGATCAAGAAACTTATTGTATAAGTATTTATTCCTTGATCTAATCAAAGAATCTTAATACTTTGTCAATTTGTTTCACTTCTGAATTCTTTGAACCTTTCAAATAATTCACACTTGTATTTCAACAAATACATACATTCAACTCTTTGAATGATCATCTCCTTTTCTTATACTACTTTGTTCAATTTACAAAATAATTTTTCACGTAAGTCAAGTATATAAAATCCATTAAGTAATATTCCAGTTCTATACAAAACATTATTATTATTATAAATAGAACAACAATTGTTCTTAAATATAATACCAAAGATTTCATTGTCCAACAATAAAATAGAAATAATATTTCTAACAAGTCTTTGGAATACAATAACAACTTATTGACTTAATAGATTTGCCTCGTAGGGATTGCTAAACTATAAGTTTCTATGGCTAATCACGTGACCTTTGCTTCATTTTCCACACATAGGATTACTTATATTTGTTTAGCTTTCTACTTCTGCTTGGTCCCTTCATAAATCTATATTTATGATAACCAAAGTCGGTATCCAATACCCAAGTAGAACCTTGACTTAAAGAAAAAATTTATTTCAATCATGAACAAAACTTTATTGTAACCGAAACTTCACTAAGCTTCTTTGGTTAGCCTCTGCAAGATGCTTCTCGCAGTTTCTTTCCAGTGTCCAGGCTTATTGCAGTGGAAGCAAACTCCTTTGCTATTTGTATCAGTTTTGTTTTTATTATCCTTTGTTTATGCCTTTCTATTTACCTTCTTTGAATTGTTCTTCTTTTCAGAAGATCCTTTGGCCCCTACCAGTAAGACTTGATCTTTTTTGGTTGGAAAGTGACTCTTAACATTTTTCAATATGTTAAGCAAATCAGCGAGCTGATATCTAGCTTGTTCATATGAAAAATTCACAACAATTGTGAAAGGAGTCCGGGAGTGAGTGCAAGATCAAATCTTGGCTCAACTCTCCATCCATGACAAAACCTGTTGTCCTAATTGATCAATCAAATTGATTATGTTAAGAACTTTTATCTCATCTTTGTAGTGTCATCGGTCATTCTAGATCTAAGAGCTCCTTAGATATCCTGATATCTATCAGGTCCTACTTTCCTCACCATCAACTACTTGATGTGCAAGAATATAGTAGAAGCATCCATAGTTTCATCTTGTGACAACAAGCTCGTTACTCATAGATGCGAGTATGATGCATTGAGCTAATCATGCATCATCTTGCCACTTTCTAAAAGTAGCAATCTCTTCCTCGAGGCATTATGCGCAACCATTGCGGGATAGGCGTATTAAGGACATAAGATAGCTTTTTCACTATGAGAACTATTTTCAAATTCCTTAACCAATCCGTTTAATTGATGCGTTAATTTAGCATCTAATATGCTTCATGATGATAGTAATTTTGGACATTGTAAAATTCTGTAAATGAATTTGTATTTAACAACATTTTAACATACATTCTTTTATTAATTACCAAAATAATTTAGGTCTTGTTTTAAATTTGTATCTCCCACTATTTTCTTCAAACTATATTACCCTCACTTATGTAGTTCGGCAAAATCTAATTAAAGATTTACTAGTGAGAATAAGGATCCCATTTCAAATGTATATAGCCTTGTGGTGACACAACAAACTATATATAAATAAATAGGTAGACAACTTTTGTCAATTACATCAACAATGCAACTCCTTTTGTTTTGCCTCTTAGATTATTTTGATCAAGTGGTGGCACATCCGAATCAAAATTATCCAAGTTAAGTCCGACCTAGCACTCCATATATTCAAAAAAGAAAAATATCATCCTTGTGGTGACACAACAAAACAATATTGTTCAATTTTCTTTATAAACATCAAATGTGATAAATTAACATCTTAAATACTTAATACTTGCCTTGTGGTGACACAACAAACTCATATTAAATATTTAATACTCTATTAATTTTATCATGCTAGAAGGCGACGTTCGATATTCTAAATATCTTTGAACGCTTAGGACTTAATAAAAAAAATTTGAGGGGTTTGTTATTAATTTGTCTCATCTTGTTTAGCGCGCATGCACATATATATATAAAATACGCGTCATATTAATGAACATGCGAAGCATGTTCGCATAATATATAATATATATAGTATAAGCATGCACATATAGAATACTATATTCTACTCGGATTGATTATGGACTTTTATTCTAGTTTGGTTCACTAGAGCCACTAAGTGAACCAAAAGGTCAAACCCTAGGGGTGCAAGAAATAATATTTAAATATAACTATTACATTTAAACTCGGGCTCCATTACAAACGGGTCTTCAAGCGCTCCTTGTTTCTTGATCTCCAATTCTTCAAAATTAATTCTAACTATTCCTATTACAAAACTATTTAAAATAAATAGAAACCTTGATCGTGATCGAGGGAAGTACACAGAGAGAGAGATAGAATTTACATTAAAAAAATTAGAGAAGACGAGGTACGCAGAATTCCCATTTAATAAAACTCATACATTCATGCATCCAACTAAAATAAAATCCAATCACATTGGTCAATAGTCCATAATCAATCTCATTTATTATCATACACATCACCATATGTATCAATAAATAACATTCATCTTATGAATAATAAACATTTAATATATATATATATATTGATATCATTTAATGGGCAAATTTAGTTAGTATAAAATCTATTTTTGAATCAAAATAAACTCCTTAATTTTAATCCAAATTTAAATCAAAATAAAACTATTTTATTTTAATTTATCCAATTTTGAATAAAATAAACTATTTTATTTTAATCAAAACTTTTAATCAAAATAAACTCCTTTATTTTAATTAATTATGGAATCCAATTCCATATATATATAAAAAATAAACTCATTTATTTAAGGAAACACTGATTTTCTTTCCTATTCACAAATAAACTCATTTATTTTGAATAATATGAAATCTTATTTCATATTTAAATAAACTCCTTTATTTAAGAAAACACGGATTTTCTTTCCTATTCACAAATAAACTACTTTATTTTGAATAATATGAAATCTTATTTCATATCTAAATAAACTCCTTTATTTAAGGAAAAATAGAATCCAATTTCAACTCTAATTAGTTATCATGGAATCCAATTCCAACTCTAATTAGTTAGCATGAAATTTAATTTTAAAATTAAAATAAACTTTATATTTTAATATAAAATAAACTTTTATTTTAATATTAAAATAAAATTATTAAGAATATTATATATATATAATAATAAAACAAAACCATTATTTTATTATATATATAATAAAACCGTATATATTTTATTAATTAATAAAGCGGAATGTGCCATACGTTACTTGAGGTTCATTGAAGAGTGTTACCACTGTTATTTCATATCTAAACCAAACACTTTACTCACTTTCACTTTCACGGAATTCAAGGAATTAACCAGACCGAATTCGTTTTCCTTTTTTTTTTTTTTTTTGAAATCAAACATGATTCATTGAACTACTTTTCAAATAAAGTCAGCCACAGACTCGGTAACATATAAAAAAAACGTTTACCGAAAACAGATTTCGCAAAATAATTATCACGTTTTTTTTTTTAAAATTTTATACAATAAAATTATGCCCAATTAAATTGTTCTAAATACATATCAATATACATATCAAATCTGAACAATTAATAATTTGCATAAAGGTTTGGCTCGATGCCACCGTTAGGTTTGTAATATTCAAGAAACGATCAAATTGCATAAAAGTGCGAAACGTGGAAAAATCGAGTTTAAAAATTTTATAAACCATATACCCTTGATCACCCTTTATGCACAATTATTAATTAAACGAAAAAGATAACGAATAGGAATCATACCCTTGAAGATCGAGCTTCCTCAGGTACAAGTTCACCTCCAATCCTTTTCGCGTTCAACTTGAATCCACCGGGTTTGGTTCCTTCCTTTGATCAACGTTAGCCACCCAAATGTTTGGCCTCTAGAGGTAATCCACCAAAGAAAAAGAATTTTCAAGAAGAAGGGGTATTGGCTCAAACCCTAGTTTTTCCTATCTGTATAGAAAAAGGGCGTACTCTCCAACTATTGGAATTATTACGTAGTTGTAAAAGTCAACCACCCCCCATCACCCATAATAAGACTCCTCTTATTTATAGATGTGGGCAACCCACCTTAACAATTAAGGAATTGGGTTTTTATTTAATTAATTAAATTCTTTTAATTAATTAAGCCACCTAATCTTATTAGGGATAATTAATTAAACTCCTTTAACTAATTTTCCTTCCTAATCCAATTAGGAATAAATGAGAGTACTTATATTAAATTAATTTCTAAACTCTTTTAGAAATTAAAATAATAATAATAATTGTAATAATATTAATAAGACTCCTCTTATTAATTTATATTTAATATTTCTAAAATATTAAATAATAAATATTAAGCTATTTAATTTATTCTATCACCATAGATTAAATTAAATATACATAACATATTATTACGATTATGCCATTAACTTCTTAAATAATTATTCTTCCTTTTATGGTGTGACCCTTTAGGTTCTCCATATTAAACCGGTTGTGAATAAATCAATTAGAACAATTCTAATCTTATTTAAATAAATAAATTAAACAATTAATTTATTTAAATAAATAATATTTATTCTACAATAGGGATAAGCCTCTCTAGCGATCAACGACTTTCCAGATAATATAGATTTCAACATTAATCATTAAAGAACCTTTGAGTAAATAGTTACCGTACAATTCAATCCTTCCATCATATACAATGTCCCAATTAAATATAAGACATGGAATTACTGTCAAATCTTATTTTATTTAATTATATGTATTTCAATCCTTAAATGCACAACTCCAAATAATGCAAATTAGAAACTCCTTTCTAATTTCATTACTCCTTAACCAAGGACTCTTTGGGTTGTCATTTATCGAATCACATAGGACATTTCTCTTCTTTTATTAGAAGTGGTAGATTCTTTATTGATCATACATTATCTCCATGTACAACTTATTATACCCAAGCATACCCTTTGATATACCCTAAGGGTCTTAAGGAATAAGTCAAAGTATAACTCATCATACACAAGATTCTATGATGATCTCAAGTCCAAGGATTACTTGTCTTACTATCACTACGAGAATTCCTATTGACAAAAGTAAAACTCCATTAGGTATTCCTTAGCGAGCCACGTTCAGTGAACTTATTCTCTAATAAGCACCTACATACTTGCTTTAGTGTCTCCACACAAATGATCATGAGATCAATCATCCTCATCTAATGAGCAAGCAACGTATGTACCAATCTATCTGGATTCACTAATCCCTAATTTAGTAATCCAATGATTGGGAACTATTTTAGTTTTAAGCTTTCTAAGAATTTAGTTCTCATTAGAATGATCATCATTATTATTCTAAAAGCATTGCTTAAAACTATGGGTTTATCACATATTAAAAAATAGCATCATGTAGATAATTAGAAGCCATTAATAAATTAATACTTTTTATTAATAAATGAATAAGATTGTTACAAAGTATATGCTTTATCATCAAACATGATTGGCTTGTGTGCATACTACTTTCAACCCCGACATGAAAAAGTTCCAAATTTGATAAAAATTTCCAACCAATATTTCGGCATAATGATATTGAAGAAATAATATCATTTTCGAATAAAATAACATCCCTTACCTCGAAAGACAGTACTTCTAGTTGAAACACCCGATATAGGCTATGACTTGAACTTGCACCGTATAGCAATATTCAAAGTATACTCAAAATACTCACAAGAATATGCTCGATAATATAGAGAGAGAAAACTTCAGTTTCTGGTGTGATTTTCAATTCTAACCTAAGCACCCTATTTATAGGAAAATGCTTAGAACACCAAAGTAGAAAATTTAATAAATTAATATTATTTTTTTTTCTACATCTTCCTACGCATCAAGCATCTGAATTCAGCAACTTGACATGTGTTAAAGATGCCCACCAAACACAAAAAACATTTTTCTTATTTAAATTAATTTAAACTTCCAAAAATCAATTATTTCGGAGCTTCGGAACTTCAATAATTCAAAATAATTAGCTCTTTTATCAGAAAATTCGAATCACGCGAATTTTTATAGGAAATTCAATTCTCTACAACTTTGTAGAAGAAAGTTTTTCCAAATTCCAAACAGAAATTGACCGAAATCCACAAGCAGGCGATTTTACGTGCTATAATCAAATTTCTGCATAAGAAATGGGGTCCACCGAACACTCAAAACATGTGTTAATCATTTAATGCCACAAAATACTCTTCCTCCTCATATACTCACATATCGCATATTCATTATAAAATATCACCAAGTATATATTATTAAAATAATATATTTAAATGAATTATTTTATCGAGAAAAAGATAAAATATTAATTTTCAACAATTGTCACTTTAAAAATTTTCTCCATCTATATCCACATAAAATCAATATTTTCCTCATCATATAAATCAATAATTAATTATTCACAAATAATATTACGAATCACGATCTTTGGCAACCAGTAGTTCTCCTAGGAAAGAGTGGGCTTTCGAATAAGGATCTCTCATTCTTGGCGCATGATTAGGTGACCAAACCTCTCCTTAGATGAACTTTCTAGACATTGCCAATAATGTTATCCAATAATATTATTCAGATAATATGAATTATTGCTCTCAGATAATGAAAAATACTGTGTAATGACAATTTATTGAAACAACAGTAATATAAAATATCAATGCAACAATTATTGAATCAATTAAATAAAATACTAAATAGTAATTACTGTAACAATTATTGAGTAGTGCCTTCTTACGTAAGAATCAATAATTGGTGCAATACTGCGTGTCTTCTTGTTCAACAACACGTATTAGTGTGTTTTAACCACCGGTATTCCAACAAGATAATTTGAATAACAACTTCGCCGTTATTTATAAATAACTTATATTTGTTGTTTTCTTCATCCAATCGGTTTCAGTTATGGGGCCCACAAAAGATCAAGGCAAATAAATTTAATATTCCCCTGACAAGCATTTAATATTCCACGACCAAACGAATATTCCACGACGATAATGAATATTTTATAACCACTTGCTTATTCGAAATATTTGCATATTTTACCCATAACTATTCAGATTAATCAAATCAACCCTTACTATTTCAAAATAATAAATAGAGGAAAATAAATTTCATTTATTAATAATTTGGGGTCTTACAACACTGTGACTCCCCCAAAATAGGTCCATTCAATCCAACCCATTCTGAGTCACCAAATACATGGTACAGAAATAACTACAACTTAATTATTACAACATATAAACTGTGAGTTTAAATACAGATATTGCCATCTAGACAATATCCACACGCAAATAAATCTCCATCATAATTATAGATACATTATTTTACAAAAATGGTGAGGACTACTAAACAACTCTCTCTAGAACCTTCATTCCATACCCCCACTAGTACTACTAGCTACATTCTCGCCTCCCCGAGAAGAAAAATGGAACAAAAGGAAAAGGGTGAGCTCAACTAGCCTAGTAAAGAATATTATGACTAAGATAATATACAACAAATTATCGTTAGTCTCCAACAGGGAAAAATCTAATAGAATACAATAGACAACCGGTTTTTAAATCAATCTTAGTAATGAAATAATAATTCATTAGAAGAGTTAAGTAGAGAATGCAAACTACTATCTTCTATATATGAATTTAAAAGTGCATCGTCGATATTTTATCCTGTAACATCAATCAATATATATCTGAATCAAATATTCATCTTTGCACTACGTGCCAAAGATATTCATCGATTAGTCATGTTCATCTAAACATATGTTCATCTTTGCACTACGACCCAAAGATATTAATCGATCATTCGTGTTCATCTCAACACTGCTTATATCTTTGCACTACGAGCCAAAGATATTCATCAAGAAATCATTCATCTTTGCACTACAGGCCAAAGATATTCATAATATCATCATTTAGGACCGAGGATGATGAAAAATATTTTAAAGGAAACGAATCCAATTGAAACAAAAGAATAATTATTAAGGATTCGTATTTTAAACAATCCAAGTTCAAAAATATTTCATAAGTAATCAGAGTGGTGTAAAATTCAAGAATGATCAAAACATGGATACAATCAAAGCTAGTATCCATAATAGATATTTTGGACTAAAAAGAAGAAATTTCAATTTTCGGTGAATAGTGCCGAGTATTAAATGAATAGTCTTGATACGTGAATAATCTTTGTATCGTGAATAGTAACTCCAACACCAAAAGATAGAAATTTCACAAAAAACATCATCACGCTTCGTGAATAGTACTCGTAAATAGTAAATCGTGAATAGTAACTCATGAATAGTAACTCGTGAATAGTAACTCATGAATAGTAACCCCGACATGAAAAAGTTCCAAATTTGATAAAAATTTCCAACCAATATTTCGGCATAAAAATTTCCAACCAATTTTCCGACAATAATGAATATTTTATAACCACTTGCTTATTCGAAATATTTGCGTATTTTACCCATAACTATCCACATTAATCAAATCAACCCTTACTATTTCAAAATAATAAATAGAGAAAAATAAATTTCATTTATTAATAATTTGGGGTCTTACACACATGCAATAGCCTTAGTTGGTCAACAACTCACACTAGGGAAAGTCTTGCAAGTTAAGTCACAATAATGTAACAAAGGGTAAAAATGTCATTTCGCACACAAAATTATTGGCATAATGGACATTGTCCAAACCCTTAGGATTTAGGGTTTAGAAACCTTAGGGTTTAGGACTTGAACCCTTTAGGGTTTGCAATTAAATTTCTAAAATTTCCAATTTAGGTTCTAAAAATCGAAAATTAATATTTTTAAATTATAATTATAATTTTCTAATTATATTAAAATTTCTTAATCATAACTTAAATCTTGCTAATTAGGGTTAGTATTTCCTAATTAAAATTGCTAATTTAGCAATTAGGGTCAAAATGGTCATTAGGGTTTATAACCCACAAACTAGGGTTTTAATTAGAAAAAGAATTTCAAATTTAGAAATTAGGTTTCGTAATTAGATTAGGATTTTCTAATTACTATAACTTGAAAATTAGGATTAACATTTCCTAATTATCATTACAATTATTAAATTAACACTTAGGTTTTTTCCTAATTATAAATTAGGGTTTCTAATCCAGAAATTAGGTTTTTCTAAATTTGAAATTAGGGTTTGCTAATTAATTAAGCTTTACACTAATTATTATTATAATTATTTACACTTACGCCATTAAGTTCCCAATTTAGGGTTTCATACACCGAATTAGGGTTTCGGATTCCCGTAACTAAAATTATGGTTTCCAGAACCAGTTTTACGGTTTCTTGTAATTCAGAAGAATTTTCTAACCGAACGTTGACGTTCTTAATATATACTTAGGGTTTGTCACATATATCGTTTATTTGGTCAACCCTTGACTCTTAACCACATACTGTACACGTATACAACCATATACATACAACATATTCACTTATTCCTTAATCCTGAATAATTCACCTAAATCGTTCACAGAATTTTAAAATCCTCAAAATTCGTTCTTAAAAATATCAAACGCATACACTTATTTTCTGTCTAGGTTCTAATATCGAACCTTAAATCAATTAATAAAATTTTTAAAAATATTCAAATTCTCGGGTTGTCACATCCAGGACCCAAAGTTGTAGGTTTGTTAGAAGTGGATGCTATCACTCAATTGTTTGCACAGATGGTATCCATGTCAAAGAAGATTGACTCATTGACAGACACCAAGGCGAAGACATTTGCATTTGTGTGTGAGTTATGTGCAGGGTCATATGCAACAGACCAATGTGCTATCAGTTCGAAGTCTGTCCAATATATGAGCAACTAAAGGAAGGATCAAGGTCAATTTAAGAACACATACAGTGCTAACAACCGCATCCATCCAAATTTCAATTGGTCAAATAATCAAGGAAATCAACAAAGTTAGTTTCAACCACATAACCAATCTCAGTCACAGTCAGCTTAGCAACAGTTTGCACCAAGACCACCGTACCCACCTGGATTTTCTCAACAACATCCTACACCACCAGCACCTCCGCAAGAAAAGAAGTCAGAGATGGAGGAAATGATGATGAAGTACATGGAAAATACGGAAGTGATGATTAAAAGCCAAGCAGTGGCTATTAAAAATCTAGAAACTGAAACGGGTCAGATGGCGAGCATGCTTAATAACAGACCACAGGGTTCATTGCCAAGTACCACAGAGGAAAATCCAAGAAGGGAAGGGAAGGAACAATGTCAAGCGATTACACTTAGGTCTGGAAAACAGGTTGCAGAGAATCAGCATGGCGCGCCCGTGCCACTTTTATAAAGGGAAGATGCGCGGCCGTGAGATCAAGAAATCCTGTCCGAAGAGAAAATTGATAAGGAAGATTCTGGACAACATCAAGAAGAGAAGAATAAAGAAGGTTCATTTGAGAAGCCCGTGAATAAAATACCAATAGTTCACCCTCCTGTTCCTTATCCACGGAGATTGCATAAGCAGAGGGAAGATATGCAGTTTAGTAAGTTCTTGGAGGTATTCAAAAAGCTACAGAGTAACATACCTTTCGCTGAGGCATTGGAACAGATGCCTAGTTATGTAAAATTTATGAAGGGTATCTTTTAAAGGAAGAAGAGATTAGAAGAATTTGAAACAGTGGCCTTGACAAAGGAATGCAGTATAGTGCTTTAACGCAAATTACCTCCAAAGCTGAAGGATCCGGGTAGTTTCACAATACCATGCACAATTGGAAAGATGAGCTTCTATAAAGCCCCCAAATCCAGGTACTTGAAACCCGAACTTGGTGCTTACGATACCATTTCTATGAGCGGAATAATACTAATAATAATAACAATAATATAGATACCAACTTAATTTACATATTTATCAAAGTCTAAATCCCAAGTACGCAACCTTTAATACATTCCTCACAATACGTGATAGGTAATATATATCATACTTGTCTTAATAAAGATAACTATTTCATAAAATGGCATTGAATTCATTCTGCAACCTTTTCTTTCCCTTTATTCTTAGCCGAGCCTTCTACTTGTTCACACTTAGCTGGAAACATTTAAATTAAGCAAGGATGAACATTTGAGTTCTCAGCAAGTAATAGCAATTATATATATATATATATATAAGCTGAAAGAATTTAAATATTTTCTTTATACTATCCTTCTACAACAAATCAATAGTTGTGAAGTAATCTGAACCGATAATATTAACATAACAACCCTCTTTCAAATTTTAAAACTACGTACTGACTATATATAGAGTTAAGGGGACATACTATGAACATTATTTTCATTTTCGAATAGGTTTAGCAGAACTTCATCCGCAAACCATCATAACTTACGGGCACGAGGGTGTACATCCCATGGACCCTATATTGATCAATACTGCATGCAATAACGATAGGATCATTCACTCTGTCCGCCTTGGGCGCATAAAAGTTTTCCCGTGTAAGGGATGTTCATACTTGTCGGGGTTCCAAACCAAAACAATTCGGTTGGATAATAATAAGGTTTTATCTTGTTCAACAATAATCTATAATTCAACATATATGTATACGAGTAATTAACAAAGGTGTATAAACATGTGATTAAATGCAATGATTATCCAAGTGGGGACACTTGTATAACCATTTATAGAAATTAACGAACGGAATATATATCTGAATTACCATATACTAACATGTTGACAATCAATGAGCGTATATAATATAGGATTAATAATGCATGCAAAGAATAATATAATTACGAAACATTCTTACTCATGTCCATTGCATAAAGAAAATGCAAAGGTAGGATCTCGGGCCGATCTTGGCGCTTAATATGCAACTTAGTTTTATCTTTTATATCACGACCTATCATTAATCAGATCATTCGTTCTATTAGAACAATATACTATAACATATAGTACTTCATTTCGCAGTCAACACATAACCTAATCACATTATCACATATATTCAACAGTTATTGCATCACAAACAAACATTAATACAGTCAAAATATCTATGTCCAGATCAATTTCTGAAATATGTCGGTATACCGATAGCTTTATCAGGTAATTATCGAGTCTAAGACTCTATTCCGAAGTTCAATAACTATAAGTATCAGTCATATCATTTTAAATGACTTAATAAACATTTAATATAATTTATCATGAATTTCAAACACTAGAATCATTATCAAATGATTTAAGTATTAAACGATTCTATTATCATTTAACTATTATTTAACTATTAATGAAACCATTGCCAAAATATTAAAGTTATTTATAATAACTCAAAATATTTTAAAACATTTATATTACCCTTAAATGATTTTTAAAATATTTAAAATTATTTTTAAATAATTACCATTAATATTAAGATATTAATGTCTCGCTTTCTTAAAATATTAAAAGTCATTAAGTATAACTTCAAATATTTTTAATTCACTTAATATTATTAATCTTGATAATATTTAATTAACCTCTTAGTATTATTAATTCACTAATAACACTTTTATTCACTTACTAATATTATTAACATCTTAATAATATTTTAATACTTACTAATATTATTAATCCTCTTAATAATATTTTAATCATGCATTAATATTATTACTTTAATAATATTTTACTTATGTTTTAGTATCATTAATCAATTAATAATACTTTTAGTCATTTACCAATTGTATTAATATTTTATTTATTTACTAATATTATTGATCATTTAATAATATTTTATTCCTTTACTAATGTTAATAACATTTTATTTAATCTCGTATATTATTATTTACTTAATAATATTTTAATCATCCAATAATAATTTAATTTAATATTATTAATCTTTTAATAATATTTTAATCTAAAATTAATATTTTAATCTAATATTATTAATCATTTAATAATACTTTAATATTTTAAATAAAATATGATTAAACATTTAATAATATTTTAATCTTAATATTTTATTTACTTAACAATATCATATTCTAATATTATGAATATCATAATAACATTTTAATAATTTATTAGATCAATAAACAATTTATTTTAATTGTTCACCCTTTATAAAACCATTTATTTAATATCCATAAAAGGTCGAAATAATATTTCTTATTATAAATTACCAAAATACCCTAAAATAGTCGTAATATTATATATTAGGAGTATTCAAGCATTAAAATCATATTTTTCTTATTTAAGACATCATTTAACTATTTATTTCTTTTTATTCATAACATAATCATTTTTAGGAAAAATAGCAAACTGATTCCAAAAATTCTCATTTTCTGGATTTGGATAGTATATGACCCAACCATGATCCCCAAATTTTTCGGGAATTTTAGAAAATGATGTACTAATTTTAAAGTGCCCAAAACACTCAGATCTTGCTTCATTTTTCATAAATCGAGTTTTGCCCAGAAAAATCTAAAATTTTCATTGTATACTCTCATAACATATATGAACCTATTGTAAAACTTTTGAAAATTTCCAGTGTATACATAATGAGAAATGTGAGTGTTAATATTTAGGAGTCCTTTACGGAAATAGCCATTACGCACAACCTATAAATCGAAACGCATCCACGTAGATAACTTCTTAAGGTACCTCTGTGGTTTGTTCCAGATTTTTAAAAGACTTGCAACTGCCCGAAACAACCTCAAGAAAAACAGGGACAATAGCTTTTTAGGGTTTTGAAACTTTGACTTTCTAAGTGGACTGTTTTGGGGAAAATAGCCCTCATGGCTTCAATACTTGCTAGATTTGTGTTCTACCACTTGGGTTTACTAGAGAACTCATGTATCTAGCACCCCCCTTTGACGGATCACAAATCCATGTTGTAAAACTTGAGTTACATAAGATTTAGTGGAAGAAAAATAAGAGTTTCACCCCTTGGAGAACATATGCTCATTTCCTTCCTCTAAACCTTTGATCTAACACTCAAGATACTTAGTTCCATACATGATAATATGTAGAACTAGGGTATCTTATGTATTAATCCATATCTCCAACAAATCATGCTATAACACAAAATATAAGAAGAATAAGAAAAAGAATGGATGAGAACCTCACCTAGTTTTATTTGCTATCCTTCTTGATCTTCCAAAGTAATGTATAATTGTAAGACCCCAACTTTTTGAATAAAGATTAAATTTTCTCGAAATATATTTTTGAATATTATGGTGTGGATTTGATTAATGTTATAGTTGTGGGTAATATTTACAAATTTTGCAAAAATACATGAGTTGTTATATAATATTCGATTGGTCGGGGAATATTCGTTTTAACAGGGAATATTCGTACAACAACACAATCATTGGTGGACCCCCACAACGGAATTATTGTCGAATTGAGAAAATGACAAAAATACTTTATGAAAATAACGGCGGAAGTTTTACTGTTAACTGCTTGAAACACCCGTGTTAAAAAATACATGTCTGGCGCGCGGTTACATAGTAGCATTACGGTATTGATTATTGATGCTTACGTGAGAAGTCACTCAGTTATACTCAATTATTGCTACAGTAATTGCTGCATCATATCTCTCATATTATTGATTCAATTATTGTCACAATATCATTTGCATAATATTTTATATTATTAAATCAATAATTGAGACGACAAGGTTATTCATATTATTATTTGCAATATTGACAATGTCTAGAAGTTCTGTCAAGGAGAGGTTTGGTAACCTAATTGCTCGCCAATAAGGAGAAATCCTTATCGGAAAGCCCTCTTTCACAGAACGACACGGTTGTTAAATATTATGAGTTATAATATTAATGATGAATAAGTTGTGTTGATTAAAAATAAATTTTGATAGTTCCATTGTGTTGGGATTATTAGTGTTAGTGGAAATCGACATCTATTCCGATGATAATTGATGTCTAGGGGTTATATTGATAAATCGGGTAATTTATCGGATAAATGAGCAATTAATTGCTACTAATTCACATGTTTATATAAATATTTGTTCACATGTGTGTACTATTGAATCACATTATTTACTATTAGGGGAGTTGGTGCAAGATTGATAATACTTGCATGACTAAGTTAAAAATGGAGGTATAGATGGAGGTACTATATCTTTAATTTGTTATTTTCACATGATTATACTATCGATTCACATGATTGAACTATTGATTCACATTATTTACTATTAGGGAAGTGGTGCAAGTTTGATAATACTTGCGGGGACTAAATTAAAAATGAAAGAAAAGTTGGAGGTATTGTCTCGTAATTTTTTGATCCCCAAAACGTGCAATTATCGAAACTATATTTTCCTATAAATAGAAGCTCATTCTTCCTTCATTTCTCACCAATTCACAAAAGCTTTAGAAGCGATTATTATAGAGAGAAATTATAGAGAGAAAGAAGAAGAGAAGTCTGCTACCTACTTTTTCAATATCCAGTTTTTCCAAGGTAGGGAGTATTATTTCTTTCTTATCCATGAAGAGAACTTACATTATTCCATTCTTTATTATTACATTGGAATAACTCAGTATCGCTGAGCTACCCTATACTCGGTGAAATTCTTCTATTGTTCAATTCTTTATCATTCTGTTGGAACATCCTGTCTGTGCGTTCTACGCCGGACCTGGTTCCGTCTTTATTATTCTGTTGGAATATCCATGCATGCGTTTTTGTGGGACTGATTTCGTCTTTATTATTACATTGGAATATCACATGCATGCGTTTTACTGCCGGACTCGATTCGTCTTTATTATTACATTGGAATATCTTTATGCATGCGTTTTATGCGGACTGATTACTGTCTTTATTATTTTGTTGGAATAACCTGTCTGTGCGTTTTACGCCAGACCTCAATCCGTTATTTATTATTCTATTGGAATAACCTGCCTGTGCAGTCTATCGCATGCCTAGTGATTTCTTTTGTTATTCCATTCCTTATTATACTCAGTTGGTTAAAGTTTTGACTTCTATACTCCATGAAATTAGTGGAATATCCTTGATATTTGCGTTTCATCCAAAGATCTTTTTCATGGAAATATTCTTCTGAGCATTCTTGAATTTTACTCTACAAAGCAGTATCATGTTAACAATTTGGACGTTATTAGTTCCTGGATAAAATAATTCTTGAACTTGTTTTATTGAATTCTTATATCATTGTCATCATCCTCATGTTTATATTTTGTTGGAAGTCATCTGTGGCCTATAGTGCATAGATGGACTTGGTATGATTATGACCAGGGATTATTCGGTGTAATCATGACCGTAATGTTACAAATGATGTGGTAAAAGTCCTCATTGGCCCGTAGTGCATTGATGGACAGTTGTTGGCATGATCGTGACCATTATTGAATACACAAATATTCTTGGCCCGTAGTGCATGGACAATTGTGGTCGTGATACTAAAGAATATCCTTGGCCGTAGGGGTGATTTGATGATGTGGATTATTTATTAAGCTGAGTCCCAGCGATAAAAGTGATGAAAAACCTTTTAAATCATAAAAGATAGTAGAATTTATTCTCTACTTGACTCTTTTAATGGATTGCTTGTTCCTTCATTAGCTTTAAACTTGATGGTTGTTATATTGTATCGGTTTAACACTTGTTGATTCAAGGCTAACGATAATATATTCTGCATTATCTTAGTCATAATATTTCTTACTGGGCTAGTTGAGCTCACCCTTTTACTTTTATTGTTCTCTACAGAAAATGAGAACGTAGTAGGGACTAGTCGGGGAACGGAGTGACGGACCAGATGATAACATTAGTAGTCCTCACTATTCAGTGAAATAGTGGGAAATAAATGTAATAATATTGAATTTGAGTTTGTATATTGTCTAGATGACAATATTTGTATTAAAACTCACAGCTTATGTTTTGTCGTACTTTACACGACAATTGTATAATTAAGTTGTCACTACAAGAAAACCACCTATTTCCGACTGACGTATCCTCGACGGATTAAATTCGGTCGAAATAGGATTATGTCCGAGGGAATAATGTGTCGGATATAAGTCCCTCGAAAATACATTAATTAGGATGGAATTTAGTCGAACTTAGTCCTCCCCAGTTGGCGCCAAGTTTAGTGCCACCGCAAACAGTAATTTCGACGAAAAAACATTAATTTCGAGAGACTTTTCGTCAAACTTAAACTATTTCCGAGAGACATATGTTCGACGGACATTCCGTCGGAGATAAAAATAAAAACCTTCCACCTTCTGCCTTTTCATTTCAGACGCTCGCTTTATTTCTCTCTCTCACTCCTCCTCGATCTAATCCTCACCGCCCCCACCCTCTCTCATTCTCTCAGTCTCAGTCGATATCTTTCCCTCTCTCATCCTTCCCGCCCCCACACCGGTCCCCCTAGTACTCTCCTTCCCTCTCTCATCCTCCCCACCCCACCCATCTAGTCATTGCCGGTCCCCCGCGTGCCACCCCTTTTCCCCTGCCACCGTACGTTCGCCTCTCTCTTTCTCTCTCTCTTCACCACTCTCTGCACTCTCATTTCATTCGCTTGTACCCCTTCCACACAAGACCATCTGCGTGCCCCTCCTTTACGATCGACGTCGACGACGCGCTCTGGCAGGGTTGGACTCTACTTTCTCCTTCTCCTCCTTTAACCGGTTTTCAAACTAGCTAAGGCCTAAGGTTAGTAATGGTTTATTTGTATAATTAGGTATAATTTCTTGCCCAATATTGTGCATATTACACTGAAATTGGTACTATATATATATATATATATATATATATATATATATATATATATATTGATGATAATTACTACTACTATATATATTTCGGATTCATTGCTGAAATTGGGACTTAAGTGTTCTGCCGAAATGGGTTATATCTATTTGTGTTCTGCTGAAATTATAAGGGTTATTATTTGTGTTAATTGCCTAACTGTTGTGAAAATTGGGTTGCCAAAATTGTGTTATGCCTAACTCATATGCAAATCTAACATGCAAATTGGGATTAAACTTATGTTGCGACTTACATTTAGTGTATAAAGATCTCGTAAATGTTTCAATCTTGATATATTTGTTATTAATCTTGATATATTTGTTATTTACGACTGAATTTATGACAAAAATTCTGTCTAATTATGAAATTGCCAGACTTGTATGTATTGTATTAGTAATTAGTTTCCCAATATTAATAAATCATAAACTAAGTGCCATTTACTTAGTTTCTTACTACTAAAATAAAATAAAGTAAATATAATTTAATTTAGTTTATTAAATAAAATACAATTCAATAAAAATAAAATTAAATAAAAATAATAAAATAAATTTAATTTAATTTAATTTAAATAATCTAAATTAAATTAAATTAAATTTAAAATAAATTTAATTTAATTTAATTTAATAAAAAACATTAAAAATTATATAATATATATATAATACAAAATAAAATAAAAAGTAATAAAAAATTTAATTTAATTTAGTTTAATAAATAAAATAAAATAAAATATATAAGTAGTCTCTATAGATTCCAAATAAAAATTTTCATAAACTAAGTACCACTTACTTATTTTATCATCATTGGCAAAATAACAGTTTATAGCTAGAAATGAATTTCGAACAGTAGTCTCTATAGATTCCAAATAACAATTCTCATAAACTAAGTACCACTTACTTAGTTTATCATCATTGGCAAAATAAACTAAGAATAACTAGAAGTGAATGTCGAACAGTAGTCTCTATAGATTCTAAATAATTAACAATTCTCATAAACTAAGTACCACTTACTTAGTTTTATCATTGGCAAAATAAACTAAGTAGCATTTGCTTAGTTTGCCACAATTTTCAATATATAAATGTAATAATACTCTCCCTACATATATGTACTCTTTCTTGTATGCGAGTTTGGACATAGCGATTTAAACTAAATAATACTCCAATAGGTTCCTCAGTAAATTAATTAAAAAAGGGTCGTAGTTCTTGTTTGTGTCTATACTAGAATAATAAAGGTAATTGAATTCTCGAGATATTCCTCATTTGTTCATCATATGCAGATGACAACATCCTAAGTAGTGCGGCAAGTTGTTGAACTTTGTTCAATAAATAGAATGGAACTCCTTCTTCGGGATGTTGTCATCTGTTATATGATGGAACAAAGGAGGAATGTTCTGATAATTGAATTAACTTTATTATTCGAGTATAGACATAACAGAACTACAACCCTTTTTTTTTTCTTGACTTCAAGTAGAGATTCCACATAAATTCTCATAAACTATGTACTATACTTTGAAACTTAGAAACCCGTTTGACATACACTTAATAGGGGTGAATGTCGAATGTACCCTCGATTTGGGACTCAAGTATTGGATGTTATGTCTCTCACTTAAGCCTGCAAATAATGAAATGGTACATTTTTGTTATTTTGAGGATTAATCGATTGTTATCTCTATATGTTCTCCGAAAGTGCATACTTAGATTAAGTTATCTTAGTCTATTTCGTGTGCTTGGAGACCATGGGAGAGTCTTTGTAAAATTCTCTTGAAACTCATGAAACGTACTCAACGTGTTTGCACTAGTGACGAGACACATCCAATAACGGGATAGAAGCCTTACCCCTATCCTGTAGAGATACTAGGTAAATTTAATTCACGCATGAATATCCAAATTAACTTAATGCGTACTTCTGTGTAGTTAAAAATGTCAGCCGACCGGAGTTGGATGTACCGTAGGATACCCATTGATGGGAGGGGATTAGTCTCAGCTTATTGTATTGGGGTTTTAGATTTCTTGAACAAAGCACTAGAACATACGGATGATCCACACGGGAAGATGCGATGCCCGTGTGTCAAGTATAAAAATCTGATTTGGAAGAAAGTCGACGAGATTAAATTTAACTTATTTTCTCGTGGATTTGTAGATGGGTACTTCGTATGGACTCATCACGGGGAATCAGAAGTGATTGAAAATATTATGGAACAACTAATTCCACGGGATTCATACGTCAAGAACTATGATCCAGTTGAGATGTTGGTTGATGCTTATATGGCTACTATTATTATCGATCAATGAATATGAACCTTCTTCAAGTAGTACGAAGCAAGTGCCAAATGATACAGCTGTTGCCTTTTACAAGTTGCTATCTGAATCTGGGGTCACGTTGTATCCGGGAAATGATACGAACACCAAGCTTTCTACATTGACGAAGCTCTTACACTTCAAGAATGAGCACGACTGTAGTGAGAGAGGTTTCAACGATTTGCTCGCTATAATTGGACATTTCTTACCCAAGGATCATACTCTTCCTGCGAATTATTATGAAGTTAAGAAGATGGTCAAGGGGTTAAATATGGGGTATCAGAAAATCGATGCTTGTGAGTAGGATTGCATGTTATACTATGGGGAGGACAGAGATAAGGGATAGTGTGATATATGCAGTTTATCGCGCTACAAGGTTACAAAACGTGGGGGGAAGGAGAAACATGTTCCCAGGAAAATCTTACAATACTTTCCACTTGCACCGAGACTTCAGCTGCTATTCATGTCGTCTTATATGGCTCAACATACGAGTTAGCATCGAACAAGGGATGTCATGCCTGGTCAGCTGACTCACCCAGCGGATGGAGATGAATGGAAGAGATTTGATGTAAATTATCCCAAGTTTGCGGAAGAAGTTAGGAATGTTAGGCTTGGCATGGCTACTGATGGCTTTTGCCCTTTTAATAATTTTAGCCAGCCCTACTCAGTTTGGCCAGTTATTATGGTCGCTTATAATCTTCCACCGGCAATGTGCATGAGGGATTCGTATTTGTTTTTGACTTTACTCATTTGGGGGGATAAAAGTCCTACAAAAGATCTTAATGTGCACCTTCGACCGTTAGTGGATGAACTAAAGATGTTGTGGGAGACAGGGGTTCAGATGTATGATAAATCGATATGCGAGCATTTTTTGATGAAAGCAGCCCTGTTATGGACTATCACTGACTTTCCAGCTCTTGGGATGGTTAGTGGTTGGTCAACTCACGGGAAGCTGTCCTGTCCAGTGTGTATGGGGGATGTGCAAGGCAACCAGTTGTAGCATGGGCGGAAATGTAGTTTCTTTGGTACTGCTCGTAGATTCTTGCCTCTTGATCACAATTACAGAAAGATGTCTACACAGTTCAACAGAAAAATAGAGAAGAAGGGGGTTGTTGGTTAGGTTGTCAGCAGGCGTTGAGGTCTTGGAGTGGTTGAATCAACTTGATTTTCCTTTGCCGGGGAAGGAACACGATGAAATTGAGAGAAGCGTAGAGTAGGGAAGACTCATAATTGGACACATTTGCCTATATGGTTTGTGTTGCCGTATTGGGGCACACTTTCAGTTCGTCACGGTATAGATGTCATGCATACCGAAAAGAATGTTTTCAAGAACTTGTTTTATACCGTGTTAGATGCAAGTGGTAAAACTAAAGACAATGACAATGCTCAAAAAGTTTTGGAGTCATTGAGCATTAGGCCAGAATTGTGGCTTCGCCCTAACACTACGAAACCTAAAGCTCCATTTAGTCTTACTAAGCAACAAGTTGAAGACGTCTGTAAGTGGGTTAGTGGGTTGAAGCTCCCAGATGGATATGCGTCAAACATAACACGTTGTTGTAAGGTTGAACAATTGAAAATTTCTGGATTCAAGAGTCACGATTGTCATGTATTCATGCAGAAGTTGATTCCAATTGCATTTCGTGAGATGTTAAACCTTACATATTCGTAATCTACCAATTTTGTTATTGCAGTAGGATATTCATGGCTAGACATAGCGGTGAAGGTCGCCGAGGTGGTGGGCGATCTGGTACTAGAGACGGTAGCCACGATGGAGGCTCTTCTTCAGGCGCAACTAAGTTATCTTAACTAGGATTTAAATATATCTCAAGCTGCATTAATTACAATGATTATTGAAGTACTATGTTAAATACAATTATTACAGATGCACCTCATCGACGACACCGAGGGACGAACCTCGATATCTTTGGTTTTCCGCCGGCAGTGCCACTTACACAGATCTTAGGTGGATGTCATTTCCCAATGATGAGGTGTTAATATTTTTGGCACTATTTCTATCAGTTATTGCAAAACACAATTCACATAACACATATTGTTATACTTTTTCTGTAGTATACTAGACCCGGTGGCTAAGCACACCCTACATGCAATTTGTTTGACCCATCTCCCGAGAGGGTGCATGCGGATCTGTCAGTATGCGCAGTACGATGGCACTTTTATGTAGACTGTCTTGCGGGAGTTCCACGTAAGTTAAGCATATTATCACCGCATATTTGTATTGGTCAGTTCGTCAAATGTTCTTAATTTTAAATAATCTTTTGTTATAGGTTTATTATCGATTTGACCCGAGCATCTCTCGGTTGCACCGGCATCTCTTTGTGATTGAGCATCACGTCATTGCGAATTACTCGGATGGTCAGATGAGATGCGACGTAGCGTACTCGGCGGTTGTGGACCACCCCAGACCACCATCGAGATCATCACCCCAAGATAGTCTCCGATTTAGCCTGGGAGGCTATGTGTGCGCACTGGGAGGCTGATGACTTCAAGAAAAAGTCTGAGCAGGCGAAGAAGAACCGTGGTCAGCTCTGGATAGTACACACCACTGATTCTCAGTCGTTCGAGGAGGCGAAGACGGTAAGTGCGTTGTATTTAGTTATTTATGTGTCAAGTTCTCACATAAATACTTAAGACCTATTTTATGATTGTTTGTATTAGGTATTGGGGAGGACCTTGGGCTGTGATCCTACCATTCTAGAGTTTTGGGATCGAGCCCACATATCTAAGGATGAGCGTGCTTTGTCTTAGGCAGCTTTATCTATACGGTTAAAACTCATATTACTATTTAGCTTTTAATAATATTCAATCGTAACTAAAATGATATAATTAACATACCTATATGGAATACATTATATGACCAATTTCAGAGGCTTCGGGACGAGCGTATAGCTGAGCTAGAGACTATTAGGAGGGGTTCTGAGCCGTTAGATTCCGCCACCCCTCTTCCCGATATTGTATTAAATCGGGATGAGGAGCTGAGACTATGGGTCGCGTCTCAGGATCCCCCTACTAGCAGTACCGGCAGATATCGAGTGTTGGGTCTGCCGAGGATACTCGCATATACACTTCCTGGAGGTAATATTTTTTTAATGTTTCACAAAATTATCCGAATTTATCACATTATATAAATTATTATTAGTAATCGAATTTGTATCTCTTTATAGGCTCCACCCAAATGACATCCGAGAGCACATGTATCGGACCATCTCATCTGGTACCGGCTTGGATGACGATATCTTCCGCGGTGATGATAGGGGCCGTGTCGGATAGGTTCCATACCGATCCGGTCTTTTAAGTCGCAGCTTGCCTTCAATTCTCGTCTTCACCAGATTGCTCGAGAATATTATAGCGAGGGCCTCTGCAGAGAGTACGGATTACCACGGGAGCGATTCGGCGCTGGAGCGCCGAGATGCTCCGGATGGTGATTACCCTCTTGGAGGAGGCTTTTCGTCCGCCCCCACCTACTCAGGTATTCTTATTGTTTATGTTTTTCAATTAAGGCTAGTTTGTTAATTCTCACATATATATATATATATATACATGGACTAATGATTTATATTTTTGATTCTATCAACAGGGTGGCGATGGCGACCAGGCTGGCGATGATGAGCAGGAGCACGAGTCTGACATCCATACACCAGAGCAGCGTCGTTCACCTCCGCCCGATGATGATCATACTTTTACTAGTTTATAGTTCATTTGTATATATTCATGTTATTGGTAGACCCTTTTGTATATATTGTATTGTCTAATTGCGTCTGTACAACTATTGTAAATTATATTGTTTAACATTTATGGTCAATTAATTATATTTGTAATTGGTTAGCTTATAATACGTTTTGGTGGATATTTGAATGTGAATGTGAATGATAATGAGTTGAAGATTAAGTTTTAGTGCTACGTTGCATATTTGAATGTGTGATATAAGTTTATATTACTGTGTATTGGGTTGTGACAAAAAAGTTCTGTGTACATTAATGGGTTTAAACACCGAAAACCGAACTTTTAAAATCAGATTTTAAAAAAAGCTAGTTAATTCCGGAGAATAAGCTAGTTGCGTTTTAATTTCCTAAAATAACAAATAAGTAATTTTTAATAAATACCGAAATATCCTAATTTCAATTGAAAGATACGTTATTTTCGACGCAAATTATCCGTCAGAATACACTATCTCCGTAAAAAGACCGTCGTGAAGGTAATAATCAGCCAATTTTAATGTTTGATGGTTTATTCTATTTTTCAGTCGGGAATAAGGTAATTCTGAGGTAATGTATCCGTCGAACTTAGTTACTCTTATATTCGACGAACAGTTTCATCCTATATATTCGGTCAAAGATAGCTAATGTTTGACGTACATCCGTCGGAGATTCGTTCGTCGAAGATATGTAATTTTTGACAGAACTTTTGACGGACGTTATTTTCGACGCGAATAGTTACGACCGAATATCTGACGGATATTTCCGTCGAGAATAAAGTAATTTTGACTGAATAAGAGTAATTTCGACGGAAAAATTCGTCGGACTTAAGCCTTTTTCTTGTAGTGTGTATTTGTATTCTATACCATGTATTTGACGACTCAGAATAGGTGATGTATACCTATTTTGGGGTCGTTACAATAATCTTAGGGTGCATTAAGCAACTAGCACACCTCTCTCTCTCTCTCTCACAAAACCGGAACTCTCTAGATATCTCTCTCTCTCTTGTATGTTGCTAGCTTGGGAGAAAAAGAAGAAGAGAAATGAAAATGATCTAGCAAATGAATGGGTGATTAACTATTATCCCCCATACTTTTATTGTCCCATGGATAAAAGACTACACCTTATCTCTTCAATTAGCCTAATCATGCGATTAAGGGTGCTTAATAGATTTGCAACCAATGGGAGATTGACACACATGTACTTGTGTGTAAGACTTCTACTTATGGACCTTGCTTAGCATAATTTGTTGCCTTAAAAGGCCTAATGGGGCCAGCTATATATATGCCCACTAATTCCTTCATTTAGCCTTTATTTTAATGCATAAATTAGATAAATCAAAGGTCTAAAATACCCTTAATCAAGTGGACTAAGTTTGGGCTTCTCCTTTAATTGTTTTAGGCCATGTAATGAACATAGTCTAACAATTTTAATACATGCTACCCAAATTATTTATTTAGGGTTTCCATTCCCAATCTTATGAAATTTAATTACTTATACATGTGACTTTAACTCATAACCTAATTAGGTTTACTAGAAATAGGTTTAAAATTATTAGTCACTTGAAATAACAAGATTATCCACATAAGTTAGTATACATATTAAATACTAACATTTTCTTATTACCATAACCCTTAGGTTATTTAATTGTCTCGCCTAATGTATAATTAGATTATGAAGCTTTTATTTAGGGTTTAAAATAAAATAAAATTAGTTCCTAAAATTTATAATTAGGGTTTTCTTAATTTGATTAGGGTTCTAATCATACATGAACATTAGTGTATTATATAATAATTATAATTATCCTTGCTAATCTAGCAATTAGGGTTTATAATTAATAAATAGGATTTCAAGAAATTAATAAATCTAAATGTTAATTAGGGTTGACCTAATCAATAAAAAAAAATCATATAACACATTTATATAATAGTCTTAAACTCACAATTGAGTTTCAAATTAGGGTTTCCCACAGTAAAACTAGGGTTTGACATAATACACCATAACTGACCATTCATTGTCAGCCCACATACATATAGAATATAATTATAGAACTAAAAATCAAAATATAAATAATATATGATTATATTTTCATGGAAAATAATTAATAAAAATATTTCTACGATAAAATTAATTATTATAATAATATAGTTTATAACAATCAAAAATTTTAAAATAAAATTATTTAAAATCATTCATGTAATAAATATATCACCTAAATGCATACACACATTATCTTGGCACATATTCCCCATATTTAAAATAAATAAAATTTATACGCAAAATTTCTAATTTATTTGTATAGAAAATATCGGGTTGTTGCAACTTTAGTAAATATTTGTGTGATCTTGGAGCTAGTATCAATTTGATGCCCTTGTCAGTATTTAATCAGTTGGGATTGTCGGCTCCAAGGCCGACAAATATTTCGTTACAGTTAGCTGATAGGTCGATCACTTATCATTGGTAAAAGTGGATAAATTTATCTTTCCAACTGATTTCATCATTCTGGATTATGAGGAAGATAGGAGTATACCAATCATTCTTAGAAGACCATTCCTAGCAACAGGAAGAACCTTGATAGATGTTCAGAAAGGGGAACTCATAATGCGTGTTCATGATCAGAAAGTTACTTTCAACGTCTTCAAGGCAATGAAATTTACTACAGACGAAGAGGAATGCTTCAAGGTTGATTTAGTGGGCAAAGTGCTAAATGATGAACTAGAGAGTGTTGTGGATTATGAACCATTGAGAAGTGATATTGCTCGAAATTCAGAATTAGATGATGAGGAATTTGAAGAACATGTGCATTTCCTTGATACAACTCCACAATTCAGAAAATTCAAGATTCCTGTTGAGCCATTAAAGAAAGCTGGAGAATCGTCAGTAAAATTGAAACCATCTCTTGAAACACCTCCAGAACTTGAATTGAAACCACTTCCTGATGCAACCTAACTCATACAAGCATACATGGGTCAACAAGTAGTACATAGTAAGAACAATATCGATCCACAGAGAAAGGTTTTAAAATTAAACTATCATACACCAATTGTATCACTATTTTTATATGCTTAAATAATAACCTATATTCAATTACGGAATAAAACACAAGACTAATTTAATGAATTCAAATTTGGAAAGAATGGGATTCTAACTTCATTTCATATTTCATCTAAACATTGCCTTCATGCACGATCATACGTTTATCATGGGAAGTTAGGTAAGAGCACAAATGTAGACATAATCATTTTTCAATGAATTATGACCCGTTTACATAACATCCACGTTACGATAGAAATCATATAATCGACAATAATGCCAAAGTCACTATATTCCTATGTGAAATTGCAGCAATATTGAATTGAAGTACAAGCTCTTATCTTACTACACACGGTGAAACAGTATATTTCTATCTGGTTCACAAAATAAGAAGCTAAACATTTCAGCCTCATAAACGCATGCTATCATGATTACACCAATGCTCAAATATCAATTTTCAATTCCATTTAAGCATATAAGATGAATGATGATCAAACATTCATGCAATCCAATCAATCATAACAGAAATCCCAATGATAACCGCACGATCAAGAAATCAGGCAATTCGTTATAGATTACATATCAAAATCCGTTAGAATCCCATAATGAAGTTTAGTTCATTTCTAAACCTAAAACCATTATGGGATTATAGTAACACATTAAGAATAAATATCACAAGAGTGAGGGAAAATAGAATTGATCAAACCCAATTATAGAATTCATTTCAGAATGCTATCCAAATCTCCAGTAATCTCTAGTAAAATAAAATGAATACTTATATAATAACTGAATTCAAGAGAAGATGTAGAAAATCTTGAGTTTATGCTCAAATCCTCTCTAGGATTAGTTCTATGCTTGGAACCCTAGTTCCTCGTGAAAAACTAATAAAAACGTACTTAAATGTCGTCTGGTACCAACCAGGATAGTTTTTAATAAGACCACATTCAAATTTCAAATTCAAAAACAAAAGTCAAATAACAGCTCCAGACAACGCATGCGGCGTGCAAGTGATCACTATATAAAAATGGGCGGGCGGTAGCATGATTCGATTCTGTGCCAGCGATGGGCATTTTCATGCGTATGTTCATGTCGGCATGCAAGTCTGAGCTGAATCTTTTTCAGCGGCCAACCGCCTACCTTCATCTCTTGCATACTATTATGTTCTTGGTGGCTTGTTGTTTGTCCTTCATCAACACTCAGTTCCTTATCAACACACCTTCCATTTACCATGCCTTTGTTTGATCCATACCACCGTGCCAATGCCAAATCATGCCATTTCCTGCATTTCCATACCGAAGAAGTTCTACTCAAGTAATGTAAAATAAACACAAAATGCAATTAAAAATATACTAAAATCCACTTGAGATGAACATAATTCTCGTGAATTGATATTAAATAAATAGGTATAAAACCTACTTATCAGTCCTACCAAAGCTTAGTCATTATTTAATTGGTCGGTCGGAATATAGGGATAATATGTGACATGTCAATTTCTTTAATTAACCCTTATTTTGTGGCAGTATTTGAGAATGTCATATGAAAATCTAAGCAATGGAGCATATGAGACCATTGAGACACTGCCAATCAATAACTAGGATAATGTTCATTAGGAAGGTAATAATCTTCCTGTACACAACAACACCGACGAAATGATAAGCGATGGGGTGTTTAGGAGCTTTCTATAATCCATGGAACATCAGACGAGAGAGAATCTTGTTCAAAATATAGATGGAAACAATGGTAACTCACGGCTGGTCACTGCCAAGAAATTCAAGGAGTTGGGACCGCCAAAGTTTTTGGGAAAGCCAGAGCCACTCAAGGCAGAAACTTGGATTATGCAGATCACGAAAATATTTGATGTCCTTGGATGCACAGAGGAGCAAAAGGCTCTCTTCGCCACCTTTATGTTGCGTGGAGATGTAGATTACTGGTGGGAATATGTGAAATGTTCTCATCTTTTTGAACTTAAGATGACTTGGGTGAAGTTCCAGGAATTGTTCAACGACAAGTATTTTCCAGAAAGTATTTGTCATATGAAGGATGTGGAATTCATCAAACTATACCATAAAAATATGACTGTATCACAATACGAGGCCAAGTTTGCTGAATTATCCTGGTTTGCATCCTATTTGGTGGATAATGAAGAACGAATGACACAAATGTTTTTGAGAGGTTTAAAACCTGAAATTTGTCAATACCTCATTTATCATAAACTTTATTTGTATTCAGATGTTGTGAATAGGGCTAAATTATTAGAGTGATATAATGAGACTTTTCAACCAAAAGACAACAACCGATAGCACGATAATAGTCGTACCGGTGGAAACAGTCATCGAGACAATGATAACTAGCATGGAGGAAATTATCATGCAAGAAATGGTAACTACTTCGGTGGTAATCCTGGCCAAGATAATAGAAGAAATGAGACAACTGAAACTTTCAAAAAGAGAAGACCCAACAATGACTGAAATACATCGGCACCAGCACCAACACCCATTTCTAGGGGAGGAGAACAACCACCAGTCGTATGTTACAAATGCAGACAGGAGGGGCACATTAGTCCAAACTGTACACAACAACCCAAAGTGTGTTATAATTGCAGAAAAGAAGGTCACTTAGCTCGATTTTGTCATGTAGAAAAGTGAAGTCCAACGATAATGATGACACCAAAGGTTGTCATGGACAAGTCAAAGTCGTTGGTTCAAGGATGAGATTTGTCATGACTTCCCAAAAAGCGAAGAACCCGAACGAAGTTATCACGGGTAAGCTAATCATAAACTCTTGCGAAGTCTATAACTTATTAGATACTGGTTCTACCAACTCTTTTATTTCACCTGCTTGTGCTCAATGTTTGAACTTGACCCCTGAGAAATTAGACTTTGACTTATCTGTTGAAACTCCATTGGGAGAAACCTTCATTACATCCATAGTTTAGAAATCTGTTTTGATTAAAATTGGCACCCTCACATTACATGTTGATCTCATCTCATTGAAAATACTTGCATTTGATGTGAATTTAGAAATTGATTGGTTAACTACCCATAATGATAAAATTGATTGTTTTCGTAAGGTCATTAGTTTTTATATTCCTAACCAACCCGTTCTGCGAATTTAAGCAACCAAACCATTGAAATCAATCGTTGTCATGGTACAAAATTCAAATACAAACTTAATTATACCTCGTATTGATGACCTATTTTGTGACGCATCCAAAATAAGTATACACCACCCATTTTGAGTCGCCAAATACATGGTACATGTAAGACCCCAACTTTTATGAATAAAGAATAATTTTCTCAAAATATATTTTTGAATATTATGGTGTGGATTTGATATAATGTTATAGTTGTGGGTAATATTTAAAAATTTTGCAAAGTAAGCAAGTGGTTATATAATATTCGATTGGTCAGGGAATATTCGTTTTAATAGGGAATATTCTTACGACGGCACAATCATTGGTGGACCCCACAACGGAAGTATTGTCGTAGTTAGAAAATGACAGAATTATCTTTTTATAAAAATAATGGCGAAAGTGTTATCATTAAAACTGTTGAACTACCCGGTAGTAAAAGTACAGTAATACGCGTGGTTGCAAAGTAGCACACGGTATTGATTATTGATGCTTACGTGAGAAGTCACTCAGTTATACTCAATTATTGCTACAATAATTGCTGCATCATATCTCTCATATTATTGATTCGATTATTATCACAGTATCATCTTCATTATATGATATATTATTAAATCAATAATTGAGACGACAAAGTTATTCATATTATTAAATTACAATATTTATAATGTTTAGAAGTTCTGTCAAGGAGAGGTTTGGTCACCTAATTGCGCGCCAATAAGGAGAAATCCTTATCGAAAAGCCCCCTCTTTCCTGGGAACGATCTGGTTGTTAAATATTGTGAGTTATAATATTAATGATGAATAAGTTTGTGTTGATTAAAGATGAATTTGATAGTTCCATTGTGTTAGGATTATTAGTGTTAGTGGAAATCGACATCTATTCCGATGATAATTGATGTCTATGGGTTATATTGATAAATCGGGTAATTTATCGGATAAATGAGCAATTAATTGTGACTAATTCACATGCTTATATAACTATTTGTTCACATGTGTGTAATATTGAATCACATTCATGTACTATTAGGGGAGTTGGTACAAGATTGATAATACTTGTATGACTAAGTTAAAAATGGAGGTATAGATAGAGGTACTATACTGTAATTCATATTTTTCACATGATTATACTATTGATTCACATGATTGAACTAGTGATTCACATTATTTACTATTAGGGGAGGTGGTACAAGTTTGATAATACTTGCAGGACTAAATTAAAAATGAAAGAAAAGTTGGAGGTATGGTATTGTAATTTTTTAAACCCCAAAACGTGCAATTATTGAAACTATATTTTTCTATAAATAGAAGCTCATTCTTCCTTCATTTCTCACCAATTCACAAAAGCTTTAGAGAAATTATTATAGAGAGAAATTATAGAGAGAAAGAAGAAGAGAAGTCTGCTACATCACTGTGCAAATTACGCATAACTTGGTTCCGTTATTTATTATTCTCATTGGAATAACTCATACTATACTGGGCAATCTTTTGCATACATGGTGAAATTCTTCACATTATTCCATTATTTATTATTCATTGGAACATCACATGCGTAAGGCGTATTACGCATGACTTGGTTCCATTATTTATTATTCTGTTGGAATAACCTATTTGTGCGGTCTATCGCATGCATGGTGAATTCTTCAGTTATTCCATTCTTTATTATTCAGTTGGAATATCACGTCTTACGCTCGTTCGCATGACCGTTTCCATTATTTATTATTCTCGTTGGAATAACTTTTGTCTATCACAATCTGCGCATACATGGTGAAATTCTTTTGTTATTCCATTCTTTATTATACTCAGTTGGTTAAAGTTCTAGCTTTTATACTCCATGAAATTAGTGGAATATCCTTGATATTTGCGCTTCATCCAGTATCTTTTCATGGAAATATTCTTCTAAGCATTCTTGAATTTTATACCACAAAGTAGTATTATATTGACAATTTGGACGTTATTGGTTCCTGGAAAAATTAATTCTTGAACTTGTTTTATTGAATTCCTATATCATTGTCATCATCCTCATGTTTATATTCTGTTGAAAGTCATCTGTGGCCTGTAGTGCATAGATGGACTTGGTATGATTATGACCAGGGATCATTCGGTATAATCATGACCGTAATGTTACAAATGATGTGGTAAAAGTCCTCATTGGCCTGTAGTGCGTTGATGGACAGTTGTTGGCATGATCATGACCATTGATGAATACACGAATATCCTTGGCCCGTAGTGCATGGGAAATTTGTGGTCATGATACTAATGAATATCCTTGGCCGTAGTGCAGGGATGATGTGGTTTCTTTATTAAGTTGAGTCTCAGCGATAAAAGTGATGAAAAACCTTTTAAATCATAGAAGATAGTTGATTTTATTCTCTACTTGATTCTTCTAAGGGATTGCTTGTTCCGCTGCAGTTAAACTTGATGTTTGTTATATTTTATCCGTTTAACACTGTTTAAGGCTAACGATAAATTATTCTGCATTATCTTAGTCATAATATTTCTTACTGGGCTACTTGAGCTCACCCTTTCTTTCACTGTTCTCTTCAGGAAATGAGAACGTAGCCGGGACTAGTCGGGGAACGGGGTGACGGTCTAGATGATAGCATTAGTAGTCCTCACTATTCCGTTAAATAGTGTGACAATAAATGTAATGAGGACTTCATTGCGTTTGTATATTGTCTAGATGACAATATTCTTATTAAAAACTCTTAGATTATGTTTTGTCGTATTTTACACGACTGTTGTATAATTAAGTTGTATTTGAATTTTGTACCATGTATTTGGCGACTCAAGATGGGTGATGTATACCTATTTTGGGGGCGTCACTGTTGCTTCATCATCAGTTGAAGGTTAAAACTGAGGATATTCCAAAGACTGCCTTCAGAACTCGGTACGTGCATTATGAATTTTTAGTCATGTCTTTTGGATTGACTAATGCTCCTACTGCTTTCATGGATATGATGAACCAAGTATTCAAGGAATATTTGGATCATTTTGTGGTCGTCTTTATTGATGACATCCTCATATATTCGAAAAGCCGTGAAGATCATAAGCAACACTTGAGGTTGATACTCCAAAAGCTTCGTGAAAACAAGCTTTATGCCAAGTTGAAGAAATGTGAGTTTTGGCTTGAGGAAGTAGCATTCCTTGGGCACATAGTATCAAGTCATGGAATATCTGTTGACCGGGCAAAGATTGAAGCTATTCAAAGCTGGGAGCAACCTAAATCAGTGATCGAAGTACGTAGCTTTCTCGCTTAACTGGTTATATCGGAGATTCGTAGAAGGGTTTTCTCGAGTCGCTACTCCATTAACTCAGCTGACTCGAAAAGATATAAAATTCGGTTGGAGCGTGGAATGTGAGAAGTGTTTTCAAGAACTCAAGAGGAGACTCATTTCAGCACCTGTTCTGACAATACCATCTGGCTCGGAGGGATTTGTCATCTATAGTGATGCTTCAGGTAAAGGGTTAGGATGTGTTCTCATGCAACATGGGAAAGTCATAGCCTATGCCTCTCGACAACTCAAAGAATATGAGAGGAATTATCCTACTCATGATCTAGAGTTGGCAACAGTTGTCTTCGCACTTAAAATTTCGAGGCATTACGTGTATGGGGAGAAAGTGGAGATCTATACGGATTATAAAAGCCTCAAATATTTCTTCACTCAAAAGGAACTCAACATGCGGCAACGAAGTTGGCTCGAACTGTTGAAAGATTATAATTATACTATTCAATACCATCTTGGAAAAGCGAACGTAGTAGCTGATGCATTGAGTAGAAGATCATATGCGGGTACGAGTGCATTATTGTCAACGCAAAGGCCCATTTTATATGACTTATAAAGGATGGAGATAGAGTTAAATACTCTAAGGACCCGTGTGATGATGGCGAATATATGAGTAGAACCGACTTTAATCGATAAAGTTAAAGTCGCCAAGCTACGCACTGGAGCGATGCGTATGAGGAAGAAAGTGCAAGAAGGTATGCCGGAAGCAAGAATCGATGAAGAAGGAATACTTCGAGTCAACTCCAGACTTTGTGTTCCTAACAACCCTGATTTAAAGTATAAAATTATGATGGAGGCGCACAACACACCATTTGCAATCCATCCTGGGAGTACCAAAATGTATCGTGATCTTCGACATACATTTTATTGGAGCAATATGAAGAGAGAGATAGTGGAGTTTATCTGAAGGTGTTTAACTTGTCAATGAGTCAAGGCGGAGCATCAAGTACCAAAAGGTCCATTTCAACCACTTGTAATTCTAGAATGGAAGTGGGAGCACATTACCATGGATTTCGTTACTGGTCTTCCCAAGGTTTCTCAAGGCATAGATGCAATTTGGGTCATTGTTGATAGATTGACCAAGTCTGCTCATTTCCTACCTATACGAGAAACTTATACACTTGAACGTCTTGTCAGTATGTACATAAACAAGATTGTAAGACTGCATGGTATGCCGGTATCCATAGTTTCTGATCGAGACCCAAGATTCACTTCAAGATTTTGGGTTAGTTTGCAAAAATCTATGGGCACGGATTTATGATTTAGTTTGGCATATCATCCTCAGACGGACGGGCAGTCAGAGAGGACTATTCAAACTCTTGAAGATTTATTAAGATTCTATGTCCTTGACTTCAAAGGAAGTTGGGACAAGTTCTTACCATTGGTGGAGTTTTCCAACAACAACAGTTATCAAGCAAGTATTGGCATGGCTCCATTTGAGGCGTTGTGTGGAAGAAAGTGTCGTTCTCCAGTATGCTGGGATGAGGTGGGTGAAGCAATCTTGTTGGGACCGGAGTTGGTATGTATGACTATGGAAAAGATTCAAACGATCCAACAACGTATAAAAATCTCACAAGATCGACAAAAGAGTTATGCTGATCTTCATCGAAAGGACGTGGAATTCAATATTGGAGATCATGTGTTGTTACGTGTTGCTCCACGAAAGGGAGTTACGAGATTTGGAAAGAGAGAAAAACTCAATCCTCGATTCATTGGCCCATTTTTAAACCTCGATCGAGTAGGAAATGTGGCCTATAGACTCGCCTTACCGCCAAGTATGTCTCGTGTTCATAACGTTTTTCACATATCTATGTTATGTAAATATGTGAACGACCCGAACCACATTATTAAATTAGAACCGGACGAGATAGCGGAAGATTTAACGCATGAAGAGATACCTGTTAAAATCTAGGATAAGAAGGATCATATTCTACGCTCCAAGGTTATACCTCAAGTCAAAGTTTTGTGGAGAAACCACGATGTTGAGGAAATGACCTGGGAGTTAGAATCTGAAATGAAGTCAAGGTATCCTCACCTCTTTGACATACCAGGTACGTACCCTAATTTCGAGGACGAAATTTCATAAGAAGGGGAGGTTGTAAGACCCCAACTTTTATGAATAAAGAATAATTTTCTCGAAATATATTTTTGAATATTATGGTGTGGATTTGATATAATGTTATAGTTGTGGCTATTATTTACAAATTTTGCAAAGTAAGCAAGTAGTTATATAATATTTAATTGGTCGGGGAATATTTATTTTAATTGGGAATATTCGTACGACGGCACAATCATTGGTTGACCCCACAACGGAAGTATTGTTGTAGTTAGAAAACGACATAATTATCTTTTTATAAAAATATCGGCGAAAGTGTTACCGTTAAAACTATTGAACTACCCGGTAGTAAAAGTGCAGTAATACGCGTGGTTGCATAGTAACACGTGGTATTGATTATTGATGCTTACGTGAGAAGTCACTCAGTTATACTCAATTATTGCTACAGTAATTGCTGCATCATATCTCTAATATTATTGAATCGATTATTGTCACAGTATCATCTGCATTATATGATATATTATTAAATCAATAATTGAGACGACAAAGTTATTCATATTATTAAATTGCAATATTTCCAATGTCTAGAAGTTCTGTCAAGGAGAGGTTTGGTCACCTAATTGCGCGCCAGTAAGGAGAAATCCTTATCGGAAAGGCCCCTCTTTCCTGTGAACGATCTGGTTGTTAAATATTGTGAGTTATAATATTAATGATGAATAAGTTCGTGTTGATTAAAGATGAATTTGATAGTTCCATTGTGTTGGGATTATTAGTGTTAGTGGAAATCAACATCTATTCCGATGATAATTGATGTTTGGGGGTTATATGGATAAATCGGGTAATTTATCGGATAAATGAAAAATTAATTGTTACTAATTCACATACTTATATAACTATTTGTTTACATGTGTTTACTATTGAATCATATTTATGTACTATTACGGGAGTTGGTGCAAGATTGATAATACTTGCATGACTAAGTTAAAAATGGAGGTATAGATAGAGGTACTATACTGTAATTCATATTTTTCACATGATTGTACTATTGATTCACATGATTGAACTATTGATTACAATTATTTACTATTAGGGGAGGTGGTGCAAGTTGGATAATACTTACAAGACTAAATTAAAAATGAAAGAAAAGTTGGAGGTATTGTACTGTAATTTTTTGAGCCCCAAAACGTGCAATTATCAAAACTATATTTTTCTATAAATAAAAGCTCATTCTTCCTTCATTTCTCACCAATTCACAAAAGCTTTAGAGCAATTATTATAGAGAGAAATTATAGAGAGAAAGAAGAAGAGAAGTCTACTACCTCACTGTGCGAATTACGCATAACCTGGTTCCATTATTTATTATTCTGATGGAATAACCTGTCTATGCGAAGTACCGCATACATGGTGAAATTCTTCTGTTATTTCATTCTTTATTATTTTGTTGGAACATCACATGCATGCGTATTATACGCATGACACAGTTCCATTATTTATTATTATGTTGGAATAACCTGTCTGTGAGGTCTATAGCATGCATGGTGAATTCTTCTGTTATTCCATTCTTTATTATTTAGTTGGAATATCCTGTCTGTGCATTTACGCATAACCTAGTTCCATTATTTATTATTCTGTTGGAATAACCTGTCTATGTGAAGTACCGCATACTTGGTGAAATTCTTTTGTTATTCCATTCTTTATTATACTCAGTTGGTTAAAGTTCTGGCTTTTATACTCCATGAAATTAGTTGAATATCCTTGATATTTGTGCTTCATCCAGTATCATTTCATGGAAATATTCTTCTGAGCATTCTTGAATCTTACACCACAAAGCAGTATTATGTTAACAATTTGGACGTTATTGGTTCCTGGAAAAATTAATTCTTGAACTTATTTTATTGAATTCCTATATCATTGTCATCATCCTCATGTTTATATTCTGTTGAAAGTCATCTGTGGCCTTTAGTGCATAGATGGACTTGGTATGATTATGACTAGGGATCATTCGATATAATCATGACCGTAATGTTACAAATGATGTGGTAAAAGTCCTCATTGGCACATAGTGTGTTGATGGATGGATTGTTGGCATGATCATGACCATTGATGAATACGAATATCCTTGGCCCGTGGTGCATGGGAAATTTGTGGTCGTGATACTAATGAATATCCTTGGTAGTAGTCTTGAGGATGATGTGGTTTCTTTATTAAGTCGAGTCTCGCCGATAAAAGTGATTAAAACCTTTTAAATCATAGAAGATAGTAGATTTTATTCTCTACTGACTCTTACTAAGGATTGCTTGTTTACTGCAGATAAACTTGATGTTTGTTATATTTTATTAGTTTAACATTTGTTGAAGGCTAACGATAAATTATTACGCATTATCTTAGTCATAATATTTCTTCTTCTTTGGGCTAGTTGAGCTCATCCTTTTTTCACTTTATTCTCTTGAGTGAATGAGAGTGTAACTTAGGACTAGTCGGGGAGCGGAGTGACGGTCCCGATGATAGCATTAGTAGTCCTCACTATTCTGTTAAATAGTGTGACAATAAATGTAATGAGGACTCCATTGAGTTTGTATATTGTCTAGATGACAATATTCTTATTAAAAACTCTTAGATTATGTTTTGTCGTATTTTACACGACTGTTGTATAATTAAGTTGTATTTGAATTTTGTACCATGTATTTGGCGACTCAAGATGGGTGATGTATACCTATTTTGGGGGCGTCACAGTATAGAATTCAAATACAAACTTAATTATACAACTGTCGTGTAAAATATGAGAAAATATAAGCTGAGAGTTTTAACACGAATATTGTCTCGTAGACAATATCCAAACTCAAATGGAGTCCTCATTACAATTATTATCACATTATTTATAAAATAGTGATAACTACTACAACCATTATCTCGGACCGTCACTCCATTCCCCGGCTAGTCCCGGCTATGTTCTCATTTCTCGAAGAGAACAATGAAAGCAAAGGGTGAGCTCAACTAGCCCAGTAAAGAATATTATGACTAAGATAATGCAGAATAAATTATCGTTAGCCTTTAAAAATTTTAAACTGATAGAATATAATTGACAATAAGTTTAACTGCAGTGGAACAAACAATCCATTAGAAGAGTTAAGTAGAGCATGATATCTACTATCTTCTATTATTTAAAAGTTCATCATCAATATTTTATCGCTGTAACACAACTCAATAAATAAACCACATCACTGAATTATCTATGCACTACGGGCCAAGGATATTCATTAGTATCACATCCATGAATTATTCATGCACTACAGGCCAAGGATATTCGTTATTACCACCAGTGGTCATGATCATGCCAACAACTATCCATAAATGCACTACGGGCCAATGAGAACTTTTACCACATCATTTGTAATATTATAAGTAATGATTATACCGATACATAATTCATGGTCATAATCATACCAATTCAACAGTCCATTTATGCACTACGAGCCAAAAATAACTTTCATCACAATATAAGCATGAGGATGATGACAAGGATATAAGCATCAATCAAACGAAATCAAGGATAAATATTAAAGATTTTTAATTTATCCAGAGTTTAAAAATGTCCAAATTGTCAACATGATAACTGCTTTGTGTAGTAAAATTAAAGAATAATATTCATGTATCAAAAATAATTTGGACAGAAAAGAAATCATTTTTTGTCGTGAATAGTACCCTGGGTGAATAGTACCCGATGAATAGTACCCATGAATAGTACTTTATGAATAGTACCCAGTGAATAGTTCCTTGGCATGAAAAGATTAAAATTTAATAAGAATGTTCAGAAAAATATTCTTGTGAAACGATACTAGATGAAACGCAAATTTCAAGGATATTCAACTAATTTCAAGAAGTATAGAAGTAATACTTATTAACATGAGTGTATAATTAGGAATACGAAACAAAATAATATTACTTACATACTACAGAGTATGAAAGAAAATATTATTTCATACGAATATTGAACAAAAATAATATTCCTTACCTTAAAAGGAGAGTATTTCTGACTGGTAGGGCGGATATATTCTTGAAGAAAATTTGTACTATTTTCTACACTCAAAGCTTCCTTAAACTCTAAAGAAATACGCTCAATATTATAGAAGAAGAATTCTCCGATTTTGTTGTGATTTTTATTTCTAAATGACATGTCTCATTTTATTTTATATATTTTGATGATAACAATTATGTAGTAATTAAATAAATCTGTAAATTATTTAATTATTTTTATATTTTTATCTAAACTATTTTCTCGATTTTATTTGAATTAATTTTTATTGACCTTGATAATTTAAATGTCAAGTGTTAAATAAATTGATTCATATAATTATTTAAGGCAAGGAGATCATATTTGTTTTCAAAATCAAAGTTGGGCAAAAATGATTTATTGCATGTATGGATACATATATCATATTATCAGAATATATATATATATATATATATATATATATATATATATCTGCGAGTTGTTTTCCTAATTTCTGGATTGGAAGTGATCAGCAACAGCTTTAAGGGCAGCTAGGTCTTGAATATTTCCGGACGTCAATCCCATCTCAGCCATCTCTCCATGTTTGACCATTTCAGAAAATGGTTTGCCGATGCCGGCTAAAACTCTTTCATAAAAAGGAGCTTTTTGTATGTCTATAAAAGTCATGACCATCTCTGATTCTGTCATGGAAGGAATAACTTGGGGAGCCAGGCGTCTCCACCTTTGAGCATACTCTCTAAAAGACTCGTTAGACTGTTTCTTAATCTTGGTAATTTGATACCGATCAGGAGCCATCTGAGACTGAAAGCTGTATTGAGTGAGGAAGGCGTGTGCTAGCTCTTCCCAACTATGGATCTTTGAGTTGTCTAATCTTGTGTACCACGAACGAGCTTCTCCAGTTAGACTCTTCTGGAACAGTTGCATTCTGAGGTTTTCGTCCTCTGAATAATATCCAAGTTCTCCAATAAACACCTTCAAATGTGTATAAGGATCTCCTAACCCGTCATATTTTTTGAAGCCAGGAGTTTTAAAGTTTTCTGGATAATGAACACCAAGGAAAATGCAAAAGTAAGCGTATGAAACACTCCCGTGTGTTCCAATTCCTTTGATAGCACGAAGGGTCTCTTCCATTTGGAGGACTTTCTTTTTGATGTCGCCGTTGTCTAGATCTCCTGTGAGATGGGCAGCATCATGAGTTTTGTTGGTCGTATCCAATCGCAGCTCGTATTATTGTGACGACCGTTTCTTGTGTGAGGGATTCAAATATGTACGGGTTTTTTTGACCTCGCGTAGATCGGGTGTAGTTCTTTGAGTAGAACAGCCAAATCTATAATTTATTTGCTTAATCTGTCAAATTCTTTGCGAGAAACTGGATTAAGGTCAGTCTGGTCAGATGATGACATGAGTGACTATAGGCCTGCTGCCTTTTTGGATTATGACCGGGTAGTAGGTCCGATTGGTTCCCTGCGAAAGACTTGCATAGTTTAGTCTTTAGGGAATGTAAATTAACATGCTATGTGATGCGTTCGTTTTAGGAATTTTATCCTGCAACACCGGATGTCAGCTGTTTGTAGCATGTCAATTTAAATATGTATGTGTACATATTTCTTCATATTTCTCATTACATGGAGATAAATATGGATGAAAATACAAGTAATTAGTGCTTACAAGTAATTAAAATGAGAAAGCATGAAGAGACTTTCCTCCGTTTTAGGTTTATCAGAGGCTAACCTATCTTAGGTTACTCTCGCGGCTTTTTGGCATGAAGGTTCCAAAATCATCGTAATTTACTCAATGAGAAATTAATCCTGTCTTTCAACTGGAGCGAATTTGGGTGGTGCCTTTCCTGAGCCTTAGGGAATTAGTCTTCCCACGAGTCCAGTAATCAAACACCGACGGGATAGCCTCTTGGTGGAGGGACCACACAACATATATTCACATACATCGCGTCTCACCGTATGGAAATGACGACATTGCGAAGCACTAATACACAAGCAGTTATGGTGCGAGGCACTAAGTGTAATAAGTAAATGCATTCGTACACATTCATCATAAATGTAAATGCAACATCCACACACAAGCAGATAACAGTTTTGAAAACATTGTAATAGCGGCTTAAGTCCTCTTATTGGAGTCCCCAGCAGAGTCGCCACCTGTCGATGTTGGGATTTTTAATTGTCCCTTTCCGTTACTTGTTCTTTGGTGTTCTCATTTTAGGTGAGATTTGTTTGAAAAAACAAGTGAAAAAGGTCCGACATGTATAATGTCGACGATGGACTGTTAAGAGTCGCCAGTTGGTTTTTTAAATGGTTGTACCAACACAACCAAGAAAAGGTTTGCACATTGACCTAGTGATGTGACATTGTTAAACGGGTCGGTGAAACCGAGATTCATTTGGGTCCGGGGACTTGATTATGCGGAGGGAAGGTGTTAGGCACCCCCCAACATCCGTGTTACCACGGTGATTGTCTCTTTTCAAGAAACTATTATCTAAATGTGTGTGTGTGTGGGTCAATGTGCTGTTATTTGGAAGTAGTGCGAGGCCTCGTTCGCACCTATATACACAAGGTTTGAATTTATGTAAAACTTCAGTTTTAGCAAGATATGGCAGTGATGTTTTGTAAAAGAGGTTTTTTCAAACCCTGATGCTCAATAGTAATTGAGACCTTTTGATACTTCAATTTTATTAAGTATCCGGCTTGATTGATTTTATTTTCGAGATGCGAAGCATCTGTAAGAAAATAATTTACAAAATAATGCTGATTTCCTCGTGGGTATGAAAACCATCTGAGGAAATTCAGACACCGCAGAATAATTTTATAAGTCGCTACAATGAAAATGTCCATCACGGAACCGAATCTAGATCCAATAAATTTGAATCTTTGATCACATGATTCCTAAAGCATATACGATACCGCCATTTGTACGAAAAGCGATGGCGGTATATATATATAAAAGCTGTAAATATATATATACAGACAGGTGGGACAATAAATATATATATATAGGCAATAAATGCACCAGATGTAAAATCTAGGCTCATCGAACAGAGTTCGACAACAGTTCATATATATAAGTATATATATAGAAAAATGAATAAACGCACCGGATGTAAAATCCAGGCTCATCGAACTGAGTTTGACACACAATTAATATATATAAGTATATATATATTAAAGCAAGTAAATGCACCAGACCGAAGTCTAGGCTCATCAAACAAAGTTTGACACACAGTTGATATATATATATATATATATATATATATATATATATATATATAGCAAATAAACGCTCCAGACCGAAGTCTAGGCTCAATCGAGGCATAACTCGATAATGTTAGTCTATATATATATATAAATATATATATATGTATATACAAACTAAAATAAAATCATAGACCGAAGTCTGGGCAAACACACGCAACACGACTCTTAACGTGAAGAAGGGTGTGTGCAAAAATGAAGAGAAAGGCTTTAAAGTGTGTGAGAAGGCTTACAGTGGGCTGCCAAAGAAGACTTCTATATCTTTAAAGTGGATGAAATTCGGCTCCTGCCAGTACAAAAGTAGCTATATGTAAGCTCACAAGTGTTTAAAATGGGAAAGAACTCAGTATATTGCAAGTATGGAGCAAATTTGACAGGGCTTACTCGCTCTTTCTCTTCTCAAAATGGCCACCCCAAGCTCTCTATTTATAGAGGGGGAGCCGCACGTGTACCTGAGGCAGCAACAGGTGTACTGCGGCTGCCCGGGGTTCCCCAGGCAGTGTGGGTCCCGCCGTGTCGAAGTACGTACACTCGGACAACGCGTTATTTGCTCGGTCGTTCATAACTTTCAATCCGAGAGTCCCATGGAAGCGTGCCATACCATTCCAGAAAGAACTTTCCGAGAGCTACACAATGACATAGGATTTACCCTTTTTTGATTCTAGGAAGATAGGTCCATGACCAAAATGGCATTCCCGGGTTTCCGTTAGGTAATTCGTTGAACCGTTTTGCGTAGTTTGCGCTCAAAAGTTAAGATATGGTTCTTGTGGGACTTTTATTGAAGTATTTTAAGTTAACATGTGTTGATTTGATGTGATTTAAAGTTGAGTTGACAAAATAACCATTTTGCCCCTCCCGGGGTTATCTCCGGTTTTCTCGCAGTTATAGCAATCTTTTCTCAGGGTTATCTCTGAAGTTGGCCTGCTGTTGACTCTGACTGTCCTCAGGGTTATCTCTAAGGTTGGCTTGACCTACTGGGGTTATCTCCAGGCTTTGAACTTGATTTCCCGGGGCAATCTCCGGGGTTGAAATTGACTTTCTCGGGGTTATCTCCGGGGTTGGAACCTGATTTCCTGGGGTTATCTCTGGGGTTGGAAACTAGATCTCCCGAGGCTATCTCTGGGTTGGAATTGATGCTGTGGTCCTCCAGGGTTATCTCTAGAGTGTGAAAAAGACATTTTTGTCCTCTTGCATAGTCAGTAATAGGAAAATGAAATTTCGAGTGTCTACAGATGCCCCTCTTTATCATGTTCATGCAATGCAATGGAATGGACATGATAAAGATTAGTAGACACTTGAAAATATGACAAGGTATTTTCAATGATGCAAATCACAATGTAATGAATGTTTATGATGAATGTCAAAATGTATTCGCAAATCGCAGTTCGCAAATCGCACATTATATTTTGCACTTCTCTTTTCGCATTTGGCCAAATCGCACTTCGCAACTCGCACATCGCAATTCGCACATCGTATTTCGCATATCGCATCGCATATCGCATATCACATATCGCAAATCGCAAATTGCAATGTAATGAATGTTATGATGAATGTTAAAATATTTTTGCAAATCGCTTTACCTTTACCGATCATTGATGATGCCTATGCTGGTGTTGACTCCAATGTTTTGGAATTTAATCACTAATGCTTGTTTGATGAAGATAAGTTGAGATGTTTTCTATATCTCTGATGGGGATGACGTTCTAAAATCACCAAACCCTCCCGATGTATATGCTGGTAGTTTACAACGGTGCCTACCCTATTGAGCGCCAACCTATTTTGGTTCCCACTCGAATGGTGGTATACGAAGCTTTCATCGCTGAAATGTCTTGATGTTGCACTGAATTCCAGTGGTACAGATCTTCTGATTCCTTTGCTGAAGTAATATTCCATGGATTACATCACTAGACTTCGCCTAATGTTACGCTAGATTGATGACAACAACCAGATGTCTCGCCCTTTTTTGAGGTGCTTTGGAGTTTCCTTTTGTTGTTGGGTGCTTGTGCCCCATTTTCTTGAGCGTTTGATTCGCAACCCGACTAAACTGATGACCTGAATTCCGCTGACATCCCTGGAGGATGCAACTTGCTCTTTCACTGCTCAGATTTGAACTTCGGTGTAGAGGCCTCAACTCGTGAGAACTTAACGCATTTGATGGTGTAGATTTCATTCGCTAGGCCTTTCGCCGTTGACCTTCTGCTTCTGAGTTAAGAACTTTTTTTAGAAGTTTCCCCTTCTTTCGTAGGGGCATGCTTATATCGCTATGATTTTTTTCAAGAGTTCTCCTCTTTCTTTTTGATGAGAAGCTTGATCTCGCCTTAAGCTCCTTCCATTTCTTGGAATTAGAAAAATGCCCCAGTCCTTTCACATGTTGATGCCGAGGGTTCATATGAAAAACTCTCTTTGTTGATGAATTCGCGAGTGAGTAATATCTAAATTGCCTTTGAGATGATGATGGACCATGCTGATGGCGCTGACTGGTGCATTTTCCACTTTAGGATGGTTGATAAATGCGCCAGTGTTGAGTTGTTGCTGCTTCCGAGATTGCGCCAATCTTGTTGTAAGGGACCCAATATCTGATTGCAGCTAATTTTGAAATTGGCCCAGCCTCGCTTATTGTCTAGGGTAGTTGCTTTGACAGATGGGCTGATATGACGCCGAGATCGCAAGAAGCTTTTACTTCTGTACCATAAGGTGGATTTAGTATTTGATGTTGACAACTCTTTCTGGTAGAGATGTCGCTCTGTTAGAGAGATAATGCTCCAACTCATAGGGATACCGCTGTTGCTGAGCGGGATAGCACTATATCTATCTAAAATATCGCATGTAGTTGGCAGTGGATCGGTTGGCTCGTGTAGAAACCCTTGGGCAAGAGATCACAGTGTTACCTCCTTCTTCTGAGATGGAATCCATGTTGGACTTGATAGCCCGCATATACACTGATTTGTAGATGGGCTTGTATTTCCCTGTACAGACTAGCTTAGCCATTTTGTCATGTACAGTACACATTGTATATATCAAATAACATTATATATGGCGGTGAAATATATGCTGATTCACTTCCCTTTTAGTTGTGCCTTGTTACTTTCTTGATATTCATTTGTCTCTCCAGGACATTATGATCTGGATGTATTCTGAACTCCTCTATGATGGATGGACAGTGAGATGTCTCAGGATTTTCAGAATGGATCGTCGATCTGTGTGTATTCCCTACCATCTTTGGTGTCTTAGGACTGATTTCTGTATGTGGCTATGGATAGGAGTGTGTCTATTTTTGTTTTTTCTGTGGTGAGACCGGACCATAAAGATGGTCGCCACGCATCTCCCAGTGTATTGGATGATCAAATCGACGTAGTCTCCTGTATAGGGCGGATTGCAGATGAAGAGTTTAATCCCATGTACAGGATAAATTAAAGGGGTGAAAGGTTTGATCCCTGGTGGGATACCGAAGTTGTATGAAATGAAGTGAAACTAGGCTGCTAGTTTGAAAAGTGTGTTTTTCCCTGAGGGGCAGATGGGTAAAAAGGAAAGGTTATATGTAGTGAGGGTTAAAGAACCTGAAATGACTGGTGATCTGATTATCCAAAACCAGGATGTTCGCTTGATGGTAACCTCAGACATAGTACCGTTTCACGGTGTCCGAATTGATGAGTTGCGAAAATTCATCGCCGTCCATTTCCTGTAATCTGAAAGCGCCTCCTGTCAATACCTCCTTGACAATAAACGGGCCTTCCCAGTTCGGGGAGATTTTTCATTTAGACTGAGCTCGGTTGTCAACGATCTTTTTCAAAATCAAGTCGTGTTGTTTGAACTACCGTAGTCAGACTTTTCTGTTGTAGGAGCTTCTTTACAAGTAGAGGGTCGCTCATGTGTGGGCCACATACTATAAAAATCGTGAATTTAAGTCACTATATATGTATGTACATTATTGATGTTTAAAACTTTGTGTTATATAGTGATTTAATATGTGACAACATATGTGAAGTGGTGCATGGATCAATTAACATATATACTATAGTTATGGATATATATATATATATATATACATGTATAGATTTCATTAAGAATAGAAGCTTTGTAACCTAATTATACATTAGGTGAGACAATAAAATAACCTAAGGGTTATGGTAATAAGGAGAGGTTAGTATTTAATATGTATACTAACTTAAGTGGATAATCTTATTATTTCAAGTGACTAATAATTTAAACCTAATTCTTGTGAACCTAATTAGGTTATGAGCTAAATTCACATGTATAGGTAATTAAATTTCATAAGATTAGAAATGGAAACCCTAAATAATCAAATTGGGTTACATATATTAAAATTGCTAGACTATGTTTATTACATAGCCCAAAACAATTAAGGAGGAAGCCCAAATGAAATAACATGCAAACCAATACTTAGCCCACTTGATTAAGGGTATTTTAGACTTTTGATTAATCAAATTTGTGCATTAAAATAAATGCTAAATGGAGGATATATTGGGCTAGAAGGGACCGACCATATTAAGCAATATAAGGAAATAAATTAAGTTAATCAATGTCCATTAGTAGTAACTCTTACACACAAGGACATGTTTGTTAAGCTCTCATTGGTTGCCACTCTATTAAGCACCTTTAATCATGATTAGACTAATTGAAGTAATAAGGCAAAGCTTTTATCCATGGGTTAAGGAAAGTATGGGGGATAATAAGGAATCAACCATTTCATTTGCTAGAATACTCCACTTTCTCTCATTCTTCTTCTTCTAACTTTTTCTCCCAAGCTAGCAACTTCAAGAGAGAGAAAAGAGAGATAGGTTCGGCTATAGAGAGAGAGGGAGAGAGGAGTGCTAGTTTGTTCATGCATCCTAAGTTCATCACTTACTTTGGTAAGTCAAGGAAGGTTGCCATTAAATCAAGGTATAACCTAACCTTCATCTTCTTCTTCTACTTTGTTTTATAGCTTGAGTTTTGTTGGGGTTATGAAAAAATACTCAAGATACCCTAGTTCTACATATCATCATGTATGGAACTAAGTATCTTGAGTGTTAGATCAAAGGCTTAGAGGAAGAATATGAGCATATGTTCTCCAAGGGTGAAAACTCTTGTTTTTCTTCCACTAAATCTTGTGTAACTCAAGTTTTCCAACTTAGATTTGTGATCCATCTAAGGGGAGGGGGGGGGGGGGGGTGCTAGATACATGAGTTATCTAGTAAATCAAAGTGATAGAACACAAATCTAGCAAGTTTTGAAACCTTTGGGGCTGTTTTCCCCAAAATAGTCCACTTTGAATTTTAAGGGTTCAAAACCCTAAAATAGTTACTGTTCCCATTTTTCTAGGGATTGTTTCGGGCAGTTTCATGTCTTTTCAAATTCTGGGAAAAATTACAGAGGTACCTTGAGAAGTTATCTACATGTAGGAAAAAGAACGGACACGTTTCGAGTTATAGATTGTGCGTAATGACTATTTCCGTAAAGGACTCCTAAATATTTACCTTCGAATATCTCACTGTGTAAACACTGGAAAATTCCGAATGCTTTACAGTAGGTTTATATATGTTAGGAGAGCATACCCTGAAAATGTCAGATTTTTCTGAGAAACACTCAATTTATGAAAAATGAAGCAAGATCGGAGTGTTTTGGGAACTTTAAAAATAGTAGATCATTTTCTAAAATTTCGTAAAAATTTGGGGATTATTGCGAGTTCATATTCATCAAAATCCGTAAGATGAGAATTTTTGGAATCAGGTTTGCTATTTTTCCTAAAAATGATTAAGTTATGAATAAAACAAAATAAATAGTTAAATGATGTCTTTAATAAGAAAATGTGATTTTTATGCTTGAATACTCATAATATATCATATCACGACTATCTTAGAGCACTTTGGTAATTTATGATAAGAAATATTATTTATAACCTTTTATGGATATTAAATAAGAGGTTTAATAAAGGGTGAACAATTAGAATAAATTGTTTATTAATCCAATAAATTATTAAAATATTATTATGATATTAATAATATTAGAATATGATATTGATAAGTAAATAAAAATATTAAGATTAAAATTTCTTTAAAATATTATTAAATGGTTAATAATATTTGATTTAAGCATTGATAAATGATTAAAGTATTATTAAATGATTAATAATATTAGTAATGGAATAAGATATTATTAAATGATTAATAATATTAGAGAATGAATAAAATATTAGTAAATGAATAAAATATTATTAAATGATTAATAATATTAGTAAATGAATAACATATTAGTAAATGATTAAAAGTATTATTAAATGATTAATGATACTAAAACATAAGTAAGATATTATTAAGGTAATAATATTAATGCATAATTAAAATATTATTAAGAGGATTAATAATATTAGTAAGGTATTAAAATATTATTAAGATGTTAATAATATTAGTAAGCGAATGAAAGTATTATTAGGGAACTAATAATACTAAGAGGTGAATTAAATGTTATCAAGACTAATAATATTAAGTTGTTATTTAATAGTAAAATTATCAAGACAGGATAATGTTTATAAGAACTAAATGTAATGTATAATATTTATGTGATTATATAATCTAATGTTATACTATGACTAATTGAAAGATTAACTATAGGTCTCTCAAAGGAAGATAATTTAACTACATAGTGGACATAAATTAATTGCGTAGCCGTAATCTACAGACGAGGCAAGTTTTCTAACTCAAACTCGAGTTATTATTTTCAAAGCATATTAGTGAATAATTATTGATGATTATTTACATCTATAATGATTATTGAAATTCGCACTTTGTGCAATTGAATTCATGTTCTACTATTATTAAACTGTGAATTAAATTAAAGTTCTTCATTCATGAACTTTTTATGAGATAGATCTATGCTAATTGTATCAGCTAGATCAAGCATGTTTAAATGTGTTAAATCAAATGTGTTTTAAAAAGTTGTTCTTATTAAATTGATATGATAAGAACTCTGGACTGAGAAAAGGACGAATTTGATTAAGGCATGATATCAATGCCAGATTATTAAGTGTTTATGCATAAATCACGAGGTATGAAAGGCTGATCCCCTTGAATACCAAAACTCATTAAGAGGTCCAGTTTAAATAACTGAGCACCTTCGCAAATGTTCATGGTTATTTCAAAACCACTCAATTCATGTTATTCAATTATTCGAATATTCAATTGTTGATTATTAATTCATGTTCCTTCACGAACTTATACTATTGTTGAACATTGAACGCAAAATTTCTTTCTAAGTCATGATATATCTCACTTGTATATAAACTTGCTAAGCAAATTAGTTGCTTACCCTTTCTATATCATGACATCTATTTCAGTTAAGCCCAAAGGATCCAACACGAAAGACAAGGGCGAGGGCAAGATCCAGGAGTAGCTTAAAATGAATGTTAATTTAATTATTATCTGATGGAATTTCTTATAAACCTTTTGTAATATGAATGGTGTGTTTAAAGTTAAGGTTATGAAAACTTTGGGACCATGTTATGAGACTTTATTATAATGAACAATGAATGTTTATTATTCTGTTATAGTTATAGAATGCTTGTGATGATGATAGATCGTGAGCACCGAATCTGAGGTTAGAGAACCTGGATTTTGGGGCGTCACACATACTCCACCATGGATCTCATCCATGAGTCTATGAGCTTGGTCTTGGTCCAAATATCTGAGGAGACCTAGTCTTGCATCTCTTTTGTAGAGTGCATCTCCGCTTAGGTAGAATTTCCTAGCAAGTCGATTGATCCACCTTTTCTCAGTCGGGCTCGCCTCAACAGGTGTAGATCCATCGCGTAGGTACTCCTTGATATGCTGATACCAAGGATGCTGGATGGGAGGTAGCTCATCCGTTACTTCTCCAATGTAATTCCCATAGGCTGGAGCCTTTTGTTGGGCAATTGTGAGGGTTGGCATGTCTTCCTTGTCATGTATGTTGATCAAGGAGACCAAGTTTGCTAACGCATCCGCAAAATCATTCCTATTTCGTGGAATGTGGAGGAAGGATATTTCTTCGAACTCTGAAGCCATTTGTAGAACTTGCCGATGGTAAGGCAACAAATGTATAACCTGTTGAAGAGCTTTTTCTTTTTCTTTTTCTCTTTTTTTTATTATTATTTTTTTTCTTTTTTTTTCTTTTGCATTAGATCGTGGAAAAGAGCCATATGGCTCACTGATAGGTAGCTTCGGCATTGATGAGGCTGAATGACAATCGTCTTTAGCAAAAGGTTCCCCAAGGCGTAATGAATGAAGTTTTCTCACGATCATCTTCAGCAACCATGATTTGATGGTACCCTGCGAAGCAATCAACAGAGGAGTACATGTCGTATCGAGCTATATTGTCAATGAGTATGTGGATGAATGGAACGGGAAAGCTATCTTTGAGGCAAGCTTTATTCAAATCTCTGTAATCCACACACACTCGCACCTCCCTTCCCGGTTTGGGCACGGGGACTATGTTGGATAGCCATTCAGGGTATGATGATGCCGACTTGAAATTGTTTCACAATTTTAACTTTTAACCTCCATTCAGGTTTTAATCACCTGAGCGTCTGCCTGACTGGCTTGAATCCTCCTTTGATGGGAAGGTGATGAATGACAATGTCCATGGATAAACTGACCATGTCTTCGTGAGACCATCCAAACACATCCTGGAATAGGGTCAATAGAGTAACCATGTCATTCGTTTGGTTTGGAGTGAGGTCCGTACCAATCTGGATTTGTTTGGGGTTTTCTAAAGTTCCGAGGTTTAAAAGAGGTGGTTTGATCAAGATTTGGCTTGGGTTTGTCTTTGACCCATTCTTTGATCTCCTGAGGTATCTCATAGTCTTCTTGTATTTCCATCAAGTCTAAGTCCAATTTTACATCAAAGTTACAGTCCTTGTGGAGAATATGCACCTCATCAGCAAGTCTAGGCACATCTAACTTTAGAGTCTTGAACCAACATGCTCTCACTTAATATATGAAACTGTTCAATCACACAAAGTGTTAGCATGTAATGACAAAAGTAACTACTAATACTGTATAGAAATAATAAGCAGTTATTGCTATCTACAGGGCATAATGAGTTTCTGCCCGTTTTACCATTGTCGACCAATGCAAGGAGTGCTGCTCCAATTATCAAGGGCAAAGTCCTCGTGGACTGCAGTGATGGAGGAGCTATCATCGTCCTCCTTTTCCCGAATGATGACCATTATGTCTGGGCAATCATTGTCTGGGGTGTATCTGTTTGTGTGTTCATCATGAACAATGATGCGTATGCCCGACATCATTCGGATGATGTCTTGCTTGATTCTTCGTTACTCCTCTTCCATTGTGGGATCTGGAACAAAAACTTCTTTCTCCTTCACCGGTACCGGCTTGGGAAATAACATAGCCATGATACTGGCTGGCACCTTTACAGGAGGTTGTGCGGACTCAGAGTTTGAAGACGAAGATAAACGCTGCGCGTTTGAAGTTGAAGGAATCTGCTGATGCTTATGAGTATTTCTATGACTAGAACTGACAGAATAGCCTAGTCCAGCTATTCCAGTTTACTTGGTTAATTGAATTGGGTACTAGATACCCTGACGATCTTTACCCAGCCCTTGTCCCGGCTTATGACCCAATGACATCATTTCTTGTGTAGCCGACATTACCTCGACAAAAATCTTGGGTTCGGGAAATGGCATTCCAATAGCATGGTATTGGGTATTGCTTACTTCCAAGGCATGAAAACTGACCGGTTCAACATCTGCATTGGCATTGATGAATGGCATGTCCCCGTGTTGGGGACACTCTGGTTCTGCATTGACCGTGACTAGGATATTGTTGATAATGTATTTCAGTTGTTGATGAAGGGTGGAGGGGACTGCCCTAGCCATATGAGTCCATGGTCGTCCCAAGAGCAGGTTATATCGCGAATCTATCTTGAGTACGTGGAAAGATACGCAGAATGTGTGGGGACCAATTTTGATTGGCAGTTCAATTACTCCGACCGAATTTCGGTGGGCTCCATCAAAAGCTTTGACGACAGTATGGCTATCCCGGATTCGGTTGAGATTGATGTTCATCTTCACCAAGACAGAGTATGGATAGATATTTAGAGATGAGCCTCCATCTATCAAGACTCCAGCTATCATGTATCCGGAGGACAAAATCACAATGTACAACGACTTGTAATGACCGGTCCCCGCTGGCGGTATTTCATCATAAGTGAAGGATATCACATTGTTGTTGAAAATGTGATCAACCAGATGTTGAAATTTTTCTGTATCAACTGATGTTGGTAGATAGGCTTCTTCTAAAACCTTTAGCAAGATCGTCCGGTGATCCTCAGAGGTTAGGACCAAGTCCAAAATTTATATTTGTTATGGAGCTTCTTTTAAGCTTAAAACCACCTTGGCTTCATTATGACCCATAGTGCGGAGGAATTTTTCAATCTTCTCCATGGGTATTTTCCCCTTTGATTTGATGGTAGGCTTCATCACCCGTTGGGGAAGATACAGTGGATTTTCCTTCGACACTGTAGCAGTTGTATTTGAGGTGGATCCTTCACTTTCTCCATAATTCTACGGAACTTTGCACAAGCTAACAATAGGGTATTGTGCTCTGCATAGTAAGTTGATTGGCTCGGGAGTGGCCACTTTCAGAGGATTTTTGCTTCCCCTGATCTAGTTGAATTGTTTGCATTGTGAGTGATTTATTAGCCCCATCAGTTTCAGTGGATATGACTACTACCAAACTCTTTCACTTAGTAGGACATGTATTCTCACTTTCACGTAACATAGTATCATCGTCTGTTATGTGCAGGACACCACTATCAATTAGATTTTGGATGATGTGGCGGAGTGCCCAACATTCTTATGTGCTGTGACCGCGAGAATGGGAGTGATATTGACATACTCCATCAGAATTGTACCGTCCTAAACGGGGGTTGATTGGAGGTAGAAGGGAAGTGATCCTTCCTTCATTGATTAACATCTGAAGGATTTTCTCCATAGGTTGGCCCAGATAGGTGAATTCCCTTTTGTTGGTAAAATCCTGACGGGCTTTGGCATTTGCTCTCTTTGTCACTTTGTCTTCCAGCATTTCATTTTTTGAAAGTGACGAGGGAATATTCATGACAAGAGGTAGGAGACTGGCGTGCTCCTGGCTGATTAATTGACGTGTTGCTTGATGCTGATAAGTCACCAATTCTGCCAATTGCTTAATTTACTTGCATAGAGCTTTCATCTTTCGTTCCATTGTGAACTGGAACTTGGCATAATCCCATTTGTCACCACCATCTTTGAGGGTCTAGGAGGATTCACAGTTGAAATTGAAATTCTGTCCATTGCTCCAATTGATCATGTTGACCTCTTCTTCTTTGTGTTGAGGAAGAGGGTTGTCTTGAATGTGAGGCTGATCTGGTTTGGTGACCACGATCTCACCATTGTCTATCAGGTCTTGGATCTTATGTTTCAAGGCCCAACAATCCTGAGTATCATGTCCAGGTGCCGCGACATGATAAGCACATTTCTGAACAGCATTGAAACCCCATCCATTAGGGTTGGTTAGTGGAAGAAGATGCGTGATTTTCTTCTGTATCGTCAGAATAGTGAGAATGTTCTCGAGGGTGTTTCCTAAGGTTGTGAACACTCGAGGGCGTTTGACTTCTTCACCTTTTGGTAGTGGAGGGTTCGAAAACTGTGCTTGAAATGGAGTGTAATTTCTCATTTGAATATGCATGTTCTGATTACCTTTTTGACCTTGTAGTATCAGGAAAACATCTTCCTCTTTCTTTTTATGGACCCTCTGGGGGTTGTTTCCATAATTTTCGGATTGGATGTGATCAGCAACAGCTTTAAGGGCAGCTAGGTTTTGAATCTTTCCAGACTTCAATCCCATCTCAGCCATCTCCCCATGTTTGACCATTTCAGAAAATGGTTTGCCGATGCCGGCTAAAACTCTTTCATAGAAAGGAGCTTCTTGTATGTCTATGAAAGTCATGACCATCTCTGATTCTATCATGGAAGGAATAACTTGGGGAGCCAGGTGTCTCCACCTTTGACCATACTCTCTGAAAGACTCGTTAGACTATTTCTTGATCTTGGTAATTTGATACCGATTAGGAGCCATCTGAGACTGAAAGCTGTATTGAGTGAGGAAGGCGTGTGCTAGCTCTTCCCAGCTATGGATATTTGAGTTGTCTAATCTTGTGTACCACGAACGAGCTCTCCAGTTAGACTCTTTTGGAACAGTTGCATTCTTAGCTTTTTGTCCTCTGCATAAGATCCAAGTTCTCCAATAAACACCTTCAAATGTGTATAAGGATCTTCTAACCCGTCATATTTTTCTAAGTCAGGAGTTTTAAACTTTTCTGGATAATGAACACCAAGGAAAATGCAAAGATCAACATATGAAACACTCCCGTGTGTACCAATTCCTTTGATAGCACGAAGGGTCTCTTCCATTTGGAGGACTTTCGTTTTGATGTCGCCGGTGTCTGGATCTCTTGTGAGATGGGCAGCATCATGAGTTTTGTAGGTCGTATCCAACTGCAGTTCAGGTATTATAATGACCCGGTTTCCCCCTTGTGTAGAGGATTCAGCATGTACGGGTATTTTTTGACCCTACGTAGACTGGTGTAGTTCTTTGAGTAGAACAGCCAAATCTGTAATTTGTTTGCTTAATCCATCAATTTTTTTGCGAGAAACTGGATTAAGGTCAGTCTGGTCAGATGACGACATGATTGACTATAGGCCTGATGCCTTTTTGGATTTTGACCGGGTAGTAGGTCCGATTGGTTCCCTGTGAAAGACTTGCATAGTTTAGTCTTTAGGGAATGTAAATTAACATGCTATGTGATAAGTTCGTTTTAGGAATTTTATCCTGCAACACCGGATGTCAGCTGTTTGTAGCATGTCAATTTAAATATGTATGTGTACATATTTCTTCATATTTCTCATTACATGGAGATAAATATGGATGAAACTACAAGTAATTTGTGCTTACAAGTAATTAAAATGAGAAAGCATGAAGTGACTTTCCTCCGTTTTGGGTTTATCAGAGGCTGACCTATCTTAGGTTACTCTCGCGGCTTTTTGGCATGAAGGTTCCCAAATCATCGCAATTTACTCAATGAGAAATTAATTCGGTCTTTCAACTGGAGCGAATTTGGGTGGTGCCTTTCCTGAGCCTCAGGGAATTAGTCTTCCCATGAGTCCAGTAATCAAACACCGACGGGATAGCCTCTTGGTGGAGGGACCACACAACATACATTCACATACATCACGTCTCACCGTATGAAAATGATGACATGTGCGAAGCACTAATATCACAAGCAGTTATGGTGCGAGGCACTAAGTGTAATAAGTAAATGTATTCGTACACATTCATCATAAATATAAATGCAACAACCACACACAAGCAGATAATAGTTTTGAAAAGATTGTAATAGCGACTTAAGTCCTCTTACTGGAGTCCCCAGCAGAGTCGCCACTTGTCGACGTCGGGATTTTTAATTGTCCCTTTTCGTTACTTGTTCTTTGGTGTTCTCATTTTAGGTGAGATTTGTTTGAAAAAATAAGTGAAAAAGGTTCGACATGTATAATGTCGACGATGGACTGTTAAGAGTTGCCATTTGGTTTTTTAAATGGTTGTACCAACACAACCGAAAAAGGTTTGCACATTGACCCAGTGATGTGACACTGTTAAACGGGTCGATGAAACCGAGATTCATTAGGGGTCCGGGGACTTGATTATACGGAGGGAAGGTGTTAGGCACCCCCCGACATCGGTGTTACCACGGTGACTGTGACGCCCCCAAAATAGGTCCAATTCACCCAACCTATTCTGAGTCGCCAAATACATGGTACAGAAAATAACTATAATTTCATTGTCACAATTTTTGTGCAAAATACAACAACATAAATGTTGTGAGTTTTGATACAAATGTATACCAACTGTGACTCATGTCCCAACCTTGGATAGCCCGTCACAATGGCACCTTACATAAAGGTACAATCAAAAAACTATTTTAGAAATTAAAACCTTTGGGAAGTGCTTAAGAAAACCTTCGTACATAGGAGGCCATGCGTCTAGGTTATTATAGATATCATATGTCCACAGAATTATCCTTGGTTGACCCAGTAGACTCCAAAGGAAAACGAGAAGATTACTATCATGTTCTTTCCAATGGTGAGTCTTCTTTTGACATATAACTATCTCCACTATCTCCAGTTGAAAATTATACTTCAACCAAACACCAAGATTATATACAGGTAGTGCTCGTAGATATAATCAGCAAGTGGATGTGCAGAACCCTGTCTTATGATAACACGAGGTTGTATGTCATTAGACATCTTGTATGATAGTGGAAAAACACCCTTCCAACGTTGGGTTCGCTTCACCCTATTTAATTCACCAAATATAACTACTAAATGATGTATAAAATACAACACACTTTTTATACTGCTTAGGAGAGACCTCCATGACTAAAGACCACTGCTTCTATTCTCCTCATACCCCCACTCTACCCCAAATTACACTCTTATTACCCTAAAGGAATTGTGAAGCGTAAGGGTGAGCATAACTAGCCCAGTAAAGAATATCATGACTAAAGATAAATAAATTATCAATAGCCTTCATCAAGAATAAATCGAGATTTAGAACATATGGTAGATGATAAAAATTTTCAACCATAGTTGCGGTGAACGAAAGCGATCCATTAGAAGAGTCAAATAGACCATAAAGTCTATTATCTTCTCCATATTAAAAGTCCACCAACAATGTTTTATCCCTGTAATATCAATCAACAGTTCCTGTCCACAATCACATGTATAACTCATAATCATAATTGTAGTTCTAAATTCCTTTTCTCATCCAGGACAAAGATAATTTTCATCACTTGTCTTTACCTGGAACATCAAAGATCATGGTTATACCAAATCACAGTTCATGTTTATAATCATACAAATTAATTCATCTTTGCACTACGAGCCAAAGATATTCATTATCATTTCATCTTTGCACTACAGGCCAAAGATATTCAACAACAGGTCATCTTTGCACTACAGGCCAAAGATATTCAACAATAATTCATCTTTGCACTACAGGTCAAAGATATTCATCAATAATTCATCTTTGCACTACAGGCCAAAGATATTAATATCTCATAGACATACATAATCATTTCAGAATTTATATAATCCATAATTATAACTATGTTCATCAATTCACCTTTGCACTTAAGCTAAAAATATTTAATTAAAAATTTAATGGTCATGATCATACCAGTCAACAATTCAACTTTTCACTACTGGCCAAAGAGAACCCATAGTCACGATCATACCAATAATCTACGCATCTTTACACTCAAGTAAAAGAGAAATTTCATCACCAGGACTATAAAAATGTTATATATGATAATAAAGACAATATGATCAACAACTGCATTTAATTTCAAGAGTAAGATTCATAAATCAAAGATAATTTGGTCAGAAAAATAAACCAATTTTGTCGTGAATAGTACCCGTGAATAGTAACTCATGAATAGTAACTCATGAATAGTAACCCTGACATGAAAAAGGTAGAAATTCCACAATAAAATTCATACCAATATTTCGGTATAATGATATTGAAAGATTAACATTTCTTAAACTTATAAATAATTTATTTTAATAGTTTACACTTTACTAAATAATGCATTTAATCATCCTAAAATGCCAAACTCATAAGATTTCATCACCAATAACCAAAACCCTCATAAAAATCAGATATACCTCATATAGGATTCTCGAGCCATAAAATCCTATTTTTCAATTTTCTTTACTTCACATAACATATTTAATTCATTTACTCATAACTATTCCATTTTCATGAAAAATATCTAATCACCCCCAAAATTTCTTTTACGGTATTTAGCGTATATAGTCCCATATTGAACATATATTTTTCTCAAAATTTTTAAAATTCATTTACTATTTTTTATATGGCCAAAACAACCGAATATTTAGACATTTATCATAAACTGTACTTTTATCCAAAAATTCCAAAATTTACAGAGTATATACATTATATACATGTACTCCCAATAAAAATTTTACCAATTTTGGGATTAACCACAAGGGGTTATAAGGGTTTACTTTTAAAATAGTATTTTCTCATAAAATTCATAACTCTTAATCTATACATCCAAAAATCACCATTTTTGGACACAATCAAGAAAACTCATAAAATTATCATTTCCAATTTTTTTAGAATTTTTGAGGGTCGGAAAAATTACGAAACTGAATAAACATAACAACCCTTAAAATCCCTTACCTCAAAAGAGCAGTACTTCTGACCGGAACATCAGATGTAAAGCCGAAGGACACTTGCACGAAAAACAACTCTCAAAGTATCTAAATACTCACAAAAATACGCTGGACAATATAGAGAGAGAAAACTTATGTTTCTGGTGTGATTTTTAATTCTAACATAAGCACCTATTTATAGGAAAATGCTAGAACGCCAAAGGGGACTAAATTAATAAATTAATATTATTAATTTTCTTCACTTCTACGTATGCTCACCAACAAAGACCAACACCTCAATTTGGAATCAAAATTTGCAGCCCACATGTTAAAAACAAAAGTGGGTTCCACCCAATTTTAATAAAAATTATTTTATTTTTTGAAACTTCAGTAATTCATAGAAAATAGCTCGTTTATCAAAAAAATACGAATTTTATGCCCATTCCACACGAAATCGAATTCTCTACAACTTTGTAGCTTTGAGTTTTTCCAAATTTCAGACAGAAAATATCCAAAAATCACAAACGGATGATTTTTAACACCTTTTAAAATTCATAACAAATCATGCGTTAATTTTTAACGGTTCAAAGTTTGTGGATATATACTCAACTTATATATATATACCATATCCAAAAATCATAACGATCCAACGGTCGGATCAAAATTATAACTCACGTAATAGAGCTTTAAGAACACTGATTTGATTTTTAATACCTCAATTCCGACAAAATACTGAAAAAAACACCCCAGCATTAATTCCTTCATTTATAACCACATAAATAAATCCATCATTTATATTCACATCAAATAAATATTTCCTTATCAATAATTAATTATTCACAAATAATATTACAGAATCATAATAATGACAACCAGGTAGTTCCCAAGAAAGAGGGGGCTTCCCGATAAGGATTTCTCCTTACTGATGCGTAATTAGGTGACCAAACATCTCCTTGACAGAACTTTCTAGACATTGCCAATAATGCTATCTAATAATATTATTCAAATAATATGAATTATTGATCTGATAATGGGAAATACTGTGTCGTGACAATTATTGAAACAACAATAATATAAAATATCAACGCAAAGAATCATTGAATCAATAAAATAAAATATTGAATAAGAATTACTATAACAATTATTGAGTAGTGCCTTCTTATGTAAGAATCAATAATTCAAAATATTGTGCAATACCGTACTACTTTTGTGCAACCACGCGCGATATTAACGCATTTTAACCAATCGGGTTCCAATAGTGTTAATTGATAACGATTATGCCGTTATTTATAAAACTTCAATTTATTATTTTTTCATCCGACAGCTTATTCTCATATGGGGCCCACAAATGGCTACTACTGGCAGCATTTAATATTCCTCGACAACAAGAATATTTCACGACCAAATGAATATTCCCCGACAACAATAAGTATTTTATAGCCACTTGCGTATTTTGAAAATTTTATATATATCACCCTTAAATTTAAACTTTTATCAATTTAACCATTTACTAAATAGAAAAATTGAATACTTTTATTTCATAAAATTCGGGGTCTTACAGTGACCGCCTCTTTTCAAGAAACTATTATCTGAATGTGTGTGTGTGTGGGTCAATGTGTTGTTATTTGGAAGTAGTGCGAGGCCTCGTTCGCACCTATATACACAGGATTTGAATTTATGTAAAAATTCAGTTTTTAGTAAGATATGGCAGTGATGTTTTGTAAAAGAGGTTTTTTCAAACCCTGATGCTCAATAGTAATTGAAACCTTTTGATACTTCTATTTTATTAAGTATCCAGCTTGATTGATTTTATTTTCGAGATGCGAAGCATCAGTAAGAAAATAATGTACAAAATAATGCCGAATTCCTCGTGGGTATTAAAACCATCTGAGGAAATTCAGACACCACAGAATAATTTACAAGCTGCTTACAGCTGAAATTGTCCATCACGGAAACCGAATCTAGATACAATATGCTGAATCTGTGAACATATGATTCCTAGGCGCACATGATACTGCCATTTGTATGAAAGCAATAAGCAGGTATTGTAACATTCTAGAATTTTAAAGTGTAATATTAAATATTTATTAATTTATATAAATATTTAATGGATATGTTTATTGTTGAATAAAATAATTGTTCAATTTGAATGGATGTGATTTAGTTAATTATTTGTTGAATAAATAATTAAATATTAAATATTTATTTGCAATATTAAATATTTATTGAATTATATAAGTATTTAATGACAATTTGAGTTGATGTGTTTTAGTTAATTATTTGTTGAATAAATAATTAAGGAGCTAAGAAAATTAATTGTTATGAGATTATATACCAATGTAATTTAATAAGTAAGCTAGATAGCTTATAGTGATTTAAATAAATTATAATATTTTAAATGGAAAATTGTAATTTAAAATATTAGTTGGTTAAATAAAATTATAATTATAAAGAAATTATAGTTTTGTGATAATGATTTATGTATTAAAGTAATTTAATAGATTAATATTTGAATTGATTAAATTGATTATTTAAGTAAATAGAAGTGTGACAAATACTCTTGCTATAAAGGAGCTATTAAAATAAATTAAAAGAGTTTAATTTAGTTTTGCCAAACATGTCTTATTGCATAATAAGTCTTTAATATAATAGTGTTTTATCAAACAAGGTATAAGGAGTAATTGATTTATTTTAATTAGCTTTACCAAACAAGGTATATAAGTTAATAGGTTATTTTGTTATTATGTTAGCCAAACAAGTCTTATGGCTTTTGATTTTCAAAACTTATATAACTGACATAAGTTATATCTATATTTATATTATATAATTAATATATATTATTGCTATATACGTTATATTGTTAGTACGTAGTTAGAGTTAAGGAGAAAGAAATCAGTGGAAGAGAAGAAGAGAGTTTACAGAGAGAAAAGAAGAGAGGAAGGAAGGCTAGAGAATTTGAGAAAGGAATTGGGGAAAAGAAGCTTGATAATCAAAAGGATAGCCATCATCTTCTTATAATGATGTAAGTGGTCTAAACTTTGGTTTGATGTTGAACAAGTTATTCTTGTATTTCAATTATTGATTAACATGCATAACTAAATTGCCAGGCATGTTTAGTATTCAATCCTAATTAACCTTGGCTTAGTAATGTTCAAGCAAGGTATGCTATATTTATTCAAATTTTATGCTATTAGATTATTCCTAATGCATGACTTTAGTTACTATGATTGATTCAATCACTATTATTCTGTAGTATAGTGTTATTGGTCTTATTCAACTACTCCTTAGTTGATGTTCGTTAAATTCCAAATTTCCTTGAAAGCTTATCCAAACCAAACTTACTTTGGTGCGGACTTGTATTCTAAATACTGAGATGAACAACTCTTTTAATAGAGGTTTACGCTTAGCGTTGAAATGGTTATGCATAATACATTGTACGAAGGGTTTATCCCCCTAAGTACGTGGAGTCCTTATAGTCTTATGATCAGTAAAGTTAAAGTTGAAAGATTACTTATAATCGTGGGACATGATTAGTGGTCATTAGACCCTCAGTGAATGTTATAATTTTCAGAAAGTTAATAGAATATATTGTTAAGTTCTATTGAGCCTAGTATTGGCAATTGATGTAAATGTTTAAAGATTTATTTATTGTTATTCCAAGTGGGCCTTGTTTGCTCACTCTTGCACAGAAATTTCTTACGATAAAGTTGAAACTGGTGACGCACCTAGCACCAAAGAAAAGGAAAAGGAAAGATGAACAAGTACTGAAGACTTGTAATAGATTTGATAGTATTATTATTAGACTTTGGTTTAAAGATTGTAATGAAGTTTATTTAATTTCTGCATTTGAATGATTGTTGTTAAAGGTTAGACAACCTGGGGAGATTTTTATTTGAGTTTAATCCTGTATGGGCATGTTTTTATTATTCAATTTATTATAATTGGGTAGTTAGCAATGAATGTTTTGATTAAGTGAACATTGAATCCTATGGAAATGAAGTACCAGGATTTGGGGGTGTCACAGGTTGGTATAAAAGCTTTAGGTTATGAACCTTAGGTGGGGGGAAAAGCCTTAGGAAGTAACCTTTGAAAAGATAGTGGAGATAACTCTTGTCGAGTTTTAAGAAAGAAGAAATAAAACACTTATGTGCTTATGTGTTTATAGTTTATGTACTCGTGAGTGTCGAGTAGTAATGATTAATAATTAAAACTTTAAAACTTTGTTGTCAAGATGACTAATGTCGGAGAATCCAGTCAGGCTAGGGAGGAGGGACCTCAAATGCCTACAGAGGAGGAGCCTCGCGACATTCAGGTAGTTTGGGAACAACTACTGCCACGGAGTCGACTGTTGGACCGATGAGTTGAAGATTAGTATGATGATGTGGAGACAGATGAGGAGGATCCCATTGAGTTACCACAGGAGGATGAGGATGATGAGGACGAGGAGGAAAGGATTCCACTTAACTCGATAGTGTGGTATATACGATGAGAGGTGCGTGGCCAATAACGTAGAACTTCGAGGATACAGATTGAGGAGTTGCAGGAGATAGTAAATGAACAACATGTATCGCAATGACACAAAAAGACGGCGAGATCCAGGATCGTGAGGAGCGGCTAACAAACACCGAGGAGAAACTAATACAGACTGAAGGAGAGAAAAAACAATTGATCGAGATGGTTTCTGAACTGAAGAATAAGCTGAGAGAAGAAGCTGCTAAGAGGGCAAGAGTTGAAGATGCATACGAGGAAGCTTATCAACGAACTGGAAGAGTAGTAAGGAACTCACAGGCGAAAAGGATGACGATGGAAGAGATGGATAAAGTATTTGACACCGCAATTAATCGAGCTCAAGATCGGGTCATGGGATATCCAATTCAGTTCGAGACGCTGCCATCATTCGTGTTAGATCGCAGAACAATGTTTCGAGTCATGGAGGAAGAACGTGATAGGGCTAAGAAGTATCTTAATAGAACATCGTAGTGTTGCACGATGAGTGAAAGGTTAAATAAATTGTAAATCCCAAGTGTTATGTAACCTATGGGATATGACTATGATGTTGTCCTGAAACTTTTGTAGTTCAGGAAAGTAATGTTGATAGCAGTGATGCTATTGTTTTATGTTTTTTTTTCAAAAAGGTTTTGATTAAATAAAAGTTGTTACTTTATTCAAAGTGTTATGTGTTATGTGGTTATTTCTTTTATGGAGGCAAGTTAATTAGAAAATACTTAAAGAAGCTGAATTAGTCTAATAGATGTTTTGTTTTAATAGAAAATTCCTCCTAGACATGAACCACCCCGACAGAGAAACAATGAGAGAACTAGCAATAATGACAATATTGATGGTAACCCCGTTCAACAACTAGTGACACTACTGACAGGAGCGTTGCAGAATCAACCACAAAACCATGGTACAACGTTTAAGGATTTCAAGGTGGTTGGACCTCCTGAATTCTGTCAGTCCATAAATCCAGTCGAAGCACAAACCTGGATTATGGAGATAGAAAAAGTGTTCGATGTCGCTAGGGTAGGGGATGACCAAAAGACTGCTTTCACAACATTCATGTTGAAAGCAGAAGCTAGTTATTGGTGGCAGGCCAATAAAACTCGGGAAGGGCCAGGAGTGATGACCTGGGATAGGTTCAAGGAGTTGTTCTTCGAGACCTATTTTTTGGAGAGTTCGAAGAGCCAGCTAGAAGTGTAGTTTCTGGAACTAAAGCAAGGAACGATGACGGTATCTGAATATGCCGCAAAGTTCAACGAATTGGCGAGGTTTGCTCCATATCAGGTAAGCACAGACGAGCGTAAGGTGAAGAGATTTGAACAGGGACTGAAGCCCTGGCTGTACAGTAGGGTTTCCCTGTTCCAGTTGAAGACATTTGCAGCGGTGGTGGAGAAAGCAGTACTTGCTGAAGGTGGACGCGAGGCAGTGACAAAGTTCAACCAGGAACAAAAGAAGAAGAGGAATGACAATGAGACTAAGAATGGAGGTGGTAGCAGTGGAAACAACAATATCAACAACAACAACTTGAAGAGGAAGTGGAATGGGAGCATGGGTGCTGGACACCACTAGGGTAACCAGCAAAACAAAAAGTTTGAAGCATGTACGACATGCGGGAAATTCCATAAGGGTGCATGCTTGAGGGGAAGCGAGTATGCTACAATTGTGGCCAGGAGGGTCACATCATCCCAAATTACACTCAACCAAAGAAGAATGTATGCTTCACGTGCGGATCCAAGGATCACTTTGCTCGTGAATGCCCTAAGAAGAGGGAAGGAGTGACAACTAGAAGCAATGGAGGTAATAATGGAGGTACATGGGCCATTGCAGGACCTGCAGAATCAAACAAACCCACAGCTAGAACCTTCAACATAACTGTGCAAGATGTTGTGCAATCAAAAGATGTAGTGTCAGGTATTATACCAATCAATGATATAAATGCTTATGTATTATTTGATTCTGATGCTACTTGTTCGTTTATATCTGATGAATTTGCTAAGAGGTTAGAATTGCTTAGAGAATAACTAAGTTTTCCTTTGAACATAGAAATTGCGAATAAGGAAGTAATCCCTGTTAGATTCGTATGCAAGAACTGTAGGGTGAACATTAAGTAAAATATTTTGTTGGTAGATTTGATTCCGATTAGACTCGGGGAATTTGATGTAATTTTGGGGATGGATTGGCTGTTCAAATATGGAGCAGTAATCGATTGTCACAAGAAGTGTGTAAACCTTATGACTCCGTCAAAGGTAGTATTTTATGGTAGCAAGTCGCCTAGACAAATAAAATGTATGACGACTATGCAAGCCAAGAAATTATTGAGTCAAGGTTGCGTGGGCTATTTAGCTTACATAGTCGATACTCAGAAGAAGGGTGTGAAACTAGAAGAAATACCGGTAGTGAGAGAATTCGAAGACGTGTTTCTAGAAGATTTGCCAGGACTTCCGCCTGACAGAGAAATTGAGTCGTGATCGACTTAGCGCCGGGAACAACACCGATATCGAAGGCCCCGTACAGAATGGCTCTGGTAGAAATGAAGGAACTGCTGGTACAGTTGCAAGAGTTACTTAACAAGAAATATATTCAACCAAGTGTATCACCGTGGGGAGCGCCAGTTTTATTCGTTAAGAAGAAGGACGGATCAATGCGTCTTTGCATTGATTATAGGGAGTTAAACAAGGTCACTATTAAGAATAGGTATCCGTTGCATAGAATAGATGACTTGTTTGATCAGCTGAAGGGTGCTAAATATTTCTCAAAAATTGATTTGAGAAGTGGGTATGACCAATTGAAGGTAAGAAAGGAGGATATACCTAGAACGGCATTCAGAACTCGTTACGGACATTACGAGTTTCTGGTGATGTCTTTTGGTTTAACTAATGCCCCTGCTGCGTTCATGGATTTGATGAACAGGGTGTTTAAACCATTCTTAGACAAGTTTGTAGTGGTATTTATTGATGACATTCTGGTGTATTCCAAAACTCAAGAAGAACACGTGGAACATTTACGTTTGACATTGGAAACACTAAGGAAGGAAAAGTTGTACGCGAAATTCTCTAAGTGCAAATTTTGGCTCGATCGTGTACAATTTTTAGGCCATGTGATTTACAAAGATGGGATTTCAGTGGATCCATCAAAAGTGGAAGCTGTAATCAATTGGGAACAACCAAGAACACCGTCAGAAGTGAGGAGTTTCTTGGGACTAGCTGGTTATTATAGAAGATTCATCCAAGATTTTTCTAAGATAGCCACTTCGCTAACAAATTTGACAAGGAAAGCTGTAAAATTCGTTTGGACGAAGAAGTGTGAAGAGAGTTTCCAAGATTTGAAGAAGAAGTTAAGTATGGCACCTGTGTTGACGTTACCAGATAATACAAGAAATTTTGTGGTGTATAGTGATGCCTCACACAAAGGGTTGGGTTGTGTTCTTATGCAGAACGACAAAGTTATTGCCTATGCATCAAGACAACTGAAGGATTATGAGAAAGGGTATCCGACTCATGATTTGGAATTGGCTACAGTTGTATTTTCTCTGAAGATATGGAGACACTATCTTTATGGAGAGAAATGTGAGATCTACACAGACAACAAAAGTCTGAAGTATATTTTCACTCAGAAGGATTTGAACATGCGTCAAAGAAGGTGGATGGAACTGATAAAAGATTACGATTGTGAGATCTTTTATCATCTGGGCAAAGCAAATGTGGTTGCAGATGCTTTAAGCAGGAAAGGTCGAGAGAAGTTGATGCTGATAACAACTCGGGGAGGAGCTCATTTCAAAGAATGACAAAACTGGAGTTGGAAATCAAATTTCCAAAAGAATCTGACGAACAACTATTCCAGATAGAAGCTGGTCCAACTTTAGTGGACAAAGTGAAGAATGCTCAACTACAAGATGAAGAGTGTGGGAAAATCAAAGAGAATCTGGTTGAAGGTGGTGATGTAAAATACAAGGTCGATACCGAAGGATTACTACAATTCGAGGGAAGAATTTGGGTTCCAACAGTGCTAGAACTGAAAGAAGAAATTTTGACCGAATGTCACAGCTCAAAATATTCAATTCATCCAGGAAGCACGAAAATGTATCAAGATTTGCGCCGACATTTTTGGTGGCCAAACATGAAAAGGGATGTTGCTGAATGCGTAGCGAAATGCTTGACATGTCAGAGAGTAAAAGCTGAACATCAAAGACCCAACGGATTACTCCAACCGTCGGAAATATCGAAATGGAAGTGGTAACACATCACGATGGATTTTGTGGTGGGTCTTCCAACTACTCAGAGAGGATGCGATGCGATTTGGGTGATAGTGGACAGACTGACGAAATCAGCACACTTTCTACCAATAAAGATTAGATTCAATCTTGATCAGTTGGCAAGATTGTACATTAAAGAGATCGTTTCGAGGCATGGAGTGCCAGTATCAATTGTGTCTGATAGAGATCCGCGATTCACATCAAATTTCTGGAAGATACTACAAGAATGCATGGGGACATAGTTGCGAATGAGTACAGCTTATAATCTACAAACAGATGGCCAAAGCGAACGAACAATTCAGACATTGGAAGATATGCTGAGAGCATGTGTTATGGACTTTAAAGGAAGCTGGGAAGAACAATTACCGTTGGTGGAATTTGCTTACAACAACAGTTATCACGCGAGCATCGGCATGCCACCTTACGAGGCATTGTACGGCAGAAAGTGCAGAACTCCACTGTGCTGGGATGAAGTTGGTGAACGCTAACTGTTAGGACCAGAACTGGTGCAACATACTGCTGACATTGTCAAACTCATCAGGACAAGATTAGTAGCAGCCCAAGACAGACAGAAAAAGTATGTTGATCAACACAGACAAGATCGTGCATTCGACGTAGGAACTTTTGTATTCCTAAAAGTTTTTCCTTGGAAGGGGAAAATTCATTTCGGTAAAAAGGGAAATCTAAACCCGAGGTTTATTGGACCCTTTGAAGTGCTGCGAAGAGTGGGAGAAGTGGCTTACGAGGTAGCTATACCTCCAGAGTTGGAAAACATTCATAATGTTTTTCACATTTCAATGTTACGACCATATAAACCCGACTACAAACATGTGATTGAGTACGAACCGTTGCAGTTCGAGAAAGATTTGTCTTATGAAGAGGTTCCTATCCAGATAGTCGACAGGAAAGAACAAGTGCTCAGGAATAAAGTGATACCTTTTGTGAAGGTAATATGGAGGAACCACAACGCTGAAGAAGCTACGTGGGAACTCGAAGAGAAAATGTTGAAAGAATACCCTGAGTTATTTGTTTAATCTGTGTCTTTGATTCTAGGGACAAAATCTTTGTAAGTAGGGAAGAATGTAACGAATGATTTGTTTGAGTTGTGATTCTGAGGACAGAATCCTTGTAAGGAGGGAATGATGTAACATTCTAGAATTTTAAGTGTAATATTAAATATTTATTAATTTATATAAGTATTTAATGGATATGTTTATTGTTGAATAAAATAATTGTTCAATTTGAATGGATGTGATTTAGTTAATTATTTGTTGAATAAATAATTAAATATTAAATATTTATTTGCAATATTAAATATTTATTAAATTATATAAGTATTTAATGACAATTTGAATTGATGTGGTTTAGTTAATTATTTGTTGAATAAATAATTAAGGAGCTAAGAAAATTAATTGTTATGAGATTATATATCAATGTAATTTAATAAGTAAGCTAGAGAGCTTATAGTGATTTAAATAAATTATAATATTTTAAATGGGAAATTGTAATTTAAAATATTAGTTGGTTAAATAAAATTATAATTATAAAGAAATTATAGTTTTGTGATAATGATTTATGTATTAAAGTAATTTAATAGATTAATATTTGAATTGATTAAATTGATTACTTAAGTAAATAGAAGTGTGACAAATAATCTTGCTATAAAGGAGTTATTAAAATAAATTAAAAGAGTTTAATTTAATTTTGCCAAACATGTCTTATTGCATAATAAGTCTTTAATATAATAATGTTTTATCAAACAAGGTATAAGGAGTAATTGATTTATTTTAATTAGCTTTACCAAACAAGGTATATAAGTTAATAGATTATTTTTTTATTATGTTAGCCAAACAAGCCTTATGGCTTTTGATTTTCAAAACTTATATAACTGACATAAGTTATATCTATATTTATATTATATAATTAATATATATTATTGCTATATACGTTATATTGTTAGTACGTAGTTAGAGTTAGGGAGAAAGAACACAGTGGAAGAGAAGAAGAGAGTTTACAAAGAGAAAATAAGAGAGGAATGAAGGCTATAGAATTTGAGAAAGGAATTGGGGAAAAGAAGCTTGATAATCAAAAGGATATCCATCATCTTCTTAATCAATAGTAGGATATTAATCCATTTATTTTATTTTTAAAGTTTAGTTTTCTTCTCCAAAGAGTTCTCTGTAAATAATTATGGATGATGAATTCTTATGTATATAGCTTTAGACGATGATTGTTGTTGTAAAACTGTTTTGTTAAGATTATGTATGATTATAATCAATTACTTTATGTATGTATGTAAATTGTGAAGAAATATATCACAGTGAGTTCATATGAAAATATATATATGAATATGGCTTAGTTTAAAGTAGAAATTAAGGTTTTATTTGTTGTTAAATTGATAAATTGATTGTTAGAATTGATAGAGTATGTAAAATCATAATCATGATGTTTTGAATTTACTGTTTTGGTTGAAAAACAAAATCACCGTGTTGATTTTCATTGAAAGTATAAAAAATGGAGTTTTTGCCAAGAACATTGAAATTGGGTGTTGTATATTTGATGTTTGTGTTATTTTATGAGTATAAACATGTTAGAAGTCTTCACAATATGTTTATATGAAGTCTATATGTAAATTACATGATAATCAGTCTATTAGATTCGAGCTTTTAGGCGATTTGGCTTTTCTCGGCATCGCTGTTGAAAGCCGTCATTTGAAATCGTAGCTTTTGCACATGCGACGCTGACCCAACAAGACGTTCGTGATGTGCTCATGATGCCATCACCACGCCAAGTGATGATCAACTTCATAGTATAATCATCACGCCGTAGCACCATCATTACCACCATGCATGTACGACCCACAATAAACCGTGTGGCCGTATGTGCGAGTTAGCGTAATGGTCTCGACGAAGGTACTTTTTTGTACATAAAATTTTAAGAAAACATTTTTGTGATGATAGTAGGACTGTAAAATATAGATTTTAGTATTTCTATACTATGAATAATTATGTTATTAAGGATTAACTTGTGTTATAAGTTGATCATGTGATTAAATAATCAAACCTATGTGATGAATGTATTAGTTATGTGATAATGACTAACTATGTCATGATGACATATGTATATAGGATATTTTGATTCAAATTGATTCGGTTTAGTCTACGAGTAAGACAAGTTTTCTAACTCAAAACTTCATTGTGCGAGTTTAATTTCATTTGGTACATTATTGTTTTCAAATTCAATTATAATTGTTGTAAGTTGCTACTTTTACACTTTTGTAGAGCTAGATTTCTAATGATTGAGTAAGTCATTGTATCTAGTTACTCATGACGATGCAAGTTTTCTAATCCTTTACCTTATTGAGCTAATTATTGTTTTCAATTCGATTATCTTATAATGATGTAAGTGGTCTAAACTTTGGTTTGATGTTGAACAAGTTATTCTTGTATTTCAATTATTGATTAACATGCATAACTAAATTGCCATGCATGTTTAGTATTCAATCCTAATTAACCTTGGCTTAGTAATGTTCAAGCAAGGTATGCTATATTTATTCAAATTGTATGCTATTAGATTATTCCTAATGCATGACTTTAGTTACTATGATTGATTCAATCACTATTATTTTGTAGTATAGTGTTATTGGTCTTATTCAACTACTCCTTAGTTGATGTTCGTTAAATTCCAAATTTCCTTGAAAGCTTATCCAAACCAAACTTACTTTGGTGCGGACTTGTATTCTAAATACTGAGATGAACAACTCTTTTAATAGAGGTTTACGCTTAGCGTTGAAATGGTTGTGCACAATACATTGTACGAAGGGTTGATCCTCCTAAGTACGTGGAGTCCTTATAGTCTTATGACTGTTAAAGTTAAAGTTGAAAGATTACTTATAACTATGGACATGATTCGTGGTCATTAGACCCTCAGTGAATGTTATAATTTTCAGAAAGTTAATAGAATATATTGTTCAGTTCTATTGAGCCTAGTATTGGCAATTGATGTAAAAGTTTAAAGATTTATTTATTGTTATTTCAAGTTGGCCTTGTTTGCTCACTCTTGCCTATAAAATTTCTTACAGCTAAAGTTGAAACTGGTGACGTACCTAGCACCAGTAAAGGAAAAGGAAAGATGAACAAGTACTGAAGACTTGTAATAGATTTGATAGTATTATTATTAGACTTTGGTTTAAAGATTGTAATGAAGTTTATTTAATTTCTGCATTTGAATGATTGTTGTTAAAGGGTAGACAACCTGGGGAGATTTTTATTTGAGTTTAATCCTATATGGGCAGGTTTTTATTATTCAATTTATTATAATTGGGTAGTTAGCAATGAATGTTTTGATTAAGTGAACATTGAATCCTGTGGAAATGAAGTACCAGGATTTGGGGGTGTCATAGGTATATATATAAAAGCTGTAAATATATATATACAGACATGATCACCAACCACGAAGCACCTCCATGGGGGATCAGAAATGTAAATAAAGCTGTAAAAGCTATCAACCGCCACGGAGGAAACTCCAGGCGGGACAAAATGTAAATAAAGATGTACAAAGCAATCAATTGCCACGAAGTGAACTCCAGGTAGGACGAAACGTAAAGGAAGCTATACAAAGCAATCAACTGCCACGAAGTGAACTCCAGGCAGGACGAAACGTAAAGAAAGCTATAAAAGTGATCAACCACCACGAAGTAAACTCCAGGTGGGACTATATATATACATATATATATATATATATATATATATAAGCAATAAACGCACCAGATGTAAAATCCAGGCTCATCGAATAGAGTTCGACAACAGTTCATATATATAAGTATATATATAGAAAAACGAGTAAACGCACCAGATGTAAAATCCAGGCTCATCGAATAGAGTTCGACACACAGTTAATATATATAAGTATATATATATATTAATGCAAGTAAACGCACTAGACTGAAGTCTAGGCTCATCGAACAAAATTCGACACACAGTTCATATATATATATATATATATATATATATATATATATATAAGCAAATAAATGCTCCAGATCGAAGTCTAGGCTCAATCGAAGCATAACTCGATAATTTTAGTATATATATATATATATATATATATATATATATATATATATAGAAAAAAACTAAAATAAAACCACGGACCGAAGTCCGGGCAAACACACGCAACACGACTCTCAATGTGAAGAAAGGTGTGTGCAAAGATAAAGAGAAAGACTTTAAAATGTGTGAGAAGGCTTATAGTGGTCTATCAAAGAAGACTTCTATATCTTTAAAGTCGATGAAAGTCAGCTCCCACAAGTTCAAAAGTAGCTATATGTGAGCTCACAAGTGTTTAAAACGGGAAAGCACTCAGTATATTTCAAGTACAGAGCAAATTTGATAGGGCTTCCTCGCTTTTTCTCTTCTCATAATGGCCACCCCAAGCCCTCTATTTATAGAGGGGGAGCCATAGGTGTACCTGAGGCAGCAGCAGGTGTACCTGCGACTACCCGGGGTGCCCCAGGCAATGTGGGTTCCGCCGTGCCGATGTACGTACACTCGAACAACGCGCTGTTCGTTCAGTCATTCATAACTTTCAATCCGGGAGTCCGATGGAAGCATGCCATACCATTCTGGAAAGCTCTTTCCGAGAGCTACACAATTACATAGGATTTGCCTTTTTTGATTCTAGGAAGATGGGTTAATGACTGAAATGGCATTCCTGGGTTTTCGTCAGGTAGTCCGTTGAGCCGTTTTGCGTAGTTTGCACTCGAAAGTTAAGATATAGTTCTTGTGGGACTTATATTGAAGTATTTTGAGTTGACATGAGTTGATTTGATGTGAGTTGAAGTTGAGTTGGCAAAATGACCATTTTTCCCATCCCGGGGTTATCTCCGATTTTCTCGCAACATAGCGCGCCTTTTTTCTCGGGGTTATCTCTCGTCAGTTGGCTGACTTTGTTGACTTTGGCCTCAAGGTTATCTCTGAGGTTGGATTGACCTCCTGGGGTTATCTCCAGGATTTGAACTTGATTCCCCGAGGCTATCTTCGGGGTTGAAACTGACTTTTCCGGGGTTATCTCCGTGGTTGGAAACTAGATCTCCCGAGGCTATCTCCGGGATTGGAATTGATGTTGTGGTCCTCCAGGGTTATCTCTAGAGTGTGAAAAAGACATTTTTTGTCCTCCTGCACAGTCAGTAACAGGAAAACGAAATTTCGAGTGTCTATAATTGCTACAGTAATTGGTGCATAATATCTCTCATATTATTGATTCAATTATTATCACAGTATCATTTGCATAATATTATATATTATTAAATCAATAATTGAGATGACAAAGTTATTCATATTGTTATTTGCAATATTGACAATGTCTAGAAAGTTCTGCCAATGAGAGGTTTAGTCACCTAATTGCTCGCCAATAGGGAGAAATCCTTATTGGAAAGCCCCATCTTTCTTGGGAATGATCTGGTTGTTAAATATTGTGAGTTATAATATTAATGATGAATAAGTTCGTGTTGATTAAAGATGAAAATGATATTTCCATTGTGTTGAGATTATTAGTGTTAGTGGAAATCGATATTTATTTCGATAATAATTGATTTTTGGAGGTTATATTGACCAATCGGGTAATTAATCGGATAAATGAGCAATTAATTGCTATTAATTAACATGCTTATAACTATTTATTCACATGTATGTACTATTAAGGGAAGTGATGCAAGATTGAAAATACTTGCATGACTAAATTAAAAATAGAGGTATAGATGAAGGTACTTTACCGTAACTATTTTTTTCACATGTATAGAACTATTGATTCTCATGAATGTACTATTGATTCACATTCATGTACTATTAGGGGAGGTGGTGCAAGTTTGATAATACTTGCAAGACTAAATTAAAAATGAAGGAAAAGATGAAGGTATTATACTGTAATATTTCGAGCCCTAAAATGTGCAATTATCGAAACTATATTTTCCTATAAATAGAAGCTCATTCTTGTTTCATTCTTACCAATTCACTAAGACTCACACGAGCAATTATAGAGAGAGAAGCTATAAAGAGAAAGAAGAAGAGAAGTCTGCTACTTCACTATTTCAGTATCCAGTCTTCTTCTGAGGTAAGTGATATTATTTTTGTTCAGCATTCGTAGGAAATAATATTTTCTTCCATACTCTGTAGTATTTGAGTAATATAATTTCGTTTTGTATTCCTAATTCTACACTCATTCTGTTGAAGTATTGCTACTATACTCCGTGAAATTAGTAGAATATCCTTGATATACGCGCTTCATCTAGTATCTTTTCATGGAAATATTATTCTGAGCATTCTTGATAATTATAGATCTTTTCATGCCAAAATACTATTTACAAAGTACTATTCACGGGGTACTATTCACAAAGTAATATTCCCGGGTACTATTCATGAAGTACTATTCACGGGGTACTATTCACCCGAGGAATTATTCATGACAAAAAAATTGATTTATTTGCTGTCCAAATCATTTTTGATACAATATTATTCTTGAATTTTACTCCACAAAGCTGTATCATGTTGACAATTTGGACATTATTGAATTCTGGATAAATTAATTTATAAATCTTTAGAAATTATCCTTTACTTTCTTTTAATTGAATTCTTATATCATTGTCATCATCCTCATGCTTATATTGTGATAAAAATCATCTGTGGCTTACGTGCATAGATGTACTATTAATTGGTATGATTATGACCAGAGATTAACATTGTTCTCTTCAGGAAATGAGAATGTAGCCGGGACTTATCGGGGAACAGAGTGACGGTCCGAGATGGTGGCTATAGTAGTCCTCACTATTTTATGAAATAGTGTGATAATAAATGTAATGAGGACTTCATTTGAGTTTGAATATTGTCTATGAGACAATATTCGTGTAAAAACTCTAAGCTACACTGTTGTCGTATTGTATAAAAGAAGTTTGTATTTGATTTATGTACCATGTATTTGGCGACTCAGAATGGGTGATGTATACCTATTTTGGGGGCGTCACATCAGGAGAGTAATTCAAAGCAAGGCAAGAAAATATGGCAAAGGCTTTATGAAGACAAACAACAACTTCAACAACTTCAAAAGCAAATAATTTTTCAAGCCAAAGACGCAAGGAGGAAATTTCAAAACCAATAACAACTACTTCACAAGTACCAACGTAAATGAAAATTAAAACACATGCTTTGAATGCAAGCAGCCTAGACACTTCAAAAAGGATTGTCCAAAACTGGCCAACAATAAAGTTCTTATAGCTGAGGAAGGATGGGATCTAAGTGACGAGGAAGAAACTGCTGAACAAACCGAAGAAGTTGCAAATATCTGTTTAATTGTAGACAATGACTCATCACCAAGATCTGATGTAAATTCTTAACACCAATTTCCTAGCACCTCCTTTTCTGCATATACGTTGGAAAACATAAACGAAGAACACTATGAATTACAAGAGGCTTACGGTCATTTATATGAGAATAATGAATAAATAAAAGAAGAGTTAGAAAGATTAAGAAAAATAAATAAGAGCCTTGAAATTGAAAATGCTAGCTTAATTATCACCAATAAAAGTTTAAATGAAGTAAACTTAAGAAATGAATAAGAATTAGAACAATTTAAGAAAAGAAATAAAAATCTTGAAATAGAAAATTCATCACTTATTATCTCAATTGAAAATCTTGAAATTGAAAATTCAACACTTGTTGTAATCAATGAAGATAATCAAGTACAAGATCAGGCGGAAATTGAAAAAATTAGAAATGCGAATTCTCTTTTAAAATTAGAAATAGAAAAACATAATTCCACAATTGAAAACTTAACTAAAGAACGTAAAGATTTAAATAATATAATTTATAAATTTACAAAAGGAAAAGAAAATCTTGATGTCATGTTAAATTAACAAAAATGTAGTTTTAATAAAGAAAGTTTAGGATATACTGGAGAAACAAGTAAATCGAAGGATAAAGAACTATATCATGTTAAAATCAAAGAAAAAGAAAGTCATATATCTTCTTTCACTAAATGTTTCTATTGTAACAGAAATGGTCATTCATTTTACATGTGCAATGCTAGAAATGGAAACTATAAAGGGAAAATGATTTGGGTTCCCAAAGGGACATATACTACACCAACTATCACACGAAAAGAATTTCATAGACAGTATTATCATACTTCACATAATCTAGTTACTCATAGAATGCTTATTTCTACTAAAACTAATTATCATATGCGAAGTTTTGTAAAGAAAACTTCAAATGCTCCTTATACAAAATGGAAAACTCACCCTAAGGACCCTTCTTATTAAAGGGTACCAACTTGTAAAACTAGTACATACATTGTAGGTATGTCTTGCAGCTGATTTGAATAAAAACAAATGGTATCTTGATAGCAGCTGCTCAAGACACATGACTAGCGATAAATCAAAATTAAAAAATTTGCAAGCTACAGACTTTGGTGAGGTAACGTTTGGAGATAACAATAAAGGAAAAATAATTGGAGTTGTAAGTGTTGGTAACAACCACATAAGCATCTCTAACATTCAGTTAGTCACTAGACTCAGGTATAATCTTCTATCTATAAGTCAACTCTGTGATAGTAGTTTTAAAATGTACTTTAGCACACATAATTGCTCTATCTTTGATCAAACTGGTAAATTGATTTTAGTTTGTCCTAGATATCAAAATGTGTATACTTTTGACTTAGATGCATATTCTCATTTAGATAACATATGTCTTGTATCTGCAAATGAGGATCCTTGGCTATGGCATCGCAGATTAGAACACATCAACATGAAACTTATAAATAACATTTCTTCTGAAGAACATGTTCGTGGTCTTCCTAAATTGAAATTCTTAAAAGATCACATCTGTGAAGCTTGCGAACTGGGGAAAAAAAATTCATGCATCACATAAACCTAAATTTACTGTGTCAACTTCTCGACCCTTAGAATTGTTCCACATGAACCTTGTTGGACCTATCCCTAAACATAGCATGGGTGGTGATGTATACATTCTAATTTTGGTTGATGATTATTTACGATTTACATGGGTTGATTTGCTAAAATTTAAAAATGAGGCTATTAACTCTTTTTTTGCCTTGTGTAAAAAGATTCAAAATCAATAGGGAAGCTCTATTGTCTATATTTGATCCGATCACGGAAAAGAATTTGATAATTCTGATTTTATTATGTTCTGTGATGAGAACGGTATAAGTCATAACTTCTCCGCTCCTTATACACCACAGTCAAATGGTGTAGTTGAAAGGAAAAATCGTTCTTTCCAAGAAATGGCTAATACCATGTTGAATGAATTCGTCTTCCAAAATATTTCTGGGCTAAAGCTGTGGCAACACCATAGTATATTTTAAATAGAGTTTTATTAAGACCTATTTTGCTCAAAACTCCCTATTAGATTTATTATAAAAGAACTCCAAAAATAAACTATTTTCGTGTTTTTGGAAGCAAATGTTTTATTCTAAATACCAAAGGACATTTATTGAAATTTGATCCGAAATCTGATGAAGGAATATTTTGTGGATATTCTCTTAATAATAAAGCATACAGAGTTTTCAACAAAAGAAGTCTAGTTATGGAAGAATCAATGAATGTGACTTTTGATGAAACTCAACCTCCTCCAAAATATAAAGAGCTTGTTGACAATGATGTTATCATTGAAGATATTCTCAGAAATATGGAAGAACCAAATCTAGATAATGCATCTCCACCTATTTATAGGAATCCTCTTGAAAACCCAAATCCTCAGTTAAATGATTTGCCCAAGGAGTCTCACATTATTAAAAATCATCCTATAGAAAATGTAATTGTTAATATTGATAAATGGGTTATCACTAGATCACAAGCACAAAATCTAGCTGGTCACTTATCTTTCTTATCTCAAATTGAACCTAAAAATATAAAAGATGCTTTACTTGATGAAGACTGGATAATGGTTATGCAAGACGAACTTGAATAATTTACTAGAAATAAAGTATAGGAGTTAGTTCCACAACCCGAGGATATTTCAATTATTGGAACTCGATGGGTATTTCGTAATAAACTTGATGAAAGTGGATTTGTTGTACGTAATAAGACTAGATTAGTTGTACAAGGGTATAATCAAATGGAAGGTATTGACTATGATGAAACATATGCTCATGTTGCTAGAATTGAATCTATTCGTATGTTATTAACATTTGCATGTCATAAAAATTTTAAGTTGTTTCAAATGGATGTCAAATCTGCATTCTTAAATGGTGTTATTGAAGAGGAAGTTTATGTTAAACAACCTCCTAACTTTGAAGATTTTAGTCATCCTGAATATGTTTATAAATTATATAAAGCTTTATATGGTTTAAAATAGGCCCCTAGAGCTTGGTATAAAAGACTGAGTAAATTTTCTCTAAATAATGGCTTTAAACGGGGAACTGTTGATACTACTTTATTTACTAAAAATAGGAATGATGATATTCTGGTAATTCAAATATATGTTGATGATATTAATTTTGATTCCACTGACATTACTATGTTGATGATATTACTATGTTCAATGATTTCTCTGAAAGTATGAGTAAAGAATTTGAAATGAGTATGATGGGAGAATTAAGCTTCTTCCTCGGATTGCAGATCAAACAAGGAGAAAAAGGTATTCATATATCTCAATCTAAATACTGTTAAGAAATGATCAAGAAATTTGGCTTAGAATCTGCAAAACCTCTTAACAGTCCCATGTCAACTACTGATAAATTAATTGCTGATGAAAATGGAAATTCCGCTGACTCAAAGAAATAAAGAGGAATGATCGGAAGTTTATTATATATAACTACCAGTAGACTTGAAATTATGTTTAGTGTTTATAAATGTGCCATTCAAGCTAATCCTAAAGAATCTCACCTGACCACAGTGAAAAGGATTTTTCGGTATCTTAAAGGAACATCTGAATTAGGCCTATGGTATCCTAGGGATCAACCATTTAATCTCGTGTATTTTTTAGATTCTAACTATGCAGGACATCATGTTGATCGAAAAAGTACTAGTGGTACCTGTCAGTTTTCTGGAGGATGTTTAGTTTCTTTGTTTTCTAAGAAACAAAACTCGGTATCTATTTCAACTACTGAAGCTGAATAAATTTCTACTGCACGTTGCTGTGCACAAACACTGTGGATGAAATAGACCCTTGTTGATTATAACTTGAAATTTGATTGTGTGCCAATTCTATGTGATAATACAAACACTATTAATCTTAGTAAAAATACAGTTCTGCATGCTAGGTCAAAGCATATAGACATTAGGCATCACTTTTTACATGATCATGTTAATAACGGAGTCATTAAACTAGAACACATTGACACTGAATTAAATATAGCTGATATATTCACCAAACCACTGAGTTAGGATAGATTTTGCAAATTACAAATTGAATTAGGTATGATTGATTTTTCCTCTTAAAGTCCTGGTTGATTAAATTATTTTAGGTATTTATTATCATTTTATATATTTATATATATTATTTTTATGATTGTTTTTAACAAAACATTAATATTTTTAACATTTATTATTTGTTTCTTGTTAATTATTACATAACACTTAACATTTTTTTTATGCCCATATATATGTGTTAAATCTGCACCATTAAACCAAGTAAAAATCCATTGGTCAAAAATTGACCAATCCAAGCACTATGATACAACCCAATCAGATTCAACAAGCAAGGGGTACACAGATTACCATCTGAGCCGCTCGATCAAAACAAGACTCCATCTCTGTCGTTGGATCCATGTTATTCAAAGAAACACAACTGTTCACCTTCAGATTAAATCTCAGCCTTTAATTTTAATTCACATCAGTTCTCCACCGTTGGATCAACAAAGTAAGTCAAACTATATATATATATATATATAATTTTAATTTTTAAATCATTTTTTACTCTCTTTTCTCTCTCTCCTCATCTCTCACGCCTGATTCTCTCTCGCTTCTCGGCTCACCGATCTCTGGTTCTCTCTTCTCTCTCACCTTCATAATCTCTGATTCTCTCTATCTCCCGGTTCTCTCTGACCCTATGTTTTCTACACTTTATCAAAATATGAAGAAAATTGTTTCTCACACTTTCAATATCTCAGATTCAGTATTGATTTGTTCTGTCGATCTGGTTGATCAAATAAAAAAAGGAGGGTTTTCTGTTTATTTCATCTGCTAAAGTTTATTTTTCTCATTCTCGTCCAAATCGAAATATCGTCAATTCTATGATTTGTATATTTTTCGTCATATTCGTTTAACTTTTAGGGTTTTGACTAAAATCGTTTCTGATTCTTTTTTTCGAATCCATTTTTTTCTGTAGTTTTTTTTTCTCGTAACAGTTCAGATTTAAATCACTCACCCGTTCAAATGATTGGTTTAAATCTAAATCTTGTTATGTTCAGATCTATGAAACTTTTGGTTTCCAACTTTTGACAAAAAGACGATTTTTTTTCAAGATCTGTTTAAACTTCCATCGATTCATCATTTTTTAGAAAAAATTTCTGACAAACCCTTATCTGTGAAATTTATATTTTATGGTTTCATTTTTTACTTTTACTGAAACCCCCAATTTTTAAAAACCCTAAAATCTTAACATTTTTTTGGAGTTTATTTCTCAAAAACCCTATTTTTTGTTCGTCAAATTCTTTTCTTCAGACTTATTTCTTATACTATATATATATACTTAGTTATACCCTTCCATATGTATATATTATTAAATTTTCACAAACAGCTATATATATATATACACCTATTTGTATGTATTTATATACCGTTGTTTGACCAAATGTGATTCTATCTAAGAAAATGTCTAAGGCTGTGTATGCCATCCACCTATGGTTGAACGATTTGAAACAATGCATCTCTGCTACACTACACTGGTATAATTTTTGCTTAAATTGCTCTCTCAGGTAAACTCTTTCATATTTCTATCAGTCTTTTTCATAATATACATTATGTGGATACTGATGTCCATTGACTTTATTTTGTTTGGCATATATATTGTGTGGATACTGATGTCCACTAGCTTTATTTTCTCTAACCGATACTTGCTCAATCTTTCTGAGATTTGCTATAAATGCTAGATTTTACTTACTACCTGCCTTTATGAATTTATTTTACAATGTCAGTCTTTTATCTTTTGATACAATTCGAGTCTATCTCTCTTTGTGAAACAGTTCTTTACCGTGTTTACTAAAGAATGTTTTAAATGATACATACTCTTGTAATCAAGTTTGAAATTGACTGAAATTAATTATTCTCTATGTTCAATATATGACATGTGGCTCACTTATGTGTTACTGTTCTCTCTACCCTCTTAAATAAAAGTTTTAAAAAAAAAAAATTCACCTTGCTGTTTAACTTACATGTTTTCTGTTTACAGTATGGTCATATTACTTTTCACACCAAAAGTCTATTTACTGCTAATCTTGCCTGCAACATATCATTACATTATTCCTCTCCATCTATATATATAAGTTCTTTCAAATATGGTGCATTCATATGTTCAATCTTTACTTAGCTTCATCTTCTCACCTATCTTCCCTGCTTTTTTATTAATCATGTCTAACCTTTTTTCATCTAAACGTAAAACACTCCCTCTGCATTCTAAATTGCATTTCTCTAATGTTGTTCCTGATCTCACTACTGCATCTGCTCAGGCTAAATATAGAGTTATGAGACATAATATGTGTCTAGGAAATGTAATTGCTTTTCATAGTTTTCCCGACCTATTTGAAAAGATTAAAAATCTTGGGTGGGATTGTTTGGTAACTTTCTATGATAAGTCTATCTATCCTGGTCTTATAGTTGAATTTTACTCTTATATGGAATTCTCTAAGGATTCTTCTGGTTTGTTAAAAAGCATCACTACTTGTATTCAAGGTCAAACATACATCATTGATGAACTATTTCTTATACATGCACTTCAACTGCATCCCTCTACTTTAGAATTACCTAGGATCAACTCTTATCTTCATCCATTTGGTATTTATGTGGAAGAATGCATGCTATTTAAGCACAACTTGTTTATTGTGACTGATCAAATGGTACCTGCCTTGCTGTTTGATTTTCCTTGCAAAGTTGGTTTAGAGTTCCTTACTGCTGAGTGTCAATTTCTGGGTAAAATTCTTAGAAACAACTTTATGCATGTTCGAGATGATAGGAAATTACTGCCCTTTGATTTGGAAATCTTCAAGAGCATCTTGAATGAGTGAATGTCTTATAACTTGGCCTACTTTTTATTATCATCTCTTGAATTCTGCTTCTATACCAACTGTCTGGGCTTTGGTTTCTTGCTTACTCATATTTTTAATTATCTGGATATCAATGTGTCACAACATCAGTCCCAACTTGTTCCAACAAGCAATATTATCTCCCACTTAAACCTTCCACCTCAGTCCTTAATTGTTTGTAAACCTATTGATCATGAGGTCATTGAATCCAACATCAACATGGCCACTAAAATCGATTCACTTAATAGCATGAATCAACTTCTTCTACAAAACCAAACTCTTATGTTAGAAAAGTTAGAAGATGTGCAGTTATGTCTACATGCTGTTAAGTCCATGGTATGTTTTCTGATGGAGAACAATAGATTTCTTATGGGTCCCTATGAGTTTCATGCTAATGCCCATGATGACCCAGCTAATCTTGTACCACAACCATTTCCACAAGATCCAGATGTCAACATTCCTGAAATCTCTCAATACTTTTCTCCTTTAAATCTAGAGGATCTCTAACTATTTGAACTGACTGTAATATTACTAACTATTTGGGATGAGTGTAACTTAACTCTCCTAACACCTACATGGTGGCAAAGTTGATTAAGGAGGTGGAATACTAAGGAGGTGGAGTTTGGACAATTTTGCCCCTTATTTGGATTTCTATAAATACAAAGCTAGACTTGGACTTTTGATGTTTTATAAACATTGTTCAACCTATATTGAGAGAGAGAAAAGCTAGAAACACTTAATCATTCACTACTGTGACGCCCCCAAAATAGGTATACATCACCCATTCTGAGTCGCCAAATACATGGTACATAATACAAATACAAACTTAATTTATACAATATGACAAAGCATAGTTGAGAGTTTTTACGCAAATATTATCCAATAGACAGTATTCAAACTCAAAAAGGAGTCCTCATTACATTTATTATCACACTAAATAGTGAGGACTACTAAAACAACCATCACGGACCTTCACTCCATTCCCCGACTAGTCACAGCTACGTTCTCATTTCCTGAAGAGAACAATGAAAGCAAAAGGGTGAGCTCAACTAGCCCAGTAAGAAATATTATGACTAAGATAATGCAGAATAAATTATCATTAGCCTTCAACAATGTTAAACTGATAAAATACAATAAACATCAAGTTTAAGCAGCGGGGAACAAGCAATCTATTAGAAGAGTCAAGTAGAGCATGATATCTACTATCTTCTATGATTTAAAAAGTTTATCATCAATTTTATCGCTGGGATTCAGCTAAATAAATAATCCACATCACTGAATTATCCATGCACTACGGGCCAATGATATTCATTATTATCACCAAGGGTCATGATCATACCAACAACTGTCCATCAATGCACTACGAGCCAATGAGGATTTTTACAACATCATTTATAATATTTTGGGTCATGATTATACCGAATGATCCTTGGTTATAATCATACCAATCAACAGTCCATGTATGCACTACGGCCAAAGATGACTTTCATCATAATATAAGCGTGAGGATGATGACAATTATATAAGAATTCAATTAAATTAGAGCAATGATAAATTTTAAATTTTATAATTCAATTTATCCAGAATTCAATAATGTCCAAATTGTTAACATGATACTGCTTTGTGGAGTAAAATTCAACAATAATATTGTATCAACAATAATTTGGACAGAAACGAAATTAATTTTTGTCATGAATAGTACCCTGTGAATAGTACTTCATGAATAGTATCCCGTGAATAGTACTCTGGCATGAAAAGATTAAACTTTAACAATAATGTTCAGAAAAATATCCTTGGGAAATGATACTAGATGAAGCGCAAATTCCAAGGATATTCTACTAATTTCAAGGAGTATAGAAGCAATACTTGTCAATATAAGTGTAGAATTAGGAATATGAAACGAAATAATATTACTTACGTACTACAGAGTATGGAAGAAAATATTATTTCTTATGAATATTGAACAAAAATAATATTCCTTATGAGTACAAAAGAAATGATATCCCATACAGTATGAAGGAATATACGAAACTGCAAATGGATTTTCACGAGTCATGCATGTAATCCGCGTGAGCATGATTATTTCCACAATTTAATAAAGAATGAATACAAAAGGTTATTCACCATGCATGCAGTAATTCGCGTAGACAGGTTACTCCTGCAGATTAATAAAGAATGAATACGAAAGGTTATTCACCATGCATGCGGTAATCCGTGTAGACAAGTTACTCCCACAGATTAATAAAGAATAGAATGACAATCCTTATGAGTATGAAGAAAATAACATCCTTTACGAATACGAAAGAAATAAAACCCCTTACCTTAGTAGGAGATTGGATACTAAAATAGTGTAGTAACAGAATACTCTTTTTCTTTCTCTCTGATTCTCTCTCTATAGAATTCTCTTGTGAGTCGTAGTGAATTAGTGGGAATGAAAGAAGAAATAAGCTTCTATTTATAGAAGATTTCTAGCTTAGCCCTTGCAATGTGAAGAGGCAAGTGGCTTGACGTCTGGTGATGTGAAAAGAAAAGTGGTTTGACGCTTGTAATGTGAAACAACAAGTGGTTCGACGTCTGTAATATAAAATGACAAGTGATTCGACGCCTGTAATATGAAACGACAAGTGGTTTGACGTTTGGTAAAGGCAATTACTATCGGAGAAAGTGACTCTTAGATGATGACATATGGCCCCCCATGGAATAAACCAAACTTACCACAAACGTCTCATAACAGGCTTCTTATTTATATCAAAGATTGAATAAATATTACGACAAATCATTTTATCTTCAATCAACACATTTTTAATCTTCCAACAATTATTCATCATTAATATTATAACTCGCAATATTTAACGACCAGATCATTCCCACGAAAGAGGTGGCTTTCCGATAAGGATTTCTCCCTATTGGCGCTCAATTAGGTGACCAAACCCCTTTCCTCGACAGAACTTTCTAGACATCGTCAATAATGCAAATAATAATATGAATAACTTTATCGTCTCAACTATTTATTTAATAACATAAAATATTGTGCAGATAATACTGTGACAATAATTGAATCAATAACGTGAGATACTATGCAGCAATTACTGTAGCAATAATTGAGTATAACTGAGTGACTTCTCACGTAAGCATCAATAATCAATACCGTGTGCTACTATGCAACCACGCGTATTACTACTTTTATCATCTGGTATTTCAACTGTTAACGGTAAAACTTTCGCCGTTATTTTTATAAAAAGATAATTATGTCATTTTCTAACTCCGATAATAATTCTATTGTGGGGTCTACCAATGATTGTCCCGTCATACGAATATTCCCCGACCAAACGAATATTTTATAACAACTTGCTTACTTTGCAAAATTTATAAATATTACCCACAACTATAACATTATATTAAATCCACACCATATTATTCAAAATTGAAGAATTGGGGTACGTACTTGGTATGTCGAAGATGTGAGGATACATTGATTTCATTTCAGATTCCAACTCCCAGGTCATTTCCTCGACATCGTGGTTTCTCTACAAAACTTTGACTTGAGGTATAACCTTGGAGCGTAGAATATGTTCCTTCTTGTCCAAGATTTTAATATGTACCTCTTTATACGTTAAATCTTTGGCTATTTCATCCGGTTCTAACTCAATAATATGGTTCGGGTCTTCCACATATATACGTAACATGGATATATGAAAAATGTTATGAACAAGAGACATACTTAGCGGTAAGGTGAGTCTATAAGCAACAGTTCCTACTCGATCGGGCCAATGAATCGAGGATTGAGCTTTCCTCCCTTTCCAAATCTTGTAACTCCTTTCCATCGAGCAACACGTAACAACACATATTCTCCAACATTGAATTCCACATCCTTTCGATTAAGATCAGTATAACTCTTTTGTTGATCTTGTGAGGTCTTTATACGTTGTCGGATCTTTTGAATCTTTTCTGTAGTCATACGTACCAATTCTGGTCCCAACAACGTTGCTTCACCCACCTCGTCTCATCATACTGAAGAACGACACTTGTGCCCATACAACGCCTCGAATGGAGCCATGTCGATACTTGCTTGATAATTTTTGTTGTAGGAGAATTCCACTAATGGCAAGAATTTGTCCCAATTTCCTTTGAAGTCAAGGACACATAGTCTTAATATATCCTCTAGAGTTTGAATAGTCCTCTCCGACTGCCCGTCCGTCTGAGGATGATATGCCAAACTGAATCGCAAATTCGTGCCCATAGCTTTCTGCAAACTAACCCAAAACCGTGAAGTGAATCTTGGGTCTCGATCAGAAACTATGGATACTGGCATACCATGAAATCTTACAATCTCATTTATGTACATACGAGCAGGACGTTCAAGTGAATAAGTTTCTCGTATAGGTAAGAAATGAGCAGACTTAGTCAATCTATCAACAATGACCCAAATCGCATTTATGCCTTGAGAAACTTTAGGAAGACCAGTAACGAAATCCATGGTAATGTGCTCCTACTTCCATTCTAGAATTTCAAGTGGTTGCAATGGACCTTTTGGCACTTGATGCTCCGCCTTGACACGTTGAAATGTTAAACACCTTGACATAACCTCGGCTATCTCTCTCTTCATATTGCTCCACCAAAATGTATGTCGAATTTGACAACCCTATATCTACATGTTTTATATGGTTTCATGTATGGATCTAACATATTTGAGTGTTAGAAAGTAAATCAAAAGTATAGAAGAGAAACTAGTTTTGTTTTGTTAGAAAACTCTAGTTTTTTCACTTCCTTTAATGACTACTGCTTTTGATCTACACCTTCTTTTTGTGATCCGTAAAAGAGAGGTTCTAGATATGTAAGTTAACTACTAAACCCAAGTGGTAGCACTCAAAAATGTTGAATACACAAGTTGTAGCAACTGTTTTCTTCAAAATAGTTTTGTATTTATAAAGAAAAACAAACTGTTTTTGGACAGTCAATGCTAGGGACATTTTCGTCATTTTTCTGTCATTTAAAAATTATGGAAAAACTTTGGGATGATAATATGATGGGTTATCTTTCAAACCCAAGTGAAATCACCGAAAAAGGAGTGGTAGATTTCCGTATGGACTGATTTTAGCAAAGTACGTAAAAGCCAAAAGTCTCGAAAACAAGATGCGAAAGAAATTGCATGGGCAGTTTTGGCCAATTAAATTTTGACAAAAATTCCGGACTTTTGGGAAATGAATAAATATGGTATAAAGTAGCTCCTGTCCAAAAATGAGCTCATTCCGACTTAAAATGACCAAGTTATGACCATTTCAATATTTAGGTTTTTTAGACAAAAATTGCTATAACCGGAGTTCTGTAACTCCGATGGCCATGAAATTTAAACTGGAGGGTCACATTAACATATATAAGATTATACCAAGAGATGGGAATTTCTGGAGTTGAGCATGATGGGGCTAATTTCTTAAGCCACGCACTAAAAATGATTTTTGAAAAATAGTAAAAAAATTAAAAAATTAAGAAAAAATACTTTTTGGGTATGAAATACATGTATATGTGTTTGGACAAAGGATGGAAAAATAATAAATTGATTTGGTGTTTTAGTGATTAGGATATGGGATCCAGCTTGCTGGATTGAAAAATTTGATGAATCCAGCTTGATGGATTAAAAAATAGTTTACTGAATTGAAAATATGTTGAATCCAGTTTGCTGGATTGCAATTTAGTCACTGGATGTGATATCCAGTTTGCTGGATTACAGTTTGGTTTACTGGATTGGCCATCTAGATACTGGATATGGAATCCAGCTTGCTGGATTCCAAATCTGGGTTGCTGGATTGGTTATTGACTTATATGTTCAAGAAAAACTTATAGTATATGAGATTAAAGAATTTTAAATCATATAAATATAATATTAATGATAAATGAATTATGTGGTATTTAATTCGTATAAATATGTTTTTAATGATTGAAAAATCAAGATAAATAGTAATAATTATTTAAAAATTATTACGAGCTTATGAAAATTATTTTGACTGTTACTAAATTATCTTCGTTAATTGTTAAGTGTTTAGGCAGAGTTTAATTGAACTTAGACTCGATAAAAGTCCGACTAGGCCGCTTGCGGTATGTCGGCTTTTATGTCGAGCTCAAGTCGAATTTGAAATAGTTTGACGATCTTTGAGTCTTATGTGTGTTATAGACTGATAGGGTTATGTGTTATGTGTTTAGGTTATTCTATGTATATATATATATATATATATATTATATTATTATATTGTGATGGTATTATTCTAATATTAGAGATCTATATTACTAATATTAGGTCTTCGGATAAAGCGTTATAAATTACGTAACGGTAATCAATGGTTCAGGCATGTTTATTTTTACTTAACTCTACTAAGAGTTGTTTCATTTGGATATGCTTATGGTTAATCATTGTTGATTGCCATGTATAATTGTACTCTGTACATATTGCATGTATAAGTCAGGTATGAAAGGCTGATCACCTTCATTACCAGTTGGTTCAGATATATTTGTTCATGTATAATACTTGTTCAGTCATAAATTTGTTCCTGCTAGTTCACAATTATATTGTTAAATTATAGCCAGCTTATTATTCAGACTCTTTCAATCATGATATATCGTTATATTATTGAACTTAAGCTTGTTGGGCAATTCTTATGCTCACCCTTGCTATATCATGATAAAACATTGCAGATAAGGCGAATGCGTTTGGATACAGGAAAAGAATAATGCCAAGTTTAGCTTGGGATAAAATGTGCAGGTAATTTGTAATAGTATAGTGTGATAATGATGTTATGTGTTAAATTAAGTTAAGGTTACTCGACCTTGGGGAAAAGTATGTAAGTTTAATGAATAAACAATTTATGTTTATATCTTTCGCAAATAGTAATAGTGTTAGAATGATCGAACCGGATCCGCAGTGATTCGGGACCTCAGATTCTGGGCCGTCACAGTTGGTTTCAAAACTGTAGGTTATGAACCTTAGGTAGGAATACCTGAGACTAATAACCGCAGTAATTAGGATAAGTACTAACTCAAATAGAGTTAGTTGGTCGGAAAGATTCAAAGACAAATCTCGGTGAGTTATAAGATACAGAGTTCCCTAACTCTGATAATAAAATTGAACAATAAGTGGTGAATAGATAGAGTCTAAAAGACTAAAAGTGCAGTGTTAGAAGATCGTAAAACAAAACGATCTTAGTATAAAAATAAATCGTAACATATACGATGAGATCACTCCGTGATCTGATAAAGTGATAGCAGGGATAAGAATCAATCTAATGATTGAAAAGTTTACAGCAAGATTGCTGTGTGACAGTTGTACTATGAATTGGTACAGATTCAGGGAAGGATTACGAATATGAGTTAAATGAAATTCGTATTGAAAAGGGGGTTAGTGTTAGGTGGGGATTCAATTGAGGACTTGTGTCAGCAGCTGAGTTGTATGATTCTTCGTATGGGAGCTGAATTGTACATGGTGTAAAAACCACTTAGTTTCTGGCAATTATAATCATTAAAATGTTTGTGTCGCGCTATTTGCTATATGCGTGTTAAGATGGTGATTCCTTTCTCATGTGTATAACAGATAGATAGGTCATAGGTAGATGATATAAGGTTAAGTACGAGTTCTTAAAACTCATACTTATGTGACATACTTGATTCATAGTTATATTAAATGTTTATGAACCCCTCAGCGAACGGACGCCAAAGGTCAGACTAGGAAAGTTCTTAAACTCATATGATTGTGGCAATTTATGGACTCATAAGTGTGGTTTTGACGAACTGGGTATAGTTTTGTATGAATGGAGTGTTAAGGATAATAGGAATAGATAGACTATTTAAGCAAATGATTATAAGTGGAGACATAAGTTTTCCAAAACTCCTAGTTATGCTAGACTTCAAAATTTTGACATCAAGTTAAATACGCACTATGTGCCTTTAAAAAAATATGTAGACTCGTAATCATTTTTGAAACGGTTTAAAGTATAGTCTAAGCTACTTATTTCAGCTAGTCGCAAATGATTTGAAATATCAAAATATATTTTATTTATCACTCATGTACCATGTAACCTGGTGTAGAGATGATAAAAATTTGATGGAGTTGTAAATACATGAATACTTACTGTGAATTTGATCTAAAATCGTTATTCCACTATTGTATGATGTGTTATGACAAAGTCATACAATGACGGCATCCTCAAATGGATCATTAATACAAGATGCGGCATCATGGCGTCATTCTCGAAAATATTTTCAAAAATTTTAATTTGCCAACGGGGTTTGGCTACACTTTAATAATTCGATTGAATTGAATTATTGATATGAGTCTACGCTATTCGATTCAGCTAGACTAATGTTATGAAAACTCTAAATGTTCATTGAAAGAAATTTCCCGAACCAAATTGCTTTTGTACGAAATCCTATGATAAGACTGAGGTGGACTATGTTGTTTGAATAAATAATCCAATCATGTAGCGTAAATATTCGCTATACATAATTAATACGTTATGCATGACGTAAGAGTACGATAGGCTGATCACCTAAAGTACTAGCAACGGTAGTTTACCTTCTTTGTGATTGTAAACATACCAAGTAATGTATTGTTTTGCGGTATGATCAATACCGTTAAAACTATGTGTTCATGGTCTACATGACCCCTCAGCACAATTTGAAAACTTTTACTCTTGTGAGTGGTGTATTGGGTAACATGTGATGATGATGTGTGAATGGTGTAAGCAGTATGGTGTAAGGTGTAAGGTAAATTTTGGGGAAGAAATTTTTAGAAGAAGGGGTGAATGTGACAACCCGAGAATTTTGAATATTTTAAAACTTTTATTAATTTATTTAAGGTTCAAAATTAGAACCTAGACGGAAAATTAGTGTATGCGTTTGATATTTTTGAAAAGGAATTCTGAGGATTTCAAAATCATGTTAAGGATTTAGGTGAATTATTCAGGATTAAGGGAATACGTGAATATATTCTGTGAATATGGTTATGTATGTGTACAATATGTGGTTAAGGGTCAAGGGTTGACTAGATAAACGATATCTGTAACAAACCCTAAGTATATATTAAGAACGTCAACGTTCGGTTAGAAAATTCTTACGATTTATATGAAACCCTAATTTGGAAACCTTAATGCTAAGTATAAAACCCTAAGGGTTAAAAGTTATTTGAATAATGAATATGAATATTATGTGATGGTTTATACTTGTTTATTATATAAACAAATAAAAGAAACTAATATGATCCTAATTATATATTAGGAATGAAGAATTGAATAACATAAGGGTTATTGTGACGACCCCAAAATAGGTCCATTCCATCCAACCCATTCTGAGTCGCCAAATACATGGTACAGAAACAACTACAACTTTATTATCACAACAATAAAATCAGGAGTTTAAATACAAATATTATCTTCTAGACAATATTTATACTCAAATAAATCCTCATCACATTTATTGATACATTATTTTACAATAATGGTGAGGACTACTAAACAACTCTCTCTAGAACCTTCATTCCATACCCCGACTAGTACTTCGCTACATTCTCGCCTCCCGAGAAGAAAAATGGAACAACAAGGAAAAGGGTGAGCTCAACTAGCCCAATGAAAGAATGTTATGACTAAGATAATATACAACAAATTATCGTTAGTCTCCAATAGGGAAAAAATCGATAGAATACAATAGACAACAAGTTTCGGATCAATATTCGCGTGAAATAATAATTCATAGAAGAGTTACGTAGAGAATGAAATCTACTATAATCTATGAATTTAACGGTCCATCATCAATATTTTATCCTCAGAACATCAATCAATATTCATCTCAAATCAAATATTCATCTTTGCACTACAAGCCAAAGATATTCATCAATCGGTCATATTCATTTAAACACTGTTCATCTTTGCACTACAAAGCCAAAGATATTCTTCGAAATCATTCATCTTTTGCACTGAGCCAAAGATATTCAATACTATCATCATTTAAGACGAGGATGATGAAAATACTTTTAAAGAACGAATCCAATGAAACAAAATGACAAATATTATGGATTCGTACTTTAAACAATCCGAAGTTCAAAAATACTTCATAAATAATCATAGTGAAGTAAAATTCAAGAATGATCAAAACATGGATACAATCAAAGCTAGTATCCGAATAGATATTTTAGACGAAAAGAAAAATTTTCATTTTTCTATGAATTGAATAGTCAGATATCGTGAATAGTCTTGAGTATCGTGAATAGTAACTTTCACACACAAAAGATAGAAATTCCACAAAAAAACATTTTCACGCTTCATGAATAGTACTCGTGAATAGTAACTCGTGAATAGTAACTCATGAATAGTAACTCGTGAATAGTAACTCATGAATAGTAACCCACATGAAAAAGTTCCAAATTTGATAAAAGTACCAACCAATATTTCAAAGATAATGATATTGAAGAATTAATATCATTTGAGAAGAAAATAACATCCCTTACCTCAAAGAATCAAGATTTCCGGAAGGAAAGGTCAAGTGATCTTTGAATGAAACTTGTATTTGAACAAAGAACTCTCAAAGTATCTAAATACTCACAAAATACACTCAATAATATAGAGAGAAAGAGAAAAACTTTGTTTACGGTGTGATTTTCAATTCTAACTTAGCCCTCTATTTATAGGAAAATGTTAGCCCACCAAGCGGACTTGACCTGCTACCGATGGCTTTACTCGCTACTATTCCCACCCACCACATTTGAAATAAAATTCAGCACATTTTTCACCAACCACAAGTGGGGTCCACTCAATTCTAGAATTTTCCACCAAAATCAATTATAACCCTACTTTCCTAATCCGACACCTCTTAAAATTCACAACAAATCATTCGTGCATTTTAACGGTTCAAAATTTGTGGACATATACTCAACTTATGTATGTATAACATATCCAAAAATTACAACGATCCAACGGTCGGATTAAAAATTATAACCTCCGCATGATATATCTCAAAACCCCGATTTGATTTTTAATACCTCCAATCCGATAAAATACCGATAAAACACCTCAACATTAATTCCTTCATTAATAACCACATAAATAAATCCATCATTTATATTCATATAAAATAAATATTTCCTTATCATATGAATCAATAATTAATTATTCACAAATAATATTACGTAATCACAATTATATAATGACCAGTTCCCTCGAAAGAGGGGGGCTTCGATAAGGATCTCTCCTTCTTGGCGCGCAATTAGGTGACCAAACCTCTCCTTAGATGTAACTTTCTAGACATTGCCAATAATGTTATCTAATAATATTATTCAAATAATATGAATTATTGATCCGATAATGGGAAATACCATGCGGTGACAATTATTGAAGCAATGATAATATAAAATACCAACGCAACAATTATTGAATCAATAAACTATTGAGCGAAGAACTCACGTAATAATTATTGAGTAGTGCCTTCTTCACGTAAGGATCAATAATTCAACAATCATTGCGTAATCACCGTGCTACTTTATGCAACCACGCCAGATTATCAGATTTTAACCACCGGGTATTCCAATGGTCTTAATTGGTAACAACTACGCCAATTATTTATAACCACCCAAACTTTGTCGTTTTCCTCATCCAATCGCTTTTACATGGGCCCACATATGCATTACCATTGCATTTACGAATATTCTGAAACGATTTGAATATTCCACGACCAAACGAATATTCTCGACAAACACGAATATTCCACGACCAAACGAATATTCCCGACAAAATGAATATTTTATAACCACTTGCTTATTTTGAAATATTTATGTATTTAACCCTTAACTATCCACATTAATCAAATCAACCCTTACTATTTCAAAATAATAAATAAAGGAAATTCCTTTTTATTTAAAAAATTTAGGTCTTACAACCTCCCTCCTTATGAAATTTCGTCCTCGAAATTGACGTACGTACCTGGTGTTTCGAAAAGGTAAAGATACCTCGCTTTCATTTTCGTTTCCAACCCCCAGATCATTTCTTCAATAGCATGGTTTCTCCACAAAACTTTAACTTATGGTATAACCTCGGTACGTAGGACATGCTCCTTCCTATCCAAAATCTTGACAGGTACCACCTCATACATTAAGTCTTCGGCTATCTCGTCCGGTTCTAACTCAATGACGTGTTTCGGGTCGTCCACATATTTACGTAACATCGATACGTGAAAAATGTTATGAACACGCGTCATACTTGGCGGTAAAAGCGAGTCTATAGGCCACGCCCCTATTCGATCGAGAATTTTAAATGGATTAATAAATCGAAGGTTTGAGCTTTCCTCACCTCACCGATTCTCGCTTTTAAAATAACAACTTCTTGCACCTCCTTCTTCAAATTCATCACCTCGGTGTGTAGCTTGAATGACTTTAACTTTATCGATTAAAGTCGATTATACTCAGATATCATCACGTACTCAGTATATCATCACGTGGGTACCTAGAGTTTTCATCTCCATCTCTATTATTTGTATATTATACTGAAATTAGTCTTTGACAATATCGTACTCGTACTTATATACGATCTTCTACTCAACACGTCGCCTACCACGTTAAGCTTTTCCGGGATGGCATACGGTCGAACATGTCTTTGAAATGAGTCTCCTCTTGAGTTCTTCGAAGCTCTTCCCACATTCCTTGCTCCATTCGAATTTTGTATCTCTACGAGTTAGCTACGTTAATGGAATAGCGATTCGAGAATACCCTTCAACGAATCTCCGATAATAACCAACTAAGCCTAGAAAGCTACGTATTTCGATTATCGACTTAGGTTGCTCTCAATGTGACTCATATCCCAATCTTGGATATGCGTCACAATGACACCTATCAATTTACTATCGCACGAATATAACGTCCCCTACAGAGAGTCTGGCTTAGGTGAATTCCACAAAGGAAGTCACAAGATAAAGGCTCATGTACCAAATTCTATAGTTGAATATTTAACTCCACGAAGTTCAATAGAGCCATTCGATATGAGATTTTAGAAATGAGTTTTGTCTGGGGTTCAAAGTCGATACAAAATTTAATATCAGTCTTTGGGAGTAAGCCAATAAATTCTTCAGGAAATACGTCAGGAAAAATCAATAACAACAAGAATATTATTCAAATCTGACGTGTCTTTATTCAAATCCATAACATGGACTAAGAAAACTTGACATCCGTAATAAACAAATGACTTCATGGCTTGATATGAAAATGTTTGACTACAATGGTTTGATTGCTTGAATTCGAATAACAGGTTGCTTAGGAATATGAAAACTAACAACCTTACAAAAGCAATCAATTTGGCATGATGAGTAGTTAACCTTAAAATCACATCAAAAGCAAATATCTCTATAGAAATAAGGTTAACATGTAATGTGATAGTGCCAACTTGAATCAAGCAAGATTTTTAAACAACGGATGTAATGAAAGTTTCTCCTAATGGAGTCTCCACAGATAGGTCAAAGTTTAATTTCTCCGTAGTCAAGTTCAAACGTTGAGCGCAAGCAAGAGAGATAAAAGAATGGGTAGAACCGGTATCTAGTAAGGTATAAACTTCGCAAGAATTTATAATTAACTAACCCGTGCTAACTTCGTTCGGGTTCCTTGCATTTTGACCGGTCACGACAAACGCTCTTCCAGGAATCGTTGACTTTGACTTTTCTGGGACATCCTTTTGAGTCACCATTCATTTGGGATCGGGTTTCGATATCGTCATAATCTCGGCGATATGTCCTTCTTTTCCACAATTATAGCATACCTTAAACTGTTAGGGGCGGTTTGGGGTGATATGTCCCTCTTTCCCACATTTGTAACATAATGACCGATGGTCTTTCTCCTCCCTTGGAACCATTGCCCCACTCGGCGTACCGACGTCTTCACATGGTCGTTGTTGAATCTCCTCTTTTAAAATCTCCTCCCAACTCGCTTCTTCTATTTTCATGGCCACGATTACCACCGGAGTGGTAACCGCTTTTGTCCGTATTCTTCTTTCTCCGCCGTGGTTATCGTTATTACGATGACTGCTATCTTCTATATGATCCTGGTTATGGTTCCTCGGTTGAACGTACTTCGTTATCTCGCTCTAACAACAACTGATCCTCGCTGACAACATCCTCAATATAGAGAAAATTTATGAGAAATGAGATCTTGGCGTATATCGGGTTTCAAACCTCTCGAAAACATCCGCGTCATCGTTCCTCATTCTCCACCAAATGAGGTGCAAACTCGGATAACTCATGAACTTCGCCTCGTCTTTGGGACACCGCCATGTTATTCTGCTCTAGTCTAATAAACTCCACTTCCTTCATATAGCCGAATACTTTCGGGAAGTACTTGTCATTGAGCTGCTTTCTAAAACGTCTCCCATGACATCTTGAGTGCAAATTTGAATGGATGCGCTTCACGATTTCCACCAAGAATCTGCCTCGCCACGGAACATAAAAGTAGCGAATGGAACTTTCGTTCCTTCGTCGCATCCCAAGACATCGAATATCTTGGTAATTTGCTTGACCCATGTTTCCGCCATGATCGGATCGCTTTCCCAGTGCACTGGTCCCAACTCTTTAAACCGCTTGTTGTGACCACCCGTGAATTGCTATCATCTCCTCCTCAGATTTTGAACACGAGTCTCCTCGTCGATTTTGCATGAACTGCAAAAAGCTTCTAAACATCCCTCGTTCATCATCCTTCGGTGGTGTTGTTCACGGAGGAACATTGCCACTGTCAGCACGCTCTCCTCGTTGTTAAAATCTGGGCATCTCCACGGTCTCATTTACACCACTATTAATATTCTCGATTGACATTCTCAAATATCGCCATAAAATAAGGGTTAATTAAGGAAATCAATCACATAATATCCCTATATCTTGACCAACTAACAAATAAGCTTAGGTAGGACACACTAGCAAAGGATTTACTCGTCTCTCCCTCCTAGTTCTATTCCCCGATCTCATGGAGATCATATCCCTAAGCTCGATACCAACCGTGATTTACCCCAAAATAGGTCCATTCCATCCAACCCATTCTGAGTCGCCAAATACATGGTATGTAAAACAACTACAACTTTATTATCACAACAATAAAAGCTGTGAGTTTAAATACAAATATTATCTTCTAGACAATATTTATACTCAAATAAATCCTCATCACATTTATTGATACATTATTTTACAATAATGGTGAGGACTACTAAACAACTCTCTCTAGAACCTTCATTCCATACCCCAGACTAGTACTCGCTACATTCTCGCCTCCACGAGAAGAAAAATGGAACAACAAGGAAAAGGGTGAGCTCAACTAGCCCAATAAAGAATGTTATGACTAAGATAATATACAACAAATTATCGTTAGTCTCCAACAGGAAAAATCGATAGAATACAATAGACAACAAGTTTCGGATCAATATTCGCATGAAATAATAATTCATAGAAGAGTTACGTAGAGAATGAAATCTACTATAATCTATGAATTTAACGATCCATCATCAATATTTTATCCTCGTAACATCAATCAATATTCATCTCAAATCAAATATTCATCTTTGCACTCACTGGGCCAAAGATATTCAATACTATCATCATTTAAGACCGAGGATGATGAAAATACTTTTTTAAAAAGAACGAATCCAAAGGAAACAAAATGACAAATATTATGGATTCGTACTTTAAACAATCCGATTCAAAAATACTTCATAAATAATCATAGTGAAGTAAAATTCAAGAATGATCAAAACATGGATACAATCAAAGCTAGTATCCGTAATAGATATTTTAGACGAAAAGAAAAATTTTCATTTTTCGATTGAATAGTCTTAAATATTCGTGAATAGTGTCAGATATCGTGAATAAAGTCCGATATCGTGAATAGTAACTCAAACCAAAAGATAGAAATTCCACAAAAAAACATTTTCACGCTTCATGAATAGTTCTCGTGAATAGTAACTCGTGAATAGTAACTCATGAATAGTAACTCGTGAATAGTAACTCATGAATAGTAACCCCAGACATGAAAAAGTTCCAAATTTGATAAAAAGTACCAACCAATTTTCAAAGATAATGATATTGAAGAATTAATATCATTTGAGAAGAAAATAACATCCCTTACCTCAAAGAATCGATTATTTGGAAGGAAAGGTCGGAAGTGATCTTTGAATGAAACTTGTCTTGAATAAAGAACTCTCAAAGTATCTAAATACTCACAAAATACACTCAATAATATAGAGAGAAGAGAGAAAACTTTGTTTACGGTGTGATTTTCAATTCTAACTTAGCCCTCTATTTATAGGAAAATGTTAGTTAGCCAAAAAGCGAGACTTGACTGCTACACGTGGCTTTACACTCGCTACTATTCCCACCCACCACATTTGAAATAAAATTCAGCACATTTTTCACCAACCACAAGTGGGGTCCACTCAATTCTAGAATTTTCCACCAAAATCAATTATAACCCTACTTTCCTAATCCGACACCTCTTAAAATTCACAACAAATCATTCGTGCATTTTAACGGTTCAAAATTTGTGGACATATACTCAACTTATGTATGTATAACATATCCAAAAATTACAACGATCCAACGGTCGGATTAAAAATTATAACCTCCGCAATATATCTGAAACCCCGATTTGATTTTTAATACCTCCAATCCGATAAAATCTTGATAAAACACCTCAACATTAATTCCTTCATTAATAACCACATAAATAAATCCATCATTTATATTCATATAAAATAAATATTTCCTTATCATATGAATCAATAATTAATTATTCACAAATAATATTACGAATCACAATTATAACAACCAAAGTTCTCCTGGAAAGAGGGGCTTTCAATAAGGATCTCTCTCATTTGGCGCAATTAGGTGACCAAACCTCTCCTTAGATGTAACTTTCTAGACATTGCCAATAATGTTATCTAATAATATTATTCAAATAATATGAATTATTGATCCGATAATGGGAAATACTCATGCGGTGACAATTATTGAAACAAAGAATAATATAAAATACCAACGCAGCAATTATTGAATCAATAAACTATTGAACAATAACTCATCGTAATAATTATTGAGTAGTGCCTTCTTACGTAAGGATCAATAATTCAACAATATTGTGCAATACTGGTATACTCTTTGTGCAACCACGCCAGACATCGTATTTTAACCACCGGGTATTCCAACAGTCTTAATTGAGAATAACTACGCCAAGTTATTTATAACCACCCAAACTTTGTCGTTTTCCTCATCCAATCGCTTTTTATGGGCTCCATTACATGGTCACTGCGCCGTCGTCATACGAATATTCTGAAACGATGCGAATATTCCACGACCAAACGAATATTCCCAAGCAAAGACGAATATTCCACGACCAAACGAATATTCCTGACAAAATGAATATTTTATAACCACTTGCTTATTTTGAAATATTTGCGTATTTAACCCTTAACTATCCACATTAATCAAATCAACCTTTACTATTTCAAAATAATAAATAAAGGAAATTCCTTTTTTATTTAAAAAAATTTCGGGGTCTTACAGTTATGGGATGAGAGAATTATGGTATTTAAAATATATACTAATTCTAAGAGATTTATTTTATACTTCTCAATTAATTAATTTCATAACCTAATTATAGCAAGCCTAATAGGGTTAATATTGCTAAGGATGGCAAGTAATTTAAACAAGTCCAATAATTTATTTAAACATTGGACTTGTAGATAATTTGATTGTTAATCTAGCCCAATATTAAATTTAGTGGGCAAATATGCTAGTAGCACAATTATTTAATTGTGGAGGCCCAAGTTCATGTTAAGTAGTAAGCCAATCTACTTAATTTCAAGCCCAAAAGAATTAAAAGATTGGCCCAATCCTAGCCCAATTAAGGAGGGACGTTTTGGACATTTGGTAAGCTAAATAAGAGTTAAAAAAAAGAAATTAATTTTTTTTGGATAATAAGGCCATAAGGCCGGACAAGATAAGAGAGGAAGAGGGGGAATGAATGTCATCATTGCAAACTCCCAATTCTCTACAGACAAGTACAAGATGAGCCATGTGTCATTTTTTTTTATGGAGCCACAACATTTGGCTATTCTTGTAAGTAACATAGTTATAATTAAGAGAGAGAGGAGATATGTTAGTGGATTAGATATAGATATACTAATGTATCTATATATTTTTGTCCAACACATTAAACCATCTTCTCTTTCATCTTTTATTTTATTTCATCTTACTTTCTCTTTAGTTAACCAAGCAAAACATAAGAGAAAGAGAGAGAGAGAAAGAGGGAAAATTCGGTGGAGAGGAGGAGAGATAGAGGAAGAGATACACCATTGATGCACCCAAAGTTTACCTTATACTTTGGAATAGAAAGAATGTGTGCCCAAAAATTAAGGTAAAAACTAAACTAACTTATTCTTTCTATTTTGTTTGTTTTTGGTTAGTTAAGGTTTATGATCTTGAGGCTCAAAACCCTATATCTACATGTTTTATATGGTTTCATGTATGGATCTAACATATTTGAGTGTTAGAAAGTAAATCAAAAGTATAGAAGAGAAACTAGTTTTGTTTTGTTAGAAAACTCAAGTTTTTTTTCACTTCCTTTGACCGACTACCGTTTTTGATCTACACCTTCTTTTTGCGATCCGTAAATGAGAGGTGATAGATATGTAAGTTAACTACTAAACCCAAGTGGTAGCACTCAAAAATGTTGAATACACAAGTTGTAGCAACTGTTTTCTTAAAAACAGTTTTGTATTTATAAAGAAAAACAAACTGTTTTTGGACAGTCAATGCTAGGGACATATTCGTCATTTTTCTGTCATTTAAAAATTTTGGAAAAATTTTTGGGATGATAATATGATGGGCTATGTAAGGCCCCAACTTTTTATAAATGAAGATTTAATTTTCTCTATTTATTATTTTGAAATAGTAAGAGGTTGATTTGATTAATGTGGTTAGTTATGGGTCAAATGCGCAAATATTTTTAAATAAGCAAGTGGTTATAAAATACTCATTGTTGTCGGAGAATATTCATTTGGTCGTGGAATATTCTTTAGCGTCGAGGGAATATTAAATGCGACCAGTGCGACCTTGTGTGGGCCCATAACGAAAAGTGATTGGATGAAGAAAACGACAAGTATAAGTTGTTTATAAATAACGGCGTAGTTGTTACCGTTAATACTGTTGGAATACCCGGTGGTTAAAACACAGTAATACGCGTTGTTGCACAGTAGCACACGGTATTGCACCAATTATTGATTCTTACGTAAGAAGGCACTACTCAATAATTGTTACAGTAGTTACTGTTTAGTATTTTATTTTATTGATTCAATAATTGTTGCGTTGATATTTTATATTACTGTTGTTTCAATAATTGTCACTACACAGTATTTTCCATTATCGAAGCAATAATTCATATTATCTGAATAATATTATTAGAAAACATTATTGGCAATGTCTAGAACGCCGAGATTGAAGCTGGTCGCATTTGAAACAAGCATTTTCGGGGTTATCTCCGAAATTGCATTCCTCAGGGTTATCACCAAGGTTGGTGGCTATTCCCATGGTTGGGACTGAGACTGGATACCTCGGGGTCATCTCCGAGATTAATCGATCTTATCCGATGTGTGTTCAGGTATTGTAACTGTAGGCCTCGGGGTTATCTCCGAGGTTAGATTTGGTTACTCCCAGACTGCGATACGGGGTTTGATGCTGAACTTCCGGTAGTATCCGGTATGGATTTGGATTGTCTTTCAGGGTTCCCTCTTAAAAGACGAATCTGTCCTCCTGCAATGTTAGTAATAGTAGTACAAAAATTTTTGAGTGTTTACAGATGCCCCTCTTTATCATACTCATGCATGGCGATGCATGGGTAGGATAAAGAATCCTAGACACATGAAACGTAACAAGACGAACACGGTACTGTGGATAGCAACATGATGCCAATGTATGATGTATGTGTATGGGGTTGTAGCCCAACACGCTGGGGATGATTGCTGATTCCCTGTTGCTTCAACTGGGGATTGGCGATGATGACCAGATTTGATGTATAATCTGAATCTGTTATGATGTTGATGTTGGAATTATCACCAAATTCCTGTGTTTTTGATAACGATTTGATCCTGAAGATATACCTCTTGTGTGTAAGAGATCTGTGGGGATAACGCTTGATCTGTTTGAGGATGTGTATAACATATTCCATCATCTATCCTCTTTGATAACATTGACCTTTTCTGGTTGGTATCGCCAGAACATGTCAAGATCCTACTGGATTTACTGCAAATAGCAAATGTTGTCAGGGGTGCCTGACCTTCGTTGACGTGTACTTCACTGACATTTGAATCAACGGTTGAAAAATCACGTGGGATATACTGTCAAGGCTGCTTGACCTTCGTTGACGTGTGAATCAATGACTAAAACTTCATGGACAGATTGTCAAGGTTGCTCGACCTCCATTGTCGTGTAGATCAATGGAGCATTGCGTTGTGACCCCCGTCGGGGATATGCTGGTTACGAGCAGTTAGGTGTGAAAACCTCGGATAGCTCTAGAGTTCTGATAGTTTAATCGCTATCGACTTAAATAACGTCAAGGCTGCTTGACCTCAATTGATATGTGTGTCAATGGCTTGAATGTACGTTGTAATCCCCTGCTGTGATTTCACGTTGTAACCCCCGTCGGGGATCTACTAGGGACTTATGAGTGAGTACGCAATAATTGCACAGCCCTCAATGCTTCGATGGGTTTACTTGCCATCGGCTGAGATAACATCAAGGCTGCTTGACCTTCGTTGATAGGTGTGTCAACGGCTGAGCACGCGTTATTACTCCCGCCGGAGATATACATTGTAACCCCCGTCGGGGATATACATTGTAACCCCCGTCGGGGATCTACATAGGGTAACAACCCGGAGTCGGCGGCATCGAACCTATATAAGGTATTGCCATATGTGAATTGTGACAACTGGGATCATTGGTAGGGTATGCCTTATATTTAGGTGACTACCAATGAGTGCTGTACAAATTCAAAGTCTCATCTGAGAAGACCAGGATTGTATGTAGTTTTGCTCAATCGCATGGCGTTTTTATTCTCGATTTGACCTTTCTAGTCCGTAAGAACTCCATCTCAACTAGAACTGGACCGAGCCGGAGGGGTGGGACCACCATAGGGGAGCCGCAGGTGCACCTGCTGTAGTTGTAGTTGGGCCTGCGGCCAGGCGCAGATCATAAATCCTGCAGGCTGGTCTTCACAAGTCATTTTTAACTCGTTTCGCATAGAGAAACCGCGAGCCATCTTCAGATCTGCTGAGTTCGGGCTGCTTTCTACAAATTTTGTCACCGTATAAGTGTTCTACACTATCCTGGTAACGTATGCATGTATTTTTTCCAGTTTCTATCCGTTGGATTGTGAGTTATCGCACGAAATGCATCTAAACACATAGTAGTGATTATGTATGCACAAATGACTTGATAAAAAATATTTAACATAGTAAATGTTAGTATTAAACCATGCTGAACATAATGATGTGAAAAAATTTGACTTTTGAGACAGTCAATTTGGCACCTTTTTCTGCTATTTTTTGTCCTATTTGAGGTCCAATGAGCAAAAGGTAGAAAGGCAAAGTACTCCTAGTATTGAGGTTGGCCTTATGCATGATGATTTTGATTTTTAATGCATTCAGGTGGTGAACCCAGAGTTGCTGGGTGATTTGGGCAGACATCCATCAATGTATTTGCATGCTAACGAGGTATATCGTTATACTTTGATCTTCCTTCTTTCCTATTGATGAGGATTAAAGGGTTTTGATGTTGATCTGCATTTCATGCAGGTTCCTGGTTTTACTGACCTCGGGGAATCTGGTTCAAAGATTCACTCAATGTACCAGTAACTTCATCTTAACTATAGAAGCGGTAGTGCATGAGGGGGATTTGGGGCATTTTCTCCATCTTTCCCGTCGTTGTCCTGAGGGTTACCTCGGGGCTTTATCTGAGCGATGGTTTCATCGGACTTTCGATCCTCCCATCTCTTTGGATTGCGAGGTGATGATGACGCCTATGGATTGGCGATTTATCACATGTATGGAGTTTGGAGGGGAGCCAGTGCCTTGCATGGCGAATATTACCCCTACTGCCGTCAGATCCTTATTAGGAGTTTTGGCGGAGGTGCTCAAAGGCAGGACTGTCCGTTTAGGTCCTTTGAGCGTAGATGCTATGAGCGAGCTATTGAGTGAGCCCATGCCTGATGATGTCAGGATCAGGGATCGCGTTCTGCGGCGATTGTTCCTGATGATCATTCGAGGCTGCGTCATAGCAGATAACTCTTCCACAGTATCTTTCGCTTTAGTTAGCGCCACACGCGATGTGAACCGTATAGGAGAGTATGACTGGGGCTTTTACACATTTGCCTATTTCCTCCGGGGCATGCGCATGCGCTCACAGGGTTTGACCGAGGCTTGGCTAGGATTTTACCCATTTCTGCTGATGAGTACTTCTCTTGTCTTTTCCCATTCCTAGGTTAAGAGTGTTTACTGATAGCATATGTTTTGCCATTGTGTTGGCAGTTTTGGGCCTATGAAAGGCTCCTATGTTTGTGTCTTGTGAGTGTGTTAGGTTTAGATACCTATCCACGAGGACGATGATGGCACCATTCTATTTTGCCGGAGCTCCCTATAGCTGAGGGATTCACTCACTGCCGTATGCAGCTGGAGTTGCTGACGGCGGGCACCATTACATGGATTCCCTATTCAGGGGAACATTTGACCATCGGCTTTGAGGATGGACACCCGACTGGAGTTGAGTATTTGATTTCCACCAGGAGAGTTCCTCTCTTCACAGATGGAGGCTGGAAGCTCTATCTAGGCGAGCGTACTATTAGGAGCACCACATGGGAGATCCGTATATCGATTTTGCCTCCTGCTAGGCATCATTGGCCCATATCACAGACACCCATCACTGATATTCCATTGTTGGGAGTTGACAATTTTACTTTATCAGAGGGTCCATGTATTCAGTGGATATTCCAACGTTGGTGGTTCCCTCGCACTATTGGGGCCCAGTCCCACGCTACACAGTTTATGGGGGACATGGTTCCAGGATTTTTGATGATGACGGATTGGGTAGCTTGTGTCCGAGCTCGGACTCATATGACCCAGATTGATAGTTTGACCTGGCAGTTGGACCAGGCACATGTATTTATTCGGCATTTAGGCAGAGATCCAACACAGGTGGAGTCATTTGTTCCTTCCAGCTCAGGTGCTGGCCCCTCAGACGACCCATTTGGTTTTGTCGGCGTAGATCCTCCTCTTTATAGGCCTGACATCCCTGTTGATAGAGATCCTGTGACTCAAGAGGAGTTACATCAGGTGGACAGGATTGAGGATCTGGACATCGAGACCTTGGTCTTCTTCTGATGTATATTCTCGTTATATCTTTTGATAGGCCTCTGTTAGATATTGGGTGGCTGTTCCCCATTCTCGCTATATCATTTGATAGGCTTCTGTTAGTAGTAGGACGGTTGTGCCCCATTTCCATGTATTTGTAGCTGTACAGAGTTGATGTATTAGATGACGATTTATTTAGAAATATATGCACCGTCTTTTCATTCCCTATATCATATTGACATCCATTATCTGTTATACATGTATCATATTATGCATATGTATGTATGTCTAGAGATATTCGGCATTGACCCCTGGATGGTCTTATGACACGGCTCGGACAGATGTCGTCTGCGACAATTAGCCGTATAGATCATACCCCACCGTCAGTGGTGGCATTAGGTATGCGATCGTGGTAAGATAACATGTCACTGCCAGATAGGGTGACTGTAGATCTGTTGCTGCAGCATACCATGACCCTTTTTGCATTTTAGGTTCCCACAGGATTTATGGACGGGATGATAGAGTATTGGTTACCGGATAGGCAAGTATTCCAATTCGGCACCCATGAGTTGACTCCTACCCTAGAGGAGTATGCACGATTGACGATGCTGCTCTTAGACAGACCTTGCGTGCACATGGCTTTAGGAGACATGAGTAGATGGTTTATGACTCTCACAGGATTGCGGCGCAGAGTAGTGCAGGATGAGCTGACATCTGGCCACGTGATATCCCAGCGTTTTCTGTATGACAGATTTGGCACGGAGGATAGCTACTCACGACATTCCGGGGATTTCACCGCGTCGGAGGATCATTGGCGTTTGGCCAGAGTTGATGTACTGATGCTATGTGTACTGTCATATGTGTATATGCCACGGTATATGGATGAGATAGATATAGGCGTTATCATGGCCGTGAGAACTCTCAGGGAGGGTCGTACCATTGTGCCTATGATTGTAGCAGAGACTCTGCGGTCAGCATCCTACTGTTGTACTTACCCGTCAGGAGTGTTCACTAGAAGTTTGCTCATGCTGTATGTGTGGTTTATGTCACACTTGCGACCGGTTGGTACCCTTAAACGGCATGAGTATTGTTTTACCCATGATATAGCTATGCCATACTCCTTTCAGCCATCAGAGTGTATAGATGCTCTGTCTTGGTCCGCATTTTTGGCAGATATCAGAGATCCATTTAGCATATTGCTGTGCTCGGGGCTTTGCTCACCATACAGCTTCATTACTCACGCTTCGGGCATGGATTTCCTCACTCTGGCTGGCTTGAGGGGCGTGACTACTTATCACCCACTAGCCGTGATGTCGCAGTTCGACTAGTTCCAGGATTTTCATCCTTTCGAGGGGGCGACAGGTCAGCGTTCAGCTTCTCGATACCTCTCAGCAGAGGACCGATCTCGTGTATACGCTTGCTGGGATCTGCGCGAGATAGCTGTTTTTTTTGTCAGTCATCCTGGTTATTCTGCAGAGTACTCCGTATGGATGGAGACGGAGATTTTATCGGTGCTGCAGATGTTGCGATCTGGAGCGAGTTAGACGATGTAGAGCCTATGGAGGACATTGATACCTACATCGAGGAGGAGCCCGCTGCTGGGTTGCCAACATTTCTTCCGGATTCTCCTAGTACCGAGATCTTGTTGTGATTGACTTTCGACGCAGATGCTTAGAGCAGAGTCTTCATCTGATGACCTTTGAGAGAGATCAAATTCGATCTATGATGTCGACTGCTCTTGATGTGAGGGACGCCTTTATTGGAGAGAGAGGCGAGGCATTGGCTCGTAGAGATGCCATCGTCATTGGCGTGATGAGGCCAGTCGGCCATGAGATGCAGATGATAGTTGAGCGGGATATCGCCATATCTGCCCGGGATGTAGCCATCACGAGATAATCTTCTAGTGAGGTCCACTTACCACTGGTATGATTGCAGAGATGAGCACTTATATTGATGAGCATATGGTCATCATGCAGATGGCTGCAGATCTGTTGAGTCGTGTGGATATTCTCACCCAAGAGACTATAGCTTTACCTCCTTCATCTGAGAGGGACGCCATGTTAGTCTTGCTAGCTCGCATATACCCTGACTCGTAGATGATCTTGTATTTACCTGCACAGACTAGCTTAGCCTTTTTGTCATGTACAACTTAAATTGTATATATCAAACATTATATATGACATGGAAATATATTTTTGGATCACTTCCCTTTTAGATATGCCTTGCTACTTGCTTGATATTTTGTTTGCTGCTTTAGGGCTTGTGATCTTGATGTATTCTGAATTCCTCCTGGGTGGATGGACATTGAGTTGTCTCTGGATAGTTCAGAATGGATCATTGATCTATGTGTATCCCTACCATCTTTGGTGTCTTGGGACTAGTTTCTGGATGGAAATGTGGAGAGGAGTGTGGCTTTCCTCTCTGAGATTGACCGCACCACAGATGGTCATCAGTACTTCTATTTAGGAGAAGCCTAGTTAATTCCACTTCTTATGGATTGGTGTTGCTCTTCAAGGTATGACCATGACTTAGATGGTCGTAGAATCTCTATTTTGGAGGAGTTCGAGTAATTCCATCCCTTTAGTCTGAAGCCAAATGAAATGTAGTGGATTGAAGTTTGATCCCAGTACCAACTGACAAGGGTTTGTGTTTTGGTAGGGGGTGAGACCGCACCATGAATAGCTACCTACGTACTCCTATTGAAGAGGAGATCAGGTCTGCGTAGTTTGAACCTAGTGTAAGAGGTTCACGTCAGTTTGTATATATGCGAAAATGGTGTAGGAATGTTTTTTGTTGTTTTTGTGAGGAGAAGAGGGTAGAAATGTTTTTGTTGTTTTTTGTTTTATTGCGGCCGGGCCATATAAAATGGTTGCCTCGTACTCTATTGAGGAGGAGATCGGTCGATGTAGTTAGCCCCTCGGGGAGAAAAAAAGCGTGATCCCATGTGCGTGTTAGAGTGCGGGGAGGCGAAAGTTTAATCCTGGTTGAGGATAAGCTGCAGTATGAAAAGTTTGATCCCGGTATGGGTAGCCAAATCTATGAACATGAAGAGGTTCAATCCATGGTGGGATGACCTAAGTTGTATGAGCGAAAGGAGAAAGCTAGTTCTTTGGCTTGAAGAATATGTTTTCCACGAGGGGCAAAGTGTAGAAAAGTTGTATGTGGTAAAGGTTAAAGAACCTGGAATGATTTGGTGACACGATGATTATGCACCGGGGTGTTTCTTTGGTTACTTGGACATATCTGGTTACTGCGATTTCACTTAATGTCTAGTTGATGAGTTGTGGAAATTCATCGTCGTCCATTTCTTGCAATCTGAGAGCGCCTCCTGTCAATACTTCCTTGACAATAAACGGGCCTTCCCAGTTAGGAGCGAATTTTCCTTTAGCCTGATCTTGGTTGTCAAGAATCTTCTTCAAAACCAAGTCATGTTGTTTAAACTGCCGTAGCCGGACTTTTTTGTTGTAGGATCTGGCGATCCTTTGTTGATATAACTGACCATGGAAGATAGCCGCGGTTCGCCTTTCGTCTATTAGAGACAATTGGTGATACCTGTCTTGTACCCATTGGTCTTCATCCAGCTGAGCGTCGATCAACACTCTGAGAGATTCCATCTCAACTTCTATATGAGAACCTTTGCTTCCATCCCATAGGTTAAAGCGTGAGGGGTTGCCCAGATTGAAGTCGCATTGAGGTTACGTAGGCTAACAGTCGAGAGAAAGCAATAGGTCGGGCCCGATCTTTGTGGTTGGCGGACATCTTTTGCATAATCTTCTTGATGTTTTTTTTGTTAGCGCTTCAACAACACCATTCATCTTGGACGATAGATGGCGAGTTAAGATGTTTGATGTGGAATTTACTACATAATTCCTCCATCATTTTGTTGTTGAGTTTTTGGCATTGTCGACACAATCACCTCTGGTTGTCCATATCGACAAAGACGACATTTTTTCGATGATGAAAGCAATGATGACTTCTTTAGTGACCACAGGGAAGGAGGTTGCTTCTACCCACTTGGTGAAGTAGTCGATCGTGGTGAAGATAAATCGGTGACCATTCTTGGCTTTAGGCTCGATGGGCCCGATAACGTCCATTCCCCACATTGAGAAGGGCGGGCGAACTCATATTGTGGAGTTCCCGTGGAGGGGCGTGTATAGCATTCCCATGAATCGCAGCGCGATAGCATCTTTTGGCGTGGTCGTTCGTTGAATCGACTTTGAGAGATAGCCAATAATGTCCAGTCCTGAGGACTTTCTTGACAAGGAGGGAGCCACTCATGTGGGGGCCACAGACCTTTGGGCTTGATCTTTGTCTAAACATCTGAGGAGACCTAGTCCTGCATCTCTTTTGTAGAGCGCATCTCCACTCAGGTAGAATTTCATAGCAAGTCTATGGATCCGCCTTTTCTCAGTCGGGCTCGCCTCAGCGAGTGTAGATCCATCTCGTAGATATTCCTTGATATGCTGATACCAAGGATGTTGGATGGGAGGTAGCTCATCCGATACTTCTCCACCTTAATTCCCATGGGTTGGGCCCTTGTGCAGGGAAATTGTGACGCTCGGCAAATGTTCTTTTGTCGATATGCAAATCGAGGAGGCCAAAGTTGCTAATCGTCCATGCAAAGTCATTCTATTACGAGGAACATGTAGAAAGGAGATTTTTCTGAACTCCAAAGCCATCTTCAAAACCTGCCGATGGTAAGGCAGCAAATATAACTCCTTGGTTTGATAGATTCCGATGGATTGTCTGATTACTAACTCCAAATCTCCAAAGACAGTTAACCACCTGATGCCCATTGAATGGGCAAGTTTTAGCCCCATGAGATAGCCTTCATACTTAGCCGTATTGTTGGTGCTGACAAACTGTAATTTGACGGCGACGGGATACTGCTCCCCGTGTCGAGATATTAGAACTTCTCTCGGCTCCAGAACCTTCCATATTAATGACTCCATCAAAATACATCTTCCATGATTGGCGTGTATCGTACTGATGGTGTTGCTTTTCATTACTCCTTCATCGGGGAAATATGTTTCCAAGGGTTTGAAATCCCCTGAAGGTGTGGCGGCCAGTTGATCCGCGATTCCTTGACCTTTGATGGACTTTTGAGTCACATATACGATGTCAAACTGTTGTAGGATCAACTGCCATCTGGACAGCCGGTAATTTAACATGGGTTTGTTGAACACGTACTTGAGAGGATCCACGCGGGATATGAGATGGGTTGTGTGACCATGGAGGTAATGTTGTAACCTCATGGAGGCCCATGCTAAAAGCACAACAACGTCTTTTCGATCGAGTGTACTTGTGTTCCTTTTCTTCTTGAACCTTTTCTTTGAGGTAATAGATAGCTTGTTCTTGGCCTCTATCGTCTTTACATCCCGACATCGACCCATGGCATTGTCACTTACAGACAAATACATGAACAGGGGAATATCATCCACAGGTGGTACCAAGAGGCAGAGCTTTGACTAGCTTGTTTCTTGATTGTAAGGAAGGCATTACGGCACTCATCATTCCATTTCATGGAGGAGTTCTTCCTTAATAAGCTTGAAGATTGGCTCACGAGGTTCTTTGTGAGTTGGGAGATAAACCTGCTTGATGAAGTTGATTCTTCCCAAAAATCCCCGTATTTCCTTCTCATGTCGAGGAATGGGCATTTCGGTGATGGCTTGGATTTTGGCGGGATCCACTCTATCCCTTTGTGGTGACTAGAAATCCTAGCAACTTGCACGATTAACGCCAAGGCGCACTTAGTGGATTCAACTTCAAGTTGTACTTACATGACTGTTGAACAACTTTCTAAGATGGTCTATATGGTCATCCTCCTTAGGGACTTGACAATGATGTCATCCACGTAGATCTCGATCTCTTTATGCATTAAGTCGTGGAAAAAGAGCCATCATAGCTCGTTGATAGGTAGCTCACGGCATTGATGAGGCCGAATGACAACCATCTATAGCAAAAAGTTCCCCAAGGAGTGATGAAAGCGGTCTTCTCACGATCTTCCTCGGCAACCATGATCGATGGTACCCATGAAAAGCAATCGACAAAAGGAGTACATGTCGTATTATGCGATTATTGTCGATGAGAATGTGGATAAATGGCACGGGAAAGGCTATCTTTTAAGCAAGCTTTATTCAAGTCCGGTAATCCGCATGAACTTTATTTTCCCTCCGGTTTAGGCACAGGCACGATGTTGGATATCCACTCGGGATATGTAGACACCATGATGATGCCGACTTGAAATTGTTTCACAATTTCTTCTTTCACCTTTAAACTCCACTCGGGTTTTGATCGCTTTGAGTTTACTTTTGGTTGGCTTAAATCCCTCTTTAATGGGAAGGCGATGAAGGACAATGTCAATGGACAAACCCACCATGTCTTCATGAGACCATGCAAACACATCCTGGAATTGGGTTAATAGCGTAACCATGTCATTCCGTTGGTTTGGGGTAAGGTCTGAACCAATCTGGATTAACTTAGGGCTTTCTAAGGTTACGAGATTGAAAGAAGTGGTTTGATCAAGGTTGGGTTTGGGTTTGTCTTTGACCCATTCTTGAATTTCTGGAGGCACCTCAATGTCATCCTGTATATCCATCAAGGTTTGAATTCATCTCTACATCAAAGTCTGATCCTTGTGTAGGAGAGGCATCATATCATAAATACAGGCACATCTAAATTGAGTCACGAAACAAAATATGCTTTCACTTAGTATATATGGAATGTGTTGATCATACATGTGTTAGCATATCTTGGCAAAATAAATTACTAATCTTTATGAGAAAAGTAAGCGGTTATTATATCTACTGAGGCGAAAAGAGTTACTTTGCTTTACCCTCGTCGACCAATCTAAGGAATGTTGTTCCAATTAGCGAGGGGTAAAATCCGGGTGGACCGCATGATGATGGAGGGATTGTCATCATCCTCCTATCCGAATGATGGCCATTACGTCTGGGCAATCATCGTTGCAGGGTGTATCTATTTGGTATGTTCATCATGAGCGATGATGCGTATCTGGGACATCATCCGTATGACGTCTTGCTTGATTCTTCATTCCTCTTCTTCCACCTGCGGGATTTGGAACAAAGATTTCTTTCTCCTTCACCGATCTTGGCTTGGGACATAACATAGCCATTACATTGGTGGCACCTTTCTGGGAGGTTGTGCGGACTCGGAGTTTTGAAGGTGAAGATAAGCGCCACATGGTTGAAGCTGAAGGAATCTGCTTGATGTTTATGAGGATTTTGTGACTAGAAGCTGGCGAGAATAGCCTAGTCCAAATTTGTTCCGACTTGCTTGGTTAATCGAATAGGGTACTTGATACCACAGCAATCTTTACTGAACCCTTGTCCGACTTATGACCCAACGACATCATTTCTTGAGTGGCTAACATTACCTCGGCGAAAATCTTGGGTTGAGCGATGGCGCTCCAATAGCATGGTATTGGGTATTGCTTATTTCAAAGCATGAAAACCCGGTTGTTTCTACATCTGCATTGGCATTGATGAATGGCATGTCCCCGTGTTGAGGAATCTCCGGTTCGGCGTTGGTGTGACCGGGCTATTGTTGATGATGTATTTCAATTTGTTGATGAAGAGTGGAGGGGCCCTTGCCCCATGTATGAATCCATGGTCGTCCCAGAGCGAGTTGTATCCGAATCTATCTTGAGTACATGGAAAGATCGCGAGAATGTGTGAGGACCAATTTCGATTGGCGGCTCAATTACTCCGATCGAATTCTGGCGGGCTCCATCAAAAGCTTTGATGATAGTATGGCTACTCAATTTTCGGTTGAGATTGATATTCATCTTCACCAAGGTAGCGTATGGGCGGATATTGAGAGAGGAACCTCCATCTATTAAGACTCCGGCTACCATATATCCGGAGGACAAGACCATGATGTGCAGCGGTTTGCGATAATGCCCGGTCCCTTGGGCGATATGTCATCATCGATGAAGGATATCACATTGTTGTTGAAAATGTGATCAACCATATGTTGAAACTTTTAAATCCATCCACCGATGTTGGGAGATGGGCTTCTTTTAGAACCTTTAACAAGACCTTTTCGGTGATTCTCGGAAGTTAGGACCAAGTCCAAATTGATATTTGTTGTGGAGCTTCTTTCGAAGCTTAAAACCACCGTAAACTTCATTATGACCCACGTCGCGGAGGAATTTTTCAATCTTCTCCATGGATATTTTCCACTTTGATTTGGTGGTGGGCCTCATCACCCGATGGGGGAGATACAGTGGATTTTCCTTCGACACTACAGCAGTTGTATGTGAGGTGGATCCTTCACCTTCTCCATAATTCCATGGAACCTTGCGCAAGTTAACAGTAGGATATTGTGCTCTGCAGGGCAAGTTGATTGGCTCGGGAGCGGCCACTTTCAAAGGATTGTTTCCTCCCTTGAGTTGAATAATTGGCGTTGTAAGTAAGGTATTAATCCCATCAGTTTTAGTGGATATAACTGCTACCACACTCTTCCACTTGATAGGACCCGAATCCTCACTTGCCCGCAACACAGTGTCGTTATCTGCCAGGCGCAGTACACCACTGTCGATTAAATTTTGAATAAGGTGACGGAGTGCCCAGCATTCTTCTGTGCTATGACCGCGAGACTGGGAGTGATATTGACATACTCCATCAGAGTTGTACCGTCTCGAACAGGGGTTGATTGGAGGTAGAAGGGAACTGATCCTTCTTTCATTGATTAACATATGAAGGATTTCCTCCATAGGTTGGCCCAAATAGGTGAATTCCCTTTTGTTGGCGAAATCCCGACGGGATTTGGCATTTTCTCTCTTTGTCACTTTGTCTTCCAGCATTTCATTTTCTGAAAGTGACGAGGGAATATTCATGACAATAGGTAGGAGACTGGCATGCTCTGGTGATTAATTGGCGAGTCACTTGATCTTGATAAGTCACCGATTCATGATTGTGTTCAATTTGTTTGCGAGAGAGCTTTCATCTTTCGTTCCATTGTGAATTGGAACTTGGCATAATCCCATCTGTCATCACCGTCTTTGAGGGTGCAGGAAAATTCACACATTTGAAATTGGAACTACATCCATTGCTCCATTTAATCATGTTGACCTCTTCTTCTTTGTGTTGAGGAAGAGGGTTGTCTTGAACATGAAAGGCGATGATCGGGTTTGGTGACTACGATCTCCCATTGTCTATTAGGTCCACGGATCTCTTGTGTTTGAAGGCCCAACAATCCACGAGTATCATGTCCAGTGCCCGGCATGATAAGCACATTTCTAGCGACATTGAAACCCCGTCCATTAGGGTTGGTGGTGGTGGAAGAAGATCGTAATTTTCTTACGTGTTGTCGGAAGATTAAGAATGTTCTCGAGGTATCCCCTAAGGGTGTAAACACTTTCGAGGCGTTTGACTTCTCCACCTTTTAGTCTTGGAGGGTTCTGCGGTGTCTTTGGAAAGGGTGTAGTTTCTCCTTTGAATAGGCATGTTTTGATTGCCTTTTTGCCCTTGTAGTATCGGGAAACATCTTCCTCTTTCTTTTTATGGACCCTCAGGGGTTGTTCCCATAATTTCCAGTTGGATGTGATCCATGCTTTGAGTGCGACTAGGTCTTGAATCTTTCGACTTCAATCCCATCTCGGCCGTCTCCCATGCTTGACCATTTCGAGAAAATGGTTTGTCGATCTTGGCTAAAACTCTCTCATAGAAGGGAGCTTCTTGTATGTCTATGAAAGTCATGACCATTTCTGATTCTGTCATGGAAGGACTAACTTGGGCAGCCAGGCGTCTCCACCTCTGAGCATACTCTCTGAAAGACTCGTTAGACTATTTCTTGATCTTGGTAATTTGATACCGATCAAGAGCCATCTGAGTTTGAAAACTGTATTGAGTGAGGAAGGCATGTGCTAGCTCTTCCCAACTATGGATTTTGGAGTTGTCTAATCTTGTGTACCACGAACGGGCTTCTCCAGTTAGACTCTTTTGGAACAATTGCATTATGAGTTTTTCATCCTCTATATAGGATCCAAGTTCTCCAATAAATACTTTTAAATGTGTATAAGGATCTCCTAACCCGTCATATTTTTTCAAAGTCGGGGAGTTTTAAATTTTTTACGGATAATGAACACCGGAAAAATACCGCAGATCGACATATGAAACACTCCGTGTGTTCCAATTCCTTTGATAGCCGAAGGGTCTCTTCCATTTGGAGGACTTTCTTTTTGATGTCACCGATTATCTGGATCTCCGATGGGATGGGCGACATCATGATTTTTGTTGGTCGTATCAATTGTGGTTCGAAGTATGGTAATGACCAGGATTCCCCCTTGTGTGGAGGATTCGACATGTATGGGTATTTTCGACCTGTGTGGGCGGTGTAATTCTTTGAGTAGAAACGACCCAAATCATGTGATTTGTTTGCTTAATCCATCGAATTCTTTGCGAAAGCGGATTAAGTTCGATCTGGTCGGATAATGACATGATTATTTGTGAGCTGTTGCCTTTTTGGACTTTGAGCGGGTAGTAGGTCCGATTGATTCCTGCGAAAGACTTGCATAGTTTAGTCTTTAGGGAATGTATATATAATAACATGCTATGTGATGTGTCCATTTTAGGAATTTTATCTGCACAATGGATGTCATTTGTTTATAGCATGTTAATATATGTATGTGTACACATTTCTTCATATTTCTCATTACATGGAGATAGATATGGAATGAAATTACAAGTAATTGTGTTTACAAGTAATTGAAATGAGAGCATGAAGAGACTTTCCTCCGTTTTGGGTTTATCGGTGACCTATCTTAGGTTACTCTCTCGCGGCTTTTTGGCATGAAGGTTCCCAAATCATCGCAATCTACTTGGCGGGAAGTTAATCCGGTCTTTCAATGGAGCGAATTTGGGTGGTGCCTTTCTAAGCCTCGGAGAATTAGTCTTCTCACGAGTCCGATAATCAAACAAGCGGGATAGCCTCTGGTGGAGGGACCACACAACATACATTCACATACATCGCGTCTCACCGTATGAAAATGATGACATGTGCGAAGCACTAATATCCTGGCGAGATATGATGCGAAGCACTAATATCCTGGCGATTATGGTGCGAAGCACTAGCATCCTGGCGATTATGGTGCGAAGCACTAAGTGCAATAAGGAAATGCATTAATACACATTCATCAAAAATGTAAATGCAACATCCACACACAAGCGGATAACAGTTTTGAAAAGATTGTAATAGCGGCTTAAGTCCTCTTCTTGGAGTCCCAATGAGTCACCACTGTCGGCGTCGGGATTTTTTGGATGTCCTTTTCCAGTTACTTGTTCTTTGGTGTTCTCATTTTAGGTGAGATTTGTTTGAAAAAACAAGTGAAAAAGGTCCGACATGTATAATGTCGACGATGGGAGACTATTAAGAGTCGCCAATTGGTTTTTAAATGGTTGTACCAACACAATGAGAAAAGGTTTGCACATTGACCCGATGATGTGACATTGATGATATATGGTCGGTGAAAGCAAGAGATTCGTTTAGAGTCAGGGGACTTGGTTATGCGGGGGAAGGTGTTAGGCACCCCAGACATCCGTGTTACCACGGTGACCGCCTCTTTTCAAAAAACTATTATCGAGTGTGTGTGTGTGTGTGTGTGTGTGTTGATGTCGATGTCTTTGTTATATGGAAGTTGTGCGAGGCCTCGTTCGAACCTATATACACGAGGTTTGAATTTATGTAAAAATTCAATTTTAGCAAGATATGGCGATGATGTTTTATAAAGAGGTTTTTCAAACCACGATGCTCAATAGGAATTGAGACCTTTTACACTCCCACTTTATTAAGTGATCGGCTTGATTGATTTTATTTGGCGGATCACGAGGCATCCGTCTAAAAAATAATATACAAAAATAATGTCGACTTCCTCGTGGGTATGGAAACCATCGAGAAATTGAGACCCATGAGAATAATTTACAAAACAAACTCTTACAATTGAAAATGTCCATCACGAGAACCAAGAATCTAGATCGATGGGATGAATCAGTGATCACATGATTCTAAGCGCCGCGAAAATCTTTGCAATTTGTATGAAAGCGATGGCGGTATATATATATAAAAAAATATATATAAATATATATATATATCTGACATGATCACCAACCACAAAAGCACCTCCATTGGGGATCGATCAATGTAAATAAAAAAGCGTAAAAGCGATCAAGCGCCACGAAGGAAACTCGAGGCGGGGCGAAAAATATATATATATATATATATATATATATATATAAGCAATAAAAGCATAAACCGGGATGTAAAATCGGGCTCATCAAACGAGTTTGACCACGGTTAATATATATATAAGTATATATATATATATATAAATATATAAATAAATATAGGATATAAAATCGGGCTATAAAATTAAACACACTCATAATATATAGTATATATATATATATATATATATATATATATATATATATATATATATATATAGCGATAAAAAGCGCTCGGGGCCAAGTCTAGGCTCATCGAACAAAGTTTGACACACGATTCATATATATATATATATATATATATATATATATAAATAAAGCTCCTCGGGCAAAGTGCAAGGCTCAATCGAGGCATAACTTCGATAATGTTAGTCAATATATATATATATATATATATATATATATATATATATATATATACTGAAAATGAAACCACCAAGAAAGAAGTCAAGGCAAAAACAACAACACGACTCTCAGCGTGTAGAAGGGTGTGTGCAAAGATGAAGAAAAAACTCTAAAGTGTGTGAGAGAAGGCTTACAATGGCTTGCTAAAAAAGGCTTCTATATCTTTAGAGTGGGTAAACACTTGGCTTTTGTGGGTACAAAGAGGCTATATATGAGCTCACGTGTGTTTAAAGGGAAAAATACCTTTGTATGGGCGAGTCTGAGGCGGGTGTGTGCGAGGTTTCCCGTCTTTTCTCTTTTAAAATCAATCGACCCCCAAGCCCTCTATTTTATAGGCATATTAGCCATGGTGTACTGCAGGTGAGCCATGAGTGTACCATAGGCAACCCGGGTTGGCCGGGTTTTTCAATCGGGTCGTCTCGAAATCGTGCGTGCACTCGAGCATTGTAATGTCCTTCGAACTTTTAGAAGTGCAATCAGGGCATCCGTTTGAGGTATCTGAGGACCTATTTGAACCTCCGTTTTATCGAGAGTTTATGCGATGGCATGGGATTAGAGTTTGTCGCGAAGTCATTGAAGATGGGGCGATGCCCTCCGGTCTTGAAGCTTCAACTTTCATCCGTTACCCCGCATAATAGTCACTCGGGATTGGTTAGTCTTGTGGGACATTGTTGCGTAGAGGCGTGATGTGGCATCGTGTTGTTGACGAGATGATGATGTTGCCCCTCCTGGTGTTATCATCGGATTAGGTTTGATAAAAGCGACGTTGCTCGAAGCTTATTTGAGATTGAATTACTTGCAATTTGTTAAAGGTCCTCATTATCATCTTTGAAGTGTGCCTGTCTTCCCGATGTTGTTGCCGGGTTGGTACAGTTGATCTCGTTGTGAGCACCGAGATTGAAGCTGGTCGCATTTGAAACAAGCATTTTCGGGGTTATCTTTGAAATTGCATTCCTCGGGGTTATCACCAAGGTTGGTGGCTATTCCCATGGTTGGGACTAAGACTGGATACCTCGGGGTCATCTCTGAGATTAATCGGTCTTCTCCGGTGTGTGTTCCGTTATTGTATCTGCAGGCCTCAGGGTTATCTCCGAGGTTGGATTTGGTTACTCCTAGACTACGATCCAGGGTTTGATGCTGAACTTCCGGTAGTATTCGGTATAGATTTGGATTGTCTTTCAGGGTTCCCTCTTAAAAGACAAATCATCCTCTACTGATGTTAATGTTGATGTAAAAATTTGTATCTACACTTCTTTCTAAGGTAGGAATATTATTTGTTGTGTCGGTGAAATTCTTCATTGTTTCATTCTTTATTATTCTATTGGAATATCCCATGCAAGCGCGTTTTACTGTGGGACTGGTTTCGCTCTTTATTATTTTTTTTGTTGGAATATCCTCATCATGCGTTTCACGTCGGACTGGTTCCGCTTTTATTGGTATTCTTTGAATAATATGTCTATACATCTACAATCTGCATGCATGGTGATTTCTGTTATTATTCCTTTCTTTATTATTCTCATTGGAACATCACATGCATGCTTTTTACGCATGACCTGGTTCCGTTAATTATTATTCTGTTGGAACATCCTGTCTGTGCTTTATGCATGACCTGGTTCCGTTAATTATTATTCTGTTGGAATTATCTGTCTATGCGAAGTACCGCATGCATGGTGATTTATTTTGTTATTCCATTCTTTATTATACTCAGTTGGTTAAAGTTTAGACTTCTATACTCCATGAAATTAGTGGAATATCCTTGATATTTGCGCTTCATCCAGTATCTTTTCATGGAAATATTCTTCTGAGCATTCTTGAATTTTACTCTACAAAGCAGTATCATGTTGACAATTTGGACGTTATTAGTTCCTGAATAAATTAATTCTTGAACTTGTTTTATTGAATTCTTATATCATTGTCATCATCCTCATGTTTATATTATGTTGAAAGTCATCTGTGGCCTGTAGTCCATAAATGGACTTGCTATGATTATGACCAGGAATTATTTGGTATAATCATAACCGTAATGTTACAAATGATGTGGAAAAAGTCCTCATTGGCCGTAGTGCAAAGATGAATTGTTTTATGGCATGACCAGAACCGTTGATGAAAGCATGATTATCTTAAGTCGTAGTGCTTGGATAATTCGTGGCCGTGATACTAAAGAATATCCTTGGCCGTAGTGCCAGGGTGATTCGATGATGCGGATTATTTATTAAGCTAAGTCCCAGCGATAAAAGTGATGAAAAACCTTTTAAATCATAGAAGATAGTAGATTTGATTCCCTACTTGACTCTTCTAATAGATTGCTTGTTCCGCTGCAGCTAAACTTTATAGTTATTATATTTTATAAGTTTAACACTGTTGAAGGCTAACGATAAATTATTCTGCATTATCTTAGTCATAATATTTCTTCTTGGGCTAGTTGAGCTCACCTTTCTTTCACCGTTTTCTCTGAGAAATGAGAACGTAGTTGGGACTAGTCGGGGAACAGAGTGATGGTCCTAGATGGTGCATTAGTAGTCCTCACTATTCTGTGAAATAGTGTAATAATAATTGTAATGAGGACCCCATTGAGTTTGTATACTCTCTAGTAGACAATATTTGTATTCAAACTCACAGTTTATGTTTTGTCGTATTGTACACGACAGTTGTATTATCAAGTTGTGTTTGAATTCTGTACCATGTATCTGACGACTCAAGATGGGTGATGTATACCTAATTTTGGGGGCGTCACATTAGATGCAAGGAGGAACAGAAGGTTCCATTCGCCACCTTTATGTTCCGCAGTGAAGCAGATTACTAGTGGGAATCTGTGAAGCGTACCCAGCTGACCGCACTCAACATGTCTTGGGAAACATTTCAGAAACTGTTTAATGACAAGTACTTTCCTGAAAGTATTCGTCATATGATGGAGGTGGAGTTTATCAGATTGGAACAAAACAAAATACCGGTATCCCAGTACGAGGCGAAGTTTGCAGAGTTATCCAGGTTTTCACCTCATTTGGTCGAGAATGAGGAACGAATGACGAGTATGTTTCTGAGAGGTCTAAATCCGAGCTTCGGCAATATCTTATCTCTCATAAATTTTCTTTATATTCAGATGTTGTCAACATGGCTCAATTATTAGAGCGAGATAATGAGTATGCCCAACCGAGGGACCACAATCAGGGTCATACCGGTGACCGTAGTCATCGGAGCGATGATAACCAGCAGGTAGGAAAGAATACAGACAAAAGCGGTAATCACTCGGGTGGTAATCGTAGCCATGATAATAGGAGAGGTGAGTCAAGTGGAAATTTTAGAAAGAGGAGATTCAACAATGACGGGAAGACGTCAGCAGTAGTACTAGCACCAATAACAAATACTAGGGGAGGAGAATGACCGCCAGTTAGATACTACAGATGCGGAGAGGAGGGACACATAAGTCCAAACTGTTCACAGCCTTCCAAGGTGTGTTTCAGTTATGGAAAAGACGGTTATATAGCTCGGTTTTGTACGATAGTGAAGTCAAGTCTAGCTGGGATGGCGACACAAAAGGCGACTACGGACAAAACAAAGTCGGTGGTTCAAGGGAGGGCATTTGTCGTGACTGGCCAAAACGTGAGAAAACCGAACGAGGTGATCACGAGTAAGCTAATCATAAACTCTTGCAAAGTTTATACCTTATTAGATACCGGTTCTACCCATTCTTTTATCTCTCTTGTTTGTGCTCAACGTTTGAACTTGACACCGGAGAAATTAGACCTTGACTTATCTGTTGAGACTCCGTTAGGAGAAACTTTCATTACATCTACTGTTTATAAATCTTGCTTGATTCAAGTTAGTACCATAACATTACCTGCCGATCTTATTTCGTTGAAAATACTTGCATTTGATGTGATCTTAGGGATTGATTGGTTAACCACGCATCATCATAAAATTGATTGTTTTCGTAAGGTTGTTAGTTTTCATATTCCTAACCAACCTGTTATGCGAATTCAAACAACCAAACCACTAAAGACAATCACTGTCATATCAAGCCATAAAGCTATTCGTTTATTAAAAAATGGATGTCAAGCTTTCTTAGCCCATGTCACAGACTTGAACAAAAACATGTCAGATTTGAATAATATTTCTATTGTTAGTGAATTTCCTGACGTATTTCCTGAAGAACTTCCCGATCTACCCCCATAACGTGAAGTTGAATTCTTTATTGATCTTAAACCTGGTACAAAGCCCATTTCTAAAACCCCATATCGAATGGCTCCTATTGAACTTCAGGAGTTAAAGGTCCAACTACAGGAGTTGTTGGACATCGGTTTCATTCGTCCTAGTACATCTCCTTGGTGTGATCTTGTGTTATTCGTAAAGAAGAAAGACGGGAGTATGTGACTTTGTATTGACTACCGAGAGTTGAACCATGGCACAATCAAGAATAGGTATCCGCTACCTCGCATAGATGACTTGTTCGACCAGTTGTAAGGAGCATAATTCTTTTCAAAGATCGATCTTCGTTCTTGATATCATCAGCTGAAGATTAAAACTGAGGGTATTTCGAAGACTGCCTTCAGAACTCGGTACGGGCATTATGAATTCTTAGCCATATCTTTTGGATTGACTAATGCTCCTGCTGCTTTCATGGGTATCATGAACCGTGTGTTCAAAGAATATTTGGATCAGTTTGTTGTTGTCTTTATTGATGACATCCTCATCTTTTCCAAAAGCCGTGAAGATCATAAACACCATTTGAAGCTGGTACTTCAAAGGCTTCGTGATAACAAGCTATATGCCAAGCTGAAGAAATGCGAGTTCTGGCTTGAGGAAATAGCATTCCTTGGGCATGTGGTGTCAAAATATGGAGTATATGTCGACCCGGTGAAGATTGGAGCCATACAAAGTTGGGATCAACCGAAGTCGTTGACCGAAGTACGTAGCTTTTTGGGCTTAGCTAGTTAGTATTAGAGATTCATGGAAGGATTTTCTCGAATCGCTACTCCGTTAACTCAGCTGACTCGTAAAGATACAAAATTCGGTTGGAGCGAGGATTGTGAGAAGAGTTTTGAAGAACTCAAGAGGAGACTCATTTCGGCACCTGTTCTAACAATACCATCTGGTTCGGATGGATTTGTTATCTCACTGATGCTTCGCATAAAGGGTTAGGATGTGTTCTCATGCAACATGGGAAAGTCATAGCCTATGCCTCGCGACAACTCAAAGAATATGAGAGTAATTATCCTACTCATGATTTGGAGTTGGCAGCAGTCGTTTTCGCGTTGAAGATCTGGAGACACTACCTGTATGGGGAGAAAGTAGAGATCTATACAGATCATAAAAGCCTCAAATATTTCTTCACCCAAAAGGAACTTAATATGCGGCAATGACGTTGGCTTGAGCTGTTAAAAGATTACGATCATACCATCTAATATCATCCTGGAAAAGCAAACGTGGTAGCTGACGCATTGAGTAGAAGATCATATGCGGGTACAAGTGCAATGTTGTTAACACAAAGGTCCATTTTGTATGACTTGCAAAGGATGGAGATAGAGGTAAAGGCTCCAAGTACCCATGTGACGATATCAAACATACGAGTAGAACCGACTTTAATCGATAAAGTTAAAGCTGCTCAAGCTACGGACATGGAGCTGATGCGTATGAAGAAGAAAGTGAAAGAAGGTGCTATTCTAGAAGCAAGAATCAATGAAGAAGGAATACTTCGAGTCAACTCCAGACTTTGTGTTCCTAACGATTCTGACTTTAAGCATAGAATCATGATGGAGGCACACAACACACCGTTTACAATCCATCCTGGGAGTACTAAAATGTATCATGATCTTCGACATACATTTTGGTGGAGCAATATGAAAAGAGAGATCGCGGAGTTTATCTTGAGGTGTTTAACTTGTCAACGTGTAAAGGCTGATTATCAAGTTTATAAGGTTCCATTGCAACCACTTGAGATTCCAAATTGGAAGTGGGAACACATTACTATGGATTTCGTTATGGGTCTTCCCAAGGTTTTCAAGGCATAGATGTGATTTGGGTTATTGTTGATAGAGTAACCAAGTCTGCTCATTTCTTGCCTATACAGGAGACTTATTCCCATGAACGTCTAGCTAGTATATATGTAAATGAGATTGTGAGATTGCATGGAATGCCAGTATCAATAGTTTCGGATCGTGACCCAAGATTCACTTCACGATTTTGGGTTAGCTTGCAGAAAGCTATGAGCACGGATTTACGATTCAGTTCGGCATACCATCCTCAAACGGACGACCAATCAGAGAGGACTATTAAAACTCTTGAAGATCTATTTAGACTCTGTGTCCTAGATTTCAAAGGGAGTTGGGATAAGTACCTACCATTGGCGGAATTCTCTTACAACAACAGTTATCAAGAAAGTATAGGTGTAGCTCCATTTGAATCATTGTATGTATGAAAGTGTCGCTCTCTAGTATGCTGGGATGAGGTGAGAGAAGCAACGTTGTTGGGACCACAGTTGGTACGAATGACTACAGAGAAGATCCAAACGATTCGACAACGTATACAAACGGCACAGGATTGACAAAAGAGTTATGCGGATCTTCATCGAAATGACGTGAAATTTAATATTGGGGAACATGTATTGTTACATATTGCTCCATGGAAGGGAGTTACAAGATTTGGGAAGAGAGGAAAGCTCAATCCACAATTTGTTGGTCCATTTGAGATTCTTGACCGAATAAGAAATATGACCTATAGACTCGTATTACCTCCAAGCATGTCTCGTGTTCATAATGTTTTTCACATATCTATGCTTCGTAAATATGTGAAAGACCCGAACCACATTATTTAATTAGAACCGGACGAGATAGCCGAAGATTTAACGTACGAGGAGGTACCTGTTAAGATATTGGATATGAAAGAGCATGTCCTACGCACCAAGGTTATACCACACGTTAAGGTTTTGTGGAGAAACCATGCTATTAAAGAAATGACATGGGAGTTAGAATCAGAAATGAAAGCGAGGTATCCTCACCTTTTCGAAACACCAGGACGTAAGTCAATGTCGAGGATGAAATTTTATAAGAAGGGAAGGTTGTAAGACCCCAAGTTTTTAATGAATAAAACCAAATTTCCTTTATTATTATTTTGAATAATAAAGTGTTAATTTGATATAATACTTTGGTTATGGGTGAAATGTGCAAATTTTGCAAAATAAGCAAGTGGTTATAAAATATTCATTTTGTCGGGGAATATTCGTTTGGTCGTGGAATATTATTGCTATCGGGGAATATTCGTACGACGGCGTAGCCATTTGTGGGCCCCATAACGGATAACGGTCGGATGAATAAAACGACAAATTTGAGTTTTTACAAATAACGGCGTAGTTGTTACCATTAACACTGTTGGAATACCTTTGTGAGTTAAAATACGATGTCTGGCGTGGTTGCATACAGCACACAAACATGATTGCACATTATTTTTGAAATTATTGATTCTTACGTAAGAAGGCACTACTCAATAATTGTTATAGTAATTACTATTCAATATTTTATTTTATTGATTCAATAATTGCCGCGTTGATATTTTATATTATTGTTGTTCAATAATTGTCACTGCATAGTATCTCCATTATAAGATCAATAATTCATATTATTTGAATAATATTATTAGATAGCATTATTGGCAATATCTAAGGATGTTCAGTCTAGGAAAGGGATTTGGTCACCTAATTGCGCGCCAATAAGGAGAAATCCTTATCGAAAAGACCCCTCTTTCCTGGGAACGACCTAGTTGTCATAATTGTGATTTTGTAATATTATTTGTGAATAATTAATTATTGATTTACATGATAAGGAAATATTTTTTTTATGTGGATATAAATGATGGATATATTTATTTTATGTGGTTATAAATGAAGGAATTAATGCTGAGGTGTTTTATCAGTATTTTATCGGAATGCAGGTTTTGAAAATCGCCCGTATGTGGATTTCGGTCATTTTTCGTTTTGAATTTGGTAAAACTTAAACTTACAAAGTTGTAGAGAATTAAATTTCCTATGGAAAACACATGAGATTCGATTTTTTCTGATAAAAGGGCTATTTATTATGAATTGTTGAAGTTTCAGAAAATAAAATATTTTTATTAAAAATATGGTGGGCCCCACTTTTGGTTGGTGAGTAGGGGTGAGCATTCGGTTATAACCGAACCGAAATGTCTATTCGGTTATAACCGAAAACTAAAATATCGACAAAACAACTATCCGAAATGCTAACCGAATTTTAGAACTAACTAAGAATTACCAATATCGAATTACCGAATGCACAATTCGGTAATTCTTGATAATAACTCGAACTCATGCACTTGATTAAAATTAAGCATGAAGCAACATCCAACATAAACATTAAACATTAAACCGAACTCACAAGTTAATAGATAATAATATAATTAATAATTATTTTTTTAAATATTACAATTCTATTATTCGGATACCAGAATAGTGCATTTTGAAAACCGTAACCAAAACCGAATATTGAATAATAATTCGGATATAACCGAAATTCCAAAAAAAAACCAAAAATCGAAATAATTCGGTTAAAATGGTTCGGTTCGGTTCGGTAGTTCGGTTTTATCCGTTTTTTGCTCACTCCTATTGGTGAGTAATGAAATGTGCTGGAATTTATTTTTAAAACTGGTGGGCTTGAATAGTAGCAGGTAAAGCCATCAGGTAGCAGGTTAGTCTGCTATGGCGTTCTAAGCATTTTCCTATAAATAGGGTGCTTAGTTAGAATTGAAAATCACACCAGAAACAAGTTTTCTCTCTTTCTCTCTCTATATTATCGAGCGTATTTTGTGAGTATTTAGATACTTTGTGAGTTACTATTCATCAGTGCAAATTTTCTTCATCTTTATACCGATATTCCGATTAGAAGTACTGATATTTTGAGGCAAGAGATGTTATTTTCTTCCTAGTGATGTTATCCTTTCAATATCATTATACCGAAATATTGGTATGGATTTTATTGTGGAATTTCTACCTTTTTGTGATGGGGTTACTATTCACGTATACGGCACTATTCACGTATACTACACTATTCACGAATACGACACTATTCACCGAAAAATAAAATTTTCTCCTTTTTGTCCAAGATGTTTATTATGGTTACTATCTTTGATTGTATCCATGTTTTGATCTTTATTTTTGAATTCTGCTTCACAATTGGTTATTATGGAGTATCATTGAACTTGGATAAACTGTAATACGAATCCCTAATATTTGTCCTTTTGTCTCACTGGATTCATTTTCTTTAAGATATTTTTCATCATCCTCAGTCCTAAAAGATGAATGATTACCTAATGAATATCTTTTGCTTGTAGTGCAAAGATGAATGATTACCTGATGAATATCTTTGGCCCGTAGTGCAAAGATGAACAGGTGTTGAGATAAACATGACCAACTGGTGATACAAATGAATATCTTTGGCCTGTAGTGCAAAGATGAATATTTGATTCAAGATGTATATTGAATGATGTTACAAGGATAAAATATTGATGATGGACTTTTAAATCTTAGAAGATAGTAGAATTCTCTCTACTTGAATCTTCTAATGGATTGTTATTTCCGCTGCAGTTGTTGATCTAAAACTTGTTGTCTATTATATTTTATAAGATTTTCCCCTGTTGAAGACTAATGATAATTTGTTGTATATTATCTTAGTCATAATATTCTTTACTGAGCTAGTTGAGCTCACCCTTTTCCATTTTGTTCCATTTATTTTCTCAGGATGAGAGAATTTAGCAGGAACTAGCCGGGGTATGGAGTGATGATTCTAGACAGTTATTTTAGTAGTCCTCACTATTTTGTAAAATAGTGTATCAATAATTGTAATGAGGACTCCTTTTGAGTTTGTATACTGTCTATTAGATAATATTTGTATTCAAACTCACAGTATATGTGTTGTCATATTTTGCACGACAATTATATTACTGAAGTTGTATTTATTTATGTGCCATGTATTTGGCGACTCCGAATGGGTGATGTATACCTATTTTGGGGGCGTCACAGTTAAATTGTTGAGTTAAGCCTTAACTATTTTGAGAATTTAATAAAAATCTTATAAGCATATATTTTAACAAAAATATGCCGTCGAGAAGAAGACAAAACTGTCAAGCAGCTCAAGAGGAATCGACGAATAACAACAACAACGTCAATGCCAACCCCGTTCAACAATTGGTGAACTTACTAGTTGGAGCGATGAATAATCAACCTCAAGCTCCACCGAATACGATGTTCAAAGATTTCAAGGCGGTGGGACCGCCAGAGTTTAAAGGCTCCATGAACCCGATCGAGGCTCAAACATGGGTTATGGAGATGGAAAAGGTTTTTGATGTCGCAAGAGTGAGAGAGAATCAGAAAAATGCTTTTGCAACGTTCATGCTGAAATCCGAAGCCAGTTATTGGTGGCAAGCAAACAAGGCCCGTGGAGGAGAAGGTGTGATTACTTGGGAGAGATTCAAAGAGATGTTTTTCGAGATGTATTTCCTGACCAGCTCGCAGAACCAAATGGAAGTTCAGTTTCTGGAGTTGAAACAAGGGAATATGTCTTTACCAGACTATGCGGTAAGATTCAATGAGTTGGCCAGGTTTGCCACATATCAAGTACACACAGATGAGAGAAAAGCAAGAAGGTTTGAACAAGGATTAAAGCCCTGGTTGTATAGTAAAGTGTCGTTGTTTCAGTTGAAGACATTCGTTGGAGTACTGGAGAAAGCCATACTCACTGAAGGTGGAAGCAATCCGATAACCAAATATAATTAGGATCAGAAGAGGAAGAAGAGTGAAAGTGAAGGAAATAACAAGGCTAATTGAAGTAACATGGGAGGTGGTAATAATAATCAGAAGAGAAGGTGGTATGACAACTTGTCAACTGGAAATCAGCAAGGAGGTCAGAAAAAGAAGATCGAAGCATGCCCGACCTGCAAGAAAGCTCATTTGGGAGTGTGTATGAAGGGTAAACAAGTGTGCTACAATTGTGGTCAAGAAGCCCACATAGCACCTAACTGTCCTAATCCAAAGAAGGGTACATGCTTCACTTGTGGCTCAAAGGATCATCTTGCAAGGGACTGTCCTAAGAAGAGATCTGGAGGGGCAGGATCAGTAGGAAATAGAGGAAACAGCAGTGGAAGCGCCTTAACTATCACAGGACCAACAGACCGACCGCCAGGACTTTTAACATGACGGTGCAGGATACAGTGTAGTCTCGTGATGTGGTGTCAGGTATCATTCCGATCAATAAAGTTAATGTTTGTGTATTATTTGATTCGGGTGCTACTTGTTCATTTATATTCGATGACTTTGCTAAGAACTTAGAATTGCCTAAGGATGAGTTAGAACACCCCATGAACATAGAAATAGCGAATAGAGAAATAATCTCTGTTAAGTACGTACATAAGAACTGTAGAGTGGATATTAAGGGTAATATCATGAACGTAGATCTTATCCCTATTCGACTTGGAGAATTTGACGTTATTTTGGTTATGGACTGCTTATTCAATTATGGTGCTGTAATTGATTGCCAGAAGAAGCGTATTAACCTTATGACTCCGTCAAAGGTTGTGTTTTATGGTAGCAAGTCGCCTAGACAAGCGAGTTGTCTGACAATGATGCAGGCAGGAAGTTGTTAAGACAAGGCTGTGTAGGATATTTAGCTTACATAGTCGACAGTCGTAAAGAAAATCTGAAAGTAGAGGAGATACCAGTAGTGAGGGACTTCGCAGACGTATTTCCGGATGATTTGCCAGGACTTCTGCCAGACAGAGAAGTTGAGTTCGTGATCGATTTGGTGCTAAGAACGGCACTAATATCAAAGGCACCGTACCGGATGGCACCGGTAGAGATGAAAGAATTGATGGTACAACTACAAGAATTACTGGACAAGAAGTATATTCAACCGAGCGTATCACCGTGGGGAGCACCGGTGTTATTTGTGAAGAAGAAGGATGGGACGATGCGGCTTTGCATCAACTATAGAGAACTAAATAAGGTCACGATTAAGAATAGATATCTATTACCAAGGATCGACGACCTGTTCGATCAATTGAAGGGAGCGAGATATTTTTCAAAGATAGACTTGCGGAGTGGTTATCATCAACTGAAGGTGAGACCAGAGGACGTACCAAAGACAACGTTCAGAACACGATATGGTCACTATGAATTTTTGGTAATGTCATTTGGTCTAATGAATGCTCCTGCAGCATTTATGGGCTTAATGAATGGAGTGTTCAAGCCGTTTTTTGAAAAATTCGTCATGGTATTTATAGATGATATTTTGGTATATTCAAAAACCAAGGAAGAACATGAAGAGCATTTGAAGGTAACGTTAGAGGCGTTGAGAAAAGAGAAGTTATATGCCAAGTTTTCGAAATGTGAATTTTGGATTGAGCGGGTACAATTTCTTGGACATGTGATTGATAAAAACGGAATCTCGGTAGATCCATCCAAAGTTAAAGCCGTGATAAACAGGGATCAATCGAGAACGCCATCAGAAGTACGAAGTTTTCTTGGATTGACAGGATATTACAGAAGATTCATTCAAGACTTTTCCAAGATCGCAACTCCGTTAATGAATTTGACTCAAAAAGCTGTGAAATTTGTTTGGACAGAGAAGTGTGAGGAAAGCTTTCAAGAATTGAAGAAGAGGCTGAGTACAACACCTGTGTTATCTCTTCCGGATGATACAAGAAATTTTGTTGTTTATAGTGATGTGTCGTATAAAGGACTTGGATGTGTGCTTATGCAAAATGGCAGAGTCATTGCGTATGCGTCACGACAATTGAAGGATTATGAGAAGGGGTATCTGACCCACGACTTGGAGTTAGCTGCAGTGGTTTTTGCGTTAAAAATCTGGAGGCACTATCTCTATGGGGAGAAATGTGAAATATATACAGACCACAAGAGTCTGAAATATATTTTTACACAGAAGGACTATGATTGTGAGATTTTATACCATCCGGGTAAGGCAAATGTGGTTGCCGACGCCTTAAGTAGAAAGGGTCAGGAGAAATTGATGATGTTGACCGCTCAGAAGGAGCTAATTTCGGCCATTGAGAAGTTAGAACTGGAAGTGAAGTATCCTATGCAAATTGATGAAAAGCTATTTCAAATGCAATCTGGTACAAACCTACTAGATAAAGTTAAGGAGGCTTAACTTCAGGACGAAGAATGTAAAAAGGTGAAAAAGAAGATATCTGAAGGAACCGAACCAAGATTCAAGATGGATAAGGAAGGAATACTGAGATTTGAGAGCAGAATTTGGGTACCGCCAATAACAGAGATTAATGAAGACATTTTGAGCGAGGCTCACAGCTCACGATATTTGATTCACCGTGGTAGTACCAAGATGTACCAAGATCTTCGACAATATTTCTGGTGGCCAAATTTGAAACGTGATGTTGCAGAGTGTGTTGCCAAGTGTCTGATATGTCAAAAAGTGAAAGCAGAACATCATAGGCCGAGTGGGTTGCTACAACCATTGGAGATCCTAGAATTAAAATGGGAACATATTACGATGGACTTCGTGGTTGGTCTTCCGACAACTCAGAAAGGCTATGACGCAGTATGGGTTATCGTTGACCGATTGACAAAATCCGCACATTTCCTTCCGATCAAAATTTGATTCAACTTAGATCAGTTGGCAAGGTTATATGTGAAAGAGATTGTTTCGAGGCACGGAGTTCCGGTGTCAATTATTTTTGATAGGGATCCGCGCTTTACATCGAACTTCTGGAAATGTCTACAAGAATGCATGGGTACGCAATTACGAATGAGTATGACTTATCACCCTCAAACAGATGGGCAGAGTGAAACAACGATTCAGACATTAAAAGATATATTAAGAGCTTGTATAATGGACTTTAAAGAAAATTGGGATGATCACCTACCGCTCGTAGAGTTCTGCTATAACAACATTTACCACACTAGTATTGGCATGCTTACTTTTATGAAGCGTTATACTGGCGAAAAGTGCGTAACTCCGCTATCTTTGGGATGAAGTTGGCGAAAGACAATTATTAGGTCCAGAATTAGTACAGTAGACAGTAGAAATAGTCAAATTGATTCGAACAAGACTGGTAGTAGCTCAAGATAGGCAAAAGAAATACGCCGATCCACACCGTAAAAATGTTGAGTTTGAATCGGGTAGTTATATGTTCTTGAAGGTCTCTCCTTGGAAGGGAAAGATCAGGTACAGAAAGAAAGAGAAATTAAGCCCAAGGGTCATTGGACCCGTTGGGGTACTACGAAGGATTGGAGAAGTTGTGTATGAGGTAGCTTTACCTCCAGCACTCGAGAATGTCCACAACGTCTTCCATGTTTCTGTTTTACGACCCTATAAACCCGATTACAAGCACATGATTGAATATGAACCCATCCATTTTGAGAAAGACTTGTCCTATGAAGAAATTCATGTTCAGATTGTTGACCAGAAAGAAAAAGTTCTTAGAAATAAAGTAATACCTTCTGTTAGGTAATTTGGAGGAACCACAACGCTGAAAAAGCAACGTGGGAACTCGAAGAGAATATGATGAAGAATTACCCTCATTTATTTACTTAAATTATGTATAGCGATTACGGGACAAAATCTTTGTAAGGGGGGGAGAATGTAATTGGTCGAATTGATTGAGTCGTGATTCTAGGGATAGAATCCTTTTAAGGGGGGAAAGATGTGACAAACGAGATTTTGTAATTTAATTTTAATATTTTTTGAATTAAATAAGTATTTTCGATGATTTGATTATTAGATTAAATAATTAATTGATGAATTATGGTACATTAATTTAATTATATGTGTTATATTTATTAAATTAGTGTGGAGAATTTGTATTATTCAAATTATGTAATTATGTGAACTTATTGAATTAAATGAAATATTTAATAAGCATAATGTTATTTTAATAATTAATTAGAGATTTAATAATTTGACATAATTAATCAATGAGAAAATTAATTATATGATTATGTGAACTAATGAGAAATTATTATATTTTATTCAAATTAAATTAAACAAGATATTTGATTTATTGTGTAATTGGGTGTGACATGATTTAAACTATAGTATAAGAGAATCAATAAATTAAATGGTTTGGAGCCTATTATTGCCAGCCAAACGAGGCCCTAAGAGAAGTTAGTAGCAGTTAACCCATGATGGGTTAACTGACCACCACAACTGCGCTCAGTTTCCTTTTAATAAAATTATTACGTCTTATTTTTCATTTATTTGCCAAGTCTGGAAAAATAGTCAAAGAGAATTTAAGAATTTGTTAGAGAGAATTTGAGAATTTGTGAAGGAGATTGAGAGTGATTGAAGAAGCATCTGAGCCTACTAATCTACTCTCTATGCTTTAGGTAATTTCTTCAACCTAGTTTTTATTTACGTTGTTTATGTTTTATAAGAAAATGGCTTTAAAGTTCTGTAAAATCTCTGTAATTGAAAAATGAGTAAAGATTATGTGTTAATATGTTAGTATAACATGTTTTACTATATATCGTATAATTCCATAGCATCAGTTTCATAAAAACATATCGTAGATAGTTTATTCAAAGTTACATAGTATGAAATATGGCCATATGGCCCTTACATGCAATTTTAATACGTTAATCATAAGTTGTATTATAAATTTACACTTATATGTAATTATGCATGTTAAAATGAAGAAAACAAACTTCAAATGAACATATTCGGTGTTATAACGAAACCGTAGTGTAGATTATCATGTTTTCTGTTCAAAACTTTCAAAAATATGAAGAACAGTAAATTACATGTTTTGATTCTCCAAATTATGTGTTTTAACATGTTAAAATCATTCTAGAAGGGTTAAGTACTAGTTATGTGTATAAAATAATGTCTGGGTATGTCTAATTTCATGTATGAATTAAGAAATTGGTAGAAATTGGCATGTTCTGCAATTTTCATGAATCGCGGAGTTCGAGTCTAGTTTATCGCGTATGATGCTTGGGATGTAAACATGAAGAACCGTAGCAAGCAATGTGAAATAAAGCCAAGCGCCAATAACTCAGCAGCTTGTTGCCAGAGAGTAAGGCGTAATGGTGGCGCCACAGCGCCACTCTACAGTCTGTCCAAGAATGAGCATTTTAGTGGTTTTATTTTGGGGCTTGTAATAGTAACCTAATCTAATGTACATAAAAATATGTTAGACGTATAATGAGATGTTAAAATAGATTCTTAACATGTCAATAACGCATTTAAGTATGGATTGAATTATTGAACGCATAGTTAGCTTATTGTGCATATAGTGTAATATTATGTGACCGTAAGTGTGATAATTTGACTAAGTAAAGTCATAATCCGAGTTAGACAAAAAGAATGAACTTGTGATGACTAGTTACGTTATAATTGACTGGTATTGTGAATGAAAATGATATGTAGGATTAAATCAAGGAACGTGTATAATTAACGTGTAATCTACGCACGAGGCAAGTTTCTTAACCCTACTTGTTATCATTATTCAATTTTATAATTTACGTCGAGTAAATTCTCATTAATATTAATCAAGTTCAATTTGTTATATTAAAGATTATTTATCTTTTCAAAACATGATTTCTGTTATACAATACTTGTTCTATTGTATACCTATTGAAAATGTTATTCGATTTAAATATCATTTATTGTTGAACCTAATTGGACTAGTGAACCCTTATTGATTTGACTAGTCCATAGTTGATGAACGTTCAAAATTTCAAAACCCTTATTGATTTATCCAAACCAAACTTCCTTTTGTGCGGACTCTAATGTCAAACTGAGATGAACAACCCTGTATAGGGATTACTTATGCGTTAGCGTTAAGATATTGTGCACAGTATGGTACTAAGGGTTGATCCCCCTAAGTACGAGTAGAAGAGTCCATAGTTTTATGACTGTTAAAGGTTTCAAGTATAACCCTTGATAACCTAGGAAATAGTTCAAGGTCTTATGACCCTCAGAAATCTTTTGATTCTTGTTATACATTCTTGATTCAAAAGTTGAGTTTTATTCCAGAAGTCTTTGATTCACTCGCATGTTATTATATATTTTTATTTCATTTTTATACTTGTGGGCAATCGTGCTCACTCTTGCGTAATAATAACATTGCAGTTAAGAACGAAATGTCCGATGAGCCTTCTACTAGCAAAGGCAAGGGCAAGATTAACAAGTGATGAAGACTTGTTGTTTTATGTGGTGATGTATTTTCTGTTTTAGACTTATGTTAACGATGTATAAGATGATTAATTTTTTATGTTTCCACAGTTAAGATTTAAGGTTAGTATGATCTGCAATTTATGTATTTTTACGATATAACTCCTTAAGGAGAGGATTTATTTCTATCTATTAATGCTTTCATTTATTATGGGTAGATAGACATATGATGTTTGTATAGTGAACACCAAATCATGTAGGAATTAAAGTACATGGATTTGGGGGTGTCACAGGGTACCTATTTTTGATGGCGACATGATTCAACTACCGATAATCAATCCAAAGTCGCATACTTCCATCTTTCTTCTTCATGAATAGAATAGGAGCACCCCAAAAAGACGTACTAGGATGAATGAAACCGATGTCTAACAATTCTCGCAGTTGGGTTTTTAACTCCTGAAGCTGAATAGGAGACATTCGATATGGGGCTTTGGAAATAGGTTTTATACAGGGTTCAAGATCAATACAAAACTTGATTTCACGCTCTAGGGGTACGCCAGGAAGTTCTTCAGGGAATACCTCGGGAAATTTATTAACAATAGAAATATCTTTCAAATCAGACGTATTTTTGTTAAAATCTGTGACATGGGCTAAGAAAGCTTGACATCCGTTTTTCAATAAACGAATGGCTTTATGACAGTGATTGACTTTAGTGGTTTGGTTACTTGAATTTGCATAATAGGTTGGTTAGGAATATGAAAGCTAACAACCTTACGAAAACAATCAATTTTAGCATGATGAGCAGTTAACCAATCAATCCCTAAAATCACATCAAATGCAAGTATTTTCAAAGAGATAAGATCGACAGGTAACGTGCGGTTATCAATTTGAATCAAACAAGACTTATAAACAGTGGATATATTGAAGGTATATCCCAACGGAGTTTCAACAGATAAATCAAATTCTAATTTCTCCATAGTTAAATTTAAATGTTGAGCGCAAGTAGGAGAAATAAAAGAATGGGTAGAACCGGTATCAAATAAGGTATATACTTCGCTAGAGTTTATGATTAGCTTACCCGTGATCACCTCGTTCAGATTCCTCGCTTTTTCGGAGGTTACGACAAACGCTCTCCCTTGAATTATCGGTTTTTTCTTATCTGCGACGACCTTTGATGCTTCCATCCCAGCTGGACTTGACTTTGGTGCACGACAAAATTGGGCTAGGTGACCTTCTCTTCCACAATTATAACTTGCTTTGAACTGCTGCGTACAGTTTGGATTGATGTGTCCCTCCCCTCCGCATTTGTAACATACGACCGGTGGTCGTTCTCCTTCCTTAACAACAGGTGATGGTGCTGACGTCTTTCCATCATTATTGAATTTTCTCTTCTTGAAATTTCCACTTCTATTATCTTGGTCATGATTACCACCGAAGTGGTAACCATTTCTAACATGTTGATTCCCTCCACGTTTGTTGTCACCGCTTCGATGACTGCTACCACTAGTATTATCGATTTGCCGGCTGCTCTCTTGGTTGGGTTGACTCATTATCGCGCTCCAATAACTGAGCCCTATTCACAACATCTGAATACAAGCACAGTTTGTGAGAAATTAGGTATTGACGTATCTCAGGTTTCAAACCTCTTAGAAACATCTGCGTCATTCTCTCCTCATTATCAACCAAGTGGGACGCAAACTGGGACAACTCGGCAAACTTAGATTCGTACTGTGACATAGTCATATCTTTTTTCTCTAGCTTGATGAACTCCCCCTCTTTCATGTGACGAATACTTTCGGGAAAGTACGTGTCGTTAAACAGTTCTTGGAACTTTTCCCAAGACATCTTCAGTACGGCAGATTGAGTATGCTTTACAAATTCCTACCAATAATCTACCTCTCCTCGCAACATGAAGGTGGCAAAGGGAACCTTTTGCTCCTCGGACCATCCCAAGACATCAAATATCTTGGTGATCTGCTTTATCCACGTCTTCGCCTTAAGTGGTTTTGGCTCTCCCAAAAACTCTGGTGGTCCCAGTTCCTTGAACTACTTAGCGGTTACCATCCGTGAGTTGTCAGTGTTTCCACCTGCATTTTGGACAGGAGTCTCTCTCGCCTGATGTTGCATGAATTGTGGAAAGCCTCTTAACATTCCGTCATTCATCATTTGGTCGGTGTTGTTGTTTACCTGAGGATTATTGCCTTCCTGATGCACATTATCCTCGGTATTGATCTGTGGTGACTCAACGGTCTCATGTGCTCCATTGCTATTCTCAACATTCTCAAATGTCATTTTCAAACACTGCCACAAAACAAGGGTTAATTGACATGCCACATATTATCCATATATTCTGACCGACCAATTAAATAACAATTAAACTTAGGTAGGTCATACTGGCGAAAGAATTACTCCTCTGCCCTCCTAATTCTAGTCTCACATCTAAGCCAGGGATCATATCCCTAAGCTTTAATACCAACTGTGACACCCCCAAAATAGGTATACATCACCCATTCTGAGTCTCCAAATACATGGTACAGAATATAATACAAACTTCATTTATACAATACGACAAAGCGTATCTAAGAGTTTTTACATGAATATTATCCAAACGACAGTATTCAAACTCAAAAAGGAGTCCTCGTTACATTTAATATCACACTAAATAGTGACGACTACTAAAACAACCATCACGAACCGTCACTCCATTCCCCGACTAGTCCCGGCTACGTTCTCATTTCCTTAAGAGAACAATGAAAGCAAAAGAGTGAGCTTAACTATCCCAGTAAGAAATATTATGAATAAGATAATGCATAATATATTATCATTAGCCTTCAACAGTGTTAAACTGATAAAATACAATAAACATCAAGTTTAACTGCAGCGGAACAAGCAATCCATTAGAAGAGTCAAGTAGAGCATGATATCTACTACATTCTATGATTTAAAAAGTTTATCATCAATTTTATCGCTGGGACTCAGCTAAATAAATAATCCACATCACTAAATTATCCATGCACTACGGGCCAATGATATTCATTATTATCACCAATGGTCATGATCATACCAACAACTGTCCATCAATGCACTACGGGCCAATGAGGACTTTTACCACATCATTTGTAATATTTCGGGTCATGATTATACTGAATAATCCCTGGTAATAATCATACCAATCAACAGTCCATCTATGCACTACGGCCAAAGATGACTTTCATCATAATATAAGCATGAGGATGATTACAATGATATAGGAATTTAATTAAATGAGAGCAATGATAAATTTTAAAGATTTTTAATTCAATTTATCCAGAATTCAGTAATGTCCAAATTATCGACATGATACTGCTTTGTGGAGTAAAATTCAAGAATAATATTGTATCAACAATAATTTAGACAGAAAAGAAATTAATTTTTGTCATGAATAGTACCCCGTGAATAGTACTCCGGAATGAAAAGATTAAACTTTAACAAGAATGTTCAGAAAAATATCCTTGTGAAGTATATACTTATAATAATTAATTTTATATTTGAAGTGTCTTTATTAACTATTTTCTATGAAAATATGATTTTTATATTATTTAAATAATATATGAAATGATTATTGGAATTATTATAATTACTATTTTATTATATGAATTTTAGTTCGTAGTTTTAAGTTAATTATTTTAACTTAATTAATAATGCATGCTATATGTGAAAGATAAATAAGATATAAAATCCAAACCCTAATTTTGGATTTTGAGCTATGAATGAGAATAATAATATTATATTAAATATAATATTATTTTTCAAATGTTATAAATATATACAAGATATATGTGTAGATTGTTAATGGTTAGTTAATTATGGTGTATCACGACAAACCCTAGTATTACTACCATAAACCATGATTGGAAATTTAAAACTAGAAATTAAGATCTACGTAAATTATGTTATATGAATTATGTGCATATTATAGAATTAATGTTAATTAGATAAAACCCTAATTAATATTTGAAAGCCCTAATTTAAAATTAGAAACCCTAATTGCTAATTAGGAACCTTAATTGCTAAAATTATAAATCCTAATTATTATTTTAGTAAATTGAAATGTTAATTTTGGAACCCTAATGATAATTAAGGAACCCTAATTATTTAAACTCTAATTTTTATTAAAAACCCTAATTTAATAAGTATGTTTTAATTTAAAATTTTACTACCCTTTAATTTTTAATTGTCCAAACCCTAGTAATTATTTGGAAAACTTGAAGATGTAAAATCTAATGATTAAACCCTAGATTCAAGCATCTTGGACAAGAATACCCTTAATATTAAAATGAAATTACTAAAATACCATTTTGTCCCATTCTTGAATTATTGGTTAGAAAATATCTAGCAAAATCTGGCCAGCCATCCTACCCTATCAACCTAGCAGCTACATGATCAGCACATCAGCCATTACAAGTTCATTGCATCAATTTAATTGCATAGATTAAGAGAGAGAAAATGCATTATTACCTTATTTGTGCAACAAACACTTAGCCATACTCTCTCAAGACCAAACCCACGAAATTTCCTTGCTAGATCAGTCTCCATTCAAGCCCCACGAACACTAACATCAAATCAGAAGCAAGAAATCAAGAATCAAGGTGCAGAAAGGTATAAAAGAACCCTACTTAAAAATTCTGTGATTTGATGTTAGATCTTATAATTGATTGTTAAAATAAGTTTTATGGGGTGTTAATCAATGATCTGGGTTGCTAGATGTTAAACCCATAACATCTAGAGGCTCAGATTTGATGATTTTTGAAATCTGAAATTTTTGAAATAAGGGTCCGATAAAGAATGTCGATCCCATGTAATTCTCGATATGTATGTTTTTTGTTGTTTAAGGCTTTGATCTTGTAGTCGGTTATGAGATTTTTAATATGGGACTTGAATCATGTCCATCTCTTTTGTAGATTAAAAGATATTTGTGGTCAAAGTGAGTTGACCGATCAGAAATTCTGAGTTTCTGGGCAACCCAGAAACCCAGAATTTCTGACAATCATTTTAGGAGCTTCTGATTTTGTTGATCTGTTATAGTTAGTCCACGTTGTTGTTTTGATGTTGTAGTATAACATAAGGACTACACAAGCATGCCTCTAGAACCCCCAGATCGCACACTGAATCGAATTTAATGACAGTCAAAGTAGGTTGACCAAACTGCTTGAGGAACAAATCTGGGTAACCCAGATTTTTACAAGATCGTCCTGACAACATATTCATGAGCTCGGATCTTACTTGTGTTTAATAATTTGATGGTGTTTGTTTTTCTATGTTGTACTATGGTATAGGGACTACAGATTAGTACTTTTATTTCACTTTAAAAACAAACAGGATGCATGTAGTAAACGGTCAAAGTAGGCTGCTCAGTCCTGAAATCCATTTTCTGGAAAACCAAGATTCTTCATGAGCAAGTTTTCTGACCTACGTTGACCGGCTCAGATCTTGTGTTGTTGATATTGATGGACTGAAATAATTACATGGTGTTGTACCCTGACATCAAGACTATAGGATTAAACCTTCATAACACACAAACCTAGCTTTGAAAGCAAAGATTAAAGCCTGCTAAATAGGTACCTTGGCTGTTCTTCATTTCTGGGTAACCCAAAAAATGAAGAACAGGCATGACAAGATTTTTATTGCCTTATAACTCACTGATCGGATGTTTTATGGCCATGAACTTGGTAAAATAAATTATTTAAAAATGATTTTAATACTTGAAAAATCATTTAAAATTATATTATGATATAAGAAAATATTTTAAGTTATTTTTAGTGACTTTTAATATTTTGTGATGAATTTTATTAATAAATTAATATTAATGATAATTAAGTTATTTAATAAATATATTAAATAAATTATGAAAAATAGAATTAATGATTTACAAATAATCTAAAAATGATTTAAAGGTTATAAAAACATTTTAAGTTATAAAATGTAACTTTTGATATTTTGTCATGAAAAAATATTAATATTTTAATATTAATGATATTAATTTAATATTAATGATATTTCATTTATTTAATAATTATATTAAATAAATAGTTTAAAATGGTTTTATTGATTTAAAAATCATTTAAAAAGGAAATAAATGAATTAAAAATATTTTTAGTTATAACTCGATGACTTTTAATATTTTGATAAATAATAAATTAATATTCTAATAATAATGGTAATTATTTAAAATGATTTTAAATGTTTTAAAAATCATTTAAGGGTAATATTAATACTTTAAAAATATTTTGAGTTATTATAAATAACTTTAATATTTTAGCAATGGTTTCATTAATAGTTTAATATTAATTAAATATTAATGATAATAGAATTAGTTAATATTTAAATCATTTAATAATGATTTTAGAGTTTGAAAATTCATGATAATGCATAATAATTATTTACAAATTATTATAAAGCTATGAAAAATAATATGACTGATATTTAAAATATCTAAACGACTATTGAACTACACAATAGAGTCTTAGACTTGATATTTACCCGATAAAGCCGTCGGTACACCGAAATATTTCAGAAATTGATCTGGACTTAGATAAATTGACTAGATATGTGTTTGTTAGTGAAATCAATAATTGTTAGATATATGTGACAAAGTGATTAGGTTATGTGCTGACTGTAATAGACAGTGTTCTGTGTTACGATATATTATTCTAATCGAACGAATGATCTTATTACTGATAGGTCACTGTATAAAAGATTAATCTAAGTTACGTTATTGTAAGCAGCAGCTCAGGCAACTATCTAATCCTTATGCACTACTTTTATTTCGTGCAAACATGTATATCATGTTATGCAAGTTTCCTAAACTTACTTCAATTATTATTAAACAAGTATCTGATCTATTATTTACATTGTGCAAGTACCCTACCTTTGCATTTCCTTTATGCAATGGACATGAGTAAGAAAGTTTCAGAATTATATTATTATTGTGCCACATTATTAACTCGAATATTATTCATTATGTATCCAATCTTTGTATTCATACAAGTTCTTACATTATCCGATCATTGTATTATTGTATAATTCAGATATTTATTCTGTTCGTTAATTCTTATATAGGGTTAGACAAGTGTCCCGACTTGGATAACCATTGTATTTAATCATATGTTGATACATACTTATTGATTTCAAGTATGTATACGTTGACTTAAAAGCCATCTAAGCTATTTGATTCAGCTAGACATAAAAATATTGTTGAACAAGATAGAACGTTATTGTATCCAATCAGATTGTTTTGGTTCGGATTCCTGACTAAGTATGAACATCCCGAATATGGAAAACTTTTGTGCACCTAAGGTGGATAGAGTGAACGATAATATCGTTCTTGCATGTAGTATTGATCAATACTGGGCACATTGGGATGATCACCCTCGTGCCCGTAAGTTATGATGGTTTGCAGATGAAGTTCTGCTAAACCCTAGCGAAAATGAAAAACAATGTTCATAGTCTGTCTACTGATCTCCAGTTATAGTCTATACGTAGTTTCAAAGATTTTATATGGAAGTGATATGTTGTTATTATTGGTTCAAATTTTACTTCACAACCATTGATTTCGTTGTAGAAGTGTCTTTCAAAGAAAACATTTAATTCTTTCAGCTAATATATATTGTTGTTATTACTTGCTGGGCAATCCAATGTTCATTCTTGCTTTAAATTTAAATGTTTTCAGTTAAGTATGATCAACTAGAAGGTTCAGGCAAGAGCAAGGGGAAAGGAAAGTTGTTCGAATGAGATTTATATTATGTTGTGTAATAGTTATAGTTTATTAAGACAATGATACTTATTATCTATGATGTAATGAATGTTTAAAGGTCTCGTACTTGGGAGTGAACATTGATGCATATGTAAATTAAGTTTGAATTTTATATTATTGTTATTATTATTAGTATTATTCAACTTATAAAAATGGTATCGTGAAGCACCGAGTTCGGGTTTCAAGTACTCGGATTTGGGGGCGTCACAGGTTGGTATCAAAGCTTTAGGGTTAGAAACCTTAGGTGGGATCGACCTTAGGCTATAACCTTAGAACAGAGGGTAACGTTGAAAATACAGATAACTCATGTAGAGTTTAAAAGAAGATGAATTGAATAAATTCATCGTTAAACAAAATAAAACATAACTCTTATAAAATAATTAATTGTTGTGTGTATATACTATATTTTAATCAAGATAGTTAGTGTGTAGATGTTATGTGAGATAAGGATTAGCATACCCTCAAGTCATAAAGAAGGAGTCAACCTCCATAACCGAGCCAATATCAAAGCCAATAGCTGAAATAGAGGCTCACATTGAAAGCTACCTCAATGAGGTGATTATACAGGAAAGTGTAGTAATCTGGGACCCGAAATGATAGTATGACCGATAGGTAGAGTATATAGTTACAGGATAAAAGATCAAGCTCGAGTTCTTAAACTCATATGTTTGTGGTGAGTTCTTAAACTCATATGGTGAGGAAGGTTTGACGAACTAGGTATAGTTATGTGAGAATGGATTATTGAGGATAATAGAAATATATAGAATGCTAAGTAATTGATCCTTAGTGAAGGAGTATGAAAAGAGTAGTGTTAGTGTTATTTGAATATGTATGATTCTATGATGAGTATATGATAAGTATGTCTGTGTAAAGTAATATTCTCAACTTTTGTATAAGTTATGGTAACGATTGCCGACTTTTATGTCACAAAGGGGATATCAGATGTTTAAAGCAGTATGTGTTATGCTATGAAAAGTGCGATGAATTAGTTAGATGAACATGATCTTATTTAATCAGATAATGCCCCCAAGACGAAAACGAACCCAAAAGGCAGAAGAACCTGTCAACAAAGCTGAAGGACAACTAGACCCAACACAAAATTTAGCGAATGTGGACGTTCAAGCTATGCAGAACGGAATACCAGTCGAGGGAAATCAACCAAGTAATCGATTAGCAAACGTCAAAGACTTCAAAGCAATCGAACAGCCAGTATTTAGAGGATCAACTAACCCTGTAGAGATGTTTGTGACAGCTAGAGTAACGGATGGGCAAAAGACAGCTTTTGTCACCTATACGATGAAAGGGGTGACAAATTTTTGGTGGGAAGCAAATCAAGTTAGAGTCGGAGAAGAAAATAGTGGCAGTAAGACTGGGAAAAGAAAAGGAGATAATTTCGGGAATACCAGAAGTAGGCCAGGAGGTGGAAAGAAACAGGTTGCGTAGTGTGGGAATTGTGGAAAGAATCACTCAAGGGAGTGTCTTAAGGGTAAGTTTGTGTGTTACAAGTGTGGGCAGGAGGGACATATCTCTCCTAACTGCCCCAATCCAAGGATGAACAAGAGGTGTTTCAAGTGTGGATCAACGGAACATAAGGTGAAAAATTGTCCGAAAAAGGGAGGGGATACAGGGAGCGCGAGTAAGGAAAAGGCAGCAGGACTCTAGTGACAATGGAACCTACTTCAACAAAAAAACCAACAGAATCAACCGCAAGAGTTTTCAATATGATGGTCCAGTATACGGTAGCAGTTGAGAATGCAACTCCAGGTATTATTTGTATAACTTGTATATTTTGATATATATATATATATATATATATATATATATATATGATTTTCTAATATATAATAAATTATTTTATAAAAATATTTTGAAGAAGGAATTTGAGTTCTCTTAGCAATCGAACTTTCGTTTAATCAGATAGACAAGTTTTATGTTGAATAGTTAAAGATCGGTTCGATCAAATCTGATCGAGATCTATTTGAAATGACTATGTATGCTATGTACCCTTGTAAGTATGAGTTTTAAAACGGTGATTCCGGGGACGGAATCCTTATAAGGGAGGGTGAATGTAATAACCTGAATATTTTCTATATAAATAAATAAGAAATTTTGCATATTAATTTTTTTTATTTATTTTAAAGATGAGAATATGTGTCAAGTAATGTGTATGTATATATGTGATAAATAAAATTATTTATTTCATGAATAATTTCAAACAATTTTATTTTAGAATTATTGATCATTATAAAGTATATACTTATAATAATTAATTTTATAGTAGAAATGTCTTTATTATTTATTTTCTATGAAAATATGATTTTTATATTATTTAAATAATATATGAAATGATTATTGGAATTATTATAATTACAATTTTATTATATGAATTTTAGTTCGAGTTTTTAAGTTAATTATTTTAACTTAATTAATAATGCATATATATGTGAAAGATAAATCGATATATGGAATCCAAACCCTAATTCTGGATTTTGAGCTATGAATGAGAATAATAATATTATATTAAATATAATATTATTTTTCAGTGTTATAAATATATACAGTATATGTGTAGATTGTTAATGGTTAGTCAATTATGGTGTATCACGACAAACCCCAGTATTACGGTCATAAACCATGATTGGAAATTTAAAACTGGAAATTAAAATCGGTCAAAAATTGTGTTATATGAATTATGTGCATATTATAGAATTAATGTTAATTAGATAAAACCCTAATTAATATTTGAAAGCCCTAATTTAAAATTAGAAACCCTAATTGCTAATTAGGAACCTTAATTGCTAAAATTATAAACCCTAATTATTATTTTAGTAAATTGAAATGTTAATTTTGGAACCCTAATGATAATTAAGGAACCCTAATTATTTAAACTCTAAATTTTATTAAAAACCTAATTTTAATTAGTATGTTTTAATTTAAAATTTTACTACCCTTTAATTTTAATTGTCCAAACCTTAGTAATTATTTGGAAAACTTGAAGATGTAAAATCTAATGATTAAACCCTAGATTCAAGCACCTTGGACAAGAATACCCTTAATATTAAAATGAAATTACTAAAATACCATTTTGTCCCATTCTTAAATTATTGGTTAGAAAATATCTAGCAAAATCTGGCCAGCCATCCTACCCTATCAACCTAGCAGCTACATGATCAGCACATCAGCCATTACAAGTTCATTGCATCAATTTAATTGCACAGATTAAGAGAGAGAAAATGCATTATTACCTTATTTGTGCAACAAACACTTAGCCATACTCTCTCAAAACTAAACCCATGAAACTTCCTTGCTAGATCAGTCTCCATTCAAGCCCCATGAACACTAACATCAAATCAGAAGTAAGAAATCAAGAATCAAGGTGCAAAAAGGTATAAAAGAAACCTACTTAAAAATTCTGTGATTTGATGTTCGATCTTATAATTGATTGTTAAAATATATTTTATGGGGTGTTAATCAATGATCTGGGTTGCTAGATGTTAAACCCATAACATCTAGAGGCTCAGATTTGATGCTTTTTGAAATCTAGAATTTTTGAAAATAAGGGTCTGACAGTGAATGTCAGATCACATAGACCCTTGTCAGATATGTATTTTTGTTGTTTAAGGCTTTGATCTTGTAGTCGGTTATGAGATCTTTAATATGGGACTTGAATCATGTCCATCTCTTTTGTAGATTAAAAGATATTCATGGTCAAAGTGAGTTGATTGATCGAAAATTCGAGTTTCGGGTAACCCGTAAACCCGCAATTCTCGATCATTTTTAGAGCTTCGATTTTGTTGATCTGTTATAGTTAGTCCACGTTGTTGTTTTGATGTTGTAGCATAACATAAGGACTACACAATCATGCCTCTAGAACCCCGGATCGCATAATCGAATCGAATTTAATGACAGTCAAAGTAGGTTGACCAAACTGCTTGAGGAACAAATCTTGGTAACCCAGATTTTTACCATATCGTCCTGACAACATATTCATGAGCTCGGATCTTACTTGTGTTTAATGATTTGATGGTGTTTGTTTTTCTATATTGTACTATGGTATAGGGACTACAGATTAGTACTTTTATTTCACTTTAAAAACAAACAGATTCATGTAGTAAATCTGGTCAAAGTAGGTCTTTCGATCCACGAATCCATTTTCTGGAAAACCAAGATTCTTCATGAAATGAGATTTTCGACCTACGTTGACCTACTTTCGAGATCTGGTGTTGTTGATATTGATGGACTGAAATAATTACATGGTGTTGTACCCTGACATCAAGACTATAGGATTAAACCTTCATAACACACAAACCTAACTTTGAAAGCAAAGATTAAAGCCTTCTAAATAGGTACCTTGGCTGTTCTTCATTTCTGGGTAACCCAAAAAATGAAAAACAGGTCAGATAAGATTTTTATTGCCTTATAACTCACTGATCGGATGTTTTATGGCCATGAACTTGGTATGATATTGAAGTATGACATATGTACTATAACTGTAATACAAATTTTAACCCAGAAAGCAGCAAGAACATAGAATTAAAACCAGTCAAACCTTCTACCCTGAAAGTTGACATGAACATTCTGGGCAGGCTCAAGAACACCTATAACGACGGTTTTGTCGCTATAGGGCCCTTTAGCGACATTTAATTTCTGAAAATTATATTTATATTAAATAATTAGAGAAAATTAGTTTTTAATTATTAAAAATTATTTTAAATTCTAAAAATTAGTTTTTAATAATTTTTAATATATTTCATAAATAATTAATATTTTTGAAATATTAAAGGTATTTAATTTATTTAATTATATATCAAATAAATTATTTAAAAATGATTTTAATACTTGAAAATCATTTAAAATTATATTATGATATAAAAAAATATTTTAAGTTATTTTAGTGACTTTTAATATTTTGTGATGAATTTTATTAATAAATTAATATTAATGATAATTAAGTTATTTAATAAATATATAAAAAAAAATAAATTATGAAAAAATAAATTAATGATTTAAAATAATCTAAAAATGATTTAAAGGTTATAAAAATATTTTAAGTTATAAAATATAACTTTTGATATTTTGTCATAAAAAAAATATTAATATTTTAATATTAATGATATTAATTTAATATTAAAAACATAGCGATATTTGATTTATTTAATAATTATATTAATTAAATAGTTTAAAAATGGTTTTATTGATTTAAAAATAACATTTAAAAGGAAATAAATGAATTAAAAATATTTTAAGTTATAACTAATGACTTTTAATATTTTGATAAATAATAAATTAATATTCTAATAATAATGGTAATTATTTAAAAATGATTTTAAATGTTTTAAAAATCATTTAAGGGTAATATTAATACTTTAAAAAATATTTTAAGTTATTATAAATAACTTTAATATTTTAACAATAGTTTCATTAATAGTTTAATATTAATTAAATATTAATGATAATAGAATTAGTTAATATTTAAATCATTGAATAATGATTTTAGAGTTTGAAAATTCATGATAATGTATAATAATTATTTAAAAATTATTATAAGGCTATGAAAAATAATATGACTGATATTTAAAATATCTAAACGACTATTGAACTACACAATAGAGTCTTAGACTTGATATTTGCCCGATAAAGCCGTCGGTACACCAAAATATTTCAGAAATTGATCTGGACTTAGATAAATTGGCTAGATATGTGTTTGTTAGTGAAATCAATAATTGTTAGATATATGTGACAAAGTGATTAGGTTATGTCTTTGTAATGCAATTAAGCGATGTTATGTGATACGATATATTATTCTAATCGAACAAATGATCTTATTACTGATAGGTCACTGTATAAAAGATTAATCTAAGTTACGTTATTGTAAGCAGCAGCTTAGGTAACTATCTAATCCTTATGGACTACTTTTATTTCGTGCAAACAGGTATATCATGTTATGCAAGTTTCCTAAACTTACTTCAATTATTATTAAACAAGTATCTGATCTATTATTTACATTGTGCAAGTATCCTACCTTTGCATTTCCTTTATGTAATGGACATGAGTAAGAAAGTTTCAGAATTATATTATTATTGTGCCACATTATTAACTCGATTATTATTCATTATGTATCCAATCTTTGTATTCATACAAGTTCTTACATTATCCGATCATTGTATTATTGTATAATTGAGATATTTATTCTTCTCGTTAATTAATTATATAGGGTTGACAAGTGTCCCCACTTGGATAACCATTGTATTTAATCATATGTTGATACATACTTATTGATTTCAAGTATGTATACGTTGACTTAAAAGCCATCTAAGCTATTTGATTCAGCTAAACATAAAAATATTGTTGAACTAGATAGAACGTTATTGTATCCAATCAGATTGTTTTGGTTCGAATTCCCGACTAAGTATGAACATCCCGAATATGGAAAACTTTTGTGCACCTAAGGTGGATAGAGTGAACGATAATATCGTTCTTGCATGTAGTATTGATCAATGCAGGGCACATTGGGATGATCACCCTCGTGCCCGTAAGTTATGACGGTTTGCGGATGAAGTTCTGCTAAACCCTAGCAAAAATGAAAAACAATGTTCATAGTCTGTCGACTGATCTCCAGTTATAGTCTATACGTAATTTAAAACATTTTATATGGAAGTGATATGTTGTTATTATTGGTTCAGCTTACTTCACAACTGTTGATTCATTGTAGAAGTGTCTTTCAAAGAAAATATTTAATTCTTTCAGCTAATATATATTGTTGTTATTACTTGCTGGGCAATCCAATGCTTATTCTTGCTTTAAATTTAAATGTTTTCAGTTAAGTATGATCAACCAGAAGGTTCAGGCAAGAACAAGGGGAAAGAAAAGCTATTCGAATGAGATTTATATTATGTTGTGTAATAGTTATAGTTTATTAAGACAATGATACCTATTATCTATGATGTAATGAATGTTTAAAGGTCTCGTACTTGGGAGTGAACTTTGATGCATATGTAAATTAAGTTTGAATTTTATATTATTGTTATTATTATTAGTATTATTCAGCTTATAGAAATGGAATCGTGAAGCACCGAGTCCGGGTTTCAAGTGCCCGGATTTGGGGGCGTCACAAGTTGGTATCAAAGCTTTAGGGTTAGAAACCTTAGGTGGGATCGACCTTAGGCTATAACCTTAGAACAGAGGGTAACATTGAAAATACAGATAACTCATGTAGAGTTTAAAAGAAGATGAATTGAATAAATTCATCGTTAAACAAAATAAAAGATAACTCTTATAAAACTATTAATTGCTGTGTGTATATACTATATTTTAATCAAGATAGTTAGTGTGTAGATGTTATGTGAGATAAGGATTAGCATACCCTCAAGTCGTAAAGAAGGAGTCAACCTCCATAACCGAGCCAATATCAAAGCCAATAGCTGAAATAGAGGCTCACATTGAAAGCTACCTCAATGAGGTGATTATACAGGAAAGTGTAGTACCGGACCCAGAAATGATAGTATGACTGATAGGTATAGTATAGTTACATGATAAAAGATCAAGCTCGAGTTCTTGAACTCATATGTTTGTGGTAAGTTCTTAAACTCATATGGTGAGGAATGTTTGACGAACTAGGTATAGTTATGTGAGAATGGATTATTGAGGATAATAGAAATATATAGAATGCTAAGTAATTGATCCTTAGTGAAGGCTTATGAAAAAAGAGTAGTGTTAGTGTTATTTGAATGTGTATGATTCTATGATGAGTATACGATAAGTATTTCTGTGTAAAGTAATATTCTCAACTTTTGTATAAGTTGTGGTAACGATTCCCGACTTTTATGTCACAAAGGGGATATCAGATGTTTAAAGTAGTATGTGTTATGCTATGAAAAGTGCGAGGAATTAGTTAGATGAACATGATCTTATTTAATCAGATAATGCCTCCAAGACGAAAATGAAACCAAAAGGCAGAAGAACCTGTCAACAAAGTTGAAGGACAACTAGACCCAACACAAAATTTGGCGAATATGGACGATCAAGCTATGCAGAACGGAATACCAGTCGCGGGAAATCAACCAAGTAATCGACCAGCAAACGTCAAAGACTTCAAAGCAATCGAACAACCAGGATTTAGAGGATCAACTAACCCTGTAGAGATATTTGTGACAGCTAGAGTAACGGATGGGCAAAAGACAGCTTTTGTCACCTATACGATCAAAGGGGAGATAATTTTTTGGTGGGAAGCAAATCAAGTTAGAGCCGGAGAAAAAAATAGTGGCAGTAAGACTGGGAAAAGAAAAGGAGAAAATTTCGGGAAAACCAGAAGTAGGCCAGGTGGTGGAAAGAAACAGGTTGCACAGTGTGGGAATTGTGGAAAGAATCACTCAAGGGAGTGTCTTAAGGGTAAGTTTGTGTGTTACAAGTGTGGGCAGGAGGGACATATCTGTCCTAACTGCCCCAATCCAAGGATGAACAAGAGGTGTTTCAAGTGTGGATCAACGGAGCATAAGGTGAAAAACTGTCCGAAAAGGGGAGGGGATACAGGGAGCGCGAGTAAGGAAAAGGAAGCAGGACTCTAGTGACAACGGAACCTACTTCAACAAAAAAACCAACAGAATCAACCGCAAGAGTTTTCAGTATGACGGTCCAGTATACGGTAGCAACTGAGAATACAACTCCAGGTATTATTTGTATAACTTGTATATTTCGATATATATATATATATATATATATATATATATGATTTTCCAATATATAATAAATTATTTTATAAAAGTATTTTGAAGAAGGAATTTGAGTTCTCTTAGCAATCGAACTTTATTTTAATCAAATAGACAAGGTTTATATTGAATAGTTAAAGATCAATTCGATCAAATCTGATCAAGATCTATTTGAAATGACAATGTATGCTATGTACCCTTGTAAGTATGAGTTTTAAAAATGGTGATTCCTAGGACGGAATCCTTATAAGGGAGGGTGAATGTAATAACCTGAATATTTTCTATATAAATAAATAAGAAATTTTGCATATTATTTTTATTATTATTTTAAAGACGAGAATATGTGTCAAGTAATGTGTATGTATATCTGTGATAAATAAAATTATTTATTTCATGAATAATTTCAAACAATTTTATTTTATAATCATTGATCATTATAAAGTATATACTTATAATAATTAATTTTGTAGTAGAAATGTCTTTATTAACTATTTTCTATGAAAATATGATTTTTATATTATTTAAATGATATATATGAAATGATTATTAGATTTAATTTAATTACTATTTTATTATATGAATTTTAGTTCGAGTTTTAAGTTAATTATTTTAACTTAATTAATAATGCATGCTATATGTGAAAGATAAATCGAAAATGAAATCCAAACCCTAATTCTGGATTTTAAGCTATGAATGAGAATAATAAAATTATATTAAATATAATATTTATTTTCAGTGTTATAAATATATACAGTATATATGTAGATTGTTAATGGTTAGTCAATTATGGTGTATCACGACAAACCCTAGTATTACTTTAAGTATAAACCATGATTGGAAATTTAAAACTGGAAATTAAGATCTATTAGAAATTGTGTTATATAAATTATGTGCATATTATAGAATTAATGTTAATTAGATAAAACCCTAATTAATATTTAAAAGCCCTAATTTAAAATTAGAAACCCTAATTGCTAATTAGGAACCTTAATTGCTAAAATTATAAACCCTAATTATTATTTTAGTAAATTGAAATGTTAATTTTGGAACCCTAATGATAATTAAGGAACCCTAATTATTTAAACTCTAATTTTTATTAAAAACCCTAATTTAATTAGTATGTTTTAATTTAAAATTTTACTACCCTTTAATTTTTAATTGTCCAAACCCTAGTAATTATTTGAAAAAATTGAAGATGTAAAATCTAATGATTAAACCCTAGATTCAAGCACCTTGGACAAGAATACCCTTAATATTAAAATGAAATTACTAAAATACCATTTTGTCCCATTCTTAAATTATTGGTTAGAAAATATGTAGCAAAATCTGGCCAGCCATCCTACCCTATCAACCTAGCAGCTACATGATCAGCACATCAGCCATTACAAGTTCATTGCATCAATTTAATTGCATAGATTAAGAGAGAGAAAATGCATTATTACCTTATTTGTGCAACAAACACTTAGCCATACTTTCTCAAGACTAAACCCACGAAATTTCTTTGCTAGATCAGTCTCCATTCAAGCCCCATGAACACTAACATCAAATCAGAAGTAAGAAATCAAGAATCAAGGTGCAAGAAGGTATAAAAGAACCCTACTTAAAAATTCTGTGATTTGATGTTAGATCTTATAATTGATTGTTAAAATATGTTTTATGGGGTGTTAATCAATTATCTGGGTTGCTAAATGTTAAACCCATAACATTTAGAGGCTCAGATTTGATGATTTTCAAAATCTGGAATTTTTGAAAATAAGGGTCTGACAATGAATGTCAGATCCCAAAGACCCTTGTCAGATATGTATTTTTGTTGTTTAAGGCTTTGATCTTGTAGTCGGTTATGAGATCTTTAATATGGGACTTGAATCATGTCCATCTCTTTTGTAGATTAAAAGATATTCGTGGTCAAAGTGAGTTGGATCGATCGAAATTTCGAGTTTCGGGCAACCCGAAACCTGCAATTCGACGATCATTTTAGGAGCTTCTGATTTTGTTAATCTGTTATAGTTAGTCCACGTTGTTGTTTTGATGTTGTAGTATAACATAAGAAATACACAATCATGCCTCTAGAACCCCTAGATCGCACACTGAATCGAATTTAATGATGGTCAAAGTAGGTTGACCAAACTGCTTGAGGAACAAATCTGGGTAACCCAGATTTTTCCCAGATCATCCTGACAACATATTCTTGAGCTCGGATCTTACTTGTGTTTAATGATTTGATGGTGTTTGTTTTTCTATGTTGTACTATGGTATATGGACTACAGATTAGTACTTTTATTTCACTTTAAAAACAAACAGGATGCATGTAGTAAAAGCAATCAAAGTAGGTCGCTCGATCCCCGAGATCCATTTTCTGGAAAACCAAGATTCTTCATGAGCGAGTTTGCCGACCTACGTTGATGCCATTTCCAGATCTGGTGTTGTTGATATTGATGGACTGAAATAATTACATGGTGTTGTACCCTGACATCAAGACTATAGGATTAAACCTTCATAACACACAAACCTAGCTTTGAAAGCAAAGATTAAAGCTGTCGCTAATAGAGGTACCTTGTCGTTTTCTTCATTTCGGGTAACCTGAAAATGAAGAAAAGTGTCCGACAAGATTTTTATTGCCTTATAACTCACTGATAGGATGTTTTATGGCCATGAACTTGGTACGATATTGAAGTATTACATATGTACTATAACTATAACACAAATTTTAACCCAGAAAGCAGCAGGAACATAGAATTAAAACCGGTTAAACCTCCTACCCTGAAAGTTGACATGAACATTCTGGGTAGGCTCAAGATCACCTATAGCGACGGTTACATCAAGCTATAGGCCCTTAATACATTTAATTTCTGAAAATTATATTTATATTAAATAATTAGAGAAAATTAGTTTTTAATTATTAAAAATATAAATTTAATTATTAAAAATTATTTTAAAGTCTGAAAATTAGTTTTTAATAATTTTTAATATATTTCATAAATAATTAATATTTTTGAAATATTAAAGGTATTTAATTTATTTAATTAGTATATCAAATAAATTATTTAAAAATGATTTTAATACTTGAAAAATCATTTAAAATTATATTATGATATAAGAAAATATTTTAAGTTATTTTTAGTGACTTTTAATATTTTGTGATGAATTTCATTAATAAATTAATATTAATGATAATTAAGTTATTTAATAAATATATTAAATAAATTATGAAAAATAGAATTAATGATTTAAAATAATTTAAAAATGATTTAAAGGTTATAAAAATATTTTAAGTTATAAAATATAACTTTTGATATTTTGTCATGAAAAATATTAATATTTTCATATTAATGATATTAATTTAATATTAAATGATATTTGATTTATTTAATAATTATATTAAATAAATAGTTTAAAAATTATTTTATTAATTTAAAAATCATTTAAAAGGAAATAAATGAATTAAAAATATTTTATGTTATAACTGTTGACTTTTAATATTTTGATAAATAATAAATTAATATTCTAATAATAATGGTAATTATTTAAAATGATTTCAAATGTTTTAAAAATCATTTAAGGGTAATATTAATACTTTAAAAATATTTTGAGTTATTATAAATAACTTTAATATTTTGGCAATGGTTTCATTAATAGTTTAATATTAATGATAATAGAATTAGATAATATTTAAATCACTTAATAATGATTTCAGAGTTTGAAAATTCATGATAAAGTATAATAATTATTTAAAAATTATTATAAGGCTATGAAAAATAATATGACTGATATTTAAAATATCTAAACAACTATTGAATTACACGATAGAGTCTTAGACTCGATATTTACCCGATAAAGCCGTCGGTACACCGAAATATTTTAGAAATTGATCTGGACTTAGATAAATTGACTAGATATGTGTTTGTTAGTTAAATCAATAATTATTAGATATATGTGACTAAGTGATTAGGTTATGTGTTGACTGTAATAGACAGTGTTCTGTGTTACAATATAGTATTCTAATCGAACGAATGATCTTATTACTGATAGGTCACTGTATAAAAGATTAATCTAAGTTACGTTATTGTAAGCAGCAGCTCAGGCAAGTATCTAACCTTATGCACTACTTTTATTTCGTGCAAACGGGTATATCATGTTATGCAAGTTTCCTAAACTTACTCCAATTATTATTGAGCAAGTATCTGATCTAATATTTACATTGTGCAAGTATCCTACCTTTGTATTTCCTTTATGCAATGGACATGAGTAAGAAAGATTTAGAATTATATTATTATTGTGCCAGATTATTAACTCGATTATTATTCATTATGTATCCAATCTTTGTATTCATACAAGTTCTTACATTATCCGATCATTGTATTATTGTATAATTCATATATTTATTCTGTTCGTTAATTCGTATATAGGGTTAGACAAGTGTCCCCACTTGGATAACCATTATATTTAATCATATGTTGATATATACTTATTGATTTCAAGTATGTATCGTTGACTTAAAAGTCGCCTAAAGCTATTTGATTCAAATTTAGACATAAAAATATTGTTGAACAAGATAGAATGTTATTGTATCCAACTAGATTATTTTGGTTCGGATTCTCGACTAAGTATGAACATCCCGAATATGGGAAAACTTTTGTGCACCTAAGGTGGATAGAGTGAATGATAATATCGTTCTTGCATGTAGTATTGATCAATACAGGGCACATTGGGATGATCACCCTCGTGCCCGTAAGTTATGACGGTTTGCGGATGAAGTTCTGCTAAACCCTAGCAAAAATGAAAAACAATGTTCATAACCTGTCGACTGATCTCCAGTTATAGTCTATACGTAGTTTCAAAGATTTCATATGGAAGTGATATGTTGTTATTATTGGTTCAGCTTACTTCACAACTGTTGATTCGTTGTAGAAGTGTCTTTCAAAGAAAACATTTAATTCTTTCAGCTAATATATATTATTGTTATTACTTGCTGGGCAATCCAATGCTCATTCTTGCTTTAAATTTAAATGTTTTCAGTTAAGTATGATCAACCGTAAGGTTCAAGCGAAGAACAAGGAAAAGGAAAGTCATTCAATGAAATTTATATTATGTTGTGTAATAGTTATAGTTTATTAAGACAATGATACTTATTATCTATGATGTAATGAATGTTTAAAGGTCTCGTACCTGGGAGTAAACTTTGATGCATATGTAAATTAAGTTTGAATTTTATATTATTGTTATTATTATTAGTGTGACGCCCCCAAAATTAGGTATACATCACCCATCTTAGGTCGCCAGATACATGGTACAGAATTCAAATACAACTTACTAATACAACTATCGTGTACAATACGACAAAACATAAACTGTGAGTTTGAATACAAATATTATCTACTAGAGATTATACAAACTCAAAAGGAGTCCTCATTACAATTTTTATCACACTATTTCACAGAATAGTGAGGAATACTAATGCTATCCTCTGGGACCATCACTCCGTTCCCCGATTCGTCCCGGCAATATTCTCATTTCTGGAGAAAACAGTGAAAGGAAGGGTGAGCTCAACTAGCCCAGTAAGAAATATTATGACTAAGATAATGCGAGAATAAATTATCATTAGTCTCCAATAATGTTAAACCGATAAAATATAATGACATCGAGTTTAATCTGCAATGAACAAGAAATCCATTAAAAGAGTCAAGTAGAAAATAAAATCTACTATCTTTTATGATTAAAAAGGTTTTTCATCATCATTATTATCGCCGAGACTCAACTTAATAAATATTCCACATCATCGAATCACCCACACTTTTCTGACCAAGGATATTCTTTAGTATCACGACCACAATTATCAATGCACTACGGGCCAAAAATATTTGTGTATTCGTTAATGGTCATGATCATGGCAACAATCGTCCATCAATGCACTACGGACCAATGAGGACTTTTACCACATCATTTGTAACATTACTATTAATGATTACAATCAATAATCCACGGTCATAATCATACCAAGTCCATATATGCACTCAAAATACAAATGACTTTCAAAAAATATAAACATGAGGATGATGACAATGATATAAGAATTCAATAAAACAAGTTCAAGAATTAATTTGTCCAAGAACCAATAACGTCCAAATTGTCAACATGATACTACTTTGTAGAGTAAAATTCAAGAATGCTCGTAAGAATATTTCCATGAAAAGATCTTCGGATGAAGCGCAAATATCAAGGATATTCTACTAATTTCATGGAGTATAGAAGTCAAAACTTTAACCAACCGAGTATAATAAAGAATGGAATAACAAAAGAAATCACCATGCATCTTTGTACTTAGATAGACAGGTTATTCCAACGAAATAATAATAATGGAACCAGTCGAGGCAAAATTTACAATCGATAGGATGTTCCAATGAATAATAAAGATGGAACCAGTCCTAGGTAAAAAACACATAAACGTGATGTTCCAACGAGAATAATAATAAGAGCGGAACCGTGTCCGGTGTAAAACACATGAGCGAGGATGTTCCAACGGAATAATAATAAAGATTTTAACCGGTCCTGTAAAACACACAGACGAGGATGTTCCAACAGAATAATAGAAGAATGTCACCAAGTATAGGGTAGACCACGTATACAGGTTATTCCAACAAAATAATAAGAAATGGAATAACAACAGTTCTCTTCACGAATAAGAAAGAATAACACCCCTTACGAGTATAACAAATAAAATTCCCTACCTTAAGAAGAAGAGTACTGGATATATAAGTAGTGAAGTAGCAGAATACTTTTTTCTTTCTCTCTATAGTTTATCTCTCTAGAGTTTAAGTGAATTCGTAAGAAAATAATGAATGAATGAGCTTCTATTTATAGAAAAATGGAATGCATAATAACTAACTCATGAACGGTCGAGATTAATTTACTTTAATCTGACGGTCCATATTTAAAGCAAAATCTTTTAAATAAAATATAATATATTCTATTTATAATCTAATAAAACGAATAACTTTATAAAAGATTTTACTATGCAAACACTATACAGGCACTATGCAAACACTATGCGTTATAAAAGATACTGGATGATACTACTTTGTAGAGTAAAATTCAAGAATGCTCAGAAGAATATTTCCATGAAAAGATACTGGATGAAGTGCAAATATCAAGGATATTCTACTAATTTCATGGAGTATAGAAGTCAAAACTTTAACCAACTGAGTATAATAAAGAATGGAATTACAAAAGAAATCACCATGCATGCGGTACTTCGTATAGACAGGTTATTCTAACAGAATAATAATAACGGAACCAAAGTCGGCAAAAATTTTTGCACCGACGGGATGTTCCAACGAAATAATAAAAAGATAGAACCAGTCCGTGTAAAACACACGCAGCAGGATGTTCCAACAGAATAATAATAAGGCGGAAACCGGTCCGGTAAAACACACGCATGTGATGTTCCAACATGAATAATAGAAGAATGTCACCAAGTATAGGGTAGAATCACATTATCAAAGTTATTCCAATGAATAATAAGAAATGGAATAACAACAGCTTTTCTTCACTTAATAAGAAAGAATAACACCCCTTACGTGTACAACAAATAATATTCCCTACCTTAAGAAGAAGAGTCTTTGGATATATAAGTAGTGAAGTAGCGAAATACTTTTTCTTCTTTCTCTATAGTTTATCTCTCTAGAGTTTCAAATGAATTAAAAGAAAATAATGAATGAATGAGCTTCATTTATAGAAAAATGGAATGCATAGTAACTAACTCATGAGCGGTTCGAGATTGATTTACTTTAATCGACGGTCCATATTTAAAGCAAAATCTTTTAAATAAAATATAATATATTCTATTTATAATCTAATAAAACGAATAACTTTATAAAAGATTTTACTATGCAAACACTATATCGTGCACTATGCAAACACTATGCATAATAAAATATAATATATTCTAATTATTGTCTAATAAAATGTAGATAACTTTATAAAAGTATTATGTTTTATATAAAAAGATTTTACTATGCAAAACACTATGCAGACACTTTATGCAACACTATGCATAATAGAATATAATATATTCTATTTATAGAATAACTTTATAAAAGTATTACTGCTTTTATATAAAAAATTTTCTATATTATTACATTAATAATACCAACAAAACCGAGTGACTTATCACTTAAGCATCAATAATTAATACCGTGTGCTACTATGTGCACCCATGCCGATATTCTTGCACTTTAACACCGGTGTTTCAACAGTTAACGGTAAAAAACTTCCGCCGTTATTTTCATAAAGTATTTTGTCATTTTCTCAATTCGACAATAATTCCGTTGTAGGGTCCACCAATGATTGTGCCTTGGTTGTACGAATATTCCCCGTTAAAACGAATATTCCCCGACCAATCGAATATTATATAACAACTTGCGTACTTTGCAAAATTTATAAATATTACCCACAACTATTATATCAATTTTACTCCAAAATATTTATAAAAAATTCATCTTTATTCAAAAAGTTGGGGTTTTACAATCTCCCCTTCTTATGAAATTTCGCCCTCGAAATTAGGGTACGTACCTGGTATGTCGAAGAGGTAAGGATACCTTGATTTCATTTCAGATTCTAACTCCCAAGTCATTTCCTCAACATCGTGGTTTTTCCACAAAACTTTGACTTGAGGTATAACCTTGGTGCGTAGAATATGTTCCTTCTTATCCAAGATTTGAACAGGAACCTCTTCATACGTCAAATCTTCCGCTAGTTCGTCTGATTCCAACTCAATAATGTGGTTTGGGTCTTCCACATATTTACGTAACATGGATATATGAAAAATGTTATGAACACAAGACATACTTGGAGGTAAAGCGAGTCTGTAGGCCATAGTTCCTACTCGATCAAGGATTAAAAATGGGCCGATGAATCGAGGATTGAGCTTTCCTCTCTTTCCAAATCTCGTAACTCCTTTCCATGGAGCAACATGTAACAACACATGATCTCCTATATCGAATTCCACGTCCTTTCGATGAAGATCAACATAACTCTTTTATCGATCTTGTGAGGTTTTTATACGTTGCCGGATAGTTTGAATCTTTTTCGTAGTCATACGTACCAACTCTGGTCCCAACAACGTTGCTTCACCCACCTCATCCCAGTATACTGGAGAACGACACTTTCTTCCATACAACGCTTCGAATGGAGTCATGCCAATACTTGCTTGATAACTGTTGTTCTAGGAAAACTCCACCAATGGTAAGAACTTGTCCCAACTTTCCTTGAAATCAAGGACACAGAGTCTTAATAGATCTTCAAGAGTTTGAATAGTCCTCTCCGACTGTCCGTCCATTTGAGGATGATATGCCGAGCTAAATTGTAAATCTGTGCCCATTGCTTTTTACAAACTAACCCAAAATTGCGAAGTAAATCTTGGGTCTCGATCAGAAACTATGGATACTGGCATACCATGCAATCTTACAACCTCGTTTATGTACATACGAGCAAGACGTTCAAGTGTATAAGCTTCTCGTATCGATAAGAAATGAGCAGACTAGGTCAATCTATCAATAATGACCCAAATCACATCTATGCCTTGAGAAACCTTAGGAAGACTGGTAACGAAATCCATGGTAATGTGCTCCCACTTCCATTCTGGAATTTCAAGTGGTTGCAATGGACCTTTTGGTACTTGATGCTCCGCCTTGACTCGTTGACACGTTAGACACCTTGAGATAAATAATGCTATCTCTCTCTTCATATTTCCCCACCAAAATGTATGTCGAAGATCATGATACATTTTGGTACTCCCAGGATGGATTGCAAACGGTGTGTTGTGCGCCTCCGTCATAATTTTATACTTTAAATCAGGGTCGTTAGGAACACAAAGTCTGGAGTTGACTCGAAGTATTCATTCTTCATCGATTCTTGCTTCTGGCATCGCACCTTCTTGCACTTTCTTCCTCATACGCATCAGCTCCGAATCTGTAATTTGAGCAGCTTTAATTTTATCAATTAAAGTCGGTTCTACTCGTATATTTGCCATCATCACGTGGGTCCCTGGAGTCTTTATCTCTATCTCCATGCTTTGCAAGTCATACAAAATGGGCCTTTGCGTTGACAATATTGCACTCGTACCCGCATATGATCTTCTACTCAATGCGTCAGCTACCATGTTTGCTTTTCCAGGATGGTATTGGATAGTATGATCATAATCTTTCAATAGTTCAAGCCAACATCGTTGTTTCATGTTGAGTTCCTTTTGAGTGAAGAAATATTTGAGGCTTTTATGATCCGTAAAGATCTCCACTTTCTCCCCGTACAAGTAATGCGTCCAAATCTTTAATGTGAAGACAACAGCTGCCAACTCTAGATCATGAGTAGGATAATTCTTCTCATATTCTTTGAGTTGTCGTGAGGCATAGGCTATGACTTTCCCATGTTGTATGAGAACACATCCTAACCCTTTGCTAGAAGCATCATTTGTAGATGACAAATCCTCCGAACCGGATGGTATTGTCGAGCAGGTCTTTGAAATGAGTCTCCTCTTGAGTTCTTGAAAACTCTTCTCACATTCCTCGCTCCAACCCGAACTTTTTGTATCTTTCGAGTCAATTTGAGTTAGTGGAGTAGCGATTCGAAAAAACCCTTCTACGAATCTCCGATAATAACCAACTAAGCCGAGAATGCTACGTACTTGATCATTTGATTTAGGTTGCTCCCGACTTTGAATAGCTTCATTCTTTCTTTGGGTCAATGGATATTCCATGACTTGATACCACGTGCCCAAGGAATGCTACTTCCTCAAGCCAGAACTCGCATTTCTTCAACTTGGCATAAAGCTTATATTCACGAAGCTTTTGGAGTATCAGCCTCAAGTGTTGCTCATGATCTTCACGGGTTTTGGAATATATGAGGATGTCATCAATAAAGACGACCACAAAGTGATCCAAATATTCCTTGAATACTCGGTTCATCATATCCATGAAGGCAGCAGGAGCATTAGTCAATCCAAAGGACATGACTAGGAATTCATAATGCCCGTCTGCAGGAGTTCTGAAAGCCGTCTTTGGAATGTCATCGGTTCTAATCTTCAATTGGTGATATCCGGAATGAAGATCAATCTTTGAAAAGAATTTGGCTCCTTGTAACTGGTCAAACAGGTCATCAATACGTGGCAATGGGTACCTATTTTTGATGGTGACATGATTCAACTCCCGATAATCAATACAAAGTCACATACTCCCATCTTTCTTCTTCACGAATAGAGCAGAAGAGCACCCAAGGAGAAGTACTAGGGCGAATAAAGCCAATGTCTAACAATTCTTGCGGTTGAGTTTTTAACTCCACGAAGTTCAATAGAGCCATTCGATATGGGGATTTAGAAATGGGTTTTGTCTTAGGGTTCAAGGTCGATACAAAATTCAATTTCACGCTCTGGGGTAGGCCGGGGAAGTTCTTGAGGAATACGTCGGAAATTCATTAACAATAGAAATATTATTCAAAACTGACGTATTTTTGTTTAGATCTGTGACATGAGCTAAGAAAACTTGACATCCGTTTTTCAATAAACGAATAGCTTTATGGCTTGAGATGACAGTGATTGATTTTAATGGTTTGGTTGCTTGAATTCGCATAATAGTTCGATTAGGAATATCAAAGCTAACAACCTTACGAAAATAATCAATTTTTGCATGATGAGTAGTTAACTAATCAATCCCTAGAATTACATCAAATGCAAGTATTTTTAATGTAATATGATCGACAGGTAATGTGTGGGTACCAACTTGAACCAAACAAGACTTATAAACCGTGGATGTAATGAAGGTTTCTCCCAATGGAGTTTCCACAGATAAGTCAAAGTCTAATTTCTCCGAGTCAAATTTAATCGTTGGCGCAAGTAGGAGAAATAAAAGAATGGGTAGAACCGGTATCAAATAAAGTGTAGACTTATTAGAGTTTATGATAAGCTTACCCGTGATGACCTCATTCGGGTTCCTTGCTTTTCTACGGAGGTCACAACAAATGCTCTCCCTTGCACTACTGGCTTTGACTTTTACGGGATGACCTTTGGTGCCTCCATTCTAGCTGAATTTGTCTTCGGTGAATGTCAAAATCGGGCTAAGTGACCTTCTCTTCAACAATTATAACATGCTTTGGATGACATCGCGTAATTTGGACTGATGTGTCCCTCCCCTCCGCATTTGAAGCATATGATAGGTGGTCTTTCTCCTTCCTTAACAACGGATGCTGGTGCTGACGTCTTTCCATCATTGTTGAATCTCCTCTTCTTGAAATGTCCATTCTTATTGTTTTGGCCCTGATTACCACCGAAGTGGTTACCATTTACGGCTTTGTTGATTCCCTCCACGCTTGTTGTCCACCGCTTGATGATGCTTTCTCACTTGGTATTATCATTTTGCATTTGCTCTCTCTTTTGGTTGCGTTGACTCGTTATCGCGCTCCACCAACTGAGCCCTATTTACAACATCTGAATACAAACATAGTTTATGAGAAATAAGATGTTGACGTATCTCCGGCTTCAAACCTCTTAAAAACATTCGCGCCATTCTCTCTTCATTATCCACCAAGTGGAACGCAAACCAGGATAACTTCATAAATTTTGCCTCGTATTGCGACACGGTCATATTGTTTTGCTCCAATTTGATAAACTCCACCTCCTTCATGTGACGAATACTTTTGGGAAAGTATTTGTCGTTGAACAGCTCTTGGAACTTCTCCCAAGACATCTTTATCTGGCGGAGTTGAGTACGTTTTACTGATTCCCACCGATGTCTGCCTCTCCGCCTTGACATAAAAGGCGCGCAAAGGGAACCTTTTGCTCCTCGAGCATCCCAAGACATCAAATATCTTTGTGATCTACTTTATTCATGCTTCCGCTATAAGTGGTTTTGGCTCTCCCTTAAACTCCGGTGGTCCCAGCTCCTTGAAACTGTTTAGCGGTGACCGCTTGAGAGTTTCGATGTTTCCACCTACATTTTGGATGAGGAGCCGCTCTACTTTCTTTGTTGCATGAATTGCATAAAGCCTCTGAACAATCCATCATTCATCATTTGGTCAGTGTTGTTGTCTGCATGAGGATTGTTGCCTTCCTGATGCACATTCTCCTTATTATTGATATGTGGAGACTCAACGGTCTCTTGTGCTCCATTACTATTCTCAACATTTTCGGATGTCATTTTCAGAATCTTCGCCACAAAAAAAGGTTAATTGACATGTAACATAATATCTCTAAACTCGACCAACCAATTTAAATACAAAATAAATTTAAGTAGGTCATACTAGCGAAGAATTCCCGTCTCTCTCCCTCTAGTTCTAGTCTCACATCTTAGCAGGGATCATATCCTAAGCTTTGATACCAACTTGTGATGCCCCCAAAATTAGGTATACATCACCCATCTTGGGTGCGCCGATACATGGTACAAAATTCAAATACAACTTACTAATACAAGTATATGGTATACAATCGACAAAACATAAATTGTGAGTTTGAATACAAATATTATCTACTAGAGATTATACAAACTCAAAAGGAGTCCTCATTACAATTATTATCACACTATTTCACGAAATAGTGAGGACTACTAATGCTATCCTCTGGACCATCACTCCGTTCCCAGCTAGTCCCGGCTATATTCTCATTTCACGAAGAAGAAAGGAAAAAAAGGGTGAGCTCAACTAGCCCGATAAAAATATTATGACTAAGATAATGCGAGAATAAATTATCATTAGTCTCCAACAATGTTAAACCGATAAAATATAATAGACATCAAGTTTAAGCTGCGGTGAACAAGCAATCCATTAAAAAAGAGTCAAGTAGAAAATAAAATCTACTATCTTTTATGATTAAAAGGTTTTTCATCACTTTATTATCGTTGAGACTCGACAATAAATATTCCACATCATCGAATCACCCCCTACTACTGACCAAGGATATTCTTTAGTATCACGACCACAATTATCCATGCACTCGGGCCAAGAATATTTGTGTATTCATTAATGGTCATGATCATACCAACAAGCATCCATCATCAATGCACTACGGGCCAATGAGGACTTTTACCACATCATTTGTAACATTACGGTCATGATTATTACAAGAATAATCCACAGTCATAATCATACCAAGTCCATCCATATGCACTACGAGGCCACAGATGACTTTCAAAAAATATAAACATGAGGATGATGACAATGATATAAGAATTCAATAAAACAAGTTCAAGAATTAATTTGTCCGAGGAACTAATAACGTCCAAATTGTCGACATGATCTTTGTTTTAGAGAGTAAAATTCAAGAATGATCGAGAAGAATATTTCCATGAAAAGATCTTTGGATGAAGCGCAAATATCGAGGATATTCTACTAATTTCATGGAGTATAGAAGTCAAAACTTTAACCAATTTGAGTATAATAAAGAATGGAATAACAAAAGAAATCACCATGCATGCGGTACTTAGCATAGACGAGTTATTCAACGAGAATAATAATAACGGAACGGAATCGAGGCAAAATTTGCACCGCAAGCGGGATGTTCAACGAGAATAATAAAGAATGGAACCGGTCGGTGTAAAAACACGATGACGAGATGTTCCAACGAATAATAATAATAAGGCGGAATCGGTCCGGTGTAAAACCTTGAACGAGGATATTCAGCGAATAATAATAATAAAAACGGAACCGATACGAGAGACAGGATGTTCAAAAATAATAATAAAAGCGGGAATCGGTCCGTGTAAAACCAGACGGGATATTCAACGAGAATAATAAAGAAGAATAATAGAAGAATGTCACCAAGTATAGGGTAGAGCCGTATATCGAGTTATTCAAACGATAATAATAAGAAATGGAATAACAACAGTTCTCTTCATGAATAAGAAAGAATAACACCCCTTACGAGTACAACAAATAATATTCCCTACCTTAAGAAGAAAATCTTTGGATATATAAGTAGTGAAGTAGCGAGAATACTTTTTTCTTTCTCTCTATAGTTTATCTCTCTAGAGTTTGATGAATTAAATGAAAAATAATGAATGAATGAGCTTATTTTATAGAAAAATGGAATGCATAGTAACTAACTCATGAGCAGTCGAGATTGATTTACTTTAATCGACGGTCCATATTTAAAAGCAAAATCTTTTAAATAAAATATAATATATTCTATTTATAATCTAATAAAACGAATAACTTTATAAAAGATTTTACTATCTGAAACACTATATCACGAGCACTATCTGAAACACTATGCATAATAAAATATAATATATTCTAATTATTGTCTAATAAAATATAAACTTTATAAAAGTATTATGTTTTATATAAAAAAATTTTACTATGCAAAAAACTTTATCATATATTACATCTGATACTTATATCGTAATAGAATATAATATATTATTTTCTATTTATAGAATAACTTTATAAAAATTACATTTTTATATAAAAAAGATTTTACGTATTATTACATTAATAATACCAACAAAAGCTGAGTGACTTATCACTTAAGCATCAATAATTAATCATGAGTGTGCTACTATGCGACCACGCGTATTCTTGTACTTTAACTTAATACTTTTATGTGTTTCAGCGATTAACGGTAAAACTTCCATAGTTATTTTCATAAAAAATATTTTTGTCGTTTTCTCGATCAAGATGATAATTTCGTTGTAGGGTCCACCAATGATTGTGCTTGTTATACTAATATTCCTGTTTAAAGCGAATATTCCCAGACCAATCGAATATTATATAACAACTTGCGTACTTTGCAAAATTTATAAATATTACCCACAACTATTATATCAATTTCACTCCATAATATTCAAAATAATATTTATAGAAAATTCATCTTTATTCAAAAAGTTGGGGTTTTACAATCTCCCTTCTTATGAAATTTAAGCCCTCGAAATTAGAGTGCGTGCACTGTAGTATGTCGAAGAGGTAAGGATACCTTGATTTCATTTGATTCTAACTCCCAGTCATTTCCTCGACATCGTGGTTTCTCCACAAAAAAACTTTGACTTGAGGTATAACCTTGGTGCGTAGAATATGTTCCTTCTTATCCAAGATTTGAGCAGGAACCTCTTCATCGTCAAATCTTCCGCTATTTCGTCCGGTTCCAACTCGATAATGTGGTTGGGTCTTCCACATATTTACGTAACATGGATATGTGAAAAATGTTATGAACACGAGACATACTTGGCGGTAAAAGCGAGTCTATAGGCCCACGATTCCTACTCGATCAAGGATTAAAAATGGGCCGATGAATCGAGGATTGAGCTTTCCTCTCTTTCAAAATCTAAGTAACTCCTTTCCATGGAGCAACACGTAACAACACATGATCTCTATATCAATTCCACGTCCTTTCGATGAAGATCGGCATAACTCTTTTATCGATCTTGTGAGGTTTTTATCGTTGCGGATCGTTTGAATCTTTTTAAAGTAGTCATACGTACGTACCAACTCTGGTCCCAACAACGTTGCTTCACCCACCTCATCCCGACATCTTTGGAAGCGACACTTTCTTCCATCTGGCGCTTGAATGGAGCCATGCGATACTTGCTTGATAAGCTGTTGTTGTGGAAAACTCCACCAATGGTAAGAACTTGTCCCAACTTCCTTGAAATCAAGGACCACGAGTCTTAATAGATCTTGAGAGTTTGAATAGTCCTCTCTGATTGTCCCGTCCGATCGAGGATGATATCTTAGAGAGCTAAATCGTAAATCTGTGCCCATAGCTTTTTGCAAACTAACCCAAAATCGTGAAGTGAATCTTGGGTCTCGATCGAAAAACTATGGATCTTGGCATACCATGCAATCTTACAACCTCGTTTATGTACATCTGAGCAAGGCGTTCAAGTGTATAAGTTTCTCGTATCGGTAAGAAATGAAGCGGACTTGGTCGATCTATCAATAATGACCCAAATCGCATCTATGCCTTGAGAAACTTTGGGAAGACCGATGCTTGAAATCCATGGTAATGTGCTCCCACTTCCATTCTGGAATTTCAAGTGGTTGCAATGGACCTTTTGGTACTTGATGCTCGCCTTGACTTCGTTGACACGTTAGACACCTTGAGATAAATAGTATATATCTCTCTCTCTCTTCATATTGCCCCACCAAAATGTATGTCGAAGATCATGATACATTTTGGTACTCCCGAGATGGATTACAAGCGGTGTGTTGTGCGCCTCCATCATGATTTTATACTTTAAATCGAGTCGTTAGGAACACAAAATGCAGAGTTGACTCAAGTATTCCTTCTTCATCGATTCTTGCTTGCTTGGCATCGCACCTTCTTGCACTTTCTTCCTCATCACGCATCGACTCGGATCGTAATTTGGCGACTTTAATTTTATCAATTAAAGTCGGTTCTACTCGTATATTTACCATCATCATCATCCGTGGGTCCTGAGTCTTTATCTCTATCTCCATCCTTTGCAAGTCATACAAAATGGGCCTTTGCGTTGACAATATTGCACTTTCGTACGCGCGTATGATCTTACACTCGATAAATCGGCTACCACGTTCGCTTTTCGAGGATGGTATTGGATAGTATGATCATAATCTTTCAGCAGTTCAAGCCAGCGTCGTTGTCGCATGTTGAGTTCCTTTTGAGTGAAGAAATATTTGAGGCTTTTATGATCAAGTAAAGATCTCCACTTTCTCCCCATCTGAAGTAATGCCTCCAAATCTTTAGTCGAAGACAACATTGCTAACTCTAGATCATGAGTAGGATAATTCCTCTCATATTCTTTGAGTTATCGTGAGGCATAAACTATGACTTTCCCATGTTGCATGAGAACACATCCTAACCCTTTGCTAGAAGCATCACTTTGTAGATGACAAATCCCTCAGAACCGGATGGTATTGTCGAGCAGGTCTTTGAAATGAGTCTCCTCTTGAGTTCTTGAAAACTCTTCTCACATTCCTCGCTCAATAGACTTTTGTATCTTTCAGAAGGTCAATTTGAGTTAGTGGAGTAGCGATTCGAAAAAACCCTTCTACGAATCTCAGATAATAACCAGCTAAGCCAAAAAGCTACGTGCTTGATCCTTTGATTTAGGTTGCTCCCGACTTTGAATAGCTTCATCTTTCTTTGGGTCAGCGGATATTCCATGACTTGATACCACGTGCCCAAGGAATGCTACTTCCTCGAAGCGAACTTCGCATTTCTTCAACTTGGCATAAAGCTTATATTCACGAAGCTTTTGGAGTGTCGACCTCAAGTGTTGCTCATGATCTTCACGGGTTTTGGAATATATGAGGATGTCATCAATAAAGACGACCACAAAGTGATCCAAATATTCCTTGAATACTCGGTTCATCATATCCATGAAGGCGGCGGGAGCATTAGTCGATCAAAGGACATGACTAGGAAATTCATAATGCCGTCTGGGAGTTACGAAAGCCGTCTTTGGAATGTCATCGGTTCTAATCTTCAATTGGTGATATCAGGAACGAAGATCGATCTTTGAAAAGAATTTGGCTCCTTACAATTGGTCAAAAGCGGTCATCAATACGTGGCAATGGGTACCTATTTTTTGATGGTGACATGATTCACTCCAGATAATCAATACAAAATCGCATACTCCCATTTTTCTTCTTCACGAATAGAGCAGGAGCACCCCGAGGAGAAGTACTAGGGCGAATAAAAGCCATGTCTAACAATTCCTGCGGTTGAGTTTTTAACTCACGAAGTTCAATAGGAGCCATTCGATATGGGGATTTAGAAATGGGTTTTGTCTGGGGTTCAAGGTCGATACAAAATTCAATTTCACGCTCTACGGGTAGGCGGGGAAGTTCTTGAGGGAATCGTCGGAAATTCATTAACAATAGAAATATTATTCAAAAGCGGCGTATTTTTTGTTTAGATCACGTGACATGAGCTAAGAAAACTTGACATCCATTTTTCAATAAGCGAATAGCTTTATGGCTTGAGATGACGGTGATTGATTTTAATGGTTTGGTTGCTTGAATTAGCATAATAGGTTCGATTAGGAATATGAAAGCTAACAACCTTACGAAAATAATCAATTTTTGCATGATGAGTAGTTAACCAATCAATCCTAGAATTACATCAAATGCAAGTATTTTTAATGCAATAAGATCGACGGTAATGTGTGGGTACCAACTTGAACCAAACAAGACTTATAAGCGTGTGGATGTAATGAAGGTTTCTCCCAATGGAGTTTCCACAGATAAATCAAAGTCTAATTTCTCGGTCAAATTTAATCGTTGGCGCAAAGTAGGAGAAATAAAAGAATGGGTAGAACCAGGTATCAAATAAAGTGTAGACTTATTAGAGTTTATGATAAGCTTACGTGATGACCTCATTCGGGTTCCTTGCTTTCTGGGAGGTCACAACAAATGCTCTCCCTTGCCTTTCTGGCTTTGACTTTTACGGGAATGACCTTTGGTGCCTCCATCCTAGGTGAATTTGTCTTGGTGAGCGACAAAATCGGGCTAAGTGTGACCTTCTCTTCCACAATTATAACATGCTTTGGATGACATCGCGCAATTTGGGTGATGTGTCCCTCCCCTCGCATTTGAAGCATATGATAGGTGGTCTTTCTCCTTCCTTAACAACGGGTCTTTGGTCTTGGCGTCTTTCCATCATTGTTGAATCTCCTCTTCTTGAAATGTCCATTCTTATTGTTTTGTACGATTACCACCAAAGTGGTTACCATTTACGGCTGTTGATTCCCTCCGCTTTGTTGTCATCAGCTTGATGGTACTCTCTCTTTGGTATTATCATTTTGTCGGCTTGCTCTCTTTTGGTTGCGTTGACTCGTTATCGCGCTCCACCAATGAGCCCTATTTACAACATCTGAATACAAACACGGTTTATGAGAAATAAGATGTTGGCGTATCTCGACTTCAAACCTCTTAAAAACATTAGCGCCATTCTCTCTTCATTATCCACCAGTGGGGCCTGAAAAGCGGGATAACTCTCATAAATTTTTGCCTCGTATTGCGACACGGTCGTATTGTTTTGCTCCAATTTGATAAACTCCACCTCCTTTCATGTGACGAATACTTTGGGAAAGTATTTGTCGTTGAAACGACTCTTGGAACTTCTCCCAAGACATCTTGATCTGGCGGGTTGAGTCGTTTTACCGATTTCCACCGATGTCTGCCTCTCTCGCTTGACATAAAAGCGTGAAAGGGAACCTTTTGCTCCTCGGAGCATCCCAAGACATCAAATATCTTGGTGATCTACTTTATCCATGCTTCCGCCCATAGTGGTTTTGGCTCTCCCTTAAACTCGGTGGTCCCGGCTCCTTGAAGCTTTTTAGCGGTGACCTTGAGAGTTTCGATGTTTCCACCTACATTTTGGGCGAGGCCGCTCTACTTTCTTTGTTGCATGAATTGCATAAAAGCCTCTGAACAATCCATCATTCATCATTTGGTCGGTGTTGTTGTTTGCATGAGGATTATCGCCTTCTGATGCACATTCTCACGATTATTGATATGTGGAGACTCAGCGGTCTCTTGTGCTCCATTACTATTCTCAACATTTTGGGATGTCATTTTGAGATCTTGCCACAAAACAAAGGTTAATTGACATGTAACATAATATCTCTAAACTCGACCAACCAATTTAAATACAAAATAAATTTAAGTAGGTCATACTAGCGAAGGAATTCCCGTCTCTCCCTCCTAGTTCTAGTCTCACATCTTAGCCGGGGATCATATCCTAAGCTTTGATACCAAGCTGTGGCCTTCCCAAAATTAGGTATACATCACCCATCTTGGGTGCGCCGGATCATGATACAAAATTCAAATACAACTTACTAATCTGTTGTATAGTATGCAATACGACAAAACATAAAGCTGTGAGTTTGAATACAAATATTATCTACTAGAGATTATACAAACTCAAAAGGAGTCCTCATTACAATTATTATCACACTATTTCACGAGAATAGTGAGGACTACTAATGCTATCCTCGGGACCATCACTCCAGTTCCCCAGACTAAATCCCAACTATATTCTCATTTCACGAAGAGAAACGGTGAAAGGAAGGGTGAGCTCAACTAGCCCGATGAAATATTATGACTAAGATAATGCGAGAATAAATTATCATTAGTCTCCAACAATGTTAAGCGATAAAATATAATAGACATCAAGTTTAAGCTGCGGTGAACAAGCAATCCATTAAAAAAGTCAGTAGAAAATAAAATCTACTATCTTTTATGATTAAAAGGTTTTTCATCAACATTATCGTTGAGACTCGACAATAAATATTCCACATCATCGAATCACCCTACTTACTTTTCTGACGAGGATATTCTTTAGTATCACGACCACAATTATCCATGCACTACTGGGCCAAGAAGAATATTTGTGTATTCATTAATGGTCATGATCATGCCAACAAGCGTCCATCAATACACTCTACGGGCCAATGAGGACTTTTACCACATCATTTGTAACATTACGGTCATGATTACACTAGAATAATCCACAGTCATAATCATACCAAGTCCATCTATATACTACGAGGCCACAGATGACTTTCAAAAAATATAAACATGAGGATGATGACAATGATATAAAATTGATAAAACAAGTTCAAGAATTATTTTATCCAAGAACTATTATAACGTCCAAATTGTCGACATGATCTTTGCTTTGTAGAGTAAAATTCAAGAATGATCGGAAGAATATTTCCATGAAAAGATCTTTGGATGAAGCGCAAATATCGAGGATATTCTACTAATTTCATGGAGTATAGAAGTCAAAACTTTAACCAATTGAGTATAATAAAGAATGGAATAACAAAAGAAATCACCATGCATGCGGTACTTAGCATAGGCGAGTTATTCAACGAGAATAATAATAACGGAACCGGTCGGGCAAAATTTGCAGCAAGCGGGATGTTCAACAGAATAATAAAAGATGGAACCGGTCAAATGTAAAACACACACATAGCGGGATGTTCAGCGAATAATAATAAGGGCGGAACCGAAAACACCAACCGGTCGGTGTAAAAAACACCTGAACCGGTCGGGTAAGGATGTTCCAACGCGGAATAATAATAAAATGCGGAACCAGTCGATTGTAAACACACAGACGGGATGTTCCAAATAGTAAAATAATAATAAAGAATGTCACCAAGTATAGGGTGAGGCCAGCGTATCTGAGTTATTCAACGAATAATAAGAAATGGAATAACAACAGTTCTCTTCATGAATAAGAAAGAATAACACCCCTTACAGTACAACAAATAATATTCCCTACCTTAAGAAGAAAATCTTTGGATATATAAGTAGTGAAGTAGCGAGAATACTTTCTTCTTTCTCTCTATAGTTTATCTCTCTAGAGTTTAATTGAATTAAAAGAAAATAATGAATGAATGAGCTTATTTATAGAAAAATGGAATGCATAGTAACTAACTCATGAGCAGTCGAGATTGATTTACTTTAATCGACGGTCCATATTTAAAGCAAAATCTTTTAAATAAAATATAATATATTCTATTTATAATCTAATAAAAGCGAATAACTTTATAAAAGATTTTACTATCTGAAACACTATCGAGCACTATCTGAAACACTATGCATAATAAAATATAATATATTCTAATTATTGTCTAATAAAAAATAGATAACTTTATAAAAGTATTACATTTTATATAAAAAATTTTTACTATACAAAACACTATCACGACACTTTATGCAACACTATATCGTAATAGAATATAATATATTCTATTTATAAAATAACTTTATAAAAGTATTACATTTTATATAAAAGATTTTACGTATTATTACATTAATAATACCAACAAAAGCTGAGTGACTTATCACTTAAGCATCAATAATTATCTGGTGTTACTCTTATGCGACCATAGCGTATTCTTGTACTTTTAACCACCAAGTGTGTTTCAGCGATTAACGGTAAAACTTCCGCCGTTATTTTCATAAAAATATTTTTTATCGTTTTCTCGATCAAAATATAATTCCATTGTAGGGTCCACACCATGATTGTGCCGTTGTACTAATATTCCTGTTAAAAGCGAATATTCCCAGAGCCAATCGAATATTATATAACAACTTGCGTACTTTGCAAAATTTATAAATATTACCCACAACTATTATATCAATTTCACTCCATAATATTTAATAATTTCAAAAATAATATAATTATTTATAGAAAATTCATCTTTATTCAAAAGTTGGGGTTTTGGGGTTACACATGAATTCATCTTACTCCTCTCATCCATTTTTTTTCAAACTTACATATATATATATATATATATATATATATACATAATAATACTCCTCCGTCCACCTAATTTCCCCTCCCCACCCACCTTCCATTAACAATATTATATATATATGTATATATAATACTTATATATATATATATATATATATTCATATATATATATAAAACAAAAACTGAGATAACTTCTACCGACAATTTTAAAAAATGGGAAAGTGGGGGGTCCAAATAATAATAAAAATTTACATCAAATACTTCATAAAATCCCCTCAATATTTTTAACAACATTTATCATCATTATTATAATTCACAATATTAATCGACCATGTCGTTCCCAGGAAAGAGGGGGCTTTCCAATAAGGATTTCTCACTATTGGCGCGCAATCAGGTGACCAAACCTCTCCTTAACAGAACTTCTAGACATCGTTAATATTACAAACAATAATATTAATAACTTTGTCATCTCAATTATTGATTAAATAATATATAAAATATTAACAATAATTGAATCAAATAACGTGAGATATCTTGTCGTGAATTCTTTGTAGCAATAATTGAACAAAACTGAGTGACTTCTCACGTAAGCATCAATAATCAAAACCGTGTGCTACTGTGCAACTACACGTATTACTATACTTTTAACATAGGGTGTTTCAACAGTTAACGGTAAAACTTCCGCCGTTATTTTCATAAAGTATTTTTGTCATTTTCTCAATCCGACAATAATTTCGTTGTGGGGTCCACCAATGATTGTGCCGTTGAACGAATATTCCCTGTTAAAACGAATATACCCCGACCAATCGAATATTATATAACAACTTGCGTACTTTGCAAAATTTATAAATATTACCCACAACTATAACATTATATCAAATTCATTCTATAATATTCAAAAATGATATTTATAGAAAATTCATCTTTTATACATAAAAGTTGGGGTCTTACAACCTCCTATTCTTATGAAATTTAGCCCTCGAAATTAGGGTACGTACCTGGTATGTCGAAGAGGTAAGGATACCTTCATTTCATTTCAGATTCTAACTCCCAAGTCATTTCCTCAACATCGTAGTTTCTCCACAAAAATTTGACTTGAGGTATAACCTTGGAGCGTAGAATATGTTCCTTCTTCTCCAAGATTTGAACAGGAACCTCTACATACGTCAAATATTCCTCTATTTCATCCGGTTCTAACTCAATAATGTGTTTTGGGTCTTTCACATATTTACGTAACATGGATATGTGAAAAATGTTATGAACACGAGACATACTTGGCGGTAAAGCGAGTCTATAGGCCACAGTTCCTACTCGATCGAGGATTAAAAATGGGCCGATGAATCGAGGATTGAGCTATCCTCTCTTTCCAAATCTCGTAACTCCTTTCCATGGAGCAACACGTAACAACACATGATCTCCTATATCGAATTCCACGTCCTTTCGATGAAGATCATTATAACTCTTCTGTCGATGTTGTGAGGTTTTTATACGTTGTCGGATCGTTTGAATCTTTTCTGTAGTCATACGTACTAACTTCGGTCCAAACAATGTTGCTTCTCCCACCTCATCCCAGCATATTGGAGAACGACACTTTCTTCCATACAACGCCTCAAATGGAGCCATGCCAATACTTGCTTGATAATTGTTGTTGTAGGAAAATTCCACTAATGGTAAGAACTTATCCCAACTTCCCTTGAAGTTAAGGACACAGAGTCTTAATAAATCTTCAAGAGTTTGAATAGTCCTCTCCGACTGCCCGTCCATCTGAGGATGATATGCTGAGCTAAATCGTAAATCTGTGCCCATAGCTTTCTACAAACTAACCCAAAATTGTGAAGTTAATCTTGGGTCTCGATCAGAAACTATGGATACTGGCATACCATGCAGTCTTACAATCTCATTTATGTACATACGAGCAAGACATTCAAGTGTATAAGTTTCTCGTATCGGTAAGAAATGAGCAGACTTGGCCAATCTATCAACAATGACCCAAAATCGCATCTATACCTTGAGAAACCTTAGAAAGACTGGTAACGAAATCCATGGTAATGTGCTCCCACTTCCACTCTGGAATTTCAAGTGGTTGCAATGAACCTTTTGGTACTTGATGCTCCGCTTTAACTCGTTGACAAGTTAGACACCTTGAGATAAACAACGTTATCTCTATCTTCATATTGCTCCAAAAAAATGTATGATGAATATCATGATACATTTTGGTACATTTTGATAATGCAGAATAATTTATCGTTAGCCTTCAATAGTGTTAAACTGATAAAATATAATAACTATCAAGTTTAACTACAGCGGAACAAGCAATTCATTAGAAGAGTCAAGTAGGGAATAAAATCTACTATCTTCTATGATTTAAAAAGTTTTTCATCACTTTTATCGCTGAGACTCAGATCAATAAATAATCCACATCATTAAATCATCCCTGCACTACAGGCCAATGATATTCTTTAGTATCACGACCACGAATTATCCATGCACTATGTGCCAAAGATAATCGTGTTTTCATCAATGGTTCTGATCATGCCATAAAATAATTCATCTTTGCACCCTTGGCCGAAGAGAATCCATAGCCATAATCATACCAAAAACCGTCCATCAATGCACTACGGGACAATGAGGACTTTTTCCACATCATTTGTAACATTACGGTCATGATTATACCGAATAATCCCTGGATATAATCATACCAAGTCCATCTATGCACTACAGGCCACAGATGACTTTCAACATAATATAAACATGAGGATGATGACAATGACATAATAATTCAATAAAACAAGTTCAAGAATTAATTTATCTAGGAACCAATAACGTCCAAATTGTCAACATGATACTGCTTTGTAGAGTAAAATTCAAGAATGCTCAGAAGAATATTTCCATGAAAAGATACTGGATGAAGCGCAAATATCAAGGATATTCCACTAATTTCATGGAGTATAGAAATCAAAGTTTTAACCAACTGAGTATAATAAAGAATGGAATAACAAAAGAAATCACCATGCATGCGATACAATCGCATGAGCGAGTTATTCCAATGTATTAATAAATAATGGAACCAGTCCCAACGTAAAATATCTGAGCAGGATTTTTCCAACAAAATAATAAAGAATGAAACCCGAGGAGTTCTAGTAAAACGCAAAGTGAAAAGATATTCAACGAATAATAAATAACGGAACCGGTCCGTCAGTAAAACTCACGCAGACGGGATATTCCAAATGTAATAATAAAGAATTGAATAACAAAAGAATTTCACCAAGTATAGGGTATCCAGCATTATCACAAGTTATTCCAACGTAATAATAAAGAATGGAATAACAGAAGTTCTCTTCATAAATAAGAAAGAAAGAATACTCCTTACGAGTACAACAAATAATATCCCTACCTAAGAAAAGAAGATCTTGGATATAGAAGTAGTGAAGTAGCGAACACTTTTCTTCTTTCTCTCTATAGTTTCTCTCTCTGAGAGTTTTGGTGAATTTGTAAAAAATAATGAATGAATGAGCTTCTATTTATAAAAAAATGGATTTGCATAGTAACTAACTCATGAAACGGTCCATTGATTTACTTTAATCTGACAATCCCATATTTAAAGCAAAATCATTTAAATAAAATATAATATATTCTATTTATAATCTAATAAAATGAATAACTTTATAAAAGATTTTACTATCTGAGCACTATCAAAACACTATGCATAATAAAATATAATATATTCTAATTATTGTCTAATAAAACATATAACTTTATAAAAGTATTATGTTTTATATAAAAAGATTTACTATGCAAAACACTATGCAACACTATGCATAATAAAATATAATATATTCTATTTATAGAATAACTTTATAAAAGTATTACATTTTATATATAAAAGATTTTACTATGCAAAACACTATGCGAGATACTATGCACATACTATGCGTAATAGAATATAATATATTCTATTTATAGAATAACTTTATAAAAGTATTCTTTTTTATATAAAAAAGATTTTCTGTATTATTACATTAATAATACCAATAAAACAAAACTGAGTGATTTATCACGTAAGTATCAATAATCAATACCATGTGCTACTATGCAACCACGCGTATTACTGTACTTTTAATACCCAGTAGTTCAACAGTATTAACGGTAAAACTTCCGCCGTTATTTTCATAAAATATTTTTGTCGTTTTCTCATTCAAATCACAATAATTTCATTCATGGGTCCACCAATGATTGTCTTGTGTTACATCTAATATTCCCTGATAAAATATTCCCTGACCAATCGAATATAATATAACAACTTGCGTACTTTGTAAAATTTATAAATATTACCCACAACTATAACATTATATCAAATCCACACCATAATATTCAAAAAAATATTTCGAGAAAATAAAATCTTTATTCATAAAATCTGGGGTCTCACAATCTCCCCTCTTTATGAAATTTCACCCTCAAAATTTACGTACGTACCTGGTATGCCGAAGAGGTGAGGATACCTTGACTTCACTTCAAATTCTAACTCTTGAGGTATAACCTTTGAGCGTCGAATATGATCCTTCTTATCCAAGATGTTAACACGTATCTCCTCATACATTAAATCTTCTTCTATCTCATCCGGTTCTAAATTAATATTATGGTTCGGGTCGTCCACATATTTACGTAACATCGATACGTTAAAAACGTTATGAACACGTGACATATTGGCGGTAAAACGAGTCTATAGGCCACAGTTTCTACTCGATCAATGATTTCAAATGGGCCAATTAAATCGAGGTTTGAGATTTCCTCTCTTCGTCGATTCTTGCTTCTAGAATAACTCCATCTTGAACCTTCTTCTTCACATTCATCAGCTCTAAGTATGTAGCTTGAGCGCGGCTTTACCTTTTATCGATTCTACTAGTCTATTCTAATCATCACTATTCGTTATCTTCACGTGGGTTTGTATATTCGCACTTGTAACCGCATACGATCTTCTACTTAAGGCGTCAGCTACCACGTTCGTACTTCCACGATGATATTGAATGGTACGATCGTAATCTTTAACAGCTCGAGCCAACGTCTTTGGCACATTACACGTTCGTTTTAGGTGAAGAAAATATTTGAGGGTTTTAGAAATGGGTTTTGTACTGGGGTCAATAAAAAATTCGATTTCACGCTCTAGGGGTAGGCTAAGAAGTCTTCAAGAATACGTTAGGAAATTAATTAAGAATAGAAATATCATTCAAAGCTGTGACCCTCATCAAAGACTTGGATAGTACGTCACATTGATACCTATCAACTTGTCATCGTCATTCACGACGTCGCCTACAAAAAGTCTGGCTTCGGTGCATTCCACTCAAGGAAGTCAACAACGAAAGGACTGGGGCTCTTTACTTATGGCTTGATATGACAATGATTGACTTTAGTGGTTTAGTTGCCTGAATTCGCATAACAGGTTGGTTAGGAATATGAAAACTAACAACCTTACGAAAAGCATGATGAGTAGTTAACCAATCGATTCCTAAAATCGCATCAAAGGCAAGTATTTTCAAAGAGATAAGATTGACAGGTAACGTGAAAGTGTTGATTTGAACAAGATTTATAAATAGTGGAGGTAACGAAGGTTTGTCCTAACAGATATATCAAAGTCTAACTTCTCCGGAATTAAATTCAAACATTGAACACAACTAGGTGAAATAAAAGAGTGGATAGAACTGGTATCTAATAAGGTATAAACTTCGCAAGAGTTTATAATTAACTTACCCGTAATAACTTCGTTCGGGTTCCTCGACAAACGCTCTCACTTAAACAACTGGATTTGACTTTGCTATAGGGTACATTCCACCCTTAAGTGCTTTGTCCCATTCTTGATCCATGATTTGAATCATTATTCTCCGATCCATATCGAATTGGGGTTGACCGCTATGCACAGGGTAATTCCGAATTCGATGTTGGATTCTCCCAATTGTTGTCCAAAAAGAAAAATCCATTTCATCTATTTTGGCTTTATTGGATCGGACCTCTTTTTCTACAATATCTACACGTCGTGCGGCTTTTACCCATGCGTCATCTATTCTCCTTCGTTCATTTATTTCTTCTTTCATCAGAACTTTGATCATAGCATTCTCAGATTCCAGCTCTAATATCTTATACTCTGCCAAAGAGTGCTTCTGTTCAAGCATCGCACATCGGGTAACACAATTTTGAATGGTTGCATCTCTTTGCTCCAGGACTGCCTGCCGTTCTTCAGCCTGCTCTTCTAACTCATGAATACGATTTTGTAATGCTAAATTTTGATTATAAAATTCTTCTAATAAATTCTCCTTAGGTTCATCTTCTTCATCTTCTTCCTCACTCTCAGCTGCTACCTCTGCAACTAGCTCGTGTGCAACTATTAGTTCTTCACGCACCACGTAGATATCTCTAATTTCTTCTTCGTTTGACATCACATTAACCTGGTTAGTGATTAAAGGTGTCTCAACAGTCTAATGTGCTTCATTGCTTATCTCAACATTTTCGGATGCCATTTGGAAATACTGCCACAAAACAAAGGTTAATTGACATGTAACACATTATCCATATATTTTGACCGACCAATTAAATACCAAATAAACTTAGGTAGGTCATACTAGCGAAGGAATTCCCCGTCTCTCCCCTCCTAGTTCTATTCTAACAACCTATCTAGGGATCTTATCCCTAAGCTCTGATACCAACTGTGACGCCCCCAAAATTAGGTATACATCACCCATCTTGAGTAGCCAGATACATGGTACAGAATTCAAATACAACTTAATAATACAAATTGTAAGGTACAATACAATACAAAACATAAACTGTGAGTTTGAATACAAATATTGTCTACTAGAGAGTATACAAACTCAAAAGGTGTCCTCATTACAATTATTATCAAACTATTTCACAGAATAATGAGGACTACCAATGCACCATCTAGGACCATCACTCTGTTCCCCTAGTCCCAACTACGTTCTCATTTCAAAGAGAATCGTAAAAGAAAGGTGAGCTCAACTAGCCCAAGAAGAAATATTATGACTAAGATAATGCGAGAATAATTTATCGTTAGCCTTCAAAAGTGTTAAACCGATAAAATATAATAACTATCAAGTTTAAGCTGCGATGAATAAACAATCCATTAGAAGAGTCAAGTAGGGAATAAAATCTACTATCTTGTATGATTTAAAAGGTTTTTCATCACTTTTATCGCTGAGACTCAGCTCAATAAATAATCCACATCATTAAATCATCCCTTCACTACAGGCCAAGGATATTCTTTAGTATCACGACCACGAATTATCCATGCACTACGGGCCAAAGATAATCGTGTTTTCATCAATGGTTCTGATCATGCCATAAAATAATTCATCTTTGCACCCTTGGCCGAAGAGAATCTATAGCCATAATCATACCAAAAATCGTCCATCAATGCACTACGAGCCAATGAGGACTTTTTTCACATCATTTGTAACATTACGGTCATGATTATACCGAATAATCCCTGGTCATAATCATACCAAGTCCATCTATGCACTACAGGCCACAGATGACTTTCAACATAATATAAACATGAGGATGATGGCAATGACATAATAATTCAATAAAACAAGTTCAAGAATTAATTTATCCAGAACCAATAACGTCCAAATTGTCAACATGATCTTTGCTTTGTAGAGTAAAATTCAAGAATGCTCGTAAGAAAATTTCCATGAAAAGATCTTTGGATGAAGCGCAAATATCAAGGATATTCCACTAATTTCATGGAGTATAGAAATCAAAGTTTTAACCAACCGAGTATAATAAAGAATGGAATAACAAAAGAAATCACCATGCATGCGATAGACCATGCATGCAAAAGTTATTCCAAAAAATTAATAAATAACGGAACCAGTCCCAAGTAAAATACATGCATATGTGATATTCCAATGAAATAATAAAGAATGGAACCGTGTCCCACAGAAAAAAGCACTTGCATGGATATTCCAATGTAATAATAAATAACGGAACCGTTAAAAAATGCAGTAAAACTCACGAGCCATGGATATTCCAATGAATAACAAAGAATGGAATAACAGAAGAATTTCACCAAGTATAGGGTATCCCGCGTATACAGGTTATTCCAACAGAATAATAAAGAATGGAATAACAGAAGTTCTCTTCATAAATAAGAAAGAAAGAATACTCATTACGAGTACAACAAATAATATCCCCTACCTTAGAAAGAAGAGTACTGGATATAGAAGTAGTGAAGTAGCAGAACACTTTTCTTCTTTCTCTTTATAGTTTCTCTCTCTAGTTTCGATTGAATTAAGTAAGAAATAATGAATGAATGAGCTTCTATTTATAGAAAAATGGATACGCATAGTAACTAACTCATGAACGGTCCAGTTGATTTACTTTAAACCCGACAAATTCATATTTAAAGCAAAATCTTTTAAATAAAATATAATATATTCTATTTATAATCTAATAAAACGAATAACTTTATAAAAGATTTTACTATGCAAACACTATGCAGGCACTATGCAAATACTATGCATAATAAAATATAATATATTCTAATTATTGTCTAATAAAACATATAACTTTATAAAAGTATTCTCTTTTATATAAAAAGATTTTACTATGCAAAACACTATGGACGCACTATGCAACACTATGCATAATAAAATATAATATATTCTATTTATAGAATAACTTTATAAAAGTATTATGTTTTATATAAAAAAGATTTTACTATGCAAAACACTATGAAGACACTATGCAACACTATGCATAATAGAATATAATATATTCTATTTATAGAATAACTTTATAAAAGTATTACATTTTTAAATAAAAGATTTTCTCGTATTATTACATTAATAATACCAATAAAACAAAAGCGAGTGACTTATCACGTAAGCATCAATAATCAATACCGTGTGCTACTATGCAACCACGCCATTCATCGTACTTTTTACTACCGAGTAGTTCAACAGTATTAACGGTAAAACTTTCACCGTTATTTTCATAAAATATTTTTGTCGTTTTCTCATTCCGACAATAATTTCGTTGCAGGGTCCACCAACAATTGTGCCGTTGCATGAATATTCCCTGATAAAATATTTCCCGACCAATCGAATATAATATAACAACTTGCGTACTTTGCAAAATTTATAAATATTACCCATAACTATAACATTATATCAAATCCACAACATAATATTCAAAAAAATATTTTGAGAAAATAAAATCTTTATTCATAAAATATGGGGTCTCACATTTCCAGTGGTTCCACCTACATTTTGGACAGGAGCCGCTCTCGCCTGCTGTTGCATGAGTTGCATAAAGCCTCTGAACATTCCATCATTCATCATTTGGCCAGTGTTGTTGTTTGCATGAGGATTGTCGCCTTCCTGATGCTCATTATCCTGATTATTGATATGTGGTGAATCAACGGTCGCCTGTGCTCCATTGCTATTCTCAACATTCTCGGATGTCATTTTCAGATACTGCCACAAAACAAAAGGTTAATTGACATTTAACATATTATCCCTATATTCTGACCGACTAATTAAATACCAAAAAAAAAACTTAGGTAGGTCATACTAGCGAATGAATTCCCCGTCTCTCCCCTCCTAGTTCTATTCACACATCTTAGCCAGGGATTATATCCCTATGCTTTGATACCAACTATGACGCCCCCAAAATAGGTATACATCACCCATCTTGAGTCGCCAAAAATATGGTACAAAATTCAAATACAACTTAATTATACAACAGTCGTGTAAAATACGACTAAACATATACTGTGAGTTTTAGTATAAATATTGTCATCTAGACAATATACAAACTTAATGGGGTCCTCATTACATTTATTATTACACTATTTCACAGAATAGTGAGGACTACTAATGCTATCATCTGGACCGTCACTCCGTTCCCTGACTAGTCCCTGCTACGTTCTTATTTCCTGAAGAAAACAATGAAAGCAAAAGGGTGAGCTCAACTAGCCCAGTAAGAAATATTATGACTAAGATAATGCAGAATAAATTATCATTAGCCTTCAATAGTGTTAAACTGATAAAATATAACAAACATCAAGTTTAACTGCAGCGGAACAAGCAATCCATTAGAAGAGTCAAGTAGAGAATAAAATCTACTATCTTCTATGATTTAAAAGGTTTTTCATCACTTTTATCGTTGGAACTCAGCTTAATAAACAATCCACATCATCGAATCACCCTTGCACTACGGCCAAGGATATTCTTTAGTATCACGACCACAAATTATCCATGCACTACGGACAAAGGATATTTGTGTATTCGTTAATGGTTATGATCATGCCAACAACTGTCCATCAATGCACTACGGTCAAAAGGACTTTTACCACATCATTTGTAACATTACGGTCATGATTATACTGAATAATCCCTGGTCATAATCATACCAAGTCCATCTATGCACTACATGCCACAGATGACTTTCAACAAAATATAAACATGAGGATGAAGACAATGATATAAGAATTCAATAAAACAAGTTCAAAAATTAATTTATCCAGGAACCAATAACGTCCTAATTGTCAACATGATACTGCTTTGTAGAGTAAATTTCAAGAATGCTCAGAAGAATATTTCCATGAAAAGATACTGGATGAAGCGCAAATATCAAAGATATTCCACTAATTTCATGGAGTATAGAAGTCAAAACTTTAACCAACCGAGAGTATAATAAGGAATGGAATAACAAAAGAAATCACCAAGCATGCGATGAAGCCGCATGCATGTGTTATTCCAACGTAATAATAAATAACGGAACCGTGTCTCACAGTAACGCTACAGACATGATATTCCAACGTAATAATAATGAATGGAACCGGTCCGCCAGAAACGCATGCAGACGGGATATTCCAAATGTAATAATAAAGACTCGAATCGGTCCTACAGAAAACGACAGCGTAGTGATATTCCAAGAGAATAATAAAGATCGGAATCGTGTCCCGTGAAAACGCATGCATGTGGATATTCAACGATGTAATAATAAAGAATGAAATAATAGAAGAATTTCACCGTATAGGGTAGCCTTGCATGATATCTGAGTTATTCCAATGAATAATAAATAATGGAATAATGAAGTTCTCTTCATGAATACAAAAGAAATAATGCCCCTTACCGTAAAAGAAACTAAATATAAGAGTAGGGAAGTAGCAGAATACTTTTCTTATTTCTCTCTATAATTTCTCTCTCTAGAGTTTCAGTGAATTCGTAAGAAATAATGAAGGAATGAGCTTCTATTTATAAAAGAATGAACTGAATAGTAACTAATTCATGAACGGTTCAGATTGATTTACTTTTAAACAAACGGTCGATAATTAAAGAAAAATCTTTAAATAAAATATAATATTATATATATATATTATATATAACATGTGCAAGAAAAAAAAATCATGGGTGGAAGACCCGTGAATTCATCGTACTCCCTCTGTCCATTTTTTTCAAACTTACATATATATATATATATATATATATATATAAATATAATATACATAATAATACTCCTCCCGTCCACCCTAATTCCCCCCACCCCACCTTTCATTAACAATATTATATATATATGTATATATAATACTTATATATATATATATATGTATTCATATATATATAAAACGAAAACTGAGATAACTTCTACCGATAATTTTAAAAAATGGGAAAGTGGGGGGTCCAAATAATAATAAAAATTTACATCAAATACTTTATAAAATCTCCTCAATATTTTTAACAACATTTATCATCGTTATTATAATTCACAATATTAATCGACCAGGTCGTTCCCAGGAAAGAGGGGGCTTTCCAATAAGGATTTCTCCCTATTGGCGCACAATTAGGTGACCAAACCTCTCCTTGACAGAACTTCTAGACATCGTTAATATTGCAAATAATAATATTAATAACTTTGTCATCTCAATTATTGATTTAATAATATATAAAATATTGACAATAATTGAATCAAATAACGTGAGATACTATCGTAATTCATCGTAGCAATAATTAAACAAAACTAAGTGACTTCTCACGTAAGCATCAATAATCAAAACAGGTAAAGTATCTCTTGTGCAACTACACGTATTACTATACTTTTAACACCGGTGTTTCAACGATTAACGGTAAAACTTCCGCCGTTATTTTCATAAAGTATTTTTGTCGTTTTCTCAATCCGACAATAATTTCGTTGTGGGGTCCACCAATGATTGTGCCGTTGAACGAATATTCCCTGTTAAAACGATATTTAAAAATGATATTATATCAAATTCATTCTATAATATTCAAAAATGATATTTATAGAGAATTCATCTTTTATTCATAAAAGTTGGGGTCTTACACGACGCCTGTAATATGAAACAACAAGTGGTTTGACACCTGGTAAAGGCAATTATTATTGGCAAAAGTGACTCTTAGATGATGACATATGGGCCCCCATGGAATAGACCATGGCTTTACTCAAAGATTGAATCCAATGGGAGATAGAAGAAGATGTTGGTCAAGAAGGATTTGGTGGAAAATCAAATCAACCCACTCCCCTCTTCATCATTTGGAAGCTATGGATTTTGGAGAAGAAGAAGCAAGATAGCTGGCTAGCCCTTTTCATTTCACTAAGTTTGAGAGTTGAATAGGTAAGCTAGGCCAATGGCCTATTCACGTGATAAATGAGGTGAGACTCACAAAATGTGACAACCAACTTGGTTTCTCAGCATTTAGCAAAATGGGTATTTAAGACATTTATGTTTACTTCATTTTGGACTTACAAGCTTACCTTTAATGACTTAATATTATTACCATATGATAAATTAGTTGTACATATACCCATAATCATACAATCCATATGTATTTGGGTTAGTCCCAATAATATTTTAATTGGGCTAATTATAAAATAGTTGGATATTCTCAATCCATCATTTTCCATAAAATTTATCATCTCAAATATACACAATTATCATAATGATAATTAATATCAATTATTTATTAACTCACCATTTATTTTCTTTTAATACTTCCCATTAATCTCCCTTTGATTTAACTTTCCTAGTTATGCCACACAAGACATAATTATGTGAATTTAGTAATTAATAGCTCACAAGCTTATAATAGTATAATCTCACAAAATTATTATTCTTCACTTTACATCTTATAACATGGTCTTGGAAGTGGTCTATTGCACCATGTTACATTTTATTATCTCACGTGTACATAGTGCTAAATACAAGCCTTTATACATATATATTCAAATACTTCCTATATTATACAGTTACCATTGAAGTGTCACACTTCAATTCAAATCATATAGATGTAGCTACTATATAATATAAAATCATTGCACATACAAATTAATTGCTTCAATTATTCATTCATTAAATTATTTGATGAATGCTTATTCCTTCACTTTTCCATACTAGGCATATTTCACAAGCTCGATCTTAAGCTTCTCTCATTCTCCACACTTATTATTCTTTCAATATAATATTTGTGTGACTCAAGCATTTAAATGCTAAACTACCTAAATTAATTATAAGTATAACCTTTACGCTTATAGTAATTAATATATACTCCATTAGTTATTTAAATGATAACATCCACGATAAAATAATAACTTAAGTTATTTAATATATTAAAATAACTTAGTTTTCTTTCATTAATTAACTCCTTGAAAATACATTAGAAATTATGTATTGTATCATAACATAAATATTATGTTTTCTCCTAATAAAGACATTTACAATTAGAAATTAATTTGCTTATTGTCTCAAGATATTATTCTTAATATAATATCAATTAACTATATATACGACACGTGTATATATATATATATAAAAATAGATAATAAGTCTATTTTCTATTATAATAAATTGTTTCCATCAATTTATTTACATATATCAAATACGTTTTAATATATTTACTATATTATTAATCATACCTCATACAAAAATATATAAGGTAATATTATTATTCAAAATAACATTTCTTCCTTTTATTAAAATAACTCAATATTAGAAATTATTTTAATATCCTCTATTAGAAATATATAATTATTATTTCTCTCTCCCTTATAAATTGTTCCCAAAACAATTTCTTCAAATATTAAATATCCATTTAAAGATATAATGATTTATGTCTCTCTTTAATAACGTTACATATATATTTAACGTTATTCGTACATTAGACTTTCTCACTTATTACCATTACGAGTAACATATATAAAGTATCACATATTCAACACACATATTAATTCACTCCTTTACTTAAGTAAATTAAACCTTGTACTATATTACCATAGTTATTTAAAGTTTAACATACACATTATATTATTCTATAACATAACTCTCAACTATCAATTAACCAATATTTATTCTTATTAGTTAATTCTCTCAACTAACTCATGTTTCACTATCCAAACCCATTCGCGGATAACTTACGTACTATCAATAACCTATATTATAATCATACCAGTTATTAGTACACACACACACAAGAAAATGACAATTATACATTAATGTCATCCACTTACTATGATAAAATAATCCTATAAACTATTTAATATCGATAGGAAATTTTATCCACTTCTTTTATCCCAACTGAATTATCTCTGCGATCAATAACAATATATAAAAATAATATATTTATTAATCACAAAAATCACATATTACATGGTTCATATTACCCTATGTAACACATTCCTACATAACTCGTATCACATAAATGTTTTTATTCGAACCCATTTCACACTTACGAATTTTATTTACTAAATTCTTATTTTAATATGTTCTAAAAATTCGAGTTCTTACATATACAAAGTCGGTACTTGGAAAATATTAGTCACAGTTCCTCGTGGGTGCAACACTTTCTTTATCACTGTATTACTTGTTAGACCGCGTATACTTGCGCGTGTTTAGTGATCGATTTTTCGACCAACAAAACTCACACCTTATGTGTTGTCGTATTTTGCACGATAACTCAACAGTTGTATAAATGTAGTTTGTATTTGAATTTTGTACCGTGTATCGGGCAACTCAGAATGGGTTGTGTATACCTATTTTGGAGGCGTCACATCTATTGTATTCTATCAGATATTTCCCTGTTGAGGACTAAGGATAATTTGTTCTACATTATCTTAGTTATAATATTCTTTACTGCGCTATTTGTGCTCACCGTTTTGCTTCACAATTCCTTTCAGGTAATAAGAGTGTAGCTGGGTCGAGCGGTGATAACAGGGGAATAGAATGATAGTCGGTGACTGTTGAAGTTTCTCAATACATTATAAAACAACATGACAATATATAATTGTATTGAGAACTTAAAATGTGTGTCGTATTTTATATGTTATTTAATAGTTAATTTTGGTGAACAACAATAGGGTGATGAGAACTCGACTTTAAAAGCGTCAAAAGTGCACCTCATAAGAATGAGGAGGACAAAATTGTACTGAGAGCTTAAAGGGTGTGTCGCCACTATCTTACTTGATGTCTAACCACATTCAAATTCATGTTATCATACGATATGTTTCTGCGCATCCACTTGCTGACTATAACTTTGTGCATTATCTATATAATCTTGGAGTATGGTTGAAATATAATCCTCAGTTTGAGAAAATGGAGATAATTATATGGCAAGAAGATATACACCATTAGAATGAACAGGATAGTAATATTCTCGTTCTTCTTAGGGGTTTATTGGGTCAACCAATGTTAATTCTCAAGTCCTGTGAAAGCTATTATAACTTATATGCATGGCCTCCCATGTATGAAGGTTTCCTTGAACATTTTCCAAAGATTTTAATTCTTAAAACAATTATCGACTGTACCTTTATGTAAAGTATTATTGGTTTGGAGTGTGAGTACTGTTATTTGTATTGAAACTCACAACTTATGTGTTGTCGTATTTTGCACGACAATTTAATAGTTATAAATATGAAGATTTGTATTTTGATTCTGTACCATGTATTTGGCGACCCAGAATGGGTTGTGTGGACCTATTTTGGGGCCGTCACAAATCCTGTGGGAACACTGGTAGATATAAATCTACAGTTGTCTAAAAATAAAGGAGAGAGCGAATCACAACCTGAGTATGCACAAATAATAGGAAGCCTTATGTATTTAATGAATTATACACGTCCTGACATAACACAAGATGTCAATAAATTGAGTAGATTTACAAGCAATCCATGACAATATCACTGGAAAGCGATTATAAGAGTTTTAAGGTATTTAAAATACACTCAAAATTTTGGATTGCACTACTCAAGATATCCAGCAGTACTTGAAGGATGTTGTGATGCGAATTGGATATCGGATACAAAAGACTCTAAATCCATAAGTGGTTTTGTGTTTACACTAGGTGGATGAGCAGTATCATGGAAATCTTCTAAACAATCATAATTGTTCAATTAACGATGGAATCTGAGTTTAATGCATTGGATAAGGCTGGAGAAGAAGCTGAACGGCTTTGTAATTTTTTAGAAGATATTCCTATGTGGCCTAAACCTGTGCCACCTATTTGTATCCATTGTGATAGTCAATCAGCAATTGGAAGGGCATAGAGTCACATGTATAATGGTAAGTCTAGACATATTCGTCGTAGACACAATACCATAAAACAATTGCTCTCTAACGACATTATGTCTATTGAGTACATAAAGTCGAAGAAAATATAGTGAATCTGTTGACTAAAGGTTTGACTAGAGAGCAAGTAAAAATAACTTCGAGGGGAATGGGTTTAAAGTCTATAAACAAGGATCTGATGGAAACCCAACCTATTTGATTGGAGATCCCAAGATCTAGGTTCAAAGGGACAACTAAATTATAAACAATTCAACCAAATCACTATGACTGCTCATTCCTATGATACGAGATAGTGATACCTGTAGCGATTATAGGATAAGCTATGCATTTAATGATTCTTAAATCATGATAAACATGTGGAGTATGGTATGATACTCTTATTAAGAATCACCTATATGAGTGTGAACTGGGTCAATTCTATGAGAAGGATAAAGCTATATTTTTCGAAAGCACTCATAAATCCGGGATTATTCGGGGCCGAAATGGAAAAAATCATGAGAACCAAATAATGTCTGGAAAGATTCTGTGTGAATTACTATTGTCTCAATTTACATAAATGATTGGATAGCTCAAGACATCACATTCACTGGACAACCAGTAAACCCGATAGTCTTTCACAAGGGAAGGTTCAAAGCCAAAAGTTACCTCTCTCGATACAGATGATTTCTAATTCTATGCCTCTCTTAGAGTCTGCATAACATTTGCATAAGGCTGGCAGTCAATATCATTCATGTGGGGGATTGTTAGAATTTAAGCCTAAATTAATGTGAGTGTCATTAATTAATTTTAATGATTCCATATATTAATGTGTTCTACTCCATGAGTATATTAAATTAAGTATTTGAAAGTTCAAATCCATGGAGTAATGAATGAGATATTAACTCCCAAATATCACACTTGGAAATGATAAATGATAATAAATACATGTAGGAAAAAGTCAAGTTCCACATAAGTTAAGAATTCAACCTTTAATATTTTTATATACAAGGAAATTTCTCTTGGGTTTGGGCCCCAAGGGGCACCCCACTTTTGTGGAAGGGAGAGGACCTAGCCAAGGCTTGGTTCGAACCCACATCTGTGTATGCCGCATTGAGTCGACCTTGCACAGCTCGTGTACGTGGCTTCGTGGGTCCTTATATATTATTTTTTAGATAATATTTATTTAAAATTTATTTATTTAATTCTATTATCAATACGATCAAAACTGTGTCATTTTGAGAAGTGGTATCTTCTGAAAGGGTATCAGTCTAAACGGACGACCCAAAACTACGACGTTTTGCTGCTAATGCTAAAACTACGTCGTTTTATAGGTCTGAATGGACGCGCACATTCTGTAAATGATAAAAACTACGTCGTTTTGACCAAAGGATGTAATGCCGTGTCTTTTCAGTAGCATCACATGCCTTTTCAAGGGTTAAGTGCCCATCCGAAGGGTCACCAACCCCTCCTCCTATAAATAGATAGGAGGGGGCAACCTTCTCATTCACCAATTCACAAGCAATTAAGCATTATTAGTTATTCTAGTCTTTAGTTTTTCCATCCATTTCATAGTTATCAAAAGAGAGAGTTAGAGCATTTATTTTTGGTTCGTAGAGTATACTTTTTATAGTGCTGCTAAAGTATATGGTGTCATTGTATCCTGGGAGACAAGTGCTATCAACTCTGAGCACCATACGGAGGGAATAATTGTCTTAAGAACATAGTACTAAGTACTAGCCTTTACAAATCTTTTTCTACAATTTTGATTATTTGGGATAATTTAATATATATATATATATATATATATATATATATATATATATAGTTTTGTTTCAGATTAGTAACAATTCTAAGATTGAAGATAGGGTTCTTGACTAGAAATAAATGAAAAAAGAGGAAAATAATGAACCATATAATTAGACCTTTACTTATATTTGGGTGTGTAACTAATAATCTAAGGTGTGCATATATATCGAATCCATAATTAACTACCTTCAAGAAACCAAAGACTAATACTCTCTCCATTCCTTTAATACTCGTTTAAAGGAGTTTAAATTATTATTTTATATATTTAGCGTTAATAAATTTTTAGGAAGCATTAAATACAATTATTTTCATTTTGCCTTTAAGTATCTATTTTCATAATTTCTCGCTCATTTTTTCTTGGCAATTTTTTTTATATTTCTTTAATTCATGTAAAGATAGTTGTGGCAATACATATAAATCTTAATAATAAAATTAGAGTAATAAATTACTTTTTTGAATAAGTTTGCAACGTTCAAAAATGTCAAATAAATAATAATAGAAAGAATAGGGTTAAATGCTTATTTGGTCACTGTACTATATGTCAACTTACAAGTGAGTCACTAAACCGATTTTTCTTACAGTCAACTCACTATACCTTACTTTACTAACAAAACGTTAAAAAAGCAGTCAAGTTGTTTGACTTTAGACGAAAATGAACAAATAAGTAAGTGACGTGTAAAAATTATATGATCTGGCAAGACCCATTCCATGTGGCCTTCATTACATGTATATGGACGAAAAAGCTCCCACCCAAATACCAGTTGATGGACCCACATCTATTAGAAGCCAAGAAGCAAGTGAATCATCATTTTGTTCCGAGTTCGATCGATGAAGCAAACTCAGCCCTAAGCCAGACCTTCCAAAGTGATCGATCAATTGAAAAGTTCAGAAAAGAACCACGTCTTGTTCAATTGAACTCTATTTTGAAACAAAATAGATTATTTGGTGTGATTTCGACACAAAATTGACTTGCTGGTTAAAGTCTTTTGATGCTCGATATTAAGTAACGGTCGACAAGTATGTCCCATTTAATGGTCCCCTTATCTGAATTTGATGATTTTTTTGTGTTACTTGTTGTCGTATTGCCCTTTTGTTTCTATACCCTAGATTGATTACATCTGATTATTCTTTTTTGTCTTTTTATTTACTGCTTCTTGGGTGGGAGATTTATAAAATCTTTCTTTACTAAATTTTAGTTCCCTTTTGTCCCCACGTGAATGCTCTGTATTTATTTTCATTCCTTCAACTTATGCTCTGTTTTGCATGTGGTTTATTACAGATGGATACTATTGTGCAACTGAATGTACACCATGGTGGGAAGTTCATCTATGATCCTTTATGTGACTATGTGGAAGGTAATGTTTATAATATTCCACGATTGGATGTTGATTTTATTTGTATGGGTGCTATTAATGACTTAGCTACTGAACTCAATTATCATCTTGAATCAAGTGTTTATTTTAAATTTGAGGGAGTAGATATTAAAAATGGGGTTAGGCTTGTTCATGATGATGCTAATATAAGAGATATGGTCAATATTTGCTTGCCACATGGTGTACTTGATGTCTATGTAGACCATGTATTACTATATAATACTGATCAAACTTCCATATTGGATGAGCATATTAGTATTAATGTTACTGATAACGTGCTTAAAAATGTTGATGAAATTGTGGCTGATAATGTGATTGAAAATATTAAAATTGTGGCTGATAATGTTACTAGTAATGTGAATGAAATTATGGATGAAATGTGATTGGTGAGGGTGAGGACAGTGTGTTTGAGGAGATGTTGAGTGATAGTAGGAGTAGAAAATGTCAGAATGTCAAAAAGAGTGTTAAAAAAAAGTTTAAAAGGGGTCAACAAAGGGTAGTTGAGAAATGTTCTTATATATATACCTCTGATAGTGATTTTGATGAAGACTGTAGTGATGAAGAATTAGTAGAAGCTAGGAGGATGGCTAGGGAGTATAAGAGAGAGATGAACAAGAACACAGAGTTCGAGGATGAGAGACATGAGACAGACAGAGAGAGGAAGGAGAAAATCAGGTAGATGAAGGAGATGAAGAGGGTGAGGGTGAGGATGAGACTGAAAATATGGAAGAACATGTGGCAGGACATGACCCAGAATTGAAACACAGAGAGGGAGAACAAATTGGGAAAGATATTAAGGGTAGTGAATATGAGACTAGTGGTTCAGATGATCCATCATGGCAAAGTGAATATGAGAACATTGATGTACCGAGGTCTCTTTCTGAGAGCAGTGAAGAAGATGAGGATGTTTGCTATGTAGGGCCTCCCCCTAGTAAAGAAAAAAGAAAGACAGTTGAGGTTTACACCAAGAAGATAAAAAAATAAGTTGATAAAATTTAAGGAGTACATGACATTTTCCAGTATTAAGGAGTTTAAAGATGCCATAAGAGACTATGATAAGTGGGTTTTACACCTACTTCTGGGGTACCAATTCATGCGAACTATGCCCATCTCAAGTACATTTTAGTCTGTTTTAGCTGCATTTCATGTTAATTTGCATTTCGCATACTTTAAACTCCTTTTGGTGAATAAGTGCAGGAATCGGCCTATTTTGGTGGTGATATCGGGCACAAGGCTAATGGATGCGTGAGGCGAGGCAAAAGATAGGATGTACATGACGTAGGATTGAGTGGAACATGGATGGACAAGCATGGATAGACATAGGACATTTCAATGAAGAATGACAGCTGCGAGAATCCAAGCCAAGGAGCGAGCGAAGACATCACCGCAGTCGCATGGCGAGAATAGCTTGGACACGCACACCTGCGCGAGTACCCAGCCAGACCTTGGAACCTACTGCAAGTTGCGCGGCCGTGAGAAGGACAATGCCGGGGCGTCACGCCCGCGAATAGACCCATCGAACACAAGAACTCATCGCAAGTCTCGCATACATGAGCATAATAAGACGGAGGAGCGGCGCGCGTCACGAGAGGCTGAAAGTCACTGATTTGTTTTATTTTATTTCCAATTTTTAAGGGTTGTAATTGATTTAAAACAATTCCTGACTGGTGTCAGGGGTATCACTTAACATTTTTATTTAGTTTTAGTTATATACTTTACGTGGTAATTAGGGTTTATTCTCTGGGAGAGATTCCAACGTAGAAGGAGGCCACAACTCTATTTTTCTCCTCCTCCATGGGATTTTCTAATAGTGTGGATTATTATTATTATTATTTTGCTGGAATCTTATGAGGATTTGATTATTGATCTATATTCAGCAATTGGGTTTGATTGTTTCTACCTTTCATCTTTCAATTGCTTGTTTATTAGTCATGTTTAGATTTGATCCCATAATGGCTTTTGGTTCAGTCATTAACTAAACTCCATTATGGGATCCTAACGAATTTTAATATATAGTTTGATTGCATGCTTAAATGCTGGATTGTTTTGCATATCATATGGGATGTCTATCATGATTGTTTTGCATGTATGAATGCTAGATCACCATTCATTTCAGTATTTGTATGGAATTGACAATGAACATGCAAATATGGATTGTAATCATGATTGTATACGTATATAGGGCTGTATTATATGGCCTATGTATTTCGTAAACCAGATAGACATATACTGTTTCACCGAATAAGTTAGAATAAGGGCTTGAACTTAAAATCAATATAGTTGCAATTTCTCATAGACATATATTGATTTTGGTTATATTGATGATTACATAGAGTCTATCATCTATGGATGCTGTGTAAGTAGGTCTTAGTGCATTGAAAAATGGCTAATACTCTTTTAGTGCTCTTGGCTACTTTTCTGTGATATGTGAATGAGTCATGCATGATAGTGGTGATTGAATGAAGTATTAAATGAAGTTAGGATCCCATTAGTTCCAATATCATTTATTCCATCGTTATTATTGTTTTAGTTGTTATTTGCAATTCGAGAACAAACCAAGTTTAATCATTAGTTTGAGCATATAAATATAGTGATTCAATTAATGAATAGTAATCTTAGTTAAACAAATTTCTTTGTGGGATCGACACTTTACTTGCTCTGTATTACTTGTTGACGCATGTATGCATGCATGAGTTAGAGCTCTTTTGTTAAGACTAGAAAAGAGGCAACAAGTTTTTGGCACCGTTGTCGGGGAAAGGCGTTTAATTTAGTATTATTATCATTAGTTTAAGCTATATTGTATGACTTAGACAATTCTAGTCTTATCTCATTTCAGTTTTTGTTTTTGTTTCAGGAACTTGGATAAATTTTTATGCGCACGCGGTCAACCAACCCCGATTTAACACCTATTCAGGATAACATAAATGGGAGAGGTTGGAAGGCGGGTGTTCGTAGAAATTTACAAGTCCAGTTGGAAAATACGGCAGATAACATGGCAGCCGAGGTGCAAGGAGAAGAGGAAAGAAAGGAGCATAGGGCTCTGAAAGAATATTCCATGCCTAATATTAATGGACTACAATCCAGCAAAGTCAGACTAGCGATAGCAGCCAATACTTTCGAGATAAAAACTGGTACTATTCAAATGGTGCAAAATATAGTTCAGTTTGGGGGTGCTGCTACAGATGATCCGAACGAACACCTGTTAAGTTTCATTGAAATTTGTGATACATTCAGATACAACGGTGTGACGGAGGATGCTATTAGGCTAAGGTTGTTCCCATTTTCATTGAGGGATAAAGCAAAAAGTTGCCTTCATTCTCTGCCAGAAGGATCTATAACTACATGGGAGGACTTAGCACAAAAGTTCTTAGCTAAGTTCTTCCCAATGGCTAAGACTGCAAAGATGAGGACAACTATCTCTCAGTTTGAGCAACAACAGGGCGAGTCATTATATGAAGCATGGGAGAGATACAAAGAAATGCTGAGAAAGTGCCCACATCACGGTATGCCAGATTGGATGGTAATCAACACGTTTTATAATGGATTGGGATGGCGATCGAGGCGATTGTAGATGCAAATTGCAGGAGGGGGGCATTATGGGCAAAGAACTATGAGGAAGCCTATGACCTGATCGAGACAATTGCATCGAATGATTTTTAGAATCCTACATCTTGAATGCCACAAACCAATGTTCAAGGTATGTTAGAGGTTGATGCTATTACTCAGTTGTCAGCACAGATGGCAGCCATGGCAAAGAAGATAGATACTTTGGCGGAAGGAAAAGTAAAGACGGTTGCCTTCGTATGTGAGATTTGTGCGGGGTCACACTCGACGGATCAATGTGCTATCAGCTCAGAATCAGTGCAGTATGTGAGCAACTATAGAAAAGACCAAGGTCAATTTCCGAACACATACCACCCCAACAACAGAAATCATCCAAACTTTAGTTGGTCGAATAATAAAGGGAATCAGTAGAATCAGTTTCAACCAAATAATCAATTTCAGGCACAACCAGTGCAGCCGTAGTTCAATCCTAGATCACCTTTTCCGTCGGGATTTTCGTAAAAACAACAGCAACATCACACTCCAGCTGCACCTCAACAAGAAAAGAAATCAGAAGTGGAGGAAATGATGATGAAATACATGGCAAACATAGAAGTTATGATCAAGAGCTAAGCAGTGGCTATAAAGAATCTGGAAACTCAAATGGGGCAGATGGCAAATATGCTTACTAACAAGCCCCAAGGTTCATTGCCAAGTAATACGGAGACAAATCCAAGAAGAGAAGGGAAGAAACAGTGTCAAGCGATCATATTGCGATCTGGGAAAGATTTGTCAATTCTTGTAAGTCATAGCCCCACTTTCGAGAATGCATCGAGGAGGGTGGCTTGCCATGCCATGAGAAGGCGAGGAGCCAGCTATTGAGAAAGAAAATTTGGAGAAATCTAAGGGTCAGCAGGAAGAGAAAGAGAGAGCAGGTCCAGAGGAGACGTTTAAGAGTTCAGTACCACCACTTCACATTCAAGTTCCGTATCTGCGGAGATTAAATAAAAAAAGGGAAGATAAATAGTTCAGCAAATTTTTGGAGGTATTCAAAATGCTGTAGATCAACATACCATTTGTCGAGGCATTGGAACAAATGCCCAGCTACGCCAAGTTTATGAAGGGTATACTGTCAAGGAAGAGGAGACTATATGAGTTTGAAACGGTATCATTGACAGAGGAATGCAAAGATCTGATGCTTCAAAGAAAATTACCTCCAAAGTCAAAGGATCCGGCGACTTCACAATTCCATGCACCATTAGAAGGATGAACTTCAGTAAGTGTTTATGTGATCTTGGGGCAAGCATAAATTTGATGCCCTTATTAGTGTTTTACCAGTTAGGATTGCCGAATCCGAAGCCAACAAATATTGCATTACAATTAGCTGATAGATCCATCACATATCTACGGGGACTTGTTGAAGATGTGTTGGTTAAGGTGGACAAGTTTATTTTTCCAGCTGACTTCATCATTCTAGACTACGAGGAGGACAAAAGAATACCAATACTACTGGGGAGGCCATTCTTGGCCACATGCAGAATGCCAATAGATGTGCAAAAAGGTGAACTCACTATGCTTGTCTAGGATCAAGAGATCACCTTTAACGTCTTTAAAACAATCAATTTACCAACGGGTGAAGAAGAGTGCTTCTTGGTTGACGTGGTGGATTGGTGCCTACAAGATGAAATACAGAAATTGAGGGATTATGGACCATTGATATGTGCAACGGGTAAAAATTCTGAGTTGAAGGAAGAGCCATCGACGAAAGATGAAGTCATTAAATTTTAGGGTGCAGAGGATAAGAAGGAAGGCACCTCAATTCCATCTACGACATGAAACTCAGAGATAATCAAGCTAATTGACTATAACTTAGCGCTGGATGGGAGGCAACCCATTAACATTTTCTCCATTGATTTGTTTTTAGTTATTCATTTTGGGTTATTTCAGTAGTTATATCGAATTCAATTTTAATAGGATACTTGATGTTTATGCTTAAGTGTAAGATAAATTGCTTTCTTGAATATTTGCAAGATGTTAGCGTTATGAGGCCACTAAGTCATGCATTAACAAGGAGCATTAATGTCTATGCAGGAACCATCATTGGACAACATCACTGATAGGCAGAGTGGAATTGAATTTTAGCATTGCAGATATATCGACGCGCAAGGTCCGCATGCTGCCTAGTTAGCACAAAATATCGCATACCAACACAATCAAAAGCCAATTTTGAAAACAATTCATTATGCAAGTCTCATACGCGCCAAAATTTCAATATAAACTTCACTGGCAAGGCTGCCTTGCGACAATCGATTAAAATAGATCTGAACATTTTAAATAGAGTTATGGACCATTTGGACTCTCATTTGGAATAATAACAGACACGAAATTCTTTCACTCTCCATAACTCACGTCGCTATCTATCTATCAATTACAAGTTTGTGCCGTACATCTCTCAATCAATTGGCCACGATTCTCTCCTTAATCAAAGTCCGTATCTCCTCAACTTCTCTAAGAGCGCTATAAATCTAGGGTTCCTATTTGGGATTGCAGAAATGAGTTTGGAGGGTTATCAATTCTTCAGGCTTTTCTTCATTCCCCATCATATAATCTGTACAATCGCTATCAAATACAATGGGGCCTAAGCGAGCACAGTCTATTGCGTCGTCTTCTTCATCCTCTTCGGGAAGTCAAGAGGCTGATATTGTGGATCACACCAAATTCCTCAATTTGGAAGTTTAACAAGAATACTACCGCATTATGGCGAAGACGTTCGTCAAGGAGCGAGGATTTAAGCCGGAGGGGCAGGATGGCCAGTTGTGCGCCATGGTTCGAGAAAGAGGCTTGGGTGGACTGACAACTACTCCAATACCCGTTCCTATGAGCGTAGTCTGTGAATTCTATGCCAATGCCAAGGTCACTATGAGCGGGATATCTCTGGTTCGTGGTATCGAGGTAGATTACCGACCCCGTGCCATCCTATTAATTTTCAAAATTACTGATGCACCGCCAGTGGGGGCTGCTAATTGGGTAACTGGTGCTCATTTGGAGACCGACATGGAGTTGATTATTGCAGAGTTATGTGTGCTGAGTACGAAGTGGACATATAAAGTTGGCACGACACAGCCGCATATATTCCCAGCTGCAACCCTAAATCGCTATGCAAATGCGTGGAACTTGTTCATATGTTCCAAGCTCATGCCTTCCGCCCATCAACACGAAATAACAGCGGAGAGGGCACGTCTTTTGTTCGGCATAATCTCCAGAAAGTACATCCACATTGGTCATATCATTCATGAGAATATGTTGTGCTATCTACGGGGAGGAACGATTGGGAGCAATCAATACGCATCCGTGGTTGCCATGCTTTGTGCTAATCAGGGAAGCAACTGGGGCAATGAGCAGATGCAATACCCAAGCCAGGATATTACTCATGCCACGATCGAAAAATTCGAAGACTGTGCAGGGGGTGTACCACACCCACGCAGACTAGGATTCATCCTTCAGCCCACTTTTCCAGAGCCGTCACAACAACCCCTGTAAATAGACGAGGCTGGCCCGTCCACGCACGTACATGTACGATAATTTGGGCACATTTGCGACGGGACTCACAAGGGCTTTAGCCGAAGCATTTGCACAACAAGGAACAACACAAGAATGGCCTCAGTTTGGAACCACAGCACCATATCCACCACCGGATTCGCCACCCGAGGAGGTTGGCACCACTGATAATTAGGGGAGTTTTCGTACCCTTTACCTTCATTCAATTAGGACATTGAATATTTTAAGTTTGGGGGTATTGGGTAGTAGTATTTTTAGTTTGCATATAGTTTTGCATGTGTAGATTACATTTTAGCATATAGTTGCATGTTATAGTTGCATACCTCACAGTTCTTACCATATAGAAAATTTTTGTCTAGCCAATGATGAGAGTGAAGTTTTTAAATGATTTCTGAATATTTTGGATAACATGAGCTGAGATATAACATTTTATACAATGAAAGTCATAATGTTGTTTAAATGCTTTCGGTTTGCACAAATGTGTTCACAAGCACGTGTAGGTATAAGAAGTACGTTTTGCATTGCTCGATAGAAAAATGTAGTGTTAAAAAGAGAAATATGTGAAAAGTGACTTCTAGACTGTATACTTGAGTAAGTACGTCCGAGGGGATTGTCTCTACACCTAGCGCCCTAAGGTCATTAATGGTCTGGGAGTCGTTGGTCGAAAGCTCGCTAAGGGGTAGCAGTGTGCCTAATGGAGTAAGATATTGCACAGTCATTTGGAAAAAAAAAATAAAAAAAATAAAAATGGCAATAAACACCGCGAGAAAGTGCAAAAGTCGCCCTCGTTGGTAGAAATAAAGCAGTTAAGCCCATTGTTGAACCTTAGTTTATTTTAAGATGTTGGAATAGTCTTGGTTGCATATATATACATAAGTCTTGATTTAAGCTATAATTTTCTGTTGTGAGCAATATAGCATGCGTATTCTGTACCTAAATCAAGTTTTGGGCGAACACAACACACACACACACACATCATCTCTACAGCATTTTTGAATTATCTAAGTGTATGACATTATGCCTGCTTTGAATCTGTATTCTTGATTCTAGAAAAAAAATTAGTTGAGGCAAATTGGACTGAATTTCTATGATAGTTGAGACAATGTGAGATTAGTTGCATCATAATGTAGTTGCATAGTAATATAGTTGCATTTTCATTGTTCAGTAGTTTGCATTGCTTGAGGGCAAACAACGGTTCAAGTTTGGGGGTATTTGATAAGTGGGTTTTACACCTACTTATGGGGTACCAATTCATGCGAACTATGCCCATCTCAAGTACATTTTAGTCTGTTTTAGCTTCATTTCATGTTAATTTGCATTTCGTATACTTAAAACTCCTTTTGGTGAATAAGTGCAGGAATTGGCCTAATTTGGGGGTGATATCGGGCACGAGGCTAATGGATGCGTGAGACGAGGCAAAAGATAGGATGTGCATGACGTAGGATTGAGTGGAACATGGATGGAAAAGCATGGATAGACATAGGATATTTCAGTAGCAGCAGCAACGTTGCATAACCAAGCCAAGGAGCAGAAGTAGAAGACATCAAATTTGCAGTATGCACATGGCAGAAGAGCTTGACGTCGCGCCACCACAAGCAAGTACCAACCTGCACCTTGGAACCTATCGCAAGTTCATGGCGTCATGAGAAGGAAAATGCGAGAGAGCGCTACCGGCGATAGATCGGTGAAAACAAGAACCTACTACAAGTCACGCGCCCGCGAACATAATAAGCCGGAGGAGCGGAATGAGCCGCAAGCAGGCCTGAAAGTCACTTGACTTGTTTTATTTTATTTCCAATTTTTAAGGGTTGTAATTGATTTAAAACGATTCCTGACTGGTGTTGGGGGTATCAATTGACATTTTTATTCAGTTTTAGTTATATATTTTACGTGGTAATTAGGGTTTATTCTCTGGGAGAGATTTCAACGTAGAAAGAGGCCACAAATCTATTTTTCTCCTCCTCCTTGGGATTTTCTACCAGAGTGGATTATTATTATTATTATTTTGCTGGAATCTTATGAGGGTTTGATTATTGATCTATATTCAGCAATTGGGTTTGATTGTTTCTACCTTTCATCTTTCAATTGCTTGTTTATTAGTCATGTTTAGATTTGATGCCATAATGGCTTTTGGTTCAGTCATGAACTAAACTCTATTATGGGATCCTAACGGATTTTAATATATATTTTGATTGCATGCTTAAATGTTGGATTGTTTTGCATATCATATGGGATATCTATCATGATTGTTTTGCATGTATGAATGGTGATCTTCATATGGGATGTCTATCATGATTGTTTTGCATGTATGAATGCTTGATCACCATTCATTTCAGTATTTTTATGGAATTGACAATGAACATGCAAATATGGATTGTAATCATGATAGTATACGTATATAGGGTTGTGTTATATGGCCTATATATTTCGTGAACCAGATAGACATATATTGTTTCACCGTATAAGTTAGAATAAGGGCTTGAACTTAAAATCAATATAGTTGCAATTTCACATAGACATATAGTGATTTTTGTTATATTGATGATTACATAGAGTCTATCATCTGTGGATGTTGTGTAAGTAGGTCTTAGTGCATTGAAAAATTGCTAATACTCTTTTAGTGCTCTTGGCTACTTTTCTGTGATATGTGAACGAGTCATGCATGATAGTGGTGATTGAATGAAGTATTAAATAAAGTTAGGATCCCATTAGTTCCAATATCATTTATTCCATCGTTATTATTGTTTTAGTTGTTATTTGCAATTCGAGAACAAACCAAGTTTAATTTTTAGTTTGAGCATATAAATATAGTGATTCAATTAATGAATAGTAATCTTAGTTAAACAAATTTCTTTGTGGGATCGACACTTTACTTGCTCTGTATTACTTATTGACGCATGTATGCTTGCATGAGTTAGAGCTCTTTTGTTAAGACTAAAAAAGAGGCAACAGACTACTCCATTAAAAATGAGAGGAAATTATGGTATCCAAACAATGATTTGAAGAGATGCCAAGTCAAGTGCGAGAAAGGATGTCCATGGAAATTATGGGCTAGTTACATACAAGGGACTGATACATGGCAGGTTAATTCTATCTTAGACATTGACAATTGAACCAGAATCTTCAAATATAAGCTGGCTACATACAAGTATTGGGTTGAGTACTATGGGAATAGGATTAGGAAGAATCCTAGCTGGAAATTAAGGGAGATACAAGAAGAGATAAAGTTGAAACTAAAGTTGGATGTTATAGAGGTTAAGTGCACGAGGGTTAGACAGTTAGCACTGCAAGGGATTCAACAGGTTATAAAGGATCATTATGCAAGGGTGTGGGATTTTGGGGCTGAGATAGTGAAGAGTAATAAGAATATCACAGTTGACATAAAAATAACCAGATTGAATCCTGAGGATGTGCCAAGATTTAAGATATTTTATATTTGCTATGATGCTTTGAAAAAGGCTTAGAAAGGTGGATGTAGGCCTGTTATTGACTTAGATGGCTGTTTTCTGAAAACAGTGTATGGTGGACAGCTTCTATCTGCAGTTGGCAGGGATGGAAATAATAAGATGTTTCCTATAGCTATGTGGGTGGTGAAGAGTGAGAATTATGATAGTTGGACTTAGTTCATGCAGTTGTTGATGTCTGATCTTATGTTGAGAGATGGCTATGGGCTGACTTTAATATCTGACGAACAAAAGGTTATCATCTTTGTTAATATTTGGTAATAATTATAATTCACATCATTATTTATTTTTGAAATTTTGGCCAAGTACATTTATCTAATAGTTGATATTTTTAGGGGTTTAAAGGAGCTATTCAAGATCTTCTTCCTCATGCAGAGAATAGAAACTATTAAGGCACATCTATGCAAATTGGAGGAAGAAGTATCTTTCCCAATCTCTTAAAATAGCTTTTTGGGAGGCAGCTATGGCAAATCATACTGTAGCACACAAAAGGGCAATAACAGTGGTTAAAAGAGTATCAATTCCTGAACATGACAAACTGGCAGAGCAAGATCCCAAGGTTTGGTCTAAGGCATTCTTTGAGACTCACTCAAAGATTGACAGTGTGGATAATAACATGTCTGAGTGCTTCAATGCATGGATCATAAAGGCAAGATATATGCCAGTGATACACATGGTAGCTGAGATAAATGATCAAATTATGGTGAGGTTGCACCAAAAAAGAGATGAAATATTGAAGACCGAAGAATTAATCTGCCCAATGATTAAGAAGAAATTGGATGTTGCTATCTTAGAATCTAAACATTGTGAAGCTTTATGGGATGGACAGTCAAATTTCCAAGTGAATGAGAGAGGGAGAAGAGGATACATTGTTAACCTTGTGGAGAAAAGTTGTGCATGTAGGGTGTGGGATTTGACAGGAATCCCTTGTTGTCATGTTGTTAGGGCAATTCATTCTATATATGGAAACCCAATAGATATGTGGCTCACTGGTACACTAGAGACACTTACATTAAGACTTATTCTCATACCTTAGAAGTATTGAATGGGGAAGATTTTTGGGACTTTACTAATTGTGAAATCTTGTTACCTCCACCTATGAAAAATAAGTTGAAGCGAAGGCCACAAATGTTAAGAAGAAAAGAGGAGTGAGAGGATGGAGCAAATAATAATGGGAAGGTGGGTAGGGTGTCAAGGAAAGGGAGGACTATGCACTGTAGCATATGCAAGGGAGAGGGTCACAATCGACTCAGGTGTCCAAAGCACCCAACTCTGCCTGTACATTACCTGCATATCCATAACCTCCAGTCCTCAAGGCAAAAAATAAGAGCACAAAAGCAAGTGAATCCACCTATTGAAAATGATGTAAGTTTTATTTTTATATATTTACCCATTCTCATATCTTTGCAATTTTTTATTGACTATTCATATTCTATTCCATAGCGTACTGAAATAGTTAAAAGGGTTGACAATGCAAGTGAGACTGGAAAAGACAAAGATAAAGTAACCTTTGTAAGTATAAGTTCTGCCCAGTTCTTTCTCAATTTCTTACTTTAATTGATAGTATTTAAAGTTAAAAGAAATTACTAAAGAAATTACCTTTATAAGTATAAGTTAAAAGAAATTGTTAAAGAAGTTACCTATGTTTATTATTTAGTATTGTTCATAAGTGTTAAATCTAACTAATATTAATTGCTTCTATTTTTTCTAAACAGATGCCAACTCCAACCCTTGTGAGAAAAATGAAGACCTCAACAACAACTGGGGAAGGTTGCACTCCACCAGCTTCTTCACCACCAAACCAGGGAAATACCATGCAAAGACAAGCAAACACTCCACCATATTCTGTACCACCAAACCAGGAAAGTACAAGGAAAAGAGAAGCATACACTAGAGGGTCACAATCTTCAACATGCATGCCATTTAAAACACTAAGGCAGAAGGATGGAAGTAACACAAAACAGTAGTAGTAGCATGCAAGAAAAATGATTACTAAGTTATATATTTTGGTGTACTTTTGGTATAGTTTGCCAACTCTTTTGCATAGTGTTTTGGAATAGCTGGTCATAATATTTTGGTATATGGGGTAATATATGTATGGGAAAGCTGGTCATACTCTTTTGGTATAGTTTCATAATTGGTATGGGATAATTGATTATATATATATATGTGTGTGTGTGTGTGTGTGTGGTATAGCTTCTTAGTTGGTACAATTTGCTGATTATTTTTAGGTAAATAGTACCAACTGATGTTATCAATGTTATTGATGTAAAACCCCAACTTTTTGAATAAAAATGAATTTTCTATAAATATTATTTTTGAATATTATGGAGTGAAATTGATATAATGTTATAGTTGTGGGTAATATTTATAAATTTTGCAAAGTACGCAAGTTGTTATATAATATTCGATTGGTCGGGGAATATTCGCTTTAACAGGGAATATTCGTATAAAACAACACCATCATTGGTGGACCCCATTAACGGAATTATTGGCTTGATTGAGAAAACGACAAAAATACTTTTTGAAAATAACGGCGGAAGTTTTACATTTAACTGCTGAAACACCCGGTTGTTAAAGTACAGCTTATACGCTGCGGTCGTGCATAGAGTACACCAGTATTGATTATTGATGCTTATGTGATAAGTCACTCAGCTTTTGTTGGTATTATTAATGTAATAATACTTTAAAAATCTTTTATATATAAAATGTAATACTTTTATAAAGTTATTCTATAAATAGAATATATTATATTCTATTATGCATAGTGTCAGATAATGTCTCGCATAGTATTTTGCATAGTAAAATAGAATACTTTTATAAAGCTATCTGTTTTATTAGACAATAATTAGAATATATTATATTTTATTATGCATAGTGTTTGCATAGTGCCTGCATAATGTTTCCATAGTAAAATCTTTTTTAAAGTTATTCGTTTTATTAGATTATAAATAGAATATATTATATTTTATTTAAAAGATTTTGATTTAAATATGGACCGTCAGATTAAAGTAAATCGATCTGGACCGTTCATGGATTAGTTACTATGCATTCCATTTCTTATAAATAGAAGCTCATTCCTTCATTATTTTCTTACGAATTCACTGAACTCTAGAAAGAGAAACTATAGAGAGAGACTATAGAGAGATAGAAGAAAAGTATTCTCGCTACTTAACTACTTTTATATTCGGCTTTTTACTAGAAGGTGTTATTCTTTCTTATTCATGAAGAGAACTGTTGTTATTCCATTTCTTATTATTCTCGTTGGAATAACTCAGATACGCCGGCCTACCCTATACTTGGTGACATTCTTCTATTATTCTCATTGGAACATCCTCGTCCGTGTTTTTACACCGGACCGGTTCCGCTCTTTATTATTATTCCGTTGGAACATCCTCGTCGTGTGTTTTACACCAGACCTGGTTCCGTCTTATTATTATTCTGTTGGAACATCATGTTTGTGTGTTTTACACCGGACCTGGTTCCGTCTTTATTATTTTGTTGGAACATCCTGTCAGTGCAAATTTTACCTGACTTGGTTCCGTTATTATTATTCTGTTGGAATAACCTGTCTATACGAAGTACCGCATGCCTGGTGATTTCTTTTGTTATTCCATTCTTTATTATACTCAGTTGGTTAAAGTTTTAACTTCTATACTCCATGAAATTAGTAGAATATCCTTAATATTTGCGCTTCATCCAGTATCTTTTCATGGAAATATTCTTCTGATCATTCTTGAATTTTACTCTACAAAACAGTATCATGTTGACAATTTGGACGTTAATAATTCCTGGATAAAATAATTCTTGAACTTGTTTTATTGAATTCTTATATCATTGTCATCATCCTCATGTTTATATTTTGTTGAAAGTCATCTGTGGCCTGTAGTGTATAGATGGACTTGGTATGATTATGACCAGGGATTATTCGGTGTAATCATGACCGTAATGTTACAAATGATGTGGTAAAAGTTCTCATTGGCCCGTAGTGCATTGATGGACAGTTGTTGGCATGATCATGACCATTAATGAATACACAAATATTCTTGGCCCGTAGTGCATGGATAATTGTGGTCGTGATACTAAAGAATATCCTCGGGCAGAAAAGTGGGGGTGATTCAATGATGTGGAATATTTATTAAGTTTGAGTCTCGGTGATAACAAAGTGATGAAAACCTTTTTAATCATAAAAGATAGTAGATTTTATTTTCTACTTGACTCTTTTAATGGATTGCTTGTTCAGCTGTAGTTAAACTTGATGTCTATTATATTTTATCAGTTTAACATTGTTGGAGACTAATGATAATTTATTATGCATTATCTTAGTCATAATATTTCTTACTGGGCTAGTTGAGCTCACCCTTTCTTTCACTGTTCTCTTCAGGAAATGAGAACATAGTAGGGACTAGTCGGGGAACGGAGTGACGGTCCAGAGGATAGCATTAGTAGTCCTCACTATTCTGTGAAATAGTGTGTTAATAATTGTAATGAGGACTCCTTTTGAGTTTGTATAATCTCTAGTAGACAATAATTGTAGTCAAACTCACAGTTATGTTTTGTCGTATAGTACACGACAGTTGTATTAGTAAGTTGTATTTGAATTTTGTACTATGTATCTGACGACCCAAGATGGGTGATGTATACCTAATTTTGGGGGCGTCACAATTGACTATTTATAAATGTATTTTAGTTTGATTTGCACAAAAATATATATTTTAGTTTGGGTGTGACATTTATTGTTGTGGTTTAGTTAAAGATAGATTACAGTTTGGTTGTGACATTTTCTGTTGGACAATCATTACTGATAAATGGTGTAGTTCTATTTCTAACAGAGCTTAATAATGCCATAACATTTGGGTAAAATGTTGTCATACCAATTTTATGGCAAAAGAACAATATGCTCTATTTAGCTTTATCACTATGGTGCAATTCTATTTCTAACATACCAAATACCAAATACCAAATGTTAGTTAGATTACCATACCAAATACACCAAAAGAGCAAAATGCTCTGTTTTTCCATTCCATTCATTAAAATCAGGGGTTCAAAATCCAGACTTCCTCATTTACAATCATAACCTTCAAACACCAAACTTCCAAAATAACAATAAAACACATAAACCATCCCAAAATATTACAATCATTTTGCCTAATGTTGGTTTAAACCACTATTACTACAAAAAATTAAAAATATCATCCATGAATAAATTAGAAAAAGCCACATCCTTTTGAGTTTTTTTGTTTTTTGGGAATTTTTTCGTCTTCAATTCTTTGAGCACACTTGATTCACTTCCATTCTCAAATAATTTCAACTGTTGTATTTCTTCATTCGTTGAGCATAGTTCATCCCTTAATTTTTTTATCACTTCCCTTGATCTTTCAGTAAATGGAAGGTCACACCACTTGAAAAATTGACAACACATATTTGGCTCCTGCTCAGAAGATACAATAGAAGAAGATTTGTGACATTTAAATCCATTTTTTTTATTTCATATAAATTTTTTTAAAAGATTATATAATTCACATACCTTATACATGCTACAACCAACAAATTGTCTACCTGGATCTAAGGTTCCATCTTTCCATGCTTCCCACATGGGTGCAACGATTCCACATCCGCAAACGATGGGATTTAATGAGGCAGTGTTGTGTTACGAATCTACAGATAGGTTCGCCATTTTTCTTCTATAAGAGCTCTCTACCTCACTTGAAGTACTCATCTTCTCTATATACACTTTAGTATAACTCTGTTACTCTTAATTACTTTAAGGATTCGCCAATTTGAACTGAACTCTTTACTCGTACGAAGAACCCTAACTTAAGTCCCTTTTGAACTAAACTGAACTCTTTATTTAATGTTGATGAAATGAGATGGGTCGAATCGGATCAAGTGGGCTGGGTGGGCATGGGCATAAGTTGGGTCGAATCGGGTGGACTAGGATTCAGTAATTTAATTTTTTTCCACGTCACTTTTCTGTTCAAAAACTTAACCTCGTTAACAAAAAATAAATTTTTTGATAATAAAGTAAGGTATAGTGAGTTGACTGTAAGAAAAATCGGTTTAGTGACTGACTTGTAAGTTAACATATAGTACAGTGACCAAATAAGCATATAACCCAGAGAGAATACTATTACTAGTCAAAAAGTATACTACTAACTATTTCCAAGCATTAACAAATTTACTAAAGAGGTCTTTGGGTTAGAAGAACATAATTATTTCACTGGCTTCCATTACACATTTCCTTTAATTTTATCCAATAAAAAAATATTATCACATATACTTGAAACCCTAGCAGCCAAACAAAGTGTCATAGGTGCCTCTAAAAGTAATTTTAAATTCATTTTGAGTAAAATTGTAAGATTCCGACTTTTATGAAATAAAGATCTAATTTAATTTATGATTATTATTCTAAAACTGTAAAATATTAAATTGATAATTGGTCAAACGAACATTTAATCAGATAAATGAGCTAATAAAAGAGGAGAAAATTTAACTATAAATTGTGTGGGCCCCATGGGGCGGCTGAGTGAATGAATATTACGGGGGGGACAAGGAGATATGGGAGGAAAAAGAGAAAGGAAAAGAAAGAGAAATGAAAATCTAAATTTTCGTAAAAATTAGTTTACTACTTAATTTTGTAATTAAATTTTTATTTGATTATGTGAATTAAATGAATTTAATTGATTTCTTTTTGTCGTGGTGAGTAATGAAACTATGTGAAGGTCGCTCTATCATGAGTTATAATTTTTAATCCTTGGATCGTTGTAATTTTTGGATATGTGTGCTTTAACGTGAAGATTAGTGTTTTATTCGCCAAATTTTTACGTTAAATTTTAGAAATAATTGTTTGAATTTCCAAGACGAAAATAATTGTTTTCCGAGAAATTTCAAAAAAAGAAATTTCCGTAAACTATTCATCCATCCATCGTCGGGAATTATTTTGAAATTTCGAGAAACGCGTAATGATAGAATATCGTGATAAGATGGAATATCCGATAATATTTCATTTATGGCAAACGCAATTTTCACCGCGACTTAAAACCTAAGGGTTGAGTATATTTATTTCCGAGAAGGAAATAATATGCGTAGAAGAATGGCGTTAGGGTTAATGCGAGTGTTATACATTTGGTGATACTATTTAGTATCTATGTATAATACGCTGAGTAAATACGGCACAATACGATTATCACGATTTAGTAGTATACGGAGATAATACGTGAATTGTACGTATGTGATACGATTCGTATTATAGAATTAAGTTAAGACTTAATGACTAATTCATTTGAGTTGGATTATTAATTAATCCAATCATTTGAATGATCAAGCCCTAGTGATTAGTGAGTTGCCCAAGTCAAGGCCCAATGTTAATTTAGTTAAGCCCAATTCATTAAAACCAAACCGTGGTCGAACCTGGTGGGTCACCGAATGGGTAAAACCCATGGGGCAACCCATGGATGTCACATGGGGGTGGTGGGCCGCCACCCTTGGTGTGGAAGCTAAGATATAGGCTTGGTCACCAAGTGTTTTACTTGGTGACCACACACGAATAAGTAAGGAGGTGATGGTTTAAAGTCCAAATTGCCTCCATTCTAGTTTTCTATAAATAAAAGCTAGGTCGATTCATTTGAGAGTTTTTCAACTTGCAAACCTTAGATTATCGAGAGAGAAAGAGAGCTATACTTGCAAAACATACACTTTGGAAGCTTGATCTTCTAGAGTTTCCAAGAAAGAAAACCAAGAGTTCTTAAGGTATAACTTTTACTTTCATCTCCATCTCTTTTAGATTTTCTTTCATCTTAAGAATCATAGAATGGGTGGTATATGTCTTCAGTGAGGATTTAAAGATGACTTACCATAGATTCAATCTCTATAAGTCATGAGATTATAAGAATCATAAGGTTTAATATAGTTTTGAACCATGGAAATATCGATAGTCGAGATCGATTGTTGATAAACAATTGAGCTCCATCAATACGCTAGTATATGCATCTTGTTTGGTTAGATGTAGATATGAAATCCATGGAGTATTCCATGTGATTTGCTTTAGAGAACATTAGTAACGGTTATGGCGAATTTTATGGAAATAGACGTTAAACGCCGAAAACGTAGAAATTCTTAATGGTAGTCGAAAATTGTCGTGGAGACTTGAAAACGCTGGTTTTCAATGTCAACACGTGAGATAGGGTGATTAAGAGTCAGGGGTTCGAGAATCGCTTGATTCGACTTAAAACGAAGAAAACGAGCATCAACGCCATTAACGCTTTCAAACGCCTATAAAATGAACTCAATAGTGAATTTTGAGTTAACGGATTCGAAAGTGTCAAATTTATATGAACGCCAGTAGGTATGTCATTTATGATGTGTAGGCTTTTGAACGGACCAAATCGGGCTTATAACGAAGAAGTTACTACCGAATTTCACAAAAAGATTTTCAAACCGCTGAGAATCAGTATCGAGGTCCCGCCAACTGCTGCATGCACGTAGTGTAAAAAGTCACATACAAAAGCCAGCTTATGGTCGGAGAAAAATAAAAAGGTCTGAGACACGCACCGCAAATACGAGAGTTTGTATGGACTGGACCTCACCAGCGCAGCCAAGTCCGCAAAATTCAGAGAGTAAGCCAAATACCACTAGAATGTTTAGATGTCGTACCGCAAAAGTCACGAAGTTCGTGGCTTTGATAGTAACTTAGGTTTTGAACTTCAGCTTGTTTTGAGACCTACCGAGTTGAGTTTATATACTAAATGAATGTACTAAGACTAATCCTATATTATCTATACTAAGGTATATGGTATGAAACTTAGGAATGTAATGCATGTTAACAAGATATGTACGAATGAACAAAGTTGGTACCTTATCAACGATGTTTGAGTCCTAAGTAATAAACGCCACCGAGTGATAAACCGATGAAGGGGTAATAAGTCATGTCGACTTTAATAAAGATATTAAGTTAACAAAAACATAGAAGAGAAAGAAGCTTGTAGAACAATGTGAATAGTTGTTTGATAGCTAATTACAAAGGTGCTATGTGAATATATCATGAGATTCTAGAAAGGCCGTGGTCAATGAGTAATTTATTTGAAGACGCTGAAAGGCAAGTTTTCTTAACGCTTGTCTAACTTCCATGTTAGCCAAGTTTTATGTGATTCGTTGAACTTAATTGCAAGACTTGTTTTAAAGAAAGGGTCGATGCCGATTTTAACTCGGCTAGACTATTCGTAATATATAGATTGATTATTATTCATATCATTCTATATAGAAATGTTAACGCTATCCTATGCCAAGTAATTGGTACGGACGTGAAGGTAAGGTTTGTCTATGAACAAACAAAAGTATTTTTCATCGATTATTCGATGGGCACGCTGAAGTTTGTTAAAAATATTAAACGAAATACGCTTAATGAACGAGTGTCGATCAACATAGAGTACTATAGTCGATCACCTGTAGTGTGCTCGTAAGTTATACTGGATGAACCGCCTTAGTGGTCGTGGACTCCTTTTCAAGTATGAAAACCGAAAAGTTATCGCTCATGGTCTATCGAATTTGCCTCGTAATTCCTAATCTATTCTATACTTTGGGAATTGATGTTATGAATCGTTAAAGTATTATTGATTCATAATACTTCATAACTATTGTTCGCTTATGTCGAATTGTTATATAATTCATGAATGTGGTATTCTCGTTATCCTCGATTAAACTTGTTGAGTTGTCATGCTCACTTCTTGCGTGAATTATATAACCGCAGCTTAAAGATGAACGTATCGTGAATGCCAAGAGATAAGGGCAAAGCTAAGATGGATGCTTAGGCATCAGGTAATAGTTTAGTAAGTTTGTATGTATTATACATTATGAACAATGAATGATGTAACCGGCTTATGAACCCGGGAAGGATTATACTTTGATTATAATAAGAAGATAGTAATTACCTTTCATTTGTTGTATTTCAATGGAATGATTGTATGGATGTTAAGACAAAGGAGCACCATCTGCTCGGGTTGAAGATACCCGAATTTGGGGGGCGCCACAGTGTTGTATCAAAGCCTTAGGTTATAAAACTTAAGGGGGAAAACCTTAGGCTAATAACCTCGTAAGGAAGGTAAAGTCCGAGGAATGAAATTCAAGTCCATCAATTAAAAAGATATCGAGATAACTCAAGATCGAAAGGATTAAAAGATGAAAATTAATCTTAAAGATATTAAATGTGATTTGTGCTTATACTATTGTGTATTATGTACTAATCAACGTGTTATGTGTTTGTAGATGTCAACCGATAGCTTGATGTTTAGAAACGTGGAAATGATAAGTGAGGACTCGCTAACTAAGTTGAGGTTGTACCAATGCCAGCAAGTGAGGTACCGAGATAGTTGTACTAGACGACTCGTATATCGAGGAGTACATCTCGAGGGAGGAATACTCGAGGAGACCATGGGATTAGCATCATACCTTAACGAGATGCTAGACGGGAGGAGGAGATGGAGGTGACATCGACAAACACTTGCAGTTACCTACTCAGAGCCAACATCTCCTGGATGCAACCAGAGCATCAGATCCGGCAAAGGTTGATAGGAATGTGCATTTCATGCACTATGGTAGAGGCACGTAATGAGGAAATAATCGCTTTATATGAGGCAAAGAATCAGCAGAGGCGATTTTGAGTCGAGCACGACGAGAAAGTGCTTATGACCGATAAGGCTCGTGACTATAAGGATGAGGTCCTCGAGCTACAAAAGAAATTGGTCGAGAAAGACCAGAAAATAACTAGATGTCATACATCCATGAATGCGCCACGAGGATTTCAAGTCGAAAATCGCTTGTTATTCTATCGAGTCCCGCACTCGACATACCATAAGTCGAGATATAGTGTCGATTCTCGCAAATCAGAAATATGAGAATGCCGCTCGACAATGTTAGTAGAGATCATTAGATCTTTTTGTATATAAGTAGTGACGAAAACCCTCTTTTGTAGATAACTAAGGGTAGTCTTTTGTAAATCCCAATTTTTGTAGAAGGCAATCATGGATAGTATGTAATAGCTTTTGGCTAAGGAAATGATGTAAATAGTTTTGACTATGAAAGCATATTTATATAATGAAGTTTTTATTTAATATGCTTGTTGTGGTATGAATGGTTGTTGTTGATTTAGAATGATAACCGAGTAGTTAAATAGATAATAACGAAGCTTTATTTATTTAATCAGAATTATGCCACCGAGAAGGAGACAACGAACCAAGAGGCCGAGTCTCATAATGAAAATCAGGGGGGTCCTAACAACCCTATGCAAGAGTTCGTTAATTTATTAACGACTGCATTTAACCAAGTGGGGGTGGGATTCCTGAGAGCTCCTGGGGTAGCAAGAACAACTACCTTTAAGGACTTTAAAAGTGTGGGTCCTCCCGAGTTCCGAGGAACGATGGATCCACTAGAAGCCCGCATACGGGTTAGAGAGATTGAAAAGGCGCCAGATAACAAACGAGGTGAGGCGCAAAAGACTTCTTTTGTGACTTACATGATGAAGGGGGGAAGCCAACTATCGGTGGGAAGCTCACCAGTGGGGGGCTAGGATGAGGTCAAGCATGTGGGAACAATTTTTAAGAAGGTTTTCTTCGAGAACTATTTCCCTACTAAAGATGCAGGTAGGATGGAAATTAAGTTCCTAGAACTTAAGCAGGGGGATACGACAGCTTCCTCAAGATGCCACCAAGTTTAACGAATCAAGGCGAGATTTGCTCCACATCGTGGATACAGAGGAGAGAAAAGGCGCAGATTTGAAAGGTGGCTTAAAACCCCGGCTCTATAAGAGATATCGGTTTTCCAGAGTGCTTCCTACGGACCATTCTCGAGAAAAGGCGATAATAGTCAAGGTGGTGGTGAGGCCTTGTCTCAAGCACTCACAAAGAGCGGAAGATTAAGAGTATGTTAGAAGGAGGTAATAAGGTCAAGTTGCCAAATTAAAGCTTAAACTGCCAAAGAGGAAGAGTTTTAACTCCGGGAATACCGAGGTAAAGCAGGAGATCCCAAAAGGAGGACTAAGCATGTAAGACATGCGAAAATCTCACATGGGAGTCTGCTTAAAGGGGAAAGCAAAGATGCTACAACTGTAAGGTGAGAGAGGGCATTTGTCACCCAACCGCCCTAACCCTAAGAAGAACCAGGGGTTTTTTCTGGTCAATGGACCACATGGCAAGAAATTGTCCAAGAAGGGTTTAGAGGGGAATAAGAGTTCTAGTAATTGTAAATTAGCCATTATCGACCAACACCATCAAATGGGTAGACCTCACCAGACGCTTAATATGATTGTTCAAGATGCTACCAGATCAATGATGTGGTAGCAGTATCATTCCTACCCATGAGATAAATGCTTATGTGCTATTCGACTCTGGGTGCTACTTGTTCTTTTATAGCATGTGAATTTGCTAAACGATTAGGTTTAATCTCGAGAAGTTACCTATACCTTTAGACGTTAAGGTAGCAAATGAAGAGATAATCCCCATCAACATATTCATAAGGATTGTTATGTAGAAATTAGAGGGAATAAGTTATCTGTAGATTTGGTACCGATAAGGCTAAAAGAATTTGATGTAATTTTTGGTATGGATTGGTTGGTTAACCATAAGGCGATTATAGATTGCCATAGAAAAGTGTAAACCTTCGCTTTCTAAGAAAACCAAGGTAGTGTTCTTCTAGAGTAAATCACCGAGACGCTTTTGTTGTCTGCCTACGACACAAGCTAGTGAAGATGTTGAGAAAAGGTGTGTAGGTTATCTCGTGCTATGTTATGGATACCCAAAGAGTGGGAACATCCTCGATCGTATACCTATTGTGCAAGAGTTCGCGGATGTATTTTCTGAGGAGTTACCGGCATTCCACCGCATGTGGAGGTGGAGTTTGTAATCGATCCGTTATCGAAACGCACTCAGCTTCAAGGGCACCATATCGAATGGCGCCAGCTTGAAATGAAGGAGTTAATGGTTCAATTACAAGAACTATTAGATAGAAGTACATTCAACCAAGTGTGTCTCCTCGGGGAGCACCAAAGTTGTTTTGTAAAGAAGAAGGATGGGTCGTTAAGGCTTTCAGATCGACTATCGAGAGTTTAACAAGTTAACGATTAAGAATAAATACCCTTTGCCCAGATCGATGATCTATTTGATCAAATTGAAAGGGCAAAGTATTTTTCTAAGATAGATTTATGCATGACGATATCATCGCTAAAGGTGAGGAAGGAAGATGTACCTAAGACGGCGCTTAGAACTCGTTATGGTCATTACAAATTTCTAGTAATGTCGCTTGGTTGACTAATGCGCCACCAGATTTATGGATATGATGAACAGAGTGTTCAAACAATATTTGGACAAGTTTGTCATAGTGTTCATTGATGATATTCTAGTTTATTCAAAGACGCCGTAAGATCATGCGAACATTTAAGAATAGTGTCGAGACACTACTAAGGAGAAGTTGATGCGAAATTCACAAAGTGTGAATTTCGGCTCGAGAGGGTGCAGCTTTCTAGGCATGTTATTGATAAGGATGGCATTTCAGAGATCCGATAAAAGTAGAAGCAAGCTTAATCTAATGGGAGCAACCAAAACGCCAACCGAGGTTCGGAGTTTTCTGGGTTACGGATACTATAGAAGGTTCATTCCGACTTTTCTAAAATAGCTACTCCATTAATAAATAAGAAAAGAAAGTCTGGTGAAGTATGTGTGGACCAAAAATGTGAGAACAGCAAGCCAAGAGTCAAGAAGAGGTTATGTGAGGCACTCAGATTGTCCTTACCGCATTTATACAGAAATTTTAGTAGTGTATAACGATGCTTCAGATAAAGGATCGGGTCATGGCTCACGCAAAGACGGCAAGGTCATCACAGATGCGTCCACGCCAATCAAAGGATTATGAGAAGGTCTATCCTACTCATGACCTCGAATTGGCAAATGAAGTTTTTGCCCTAAAGATATGGAGGCATTATCTTTATGGTGAGAAGTGTGAGATATATACCACCACAAAAGTCTCAAATATATCTTCACACGTAAGGAGTTGAATACGAGACAGAGAGAAGTGGTTAGAGTTAATAAAAGATTATAACCGTGATATTTTATATCATCCTGAAAAGCAAATGTAGTAGCCGGCGCGCTAAGTAGGAAGGGTAGAGAGAAACTATCAATGTTAACGACTCGTAATGAGTTGGTAATAAATGATGGCAAAAATGGAGTTAGAAGTTAAGTTACCGAGGAAAGCAATGGAGATGTTATTTTCCATGGAAACCCAACCTACCATAGTGGAGCGGGTTAGGGAGTACAACCGAGCAAACGAGGAGTGCAAGCAGATGCAAAGAGGATAGAAGATGAAGAAAAGACTAAGTATAACCATGATAAGGAGGGATTATTTCGTTTTGAAGGAAGAATTTGGGTTACTAAGGATCCTAAATTAAAGGAAGAAATTATGATGGAGGCCCATAGTTCGAGGTACTCGATACATCCCTAGTAGTACGAAGATGTATCAAGACCTTCGCCGTAACTTTGGTGGTACGAATATGAAGAGGGAGATAGCGTATATGTTAGTAGGTGCTTAACTTTTCAAAAAGTTAAGGCCGAACATCAACGATCGAAAGCGGGTTGTTACAACCGCTAGAAATTCCAGAGTGGAAGTGGAGCACATCACGATGGACTTTGTGGTGGGACTTCAAGCAACAAGAAAAGGATACGATGCTATTTGGGTGATAAAGGGATCGATCGACAAATCGGCTCATTTTCTACCAATAGAGTTAGTATAACCTAGATCAGCTAGCTAAGTCAGTATGTCAAGGAAATTATTTCCGCATATGGAGTACCTGCTTCGATCAGTGTCGATCGTGATCCACGATTCACATCAAACTTTTGGAGGAGTTTGCAAGAGCAAATGGGAATGCAGCTAAGATCGAGTACGGCGATCATCCTCACATGGATGGTCGAGTGAGCGAACAATTCAAACGCTTGAAGATATGTTAAGATCTCATATGGATTTCAAAGGAGTTGAGACAAATATCTACCGTTGATGGAATTTTCGTACAACAATAGTTTTCACGCTAGTATAGGTATGCCGCCTTACAAAGCGCCAGATGATGGAAGGAAGTGTCGAACTCCATCAGGTTGGGATGAGGTGGGTGAACGCCGATGTTGGGACCTCGAGATGGTACAAAGTATTTTACGACATAGTGAAGTTAATACGTTACTCATTAGTCATGCGGCAAGACCTAAGAAAGGAAGTATACAGATCCTCACAGAGAGAATAGAGAATTCGATGTAGATCTTTTGTTTTTCTCGAAAGTATCGCCTGAAGGGAAGATACGCTTTGGAAAGAAAGGGAAGTTAAGTCCAATGTTCAGTAGGACCTTTGAGATTTTAAGAAGGGTAGGGAGGTAGCTTATGAAGTAGCCTTTACCTCCAGTAGATGGAACGATTCATAATGTGTGTTTCATTTGTCGTTGTCAAGGCCCTTATAAACCTGACTATAAACACGTGATAGAATATGAATCTATTCAGATAAAGAAGGACTTGTCCTATGAGGAACTTCCAATTCAAATTATTGATAGAAGGAACAAGTTTTAAGAAATAAGGTAATACCTTCAAAGAAGGTGTTATGGAGAAACCACAATGTCAAGAAGCAACGGGAGCTCGAAAGTAAAATGAAGGAAGATTTTCCTCATTTGTTTATGTAATTATAAGCTAAGATTCTGGGGACAGAATCCTTATAAGGGGGAGAGAATGTAATGCCCGAGAAAATCAGATTTTTATGACAATTAAATTTTTATTTGATTATGTAAATTAAATGAATTTAATTGATTTCTTTGTGAGTATGCTATGTGAAGGTCGTTCTATGACCTAGAATGTGCTAACGTGGTTAGTATTCTGACTACATGTTAGAAATAATTGTTTGGAATTTCCAAGACAAAAATAATTATTTTCAGAGAAATTTCCCTAAAAATACTATTCATCCATTTCTGTTCGGGAAATTATTTTGAAATTCTGAGAAACGCGTAATGATAGAATATCATGATAAGATGGAATATCTGATAATATTTCATTTATGGCAAACGCAATTTTCACCTGCGGACTTAAAACCTAAGGGTTGAGTATATTTATTTCCGAGAAGGAAATAATATGCGTAGAAGGAATGGCGTTAGGGTTAATGCGAGTGTTATACATTTGGTGATACTATTTAGTATCTATGTATAATACGCCGAGTAAATACGGGCACAATACGATTATCAGACGAGTAGTATACTGAGATAATACGTGAATTGTACGTATGTGATACGATTCGTATTATAGAATTAAGTTAAGACTTAATGACTAATTCATTTGAGTTGGATTATTAATTAATTAAATCATTTGAATGATCAAGCCCTAGTGATTAGTGAGTTAAGCCCAAGTCAAGGCCCAATGTTAATTTAGTTAAGTCCAATTCATTAAAACCAAACCGTGGGTCGAACCGGTGGGTCACCGAATGGGTAAAACCCATGGGGCAACCCATGGGATGTCACATGAAGGTGGTGGGCCGGCCACCTTGGTGTGGAAGCCAAGCATAAGGCTTGGTCACCAAGTGTTTTACTTGGTGACCACACATGAATAGTAAGGAGGTTGTTGGTTTAAAGTCCAAATTGCCCTCCATTCTAGTTTTCTATAAATAAAAGCTAGGTCGATTCATTCGAGAGTTTTTCAACTTGACTCAACCTTAGATTATCGAGAGAGAAAGAGAGCTATACTTGCAAAACATACACTTTGGAAGCTTTAACTTCTATTCTTCCAAGAAATTGCACCAAGAGTTCTTAAGGTAATAATTCTTTACTTCTCATTTCCATCTCTTTTAGATTTTCTTTCATCTTAAAGAATCATAGAATGGGTGGTATATGTCTTGTATGAGGGATTAAAGATGACTTACCATAGATTCGATCTCTATAAGTCATGAGATTATATGAATCATAAGGTTTAATATAGTTTTGAACCATGGAAATATTGATAGTTGAGATCGATTGTTGATAAACAATTGAGCTCCATCAATACGTTAGTATATGCATCTTGTTTGGTTAGGATGTAGTTATGAAATCCATGGAGTATTCCATGTGATTTGGTTTAGAGAACATTAGTAACGAAGTTATGGCGAATTTTATGGAAATAGACGTTAAACGTCTAAAACATAGAAATTCCGGAATGGTAGTCGAAAATTGTCGTGGGGCTTGAAAACGTTGGTTTTCAATGTCAACACGTGAGATAGGATGATTAAGAGTCAGGGTTCGAGAATCGCTTGATTCGACTTAAAACGAAGAAAACGAGAATTGAACGCTCATTAACGTTTTCGAACGTCTATAAAATGAACTCAATAGTGAATTTTGAGTTAACGGATTCGAAAGTGTCGAATTCTTATATCAACACGTAGGGTATGTCATTTATGACGTAGGCTTTTTGAACGGACCAAATCAAAGCTTATAACG